>CM066568.1:26110098-26710098 GCA_033816785.1 Picus viridis | reverse complement strand
CCTCCTTTTCTGGTGCTGGTTGCCTAGACACCGATGCAGCAGATTGCCCTCCACAGAATCATTTAGAGTCTCCAGCCTGGAGCTTAGAGAGAAGCTTGATGCCAGAAGGAAGAATTCTAGGAAAGCTTCTAGGGGAACTGATGGTATCTGAGAAACCAGACAGCAAAACCTGTGGGGTTTATCCTCTGGAGGTATCTTCTCTTCCAATTCAACACAGCTGCCTTCCTCAGGCTTCGCTGCCAGAAGGACTCTGTGGAACTGACCACGCTCTGCTCACGGCTTTTACAGCACTGGCAGCTGGAGCAAGCAAAGCAAAGCCGAACAAGCTCACCCCCACCCCAAACACACACCAACGGACAGACAGACAGACAGAACCCAACCCCCTCCCAAATAAAGAAATAAAGGCGTTTTGAAACAGCCTTGACAAAGCCTTGAGCAGCCCCAGGCAAACAGCGAGCCAAGGAACAAAGATGAAGACTAAATAAACAAAGACTAAATAAATAAAGATGAAATGAATAAGGACTAAATGAATAAGGACTAAATGAATAAACACTAAATGAATAAACACTAAATGAATAAAGAGTAAATAAATAAATCGAGACCAAATAAATAAATAAATAAACCCCAAACCAACAACATAAAACCTAAAAAAAGGGATATAAACCAACCAAAACTAACCAAAAAAATGTTAAAAATTAATAAAAAATTAATAACCAATAATAAAAAATAATAAAAGTACTAAACAAAATAATAATAAAATAATAAATTAGCAGAGAAAACAAAAATTAATAAAAATTAATAACCAATAATAACAATTAATAAAAATAATGAAACACAAATGAAAAAATAATAAATTAAGAAAAATTTAAAATTCATTTAACATTAATAACAAATAATAAAAATAATACAAAATAATAAAACAAAGAATAATAAACTAATACATTAACAAAAATTTAAAATTAATTTTAAATTAATAGCAAATAAAAATAATACAAAATAATACAACAAAGAATAATAAACTAATACATTAACAAAAATTTAAAATTAATTTTAAATTAATAGCAAATAAAAATAATACAAAATAATAAAACAAAGAATAATAAACTAATACATTAACAAAAATTTAAAATTAATTTTAAATTAATAGCAAATAAAAATAATACAAAATAATAAAACAAAGAATAATAAACTAATACATTAACAAAAGTTTAAAATTAATTTAAATTAATAACAAATAAAAATAATACAAAATAATAAAACAAAGAATAATAAACTAATACATTAACAAAAGTTTAAAATTAATTTAGAATTAATAACAAATAAAACTAATACAAAATAATAAAACAAAGAATAATAAACTAATACATTAACAAACATTTAAAATTCATTTAGAATTAATAACAAATAATAAAACTAATACAAAATAATAAAACAAAGAATAATAAACTAATAAAAAAATAAATAACTAAAACACATAAAACTAATAAAACAAAAAAATCAAATGAAGATAAACAAGACACACAAAAAAAACCAAAGCACAAAACACCTACAACTAAAAGCCACCCCAAGCCCCCCAAATAGCAAAGCAAACCCCAAAGAACTTCCCCCCCCAAAGTTTTTAACTCCCCCCAAACCTAAAATCAAGAGAAGCTTCAAAATGCACCACATAGACCCTCCCCAACCATGCAAACAAAAGTAAAGCCCCCAAAAATCAACCAAAAAAGCAAAATCAACCCCAAATCCCCCTCCAACAGCAAAGTCATCAAACCCCTCTCAACCCCTCCCCCCCCAGACCATAAAAACCACCAACAAAAAAAAGGGCAAAAAATCAACAAAATGAACAAAAGCCAAACACGAGCCCCAAAAATGAAGGAAACAGCCCCAAATGCCTCAAAAAATTAAGAGCAACTCCCAAGGTAACGAATACAAATATCAACAGGAAAATCAACAACAAGGGGGAAGAAGAAAGGGGGGAGGAAGGGGGAAGAAAGGGGAGAAGTGGGGGAAGAAAGGGAGGAAGGGGGAAGAAAGGGGGAAGATGGGGAAAGGAGGGAAGAAAGCAGGGAATATAGGGGGAAGGGGGCAAGAAAGGAGGGAAGAAAGGAGGGAAGAAAGGAGGGGAGAAAGGAGGGAAGAAGGGAGGGAAGAAAGGGGGAAAGAAAGGGGGAAGGGGGAAGAAAGGGGGGAGAAAGTAGGGAAGAAAGGGGGAAGGGGGAAGAAAGGGGGAGAAAGGAGGGAAGAAAGGAGGGAAGGGGGAAGAAAGGGGGAGAAAGGAGGGAAGAAAGGAGGGAAGGGGAAGAAAGGGGGAGAAAGGAGGGAAGAAAGGGGGAAGGGGGAAGAAAGGGGGGAGAAAGGAGGGAAGAAAGGGGGGAAGGGGGAAGAAAGGGGGGAGAAAGGAGGGAAGAAAGGAGGGAAGGGGAAGAAAGGGGGAGAAAGGAGGGAAGAAAGGGGGAAGGGGGAAGAAAGGGGGAGAAAGGAGGGAAGAAAGGGGGGAAGGGGGAAGAAAGGGGGAGAAAGGAGGGAAGAAAGGAGGGAAGGGGGAAGAAAGGGGGGAGAAAGGAGGGAAGAAAGGGGGAAAGGGGTAAAAAAGGGGGAAAGGGGGAAGAAAGGGCAAAGAAAGGGGAGGAGAAAGGACAAAAGAAAGGGGGAAAGGAGAGACCAAAGGAGGGAAGAAAGGGGGAAAGGGGTAAGAAAGTGGGAAGGGGGAAGAAAGGGGGAAAGAAAGGGGGGAAAGGGGGAAGAAAGGGGGGAAGAAAGGGGGAAAGGGGTAAAAAAGGGGGAAAGGGGGGAAGAAAGGTGGGAAGAAAGGAGGGAAGAAAGGGGGAAAGGGGTAAGAACATGGGAAGGGGGAAGAAAAGAAATGGGGGAAAGGGGGGAAGAAAAGAAAAAGGAGAAGGGAGGAAGAAAGGAAAGGGGGGAAAGAGGAAAAGAAAAGAAAGGGGGAAAGGAGGGAAGAAAAGAAACAGGCAGAAGGGGGAATAAATGAAAAGGGGAAAGCAGGAAAAAAGAGGGATCAAAAAGCCAACCAAACACACAAATCCCCCAGACAAACCCCACAATCCACTCCCCAGCAAAAACAAACAAGCAAACCAACCAAGCCAAACAAAAACCCTTACGAAAACCCAACAAACAAATCCAACCCAACAAACAAATCCAACCCACCCAACCAAGAACTCCCACACAAACAAAAAACCCACATGAAAAAGCCATCGGGGTGGTGGTCAGCTCCAGAAAGAAGAATGGCCTGAAAATCATCAAGCTTGTGAAAAGCAGACTTCAAAAGGTGGCTCAAAGGTGATGTCAAAACCCTGGCTAGAGGAGTCAGATCCCTGCCGACAGCAGGAGCAGAGCCCAGAGCCTGACACTGAAGGCAGAAAGGATGTGGAGATGCTTCCTGCCGTGAAAGCTTGCAGGAGAACAAAAGGAAGCTCAGCAACAGTGCAGGACAGATTAGCAAAGGCTCAGACTGAGGACACTGAAAGGTGGGAGCTGGGGGCTGTGAACTCTGTTAAGCATAAAACCACAGTCAGGCAAACCAGGAGACTGCTCAAGCAATATCTGAAAGGAAAACAAAACAAAGCAACCAGGAATAATTTCATAGTTTCCAGAAGGATCTGGGCACTGGCACGGGTTGCCCAGGGAGGTGGTGGAAGCCTCATCCCTGCAGGCTTCTGCAGCCAGGCTGGATGCTGCTGTGAGCAACCTGCTGCAGTGTGAGGTGTTCCTGCCCATGGCAGATTGCTGCCTACAATGTGACATGGTCAGGAAGAACAAGCAAGCAAAAACTGGGAGCAGGCACTCTGCTGCAGAATGACATTATCAGGGAATCATTAAGGTTGGAAAAGACCTCTAAGATCATCAAGTCCAAACCTTCTACCCAACACCTCCACCACTTGCTGGGCCACAGTCATGGGAGACCCCATTGCTCTCTACAGCTCCCACAAAGGAGGTTGCAGTGAGGTGGGAGTTGGTCTCTCCTCCTTAGTATCAGGTGACAGGATGAGAGAAAATGGCCTGAAATTGTGCCAGGGGAGGGTTAGCTTGGAGATGAGGTCAGGTTGAAGAGTGGTCAGGGATTGGAACAAGCTGCCCAGGGAGGTGGTGGAGTCCCCATCCCTGGGGGTGTTCAGGAAACCTGTGGCCATGGCACTTTGGGACCTGGTTTGATGGCCATGGTGGTATTGGGTTGATGGTTGGACTTGATAACCTTGGAGGCCTTTTCCAACCCAACCCATTCTCTGATTGTGTGACTCTAAGAGAGATTTAAAGGCTTTTAAGACTTTTCCTGGAGCTAGCCCAGAGCTAGAAGGAAGAAAGGCTGAGTAGTCTGTGGCAGACAGTGTCTATGGGAACACCTTAGAGGCTTACAGTTTATGGAGTTGCTTGGTGGGAATGCCTGCTTCATGCCATCATTTCCTGGGAAGCAAAAGCTCCCTCCTCAAACCAGATGCATTTTTAGACACTCTCCTTAACTTTGATCACTTCTTCAGCTCGCCAGTGGGCATGAAGAGCTCAGAGGCAGAGTTTAGGCACCTTTTGAACATTATTTTGTTCTCTCATTGGTTGAGCTCACAGTGAACAAAGTGAAGAAATCTATGTCACAGAACATCCAAACCAAGAAGCTCTAAGCCAATGTTTGTATTGACTGGGGAATGGATCTCTGCTGCCTTGTTCCTGCAGAGCTCTGGTGCTTCATTCCTGAGCAGTTCTCTGAGTAATGGCATTTTCTACCCTTATCTGGGAAGTCATGACATTTAATGACATGCAAATGATATCCAAAGATGATCCAAGAGCAGGAACACCTCTGCTGTGAGGACAGGCTGAGGGAGCTGGGGCTGTTCAGCCTAGGGAAGAAAAGACTCTGGGGGAACCTCCTAGTTGCCCTCCAGTAACTGAAGAGATCCTACAGGAAGGCTGCAGAGGAACTTTTCATCAAGGTGCCTAGGGACAGGACAAGGGGGAATGGCTTGAAGCTGAGGGAGAGTATGTTGAGACTGGATCTTAGGAACAAATTCTTCGGTGCCAGGGTGGTGAGACCGGAATAGGCTGCCCAGGGAGGTTGTGGCTGCCTCGTCCCTGCAGGCCAGGTTGGATGAGGTCTTGAGCAGCTGAGTCTTATTGAGAGGTGTCCCTGCCCATGGTGGGGAGCTTGGAGTAGATGATCTCTGAGGTCCCTTCCAACCTGAGCCATTCTACGAAACCCATTGCTCTCAGTATTAAACACATGCAGACCAAAATGAAAAGGAGGATTTCTCACTTACATTGCTTCTGTTCTGAAGCAGAATCACAGACTCAAACAACAAGAAACCCAGCTAGGGGCAGAACAAACTGGCTTTTCACTTTTTAACCTATTTTTTATTTCATGCTTATTTTGATTTTTCTCTTACATCCAATGAATGAATTCCAGATGGTTTCCCAAGCTCCCCACTTACTTCTCAGGAGATGTGATGTATTTAATTAGCCAATGTTTGCTGCCTTTGAAAGGGTGTTGGTTTTTTCCCTTTTGGATCTGTCTTGTGTAACTCATATGATTACATAAACACATCCCATGTTATGGGTTATATGCTGTGTAATCAGCCATTCCATGTTGTAGATGGGGTTTACACACAGCAAATGTAACCAAATGGATTGGTTATATAAGCCAATTTAACCAATGTAACCAATATAACCAATTGAACCAATATATTGGTTTGTATCTAACCCCAACAGTTCTACGATTCGATGATTCTGGGTCATTTTCACCTACACACAGTTGAGAAGATACCACATACTAGAATAGGATCATAGAACAGTTTTGGTTGGAAAAGACCTCTAAGATCTTTGAATCCAATCATCAACCCAATACCACCATGGCCATCAAAGGCCATGAAGGCCATTGAAGGCTGGGGAGGGACTTCTCAGGATCTCAGGTAGTGATAGGACTAGGGGGAATGGAATGAAGCTGGAGGTGGGGAGATTCAGGCTGGAGGTGAGGAGGAAGTTCTTCCCCATGAGAGTGGTGAAGCCCTGGAATGGGTTGTCCAGGGAGGTGGTTGAGGCCCCGTCCCTGGAGGTGTTTAAGCCCAGGCTGGATGAGGCTCTGGCCAGCCTGATCTAGTGTGGGGTGTCCCTGCCCATGGCAGGGGGGTTGGAACTAGATGATCCTTGTGGTCCCGTCCAACCCTGACTGATACTAGGATACTAGGATACTATGATCAAAGCATGTCCCCAAGTGCCATGGCCACAGGTTTCCTGAACACCTCCAGGGGTGGGGACTCCACCACCTCCCTGGGCAGCCTGTGCCAATCCCTGACCACTCTTGCAGCAAAGAGTTCCTTATCTCCAAGCTAACCCTCCCCTGGCGCAATTTCAGGCCATTTCCTCTCCTTCTATCAACTGAGGCTAGGGAGAAGAGACCAAACTCTACCTCACCCCAACCTCCACCTCACCTCAACCTCCTTTCAGAGAGCTGTAGGGAGGGATGAGGTCTCCCCTCAGCCTCCTTTTCTCCAGACCAAACACCCCCAGCTCCCACAGATGCTCCTCTAACCTCTTCGGACCGGATGCGGTTTGATGCCTTGAAATGATCATCTCCATCCTGCCTGACTCATAGATGCTCCAGATGACTGCTCAGTGGTTTGGAATCTGCCAATTCCTGGAGAATTTCACCCAGATGGAAACCATTGCACATGTCCCAACAGCTGCTCTAGAAAGGAAGTCTGCTTGGCTTGTGAGAGGATGACTGAGATCGAGTTCAAAACAACACTCTGCACTCATGTTGGACAGCAGGAAACACTTCTTTGCTGCAAGAGTGGTCAGGGATTGGCACAGGTTGCCCAAGGAGGTGGTGGAGTCTCCATCCCTGGAGGTGTTCAAAATATCTGTGGCCATGGCACTTTGGGACATGGTTTAATGGCCATGGTGGTGTTGGGTTGATGGTTGGACTCAAAGATCTTTAAGGTCTTTTCCAACCAAAACTTTTCTGCAGGAGCAAGGAGGTCATTCTGCCCCCATGCTCAGCACTGGTTAGGCCACACCTGGAGTCCTGTGTCCAGTTCTGGGCTCCTCAGGTTAGGAAAGATGTTGGAAGGTGTCCAGAGAAGGGCAACAAAGCTGGGGAGGGGTCTGGGGCACAGCCCTATGAGGAGAGGCTGAGGGAGCTGGGGTTGCTTAGCCTGCAGAAGAGGAGGCTCAGGGGAGACCTTCTTGCTCTCCACAGCTTCCTGAAGGGAGGTTGTAGCCAGGTGGGGGTTGGTCTCTTCTCCCAGGCAAGCAGCACCAGCACAAGAGGACACAGTCTCAAGCTGTGCCAGGGGAGGTTCAGGCTGGATGTTAGGAAGAAGTTCTCCCCAGAAAGAGAGATTGGCCACTGGGATGTGCTGCCCAGGGAGGTGGTGGAGTCACCATCACTGGAGGTGTTCAGGAAGAGCCTGGCTGAGGCACTTGGTGCCATGGTTGAGTTGATTAGATGGTGTTGGGTGATAGGTTGGACTTGATGATCTCAAAGTTCTTTTCCAACCTGGTTAATTCTATTCTATTCTATTCTATTCTATTCTATTCTATTCTATTCTATTCTATTCTATTCTATTCTATTCTATTCTATTCTATTCTATTCCATTCCATTCCATTCCATTCCATTCCATTCCATTCCATTCCATATTTCTATGATACTAAGTGCAGGATCACCCCTGCAAGCAGCAGGGAACAAGAAAATATGCTCAGTGCCCATCCACACAGGACGATGTCTGGAGAGACACTCCACGGCAGGAAGCCCTAACACTGTTGCTGCTGTTGGCTTCAGGCACCTGGAAGACCTTAACTTACTGTGTGCTACCATTCTGCTCACCATGGGCTGCAGAAGCTGCTCTACAGAGAGGTTCCTGTGCTGTGGAAAGAAGGCAGAAGCAGGATTCATCTGGAGCACAGCTGAGCCTGGCCAAGCAGGACTGGCTTGGAAATCAGGAGGACAACTTCAGTGCTGTCCAAGGCAATGAAGTGTAAGCTCCCAGTCTCCAAGTCAGGCAAGTCAATTTGTGTTACTGGGCAATAAATGTTGCCAGATGCATAGCACTGCCACTGCTGAGGGCCAGCTATGGGATAAAATCCAGTGTCACTGAAAGACTTGATGGAATGAAAGCCAGGAGAAGGAAAGAGAGAGAGTAGCTGAAGAGCTTTTCAGATACAAAGATCAGATAAAATTGCTCTCTGAACCTTTATCCGGGTCAGCTGCCCTAATGTGTTTTTTTTTCTTCCCATAGCCTTAGATGAGGCTGTGACTGGGAGTCCTGCATCCAGCTCTGGAGCCCCTAGCACAAGAAGGACATGGATCTGTCAGAGAGGATCCACAGGAGAGCCACAAAGATGATCAGAGGTCTGGAGCACTTCTCCTGTGAGGACAGGCTGAGCAAGTTGGGTCTGTTCAACATGGAGAAGGCTCCAGGAGGCTTTAGAGCAGCCTTCTGGTATCTGAAGAGGGCTACAGGGAAGCTGGGAAGAGACTTTTTACAAGGGCTTGTAGTGATAGGATCAGAGGGAATGGATTGAAGCTGAAAGAGGGGAGATTCAGACTGGAGATGAGGAAGCAATTCTTTCCAGTGAGGGTGGTGAGACACTGGCAGAGGTTGTCCAGGGAGGCTGTGGATGGTTCCCTCCCTGAAAGTGTTTAAGACCAGGCTGGGTGAGGCTTTGAGCAACCTGGGCTGGTGGGAAGTGTCCACCATCTAACTGGAACTAGATGATCTTTAAGGTCCCTTCCAACTCAAGCCATTTGATGACTTTAATTGGACAGCAATAAGACAAACACCAAAAGGTCTTCCTCAGAGTTTCATAGAGTGGTTTGGGTTGAAAGGAACCTTAAGCATCATCCAGTTCCAACCCCCTGCCACGGGCAGGGATACATCCCACCAGCCCAGGCTGCTCAAAGCCACATGCAGCCTGGCCTTGAACACCTCCGGGGAGGGGGATCCACCTGTTCCAGTGTCTCCCCTCCCTCCCTCCCTGGAAAGAATTTCTTCCTAATCTCCAGCCTAAATCCACCCTCAGCCTATGACTTCTTCTAGCCCCCAGTGCAAAATGAATTTAGCACCCACAGGCCTGACCTTGGCGAAAATGAAATTGCAGAAGGTCTCAGAAAAGAAAACAAAACAAAGGGGGGGGGGAGGGAGGGGGAGTGGAAACACCAAAGTGTTTAACATTGGCCTAAACTGTTTGCAAAGCACTTGTTTAAATCTGAAAGCCCTGAGGGCTTAGGATCAAACACAGGCATTTCTCCTCTCCCCTTGTGTGTAAGGAATTCTAAAGGTCAAGCAGAGCTTTTCTGGCCCCCGGAAAAAAAAAGAAATTAATACCAAAAAATAGATATATAAAAAAAAAATTACAGCCCTCTGCATTCTTGAATGTTAAAATAGAAGAGAGACTAACTAATGAGTAATGTAAATGAGCTTAGCTCAATCACAGTCAAGACAAGAGGCCAATGTACCCTGGCTGAGGTTCTGGCTGCTCTCTTGTAAAATTCCAGGAGGGGGGAAAAAGAAACACAACACCAAAAAAAAAAAGCCCCGACCCCAACAAAAAGATTAGAGTGTTTTTAAAGCAATATATCCTGGAAGAGGAGATGCAGGTTTCCCTGCCTGAGCCTCTGCCAGAGGGAACAGACTCATAAATACCATAAATCATGACAAGGAGCAGAGGCAATTAAAGTCCAGGCTCTGGAGACAGCAGGTATGGGTTTGCAGCAGACAGCCGGGCTCTGCATGCAGGGAGGCACAAGGAGCGCCACAGCTTGAGGAGGCTGCTCCCAGAAGCCCAGCGAAAGTCCTGGCTTGACAAAGTGTCTCACATGCCTCTGACACAGCAGTTTGCTGGGAGAAGCCCTGTTGGTGCCCCTTGGGCAGAAGCAGCAAGTCAGCAGCATGGAGACCCTGGGAACTGAATCAGGAATTTCCTACAGGTGATTTGAGAATGGCTGGAGAGCAGTGCTGAGGAGAAGGGCTTGGGGGTGTCAGGTGGTGACAAACTCCACAGGAGCCAGCACTGGTCCCTGGCAGCCCACCAGGCAGCTGAGTGCTGAGCTGCAGCCAGAGCAGGGAGAGCAGCAGCACAGGGAGGGGATTCTGCCCCTCTGAGCTGCTCTGCTCAGACCCCACCTGCAGCACTGCTTCCAGCTCTGGAGCCCCCAGCACACGACAATCATCAGACTGGTGGAGGAGGTCCAGAGGAGTCCATAAAGAGGTCAGAGGGCTGGTGAACTTCCCTTGTAGTGACAGGCTGAGAGAGTTTGGGCTGTCCAGCCTGGAGCAGGCTCCAAGGAGACCTCAGAGCAGCCTTCCAATACCTGAAGGGGGCTACAGGAGAGCTGAGGAGGGATTTTGACAAGGGCTGGGAGTGATAGGATGAGAGGGAATGGATTGAAACTGGAAGAGGGGAGATTGAGACTGGAGATTAGGAAGAAATTCTTTCCAGTGAGGGTGGGGAGACACTGGAACAGGTTGCCCAGGGAGGTTTTGTGGCTGTCCCACTTTTGGAGGTGTTCAAGGCCAGGTTGGATGAAGCCTTGAGCAACCTGGGCTGGTGGGAGGTGTCCCTGCCCATGGCAGGGGGTTGGAACCAGATGATCTTTATGGTCCCTTCCAACCCAACCCATTCCATGAAAGTACAGGATTCAAAGCCAAAGATGTGAGTGTCAATATGGAAGCAAGTCTCAGAGTGCATCAGTATAAAGGTCTTTGGCACACAAGACAATTCATAGATCCATAGAATGGTTTGGGCTGGAAGTGACCTCAAAGAGCAGCCAGTTCCAACCCCCTGCCACGGGCAGGGACAGCTCCCACCAGCCCAGGTTGCTCAAAGCCTCTTCCGACCTGGCCTTCATTCCTTTTGGTGCATATTCTCCTGGTATTGCCTCCCATTCTGCTCTGTGACACCCCAGGTGGTAAAAATGCTGCCTCAAAATGTGTTAAATGCTGAGGTCTAGCTGTGCTTCCTGGCAGCTCTTCTCCTCCTCTCTGTTTTCAGTCTGTTCGAATCCGCTAATAAATCTGTGTGATAATTAGCATACTTTCACTTTTTTTGTGTTTGTAGTCAGTGATACAACACTTAGGGACTGCATTAAATATTACAAATAGACACAGGAGGAGGGAAACTATGTCCTGGGGGAAGCATCTTAATCATTTCTGCTCTCTCGGGAAGCACTCACGACGTCTGCTGTTATCTGCGTAAGGAACCCCAACACAAGGAGGACAGGGACCTGCTGGACTGGGTCCAGAGGAGGGACACAAAGATGATCAGAGGGCTTGGAGCACCTCTGCCATGGGGACAGGCAGAACCCTGTGGCCATGGCACTTTGGGACGTGTTTTAATGGCTGTGGTGGTGCTGGGTTGATGCTTGGACTCTGTGACCTTAGAGGGCTTTTCCAACCCAAACAATTCTACCATTCTCTGGTTTGATGACATTTTGTCTCTTTAGGCATCTGTCCCAAGCAGGAGAAAAAGCAGATGGAGATATCCCTGGCCATTCAGCACAACAAATATATTAAAGCCATGTGAGTGAGCCAATGGGATCCTGGGGTGCAGCAAGGAAAGTGTGGCCAGCAGGGCTAGGGAGATTCTTCTCCCCCTCTACTCTGCCCTGCTGAGACCACAGCTGCGATCCTGTGTCCAGTTCTGGGCTCCCCAGGTCAAGAGAGACAGAGACCTGCTGGAGAGAATCCAAGGGAGAGCCACAAGGACGATCACTGGAAGTGTTTAGGTAGAGACTGGATGGGGTGCTCGGTGCCATGGTTTAGTTGATTAGATGGTGATGGGTGATAGGTTGGACTCAATGATCTCAAAGGTCTCTTCCAACCTGGTTAATTCTATTCTATTCTATTCTATTCTATTCTATTCTATTCTATTCTATTCTATTCTATTCTATTCTATTCTATTCTATTCTATTCTATTCTATTCTACTCCACTCTACTCTACTCTACTCTACTCTACTCTACTCTACTCTACTCTACTCTACTCTACTCTATTCTATTCTAATTAGGGGACTTGAGAATCTCCCCTGTGAAGGGAGACTGAGAGCCCTGGGGCTGTTTAGTCTGGAGAAGAGAAGGCTGAGAGGGGATCTGATCAATGTCTATCAATAGCTGAGGGGTGGGTGTCAAGTGGAGGGGGCCAAGCTCTTTTGGGTGGTGTGCAATAATAAACCAAGGAACAATAGGTTCAAGCTTGAACATAGAAGGTTTCACCTCAACACAAGAAACTTCTTTACAGTGAGGGTGACAGAGCCCTGGAGCAGGCTGCCCAGAGAGGTTGTGGAGTCTCCTTCTCTGGAGACTTTCCAAAGCCACCTGGACACATTCCTGGGTGACCTGCCCTGGGTGCTGCTGCTTTGGCAGGGGGATTGGACTCAGTGACCTCTGCAGGTCCCTTCCAACCTCTAATGCTCTGTGATTCTGTGAGTGTGGCTCCACCAGAGAGCATGTGAAGCATGGATGAAATGTGGAACCATTCACACACCAGGCTGCACTCTCTGCACTGTCTGTAGGAAACTTCCTTCCTTCTCTTTTTTTTTAAGAGGGAGAGGGTGGAGGATTTTTCTGAATTGTAAATGAAGTGACATGTCCTGGGGGTAAAAAAACCCAACTAATCTCTGAAGTCAGTTGTTCAGCATACAAGCAGACTGGAGCTGGAGCTGCCAGGCTCATTTGAATAGCTAGCAGCTAAGGCCGGCTCCTCTTCCACAGCAGAAAATGAGCCACCACCACTATTCCTGAAAGCCAAGTCCAGCCTGTTCCCTTTTCTTTCCCATCATTAGAGGCTGATGCTTTGCTGAGTCTGGAGAACAGAGACAATAGACCTGTTTGTGACCAGCAGGATGAGGGAGGTGATTCTCCCCCTCTGCTCTGCCCTGCTGAGACCCCACCTGCAGCACTGCATCCAGTTCTGGTGCCCCCAGCACGAGAAGGACCTGGAGCTGTTGGAACAGGTCCAGAGGAAGCCACAAAGATCACAGAGATGGAGAACCACTCCTATGGGGACAGGCTGGGAGAGTTGGGTCTGTTCAGCCTGGAGAAGGCTCTAGGGAGACCTTAGAGACCCCCAGAAGGGGGTCTAGAAGAAAGCTGGGGAGGGACTTTTTACAAGGGGCAATAGGCAACAGTATGAGGAGCAATGGTTTTGAGCTGGTAGAGGGGAGATTTAGATTGGAGATTAGGAAGAAATTCTTTCCAGTGAGGGTAGTGAGACACTGGAGCAGGTTGCCCAGGGAGGGTGTGGATCCAGGAGGTGTTCAAGGCCAGGCTGGATGAAGCCCTGAGCAACCTGGGCTGGTGGGAGGTATCCCTGCCCATGGCAGGGGTTGGAACTGGATGATCTTAAAGGTCCCTTCCAACCCAAACCATTCTGTGATTTTTGTGATTCTGTGATTCCAGGAGTCTGTGATTCCAGGATTCTATGAGTCCATGATTCTATGATTCTCTCTCTCCTCCAGCTTCCACTTCCACTATGATGGTTCCAAAAGCCTCAGGACATTTACCATTGCAGAGCAGAACAGATTGACTCTCAGGTTGTTTATGTTCAGATTGCTGAAGCTTTCCAAAAGAATCCAAGTCCCAGAGAAAGAAAATGTCTCTTTTTCTTCCTTTCTTTTTTTTTTTTTTTCTCTCCTGGGTAACACTTTCTCCTTTAGAAAATCTCCAAAAGGATTTCATCAGACAAAAGCAAAGATGTTTGGGTTTGGTTGGTTTTTTTTCCTAGGGCTGAATTGTTGATTTGTAGCAGCCTTAGAGGAGGTATTAGAACCTTTAGCACAGATAGCAGAAAAATGCAGACTGGAAACAGAACATATTAGGCAACAAGGCTGTTCCCAGCTCCCTGTGTAATTATTATAAACCTCTTTCCACTCATCTTGTAGATATTCTGTATGTCTGGAGACAGAGTGGAGCCTCCTTCCAGCATGCAAGTTCCCCTTGTATATAATTCCTTTTCTGCCAAGTAAGAAACCTAAAGACCTAAAGTGGTTACTGGATGCTTCTATGGGCCCAGGATTCCAGAAGTGAATGCTGCCATTTGTCTCTTCCTAATTACCATCAATTCTTCCTTTGTGCATTCAACGGTGGACTGGCTTAAGGCAGCTATTCTGTTTAAAACTCCAACCTCAGCATGCTTCCTTGCAGTGCTCTAAGTAGCTAAATTTATAGTATCTTATCTTGCTGAGGAATCTTCGCTGTGTTCCAGGCCCATCCGTTAGTGTCAGCGCCGCCATCGAACTGGCCCGGGTCCATCAGATTGTTATTGTACACACAGCATAGCAAAAAGTCTAAACAGAAGGTCAGATTCTTCATCATGTGGCTGTGGGCATAAATCAAGGATATTTCCACTGAGTGAAAATGGAATTGTTGGAATGGCTGGCCCAAGACCTCGCTGCTTCTCGTGGCACCCAGAGAGACCTCGATTAGAAGTGAATACGTGGAGGCGGATGCAGGGAGCAGAAGAGAGGATGGAATGGTAGGTAGAGAACAGAGAAGAGAAGGACAGAGAATAGAGAACAGAATAATAGAGAGAGAATAGAGAATAGAATGGTAGGTAGAGAATAGAGAATAGAATGATAGAGAATAGAGAATAGAATGAGAGAGAATAGAGAACAGAATAATAGAGAGAGAATAGAGAATAGAATGGTAGGTAGAGAATAGAATGGTAGAGAACAGAGAATAGAATGAGAGAGAATAGAGAACAGAATGGTAGAGAATAGAGAATAGAATGGTAGAGAATAGAGAATAGAATAATAAATAGATAATAGAATGATAGAGAATAGAGAATAGAATGATAGAGAACAGAGAATAGAATGATAGAGAATAGAGAATAGAATAATATAGAGAGAATAGAATAATAGAGAGAGAGAATAGAGAATAGAATGACAGGTAGAGAATAGAGAATAGAATAATAAATAGATAATAGAATCATAGAATCACAGAATCAATAAGGTTGGAAAAGACCTCAGAGATCATCAAGTCCAACCTATCACCCAACACCTCCTGACAACTAAACCATGGCTCCAAATGCCACATCCAATCCTTTTTGAACACCTCCAGGGATGGGGACTCCACCACCTCCCTGGGCAGCACATCCCAATGGCCAATTACTCTTTCTGGGAAGAATTTCTTCCTAACATCCAGCCTGAACCTCCCCTGGCACAGCTTGAGACTGTGTCCTCTTGTTCTGGTGCTGCTTGCCTGAGAGAAGAGACCAACCCCCACCTGGATACAACCTGCCTTCAGGGAGTTGTAGAGAGCAAGAAGGTCTCCCCTGAGCCTCCTCTTCTCCAGGCTATAGATAGAGAATAGAATAATAGATAGAGAATAGAGAATAGAATAATTGATAACATCTAGATTTCTTTAGCAACCCCAAGAAATTCTGCAGGCTTGGGGCAAGGGGGCTGGAAAACTGCCTGGCAGAAAGGGACCTGGGGGTTCTAATGGACAAGCAGCTGAATAGGAGCCAGCAGTGTGCCCAGGGGGCCAGGAAAGCCAAAGGCATCCTGGCTGGAATCAGCAATGCTGTGTCCAGCAGGAGCAGGGAGGGGATTGTCCCCTGGGACTCAGCTCTGGGGAGGCCACACCTTGAGCACTGTGTCCAGTTTGGGGCACCTCAGTACAAGAGAGATGTGGAGGTGCTGGAGCCGGGGCAGAGGAGGGCAAGGAAGCTGGGAAGGGCCTGGAGAACAAATCTGGTGAAGAGCAACTGAAGGAGCTGAGGATGGTTAGTGTGGAGGAGGCTGAGGAGAGACCTCATGGCTCTCTACAACTACCTGAAAGGACATTGTAGAGAGGCTGGTGCTGGTCTCTTCTCACAGGTGATTAGTGATGAAAGAAGAGGGAATGGCTTCAAGCTGCCACTGGGTAGCTTCAGACTGGAGATTAGGAAGAATTTTTGGGGGGAAAGAGTGGTCAGGCACAGGAATGTGCTGCCCAGGGAGGTGGTAGAGTCCTCAAGCCTGGCTGTGTTTCAAGGTGATTTGGATGTGGTGCTTGGGGCTGTGGTTTAGGGGTGAGCCTTGTAGAGTAGGGTTATCAGTTGGATAAGAGAGAGACTCTGGCACAGGTTGCCCAGGGAGGTTGTGGATGTCCCTTCCCTGGAGGTGCTCAAGGCCAGGTTGGATGAGGTCTTGAGCAACCTGGGTTGGTGGGAGGTGTCCCTGCCCATGGCAGGGGTTGGAACTGGATGATCTTTGAGGTCCCTTCCAACCCAACCCATTCTGTGAATTTGTGAAGATTCTTTGCACTGAGAAATTTCTCTTTTAAGCCCCAAAGAGAATGACAATGTGTTTGCCACATTGTCATTTCTCCTTTTGTTGCTGGATTGAATCTTTCATTTTACAAAGAAAATGAACATGTCATGAAAGGAAATGGGATAGAGAAGAAGAAACAGGCAGCTCAAAGCTGTCTGCTTGTCACTAGGTGCAGCATACAACTGGAGAGCTGCAGGATCACCAGCTGCCAAGGGAACAGCCACCGACTTCAGGGCCAAGAGGAAAGAAGCTGGCAAGGATACACTCTGCCTTCTCCTGTGGAGACAAAGGGATGGACAGGGAAGGGAGGACAGGGAAGGGAGGACAGCCAGGGCTCAGCCTATCAGAGGAGGACAAAGGGCTGCTGGAGCACTGAAAGCCAAAGCTCCTGTGGAGAGGTTGCCGTGAGGAGCAGCAGAACTTGCTGATGGCAGCTTTGAGCAGCTGTCTCCTGTCAAATTTAACCACATCACTGCAAGGACCAGCCTGAAGTGTGCTGTCAGCATCACTGCACAAATTTGGTTCCCGTCCATCAGAACAAGCATGCTGCCTTCTCCTGCCTGAAAGGTGGGGGTTGGGCTCTTCTCCCCCGCTCCAGGTGACAGAAGGAGAGGAAATGGCCTGAAATTGTGTCAGGGGAGGGTCAGCCTGGAGATGAGGAAAAATTTCTTTGCTGCAGGAGTGGTCAGGGATTGGCACAGGCTGCCCAAAGAGGTGGTGGAGTCCCCATCCCTGGAGGTGTTCAAAAAACCTGTGGCCATGGCACTTTGGGACATGGTTTAATGGCCATGGTGGTGTGGGGTTGAAGATTGGACTTGATCCTAGAGGTCTTCTCCAACCCAAACAATTCTATGATTCTATTCTTTCAGCCTCTTTTTCCTGGACTAAGCTATGATGAACTGGCACAGGCTGCCCAGGGAAGCTGTGGATGTCCCCTCCCTGGAGGAGCTCAAAGCCAGGCTGGATGAGGCTTTGAACAACCTGGGCTGGTGGGAGGTGTCTCTGCCCATGGCAGGGGGATTGGAATGAGATCTTCAAGGTCCCTTGCAACCCAAACCATTCCATGATTCCATGAATCCGTTTTCCTATTAAAAGGCTTGAAAAGAGGTTACATTAATAGTCTAGAGAAAAGAGAAGCAGGTATGTGTCAGACAGAAAACAACTAATGGAGCATCAAAAATATTGTAAGGGCCCTTTTGTCCTTTCTGGAACAATCCAAGAGCAGAAGGTGACCAAATGATGTTGGAAGGCAGTTTATTTAAAATAAGGATGTAAAAAGTACCTGAGAGAATAATAACATTAGGATAGGATAGGATAGGATAGGATAGGATAGGATAGGATAGGATAGGATAGGATAGGATAGGATAGGGTAGGGTAGGATAGGATAGGATAGGATAGGGTAGGATAGGATAGGATAGGGTAGGGTAGGATAGGATAGGATAGGGTAGGGTAGGGTAGGATAGGATAGGATAGGATAGGATAGGATAGGATAGGATAGGATAGGATAGGATAGGATAGGATAGGGTAGGATAGGGTAGGATAGGATAGGATAGGATAGGATAGGATAGGATAGGATAGGATAGGATAGGATAGGATAGGATAGGATAGGATAGGATAGGGTAGGATAGGATAGGATAGGATAGGATAGGGTAGGGATAGGATAGGATAGGGTAGGGTAGGATAGGATAGGATAGGGTAGGGTAGGGTAGGATAGGATAGGATAGGATAGGATAGGATAGGATAGGATAGGATAGGATAGGATAGGATAGGATAGGATAGGATAGGATAGGGTAGGATAGGGTAGGATAGGGTAGGATAGGATAGGATAGGATAGGATAGGATAGGATAGGATAGGATAGGGATAGGATAGGGTAGGATAGGATAGGATAGGATAGGATAGAATAGAATAGAATAGAATAGAATAGAATAGAATAGAATAGAATAGAATAGAATAGAATAGAATAGAATAGAATAGAATAGACCAGACCAGACCAGGTTGGAAGAGACCTTCAAGATCATCGTGTCCAACCCATCACCCAGCACCATCTAATCAACTAAACCATGGCACCAAGCACCCCATCCAGTCTCCTCCTATGAATGGCTTCAAATTTACCCGATGCTTAGCTTGGGAGACCGATGGCCACACAATCATTAAGGAGTACCCCAAGAAAATGGAAAGAAGACTAAAATGGGTAACAAAATGTCCTGCATTGCATTTCCTCTCTCTCCCTTGTTTTCCTTATGCTTTCTGAAGGAATTAGTCCCTCAGTCTAGGACCAAAGGAGAAAATATGGCAAAACCTCCTTCTGAAAGAGCTGAGGATGGTGACTGCTAGACAGCACTGCAAGAGAATAAGAAGGAGAATCACAGACTTGTCCAGAGCTGCAAGCTGTGGGGAAAGAGTTGTTAGACGAATCTGTCCCTCTGAAAACAATGCTTTGAGTTCATATGACATCAGAAAGCAAAGCAGGCTGAGCTGTAACTGCTCAGTAAAGCTAGGGGATGACTTCATAAATGGAAGGCATTGATGAAAATTGCTCCCCTTTACAAAACCTTAACTACAACAGCAGCAAAAAGAAGCACAAGAAAATACCTCTTGCTTCCACCACACAGGTGGTACCTTTCTCAAGAGCAGCAGAAGAGCAATGCAGTGGTTAACTTGGCATGAAACCAGTCTGAGGAATGACTCAGGCTTGTGGATGTGTCACAGCTCTCCAGTTTGGATTATTTCCAAAGGAGGGAGGTGGAAACAAATCTCATCTCCACTTTTCTTGGTTATCTCTCCTGCTAGAGCTCAGGGCTTCTGCCTGGATTAGTACTGACATCTTAGTGAAGCTGAGAATCAAAGCTCAGGGGTTTAAAGTGTTGCACAAAACTAATTTAGAACACTTCTCATCCTTTGCCCTGGGATTCCAGATGTGAACTCTCTCTACAGCTGCAGTGAAAGTATCCCAGACACACCAAGGCCTTTGAAATGGAGAAGAATAATTCACTCTCTTCCTTTCCTCTCTCTTTAAAGGGCTATCTGAAGGAAATCATGGCATCACAGAATCATAAAATCATAGAAGCATAACATCACAGAATCACAGAATCATAACATCATAGAGTCACAGAATGGTTTGGGCTGGAAGGGACCTTCAAGATCACGCAGTTCCAACCTCCCTGCCACGGGCAGGACACTTCCCACCAGCCCAGGCTGCTCTAGGCTTTACCCACCTTGGCCTTGAACACCTCCAGGGAAGGAGCATCCACAACCTCCCTGGGCAACCTGTTCCAGTGTCTCACCACCCTCACTGCAAAGGACTTCTTCCTAATCTCCAGCCTGAATCTCCCTTCTTCCAGCTCAAAGCCATTCCCCATCATCCTATCACCATAAGCCCTTGTAATAATCCTGGCATCCACAACCTCCCTGGGCAACCTGCTCCTGTGCCTCACCACCCGCCCTGTACAGGGTCTCACTCCCTTGCTGAGCTCCATCCAACAGCAGAAGATCTTCTAGCGAAGGAAAGAACATTTTAGCAGGAGATGAGTTCTGCATCACCACTTTCTTTTTCTTTTTATGTTAGTAGAATGCTTTGATTGCATCTCCAAACCTCAAAAGGGAGCAAATTCCAGAATGAAAGCTCACTTTCACTGCACAGGTGCTGTGGTTGGGCATTTGCTCAATACCTCTTCCACCAAACATCCCACCCACCAAGGCCCCCCCCCCCCCCAGACTAATTTGCAAAGACTATTTTTAGTGCATGCAATAAATGAGGCAACCAAACCCACAGCTTTAAGCCTTGACCCATTCTCTGGCCCCAGGAGAAGTGGCAGAGGGTGGTTTGCATCCATGCAGCAAACTTCTCTTCCTTCCCCTAAAGAAAGGGGGGAAAGTGAGTGCTGGAAACAGGTCCTGACTTGTAGCTTTCCTCTGGCTGAGCTCAGGCTTGGAGAACAGCACTTGGCCAGACCAAAACCATGCCAAAATGAGTGATAAAAATGAAACTCCAGAGACAACTGCATGCCAGGACTTGAGCCCATGCTCTGTCTCCCTTTTATTTATTAATGTGCATATTGCCAGTAGTTTGGGCAAGAGGATCAAAAAAGTAGTAGGGAATGGAAAGAACTATTTATGGTAAAGGATAACTTTGGCCCAAGAACAAACATGTATAAATTAACAATGAACATACTGGGCTTCAAATTAAAAGAAGGTTTCCAAGGAGGAGGTGAGTCAAATTCTAACCCAACATTCCCACAGAAGAGCAGGGGTAAGAAACTTAACTCATTTTATCTTAATGGTGCAGCTTCTCTTGATGGCAAGGAGCTGAGCCTAGGAAGTCCTTCTGTTCTTACCTATGTTTTCATTCCCTCCTGCACTCCTAATGTAATCAGGTTTCATCACACCAAGACAAAAGTGGGGACATAATGTAAACTCAAAGCATTGTTTGGGTTGGAAAAGACCTCTGAGGTCATCCAGTCCAACCATCAGCCCAAGACCACCATGGCCATCAAACCATGGCCCCAGCTGCCATGGCCACACGTTTCTCGAACACCTCCAGGGATGGGGACTCCACCACCTCCCTGGGCAGCCTCTGCCAACCCCTGACCACTCCTGCAGCAAAGACATTTTTTCCTGATCTCCAACCTAACCCTCCCCTGGCACAACTTCAGGCCATGTCCTCTCCTTCTATCACCTAGGGAGAAGAGACCAACCCCCACCTCACTGCAGCCTCCTTTCAGGGACTTGTAGGGAGCATTCCCTCACGCCCTTGTAAGAAGTTCCTCCCCAGCTCTCCTGTAGCCCCCTTCAGGTACTGGAAGGCTGCTATAAGATCTCTCCAGAGTCTTCTCTTCTCCAGGCTGAACAGCCCCAATCCTCTCCAATCCTCCAACCAAAGCCAGTAGAGAAAACTCTGTGAATAAGATTAAATTGTCCTCATGAGGTGAGGATTCCACCAGTTCAGAAACAGGACAAAGGACTTGGGTAAATGGAGCTTAACACTACTGAAGATAGCCACTAGCAACCACCACAGCAGGGTGTACCATGGTTACATGCAAACTGGAGGCCTGGAACAAAGCCAGTTTGCCTGTTCCAATATATACTCTGGTCTCTTCCTGACTGAATGCCAGGAACAGTTGGATGGGCATCATTCATCCCTGCAACCTCCCTCACCATAGAAGGCAACAGAGGCATGCCATCAGAATAATCACAGCGCTCTCCAGCAGGTCCCCCTGATCTGAAGAAGCTGAATCACTTTCAAGATCACACATGGAAGCCATTTCTCAGAAGCAGATGCAGTGTTTTTGAGTGCAGTCCCAGATGAATCAGACCCCTCTCTTCGCACATACGTGGAGAAAAAAATCCATCAGGGAAGACCAACAACAACAAAGATTAAGTATGAATTGCTGCTGCCCTCTGATCTCCCTGGAACCTTAGGGGTTGCAAAACTTTACAAGAGGCTTGAGGAGCCTCAGAGTTCTGTTAACATCTACTAAGATGCAGAGGGTGGTCAGAAGCCAGAAAGGGATTGTCAAGGATCACACGACTCCAGCAGCAATCACTTTTTCCTAAGCTATGTTCTCCATCCACCAGATTGCTCTGGCTGAGAATTCCCTCATGCCAGTAAGATCTTCAGATGCCCATTTTAGACTGCTTTAAAGCTACAGCATATTGAAAGAACAGTCAGGAGAAGGGAGCTGGGGTTGTTTCGCCTGGAGAAGAGGAGGAGGAGATCTCATTGCTCTCTGCAGCTCCCTGAAGGGAGGTTGCAGCCAGGTGGGGGTTGGTCTCTTCTCCCAGGCAAGCAGCACCAGAATGAGGGGTCTCAAGTTGTGCCAGGGGAGGTTCAGGCTGGATGTTAGGAAGAAGTTCTTCACAGAGAGAGAGACTGGCCAGTGGAATGTGTCGCCCAGGGAGGTGGTGGAGTCACCACTGCTGGAGATCTTCAAGAAAAGCCTGGATGGGGCACTCAGTGGCATGGTCCAGTTGATCGGATAGGGCTGGGGGATAGGTTGGACTGGATGATCTTGGAGGTCTCTTCCAACCTAGTTGATTCTATGATTCTATGATTCTAAGAAGAAGATCTAATTAGGCTCAAGACTCTTTTCCATCCTCGTGGTAACCAGACACAGGGCACCCATTAATGTTCTCCTGCCATGACTGATGGTGGACTGTGATGGAGCTGAAGTGGAGAAGGACCAGCAGTAAGTGCTTTCCATAAGGTAGGTAACTGCTCTGACCGGCTGCTCTTTCACATGTTCCAGGGCTTCCCCGCAGGAGACTAAACTGTCATCTGTTGCAAGGAGGAAGGATGCCATAGCACATTAACTTCCTGGCCCTTTGCTACATGAGTGGACTGAGGAAGCAGCTTTGGTTGGTCACCACCAGGTGATGTACAAAATATGCTTTCCCTGAGCGTGGTCCTTCAGTTTTCTTGTTCTTGCAGGCTTCATTCACTGCTTCTCTATTGCCTGAACCACAACCTGTTCAAAGAACAGATTACAATGTGCACATCAAACGGCCTGACAAAGGGCTGCACAGGAACTTCAATGTCACTGAGTGCTGTAATAGTCAAGAAGTGAACAAAACTCTCCTGAACTCATCAGCAGTGTCATGATGTAAAAGAAAATTATCAGCCCGTTCTTCTGGAGGCCAGAAGACTGTAGATGTTTATCTGCCCCAGCCCGAAATTCAAACCACAGCCCTGGTGAAGCTACACCTCAAATCCCAGGCTCAGTTTTGGTGGCCTCACTCCAAGAAGGACACTGAGGGGCTGCAGCGTGTCTGGAGAAGGGCAACAAAGCTGGGGAAGGGTCTGGAGTACAGGGCTGGTGAGGAGCAGTTAAGGGAAGTGGAGGTGTTTAGTGTGGAGAAGAGGAGGCTGAGGAGAGACCTCATTGCTCTCTACAGCTCCCTGAAAGGAGGTTGCAGTGAGGTGAGGCTTGGTCTCTTCTCCCTAGTCTCAAGTGACAGAATGAGAGGAAATGGCCTTAAGCTGTACCAGGGGAGGTTCAAATTGGAGATTGGGGAAAATCTCTTTGCTGCAAGAGTGGTCAGGGATCAGCACAGGCTGCCCAGGGAAGTGGTGGAGTCCCCATCCCTGGAGGTGTTCAAGAAATGTGTGGCCATGGCACTTTGGGGCATGGCTTAATGGCCATGGTGGTGTTGGGCTGATGATCAGACCCAATTATCTGAGTGGTCTTTTCCAACCACCACAGTTCTCTGCTTCTCTGATTTTAGGGTGGAGTTGGGGATGGATTCAAAACTCTTTCTGTGCCTGAAGAGCTCATCTTCACTTTGGCAGAAACCTATCTTTTGAAAACTTAGCCATTAATTCTCTCCAGTGAGATACCTTACTGTGCACTCCCAGCATATCTAATCTCCCTTAGGAAATGACCATTGAGTCGGGCAGACTTTTCCCTCTTGGCTCTGTGTTAATGTGCCTTTTAATCAGCACCCGAGACTGCTGTCTCACGAAATGCTACTTCCATAAATCCCCCTTCTTGCCATTTAATGCAAGCTCCAAGCCTGAGGCTGTGCTCTCTGGGCAGGACCCAAACTCTGCCAGTGCTGCTGGGGTGGACTCCAAGCAGTTTTCCACACCCAACACCAACACATCATTCACAGGGGATACAAATGGTGACAAGAGCTGTAGGATCACCTTTACACAAGCATTAGGAGGCACTGCTCAGCTACTTTTCTGTGTCTGGAGCAGGTAAAAGGAGTTCTCCAGCTGTAGGTGAAATGTTTATTTCAGTGCCTAAGTTCGTGCTCAGCAGTTATGGGGAGGCAGCACTGAAATGGAAACGGCAAACCCAGAGCTGCCTGCTGGATGCAGACGCTATCGCTGCTGCTGCTGCTGGGTGCTGCACTGCGAATGCTGGGCACTTGCCGGGAGCTCTGCCAGTCCTCTGAGCCCACTGCCAGCCCTCCTGCCAAACCAGCCCACTGCCGGCTCTCCTGCCAAACCAGCCCACTGCCAGCCCTCCAGCCCACTGCCAGCCCTCCAGTGCCAGCCTTCCTGCCAACCCTCCAGCTCACTGCTAGTCCTTTGAGCCCACTGCCAACCCTTCACTGCCAGCTCTCTGAGCCCTCTGCCAACTATCCGAGACCGCTATCAGCCCTCCGAGCTCCCTGCCAGCCGTCCGAGTCCACCCGCCGCGGGTCCCGCGTGGGGACCCTCTCGGGACCCCACCTTCTCCCCGGAGTGGCTTGAGGGCAACACAACGCAAGGGCTTTGGCTCAGTGCCGGCGGTAGGAAGTTGCTCTGGAAACTGCCAGAGCCCAGGGCTGAGGCTAGGGTCGCTTCTTTGGGTACCCACCGGACATCGTGTGGCAGAAACCTCCCCTGCTGCCAACCCCGGAGGCCGCTACCGACCGCCCCCGAGCAGCTCTCTCGCGGTGGGCAGCCCGGAGAGGGGAAGGAGGAGGCTCAGCCTGACCCTGCCTCCAACTTCCCCGAAGTTCACTCGGGCTTCCCCCTCCCGACAGGGTCTCCTGGGCTCCTGCTTCTCCAGGAGGCAGGGAGGGAGGGAAGGAGGGAAGGAGGGAGGGAGGGGAAAAGCAAAGGCGTGTCTTGCCTGGGCTGCCGCCGCCGCTGCCGCTGTTGAAGGCAGATCGGAGATATAAAAGCTCTGGCCGGGCTCCGGCGGCGGCTCCAGTTCGGTGCGGGCGCTTTGGCTGCGGGGCAGCGGGGGCGAGGTGGGACGCAGGGCGGCGGCGGCGGCAACAGCGGGGTGAGATCGGGGCAGGCGGAGGCAACGCGGGGCTCGCCGTGGGCAACCCCAATGCGTGGACTATCCGCTGCTGCATTATGCTGGAGCTACAGTTCCGCTGAAGGGAGTGTGCACACGGCCGGCTGGGCTGGACTGCAGCGCTGCCGTTCCTTATGAAGAAGGCACAAGTGAGTGAGGCCGGGCGGCGGCGGCGGGCAGCCGGCGGGGGATTGTTCGGTGTGCAGAAGAGGGGGCTGAGGAGAGACCTCACTGCTCTCTACAACTCCCTGAAAGGAGGTTGCAGTGAGGTGGGGGTCGGTCTCATCTCCTTAGGGTCTCTTCTCCCTAATATCAGGTAATAGAACGAGAGGAAACGGCATGAAATTTTGCCAGGGAAGGTTTAGGTTGGAGATTAGGCAAAAAATTTCTTTGCTCCACGAGTGGTCAGGGATTGCATTGGAACAGGCTGCCCAGGGAGGTGGTGGAGTTATCATCCCTGGAGGTGTTCAAGAAACCTGTGGTCACAGCATCTGGGACGTGGTTTAATTGCCGTGGTGGCTTTGGGTCGTAGGTTACACTCGATGATCTTAGAGGTCTTTTACAACCGAAACGATTCTGTGATTCCTGGTGCGAGAAGGTCGGCTGCGGACGGGAGAGCTGCGGGTCGGGGCAGCCCGACGGGCAGGGAACAGCGTCCGCGGCAGGGGGTTGGTGGTGGCTCCCGGGACAGCCCTGGAGGTGAGGGGCTACGAAAGTGGAAACTGCCGCTGTTGATGAGAGATCTTAAGGGGAGCAGGGTGGAGACGGAAGAAAAACATAAAATAGAATCATGAAATCGTTTGGGCTGGAAGGGACCTTAAAGATCACCTAATTCCAAACCGCGCCGGTGCTTGCCCTCGGCGCCCGCAGCCCGTGGAAAAGTTGCAGCGAGCGGCTGGATGAGCGGCGGGAGAGCTCGGAAGGAAAAAAAAAATCGCCGTGATAAGTCGGTTGCTGTGTTGTACCGACGAGCTGAGAGCGAAAACGGGAACTCAAGGGAGGCAGCAGTGCCGCCGCTCCTGTGCTCGGGGGCTCCGTTCAAGCGGCTCCGCGTCGGGGCTGAGGGTCCCCACCGCCTTCCTCCCGCACCCCACCGCGGAGAGCCGCTCGGTACTGTTCTGAGGGTCCCCACCGTGATTTCTCCACTTTGCAATCGATGTGTTGTATTGCACGTTATTATTTTTCTTAAAGGAAGAATGAGGACAGGCGCGAGTGGAGGGCGGGGGGGGGGGAACACACGGACAAGGCATCATTTTGTAAGAAGAAAAAGCTCAAGGAGACTCGAAAGAGGGAAAGTTTAAAGGCTTGACTTGCAAGGTGCTGGTCGACTTCGGGAAGCTCTCAGGTCCTGCTCTTGGAGGGGAGGTTGTCTTCCCCTCCACTTCTTGATTAAGAAGAAGCAAGATAATTTTTTGCTCTCTTCTGTGTCTTGGCAATTGGGATCGTCCACGCACTGGTAGCCTGAAGATACTTCATCATAATCGTTGGAAATGACATAAAATATATTACTGAAGTCTTTTGGGCAGTTAAATAGTTTTTCAGGAGATTAGAAATGCCTTTTTTCCTTTTTTTTTTCTTGGTGGGGGGAGTTAAATCTCAGCTGGCCAAAGCGCTGGAGAATGTGCCCACACTTAAGGAGTAATAACTTGGGGAGTTAATTTTTGTGCTGCTGAAGTACAGTGAGGCATTACCTCAGATCAGTTCTGAATCCTCGCAGTGTGTATCCCTTGCTGTTAACTCCCTTTTAGATGACTAAAGATGCCTTGTGCTCCTCCAAGCTGTTGTTTCAGGCCCTATATACAAACTTGGTCAAATATGCTGAAGAGTTTATTAGTTGGGAAGAGTCTCTTTAAAGTGTAAGAGGCGTATTTATGTGTGCTTAGTTATGTGCATTCATTTAATATCGGGGTGGACAGCAGTCAAAGTCACAAGATGTTATCCCAGCCCACAGAAGCACGCATGTAGGGCTGCTTCTACAGAGAAAGGAGGGGGCAAAAAAATCCCAAACCCAACCAAAACTCCTCAGCAAACAAATGAGGATTTATGAGTGCAAGTGGTCAAGTGTTTTATTTCATACTGTAAACTCCTAAAGCCAAGAGAGTCCTTTTGCAGCTTCAGAGCAAAGCAGAAGCAATCCCTCTCTCCCAGTCGACTGGGAAAGACAGAGGCAGTCTTGGCATTCAGGACCATATGGCTTGACTCAGGGGCTCATGAGCTGTAGCCTGTGGAACAGCTTCTTGTCATGGTGGTGAAGCATCTGTCAGCCTTCAAGCAGTTATGCTTCCTGCTTTTTGGAGGCAGTGACAGACTCCCAGCTCTCCAAAGGATTGTTTCCCTCATTTTAAGGATTAGCAAACAAATGTGATACCAATCCATTAACCATTCCAAGGACGTCAGAGCGGGAGATGCTTTGAGAAAGGCTCTCCACTAAAGCCATGAAGACCCTTGTGCAAAGAGAGAGCAAGGGAAGCAGGTACAAGACAGAGGACTTAGGCACATTGGGGCACTTGGCACATTAAATTTTCACAGTGACAGGTTAGAAGGACCTCAAGGGCCAACCTTTCTTAGGTGATGCTGTAGCTGAAATGAGATGCCCCAGCACCCTGTCAAGCTGAGTCTTCAAAGTGACGTAGGGGAATACACTCTTGGGAGATTATTCTGGTGTAAATCTGTTTACTCTCCTGTGGCTACTTCTAGCTTCATCTGGACTGATGAAAAGAATAGGACTGGGATGCCAGGAAAGAAGTTTTTAAGGCCAGGCTGGATGTGGCTCTGGGCAGCTTGACATAGTGGAAAGTGTCCCTGCCCATAGCAGGGGGCTTGGAACTAGATGATCCTTGAAGTTCCTTCCAACCCTGACAATTCTCTGATGCTGTGATTCTATGACTTATAAATTAGTCTGCAACAGACAGAAAACAGAGAGTGAGAACCACTACACCACAGAGCCTCAAAAACACTTAGCAATACCTGGACAAGGGTGAAAACAAATCAGGAGGTTTGGTGGTTGAAGTAATGTTGCACAAGGTTAAAATATATATAAAGTTTAGTTGATTAGAAGGTGCTGGATTTGTTCCTCAGATCCAACTCCCTTTCACATTCCTCTATGGTCCTAAGTCTAGCAACTTCTTCCTTCAAGGTTTAGGTTTAGTTGATTAGAAGGTGTTGGATTTGTTCCTCAGATCCAACTCCCTTTCACATTCTATTCTATTCTATTCTATTCTATTCTATTCTATTCTATTCTATTCTATTCTATTCTATTCTATCCTATCCTATCCTATCCTATCCTATTCCTATTCTATTCTATTCTATTCTATTCTATTCTATTCTATTCTATTCTATTCTATTCTATTCCCCTACAGTCCTACATCTAGCAACTTCTTCCTTCAAGGTTTAGGTTTAGTTGATTAGAAGGTGTTGGATTTGTTCCTCAGATCCAACTCCCTTTCACATTCCCCTACACTCCTAAGTCTAGAACTTCTTCCTTCAAGGTTTAGTCGATGAGATGGTGTTGGGTGATAGGTTGGACTCGATGATCTGGAAGGTCTTTCCCCAGCTGGTTAGTTCTGCGTTGTGTCTAAGGAGCAGAGCTGAAGGAGCAGCTGAGTCATCCATCAGTGGGACCAGAAAGCGCTGCGAGGGGAGTCGTGCCGAATGTTAGGCTTGAAGTGAGCAGGTTGTTCAGTTTATTTAAATCCCTCTCAACCTGAGAAACCACAGGAACTGCAGGAGCACGTTCCCCAAGCCCTGTCAGTCCTAGAAGGGATTGTTTCTGCAAGGACCCCCCCCCCTTTGGTAAATGTATGTAATCCCCCTGCTTTAAATGCACCAACACCTCTCGGAGGCTGCATTAAAAACTGGTAATGCCTTTAAGGAAAAGAGAAAAAAAAAAGGTGTGATTAAGCTTTTAGGGGTCCAGTCATACAAATCCTTTTTCAATGGGGCTATTTCCATGCATTAATCTTATTTGAAGGATTACTTGTACGAGAGGATTTTGCAGGCTTACGGACTTAGTAATTAAAACTATTACCAGAAGTGAGTTTATGTCTTTCATCTATTTATTTATTTATTTGTTCTGGCTTGAGTGAGGAAAAACACAGCACAGGCAGGGCTGCAAATCCAGCAGGCATGGTACTGGTTTCTACCAATATCACTCCTAACAAAGTGGATAATAAGCAATACCAGCAGAGAAGTGATTTGTCAGCATCAAATAGAGACATTTCCCAAGGGCTGGCAAACCACCCTTCTGCAGCTTGACCCAGGGCCAGATGTGTAGGTATCACAGGTATTTGGTTCAGGCACTTGATCTTTAGCTCTGGGTTAGATGCACAGCCTCTTAGAAACTTCAGTAGTATCATAGAATCATAGACTTGTTAGGATTAGAAGGGACCTCAAGGATCATCCAGCTCCAGCCCCCTGCCATGGGCAGGGACACCTCACACTACAGCAGGTTACTCACAGCCACATCCAGCCTGGCCTTAAAAAACCTCCAGAGCTTTAGATCTCCTGCTGGCTTTTTATCTCTGTGCTGATAGTTTGTTGCTGATAGCTCAATGACCACCTTCAGTTGTCCTGCCTGAGGTATCTTTTGTGTCACTGATGTGGGAGCCTCTGCAGAAGTTGTTACGGAGCAGTACCTGGAAAAAGGAGTACACAAATGGCCTGCTCCAGTCTCCTATCAGAGACACAAAGCAGCTCTCTGAGACCTTGGTGTGAGCTTGCAGAGTCATTATTTTAGGGGACATAGTTAGCTCTTCTCTCCCATATTTCTTGCTTGTTCTGCAAAAATATGAACATGAGGCACAGGAAGACATTTGGAGTTCGTGGCTGGTGAGATCTGCTGCTCATCAGACAGAAAAAAGAGAGCTTGCTGGAGCCAGAAGGACGTTGCTGCTCTTCAGGCTGAGCAATGGACTGAGCTCTCTTTCTCTTTTCCTCTGAATCTGACTCTGCTTAGGGAGGCCAGTTTGCAGCTCCTGCAGCTGGAAAGAACGTCCTGGAATAAAGTGTCATCTGGAGAATAAACAGCAGATGACCTGGGAGGGCTCTAGGGTGGGAGAGCATTGTGTAAGGCATGTGTAGTGAGTCTTTGTTTAGGTTTTTTTCCTGCCTGTCCTGCACGCCTGTGAGTTTTTATCTCTGGTGAGCTCTGCAGCGCCTGGCTTTGTAGCTTAGGCTGAGGCCGTGAACCCAGCCTGCTTCGGCCCCAGTTCTGCCACCAAGTCTCTCTTTTTTTCCCCTTCTTTCTCTTTTTTCCCCTTCTTTCTCTTTTTTCCCCCTTCACTGCATGTCACTCCTTCAGGTGGAGTTCTGCAAGCTGCCAGTGCCAGCCCTCCCAAGTTTTGCTATGTGACTTAATGCTATGCTGGCTCAGGGAATCGCCATATTGTAGGCAAGCGAGGAGCTGGCAAGATGCAGCCCCTTGGCTTGGGGCAGGCAATGCTCAGTATGCAGTATGTAAACACAGCACCCATTTATTTGAAGCAAGGCAGGGGGAGAAAGGACAAAAAAAGCCACCCCACAACAAGCCTTCTCCCTACGCAGTTCCATCGGAGTGGTGTGGGAGCTGACAGAGGAAAACGAAAGTGTTTGTTCTCAGCCTGCTCTTGGGACTGCCAAACCTGAGCTTGCTCAGCTGCAAATCCACTTGTTTTCTTCTTCTTTTAGTGCTTTCTTAGTTTTTTTTTGTCCTGTGCACTTCTGGAAAAAAAACAAAACAAAGGCAATGGATCTGTCTGAGGTGAGTGGAGAGAGGGAGAGCTGCTCTTTATTTTTGCTTTGCTGATTGCAATGCATTTGTGTGTTGCAAACTACAAACTCGGTCATCTGGAAGCCTGCAAAACCCAACCTTCCTCTTTAACAAAGAGGTTGAGATGCTGAAAGGTGTCCAGAGAAGGGCAAGAAAGCTGGGGAGGGGTCTGGAGCACAGCCCTGTGAGGAGAGGCTGAGGGAGCTGGGCTTGCTTAGCCTGCAGAAGAGGAGGCTCAGGGGAGACCTTCTTGCTCTCCACAACTCCCTGAAGGGAGGTTGTAGCCAGCTGGGGGTTGGTCTCTTCTCCCAGGCACCCAGCACCAGAACAAGAGGACACAGTCTCAAGCTGTGCCAGAAGGAAGTTCAGGCTTGATCTTAGGAAGAAGATCTTCACAGCCAGAGAGATTGGCCATTGGAATGTGCTGCCCAGGGAGGTGGTGGAGTCACCATCCCTGGAGGTGTTGAGGAAGAGCCTGGCTGAGCCACTTGGGGCCGTGGTTGAGTTGATCAGATGGTGTTGGATGTGATGATCTTGATGATCTCGAAGGTCTTTTCCAACCTGGTTAGTTCTGTGTTCTGTATTCAGTGTTGCCCACGCTGAAGTACCTGGCTGTGGGGAGCACACAGAACGCAGATTTATTTGCTGGTGATTTGATGATCATAGAATTGTCAGGGTTGGAAGGGACCTCAAGGATCAGCCAGCTCCAACTCCCCTGCCACGGGCAGGGACACCTCACACTACAGCAGGTTGCTCACAGCCACATCCAGCCTGGCTGCAAACACCTCCAGGCAGGAGGCTTCCACCACCTCCCTGGGCAACCTGTGCCAGGCTCTCACCACCCTCATGGGGAACAACTTCTTCCTTACGTCCAATCTCAATCTACCCATTTCTAGTTCTGCTCCATCCCCCCAGCCCTATCACTCCCTGACACCCTCAAAAGTCCCTCCCCAGCTTTCTTGTAGCCCCCTGCAGATACTGGCAGGCCACAATTAGATCTCTGAGGTCTCTACCAACCTGGTTGATTCTGTGATTCTATAAACAGGGTCAGTGATTTATGGGTGAGAGGATGAAAACTGGAACTATGTTACAGTTTGAAACAGAAAACATGAACAGTGTTAAGTGGTTTATTTGATTCAAGCTGGTAGCATACACAATATCTGAGGTGTGTGAAAGGAGATACCTTAAGGAAAGCATTATTTGTAAGTGAGGAGTCCTGCATCCAGGGAGGAATAACAGCAGGCACCAGCACAGGTTTGTGATTGTCCTGCTGGAAAGCAGCTCCATGGAGAGAGACCTTGGAATATGGTGGATGATAAGTGCTCTGTGGGACAGCAATGTGCCCTTGTGGCCAAGAGGGCAAATGGTATCCTGGGGTGCAGCAAGAGAAGCGTGGCCAGCAGGGCTAGCGAGGTTCTCCAGCCCTTTACTCTGCCCTGGTGAGACCTCACCTGCAATACTGTGTCCAGTTTTGGTCTCTCCAGTTCAAGAGAGGCAAAGACCTACTGGAGAGAGTCCAAGGGAGAGCTACAAGGATGATGATGATGATGGGACTTGAACATCGCTCTTATGAAGAAAGACTGAGAGCCCTGGGGCTGTTTAGTCTGGAGAAGGCTGAGAGGAGATCTTATTAATGCCTGTTTGAGGGGTGGGCATCAAGAAGAAGGGGCCAGGCTCTTTTCAGTGGTGTCCTGTGATAGGACAAAGGGCAGTGGACACAAACTGGAGGTTCCACCTCAACATGAGGAGAAACTTCTTTGGTGTGAGGGTGCTGGAGCCCTGGAGCAGGCTGCCCAGAGAGGTTGTGGAGTCTCCTGCTCTGGATGCATTCCTGTGTGACCTGCCCTAGGTGATCCTGCTTTGGCAGGGGTCTTGGACTGGATGATCTCCAGAAGTCCCTTCCAACCCCTAGCATTCTGTGGTTTCTGCTGCAAGTCCTTTATTTAGACATAGTCCTAACCAATATCAGCTTAGCAGTTGATATTAGTGAACACTTTGGCTGTCAGTAGTCCACCAAAAGATCTCCTCTAATTTCCTGTCATTATCTAATAAGCATTGGGTGAGTGATTGGTTGCTGCTTCTGCTGGAGCAGTGCTTAAATCACACAGGTGTAGAGGGATGCTGCAGGAACTTTCTGCTTTATACATGGTTGTATTGTTGGGGTTTTGTGTATTGCGCTGGCTGTGTGTGGAGCAGAGAGAAGCTGAGGTGTGAGGTGAAAATAGCACCGGCTCTAAAATGGCCCTGCAGGCATTGCCTGAAGAAGGACCCTGTGGTGCTCACTGCCTTGCAGCCAGGCTTTGGAGGGCAGATTTAGACTGAATATTAGAAAGACGTTCATTCCAGTGAGGCTGGTGAGACACTGGACTGGCACAGGTTGTCCAGGGAGGTTGTGGATGTCTCCTCTCTGTTCAAGGCCGGGTTGGATGAGGGCTTGAGCAGCTTGGGCTGGTGGGAGGTGTCTCTGCCAGTGGCAGGGGGGTTGGAACTGGATGATCTTTAGGGTCTCTTCCAACTCAAACTATTCTTTGCATCTATGGAAGTGCCTAGAACTAGTGCTAAAATGAGAACTGAGTGGTGTAGGCTGAGGAGGGACAAGTGTAGGACCTTCTTGCACAGGCAGTGGTGCTCAGTGGCAGTGGTCATGGCTCCTGGCAGGCACTCTCGAGCAGGTCATCTGTAGATCCACCTCTCCTATACCTGCTAGCCCCAAACCTTCACTGCTGTCTCAGTGCACTTTTAACCATGCAGGGACTGCAACATTGGGTTCTTTGGTTTTGCTGCAAAACCCAATTGGATGGAGAGTACTGCATATGGATATGGCATAGTAGTGGCCCTGGTAGAGTTAATTAAGGGTTGGGCATGATGATCATAGAACAATAAAATGGTTTGGTTTGGAATGGACCTCACAGGTTGTCTCCTTCCAACCCTGCTGCCATAGAGGGGGACACCTTCCATTAGATCTTACAGGTCTTTTCCCACCATAGTGATTCCATGAGAAGACCAGATTCAGGAATAACCCTCAAGGTCATGTTTAGCCCAGACCTGAAGTGATTCTTCTTGTCCCATCTGTGATTTGCCCCCTGCTTATAAAAGCCATCCACATGGTATTTCTTGGTGTCCCAGGGAAGAGCTGCTGGAAGGCAGGCTGGGTACTCCTCTGCCTTCACCCACTTCTCCCTGATTTTGGACAGCAGAGCTGGGAAGGCTGTGAGCTGGCAGCCTTGGGGCTCTGGCAGAGGTGGGGTGCACACTTCAGCTTCACCTGGTGTTCTGCAAAGCCTGCAGGTTTAGGCTGGGCTGTCAGAAGAGCATGAGTAGTATAGTCTACAGAAATCACCTCTGGCTTTGTGAGCAACCTGGATTGAATCCAGGCATTAAAAAGCTAATCTAGAAGTATTTCCCTGAGCATGCTTGTTGGAGTGCTGAGAGACACACAGGTTCACATCTTTTCTTGGGTAGGAACTTAAGTCTCCAAGGAAGGATCTGACCATCCAGTCTGTCTTGCTGAAGCTGTTCTACTTTGTGTAAGTAATTATGCATTGTGCCAGAAGGAAGAAAAGAGGGAATCAAATTGAGTGCAGACTCTGAATCTGAAGTGCAACTTCAGTGTTGCTCCAAATCTGAGCTGGATCCATGTGGATTAAGAGTTGAACTCTCCTAAATCATCGTTTAAGACCAAGTTAACTGAGCTGCTAGGTTTGTTTATTTCTTTAATCTTGAGGTGGCTGACAGGAATTAAGAGTGTAGGGGAGGGTCCTGTATGTAGGCCACAAGTCCAAATTCACAGATTCCTGATCATGCCAACCTCTGAAGCTCCATTCAGAAAGGTGGAGACATCTGCAGATCAGAGCCTGAAGGCATCAGTCTGCCAGTCCTGTGTGTTCATGCACCTTGGTGTGTTTCCAGGCATAGGCATCCCATGTGACTGAACCTGACTTCAGTGTAATCACTTTAAGTGTCTCAGTGACAACACATCCCCACCTCACCCACTGTCTTCCTCAGCCGGTCTTCTGCCTTTCTTTTGTTCCATTGCCATCAGCTCCAGGGCCATCCGTTGGCTGACAGTTAAGGCCAAGGATAAGTGCCTCCCAGAATAACAGAATCATGCAGGGTGGAAAAGACCTTTAAGATCAAGTCCAACCATTCTCCAGCTCCACCCAGCCCGGTGACAAACCATGTCCACCAGCACCACATCTCTGCGTCACGCAAACAGCTCCGGGGATGGGGATCCAACCACCCCGCTGGGGAGCCTCTTCCAGTGCCTGAGAACCATTTCAGTCAAGAAGTCATCCAGTCTGGTCTCCCATCTCATCTTCAGAAGGACCTGAAGAAGTTTTAGAAGCACCTTACATACAGCTTTAGGAATACATGCAGAGCATGTGGTGGAGTCACCATCACTGGAGGTGTGTAGGAAGAGCCTGGATGAGGCACTTGGTGCCATGGTTGAGTTGATTAGATGGTGTTGGGTGAGAGGTTGGAGTCAATGATCTCAAAGGTCTTTTCCAACATGGTTTATTCCGTTCCATTCCATTCCATTCCATTCCATTCCATTCCATTCCATTCCATTCCATTCCATTCCATTCCATTCCATTCCATTCCATTCCTTTTTTTTTGTGTGATAGGACCCACAGTCTGCATTTGCTTTGGTTGGGTCTCTCTGCTTGATGTAGGTAGGATCTCCTGTGCTGAGAGTTTGCCAGTGTCTTTTTCCCCTGAATGAACAGCACAACTAATGAAAGTGAGGAGGGAATCCAGGTATCTTACCCCACTGAACCATGTGTGCAGAAATACCTGCCAAGGCTGTGTATCTCCTTGACAGCAGAGACAGTGAGGCTGGGGAGACACTGGAACAGGTCACCCAGGGAGGTCATGGACGCTCCCTCCCTGGAGGTATTCAAAGCCAGGTTGGATGAGGCCATGAACAACCTGGGCTAGTGGAGGGTGTCCCTATCAATATCAGAGGGGTTGGAACTAGATGATCTTCAAGGTCTCTTCCAACCCAAACCATTCAGTCTGTGAATGAATAACCCAGGTGTGAGTTTGCACCACGCTTTGTCTTGAAAGAAGGGAGGCAGAGGACAGCACAATGGAACCTGCTTGGAGTAAAGGCTCCTCAGGGTTCTGTACAGGACAAGCTTAAACCCCTCTTGTCAAAGGATTTATAGCTTTTTCTTTGCAGAATTTTGAGCCTCACAGTGACAAGTAAAAATCATTCCTTTTTTTTTTTTTAAGGGATACCTTCACATGCTCAAATTTAGTCAGAGATTCATAGACTCCCAGGTTGGAAGGGACCTCAAGGGTCATCTGGTCCAACCTTTTGTTGAAACCATTGTTTCAATGTTTAATGTTTCAGGGTAGGAATACAGCTTAAAGGAGCTGGCCCAGCACCCTGCCAAGCTGGGCCTGGAGACTGTTTAATGTAGGGAAATCCACCACCTCCCTTGGGACTTTGTTCTAATGTCTAAATAGTTCCTTTTTTTCCCCCTTTTGAAGGAAGAGCTTAATATGCTCAAGTGTTTTCTTATTAGTGATTTTCTGATGACAGGTGTATGGACTTTTAACATGAATTTGGAAATAGGAAGAAAAACCTCCATTTTTCCTCGCTACCTCATGCTTGCTTGGTAGCAGCAGCCCCCCATACATGTCCCAGAATCATGCAGGACCACAGAAGCAACCAGGTTGGAAAAGACCTTTGAGATCATCAAGTCCAACCTATCACCCAACGCCATCTGATCAACTAAATCGTGGCACCAAGTGCCACATCCAGACTTAAAACACTTGCAGGGGTGGTGATCCCACCACCTCCCTGGGGGGATGTCTTCCATTTATGTCTGCAGTGTGATGATGCATCATCACTGGATGGAGTCTTTGGTCTGTTTAATAACAGAGGGCCTCTAATTGTATTGGAGAGGGAAATAAAGAAACAATAAAGCAGAATGATGATGATAATAATAGAACATACTAATAAAACCCCATAGTGTTAATAATGGTAATAATAATGTTAGTGATGTTAATAATTATAATGTTAATAATAATAATGATGATAATAATAATAATAGGCAACATTAGCCCAAAATATTAAAATCTTAAGCTGTTCATGTCCTGATAATTTACTTCTGTTTAGGACAGAAAATAAACTCTGTAAATGATGCAGGAACTCTTTTGGTAAGAGCTGCTCCTGGGTGAAAAGAAACAAAACCCAAAAAACTTAAAAGATGTCTAAATACTGACCAAAAAAAAAACCCCAAAAACTATCTGCATACTGAATTTTCTACACTGAGGTACAAACTTCATTATTTGGGCTGCCCAGGTGGAGTCACCAAGCCTGGATGTGTTTAAAGGTGGTTTGGATGTGGTGCTTGGGGCTATGGTTTAGGGGTGAGCCTTGTAGAGTAGGGTTGTGGGTTGGACTGGGTGCTCCTGAGGGTCTGTCCCAACCTGAATGTCTCTGTGGTTCTGTAGAGCAGGGTTCTGGGTTGGACTGGGTGCTCCTGAGGGTCTGTCCCAACCTGAATGTCTCTGTGGTTCTGTAGAGCAGGGTTCTGGGTTGGACTGGGTGCTCCTGAGGGTCTGTCCCAACCTGAATGTCTCTGTGGTTCTGTAGAGCAGGGTTCTGGGTTGGACTGGGTGCTCCTGAGGGTCTGTCCCAACCTGAATGTCTCTGTGGTTCTGTAGAGCAGGGTTCTGGGTTGGGCTGGGTGCTCCTGAGGGTCTGTTCCAACCTGAATGTCTCTGTGATTCTGTCAAGTAGCATCCTGCATTGGACTGGGTGCTCCTGAGGGTCTGTTCCAACCTGAATGTCTCTGTGATTTTAAAGTGTGGAGCTCAGGACAGTGCCTGTGAAGGTGGAGGTTTTAAAGTGTGTAGGGAAATTTGTTCCTCTGTTTGATGTTGATCCAAGCAAACCAACAAACAAAAACCTTTCTCTTTCTGGAGATTTCATAATTGGGAGTAGGATATCAAGGTGCTGACTTGTGTGGTCTAACTGTATTAAGGGACTGAAGCAAAGCAGACAGGAGTCAGGCCATGATGGATTTAATATGCTGCATATATGCAAAATAATTCCCTAAATTAAAAGAAGAGCTTAGAAATTTAGAGAGGGTGAAATTAAAGCATGCAAATGTTTTGGTGTAAAGAAGCCCTAAGTCCCAGCCCTCTAATTTCCAGCCTCCACTTGCTTGCAGTTCAGTGAACTCGGCAGAATCTGTCTTTTGCATTCAATGGCAAGCAGACAATGTTATGTTTCAAACTGATAAGAGAATCTGAATGTTAGTTACAGAATACAGAATTAACCAGGTTGGAAAAGAACTTTGAGATCACTGAGTCCAACCTATCACCCAACACCATCATCAACTAAACCATGGCACCAAGTGCCTCATCCAGGCTCTTCTTAAGCACCTCCAGTGATGCTGACTCCACCACCTCCCTGGGCAGCACATTCCAATGGCCAATCTCTCTTGCTGGGAAGAATTTCTTCCTAGCATCCAGCCTAAACCTCCCCTGGCACAGCTGGAGACTGTGTCCTCTTGTTCTGGTGCTGGGTGCCTGGGAGAAGAGACCAACCCCCACCTGGCTACAACCTCCCTTCAGGGAGTTGGAGAGAGCAAGAAGGTCTCCCCTGAGCCTCCTCTTCTGCAGGCTAAGCAACCCCAGCTCCCTCAGCCTCTCCTCCCAGGGCTGTGCTCCAGACCCCTCCCCAGCTTTGTTGCCCTTCTCTGGACACCTTCCAGCACCTCAACATCTTTCCTAACCTGAGGAGCCCAGAACTGGACACAGGACTCAAGGTGTGGCCTGACCAGTGCTGAGTACAGGGCACAATGACCTCCCTGCTCCTGCTGGCCACACTGTTCCTGATGCAGGCCAGGATGCCATTGACCTTCTTGGCCCCCTGGGCACACTGCTGGCTCATGTTCAGCCTACTATCAACCAGTATCCCCAGATCCCTCTCTGCCTGGCTGCTCTCCAGCCACTCTGTCCCCAGCCTGCAGCACTGCCTGGGGTTGTTGTGGCCAATGTGTAGAACCTGGCACTTAGATGTGTTCAATCTCATGCCCTTGGACTCTGCCCATCTGTCCAGCCTGGCAAGGTCCCTCTGCAGATCTCTCCTACCCTCTAACAGATCAACTCCTGCCCCCAGCCTGGTGTCATCTGCAAACTTACTGATGATGGAGATTTGGTTTTGATTCATTTCTTTCTTTCTCTTCCAACTTTGCAGCAGGCAGGCAGGGGAATGTTAATCAGCCAAATGAATTGAGGAAGCCTTGTGTAAGACTGCTTGGCACCCTCTCTGGTTTGGTTTAAAAAGTATGTTCTTGAACAAACAGAGCCTTTTTTTGGTGGTTATTTTATCAAGGAAGGAGGGGGAGAACAAAAGAAATCTCTCCAATATTCACAGTTGCTGCTTTGTTCCCCCCCCCAAATTAATGTGCTTGTGCAATGTGCAGGTTGCATTTCTGCTCTCACAGCCAGAATCACCAGAATCTGTTTGCCACCCCTTCCAAGGGTTCTGGGGTGCATTGCTTTTCTCTGCAAGGCAACGTGAACCTTTGTTTGCAAAGTGTAAGTTTAGATCCTGGCAGTGAAGCTGCTTTGATCTCCTGTGGGATCATCCCTAGCAGAGAACCTGCCCTAAGATTTGCCATGCATTCTCTAAGTCCATGGCTTTCAAAGTTCTGGCCAGAACCATCGTTTGGTTCAAGCTGTTCTGCCAAATTGCTTCAGTGTTTGCTCCTTTAACAGTGTAAAGCTGGGCAGGGAGTGCTAAATCCAGCTCAAAATCAGCCTCCATGCCCAAGCAAGGTGGTGCTCATATTCCCCTACCCAATTTCTTCTGCCACGCATGGGGAAGATTTTCCTCTCCCTTCCTATGTGGGACCAAAAATTCTGCCTCTTTTTTTTTTTTTTTTTGTATCATCACATCTAAAAAGGAATAGTTTTTCTTTTCATCCTTCAGTTTTCTCTCACCTTTCCCCATTCAGACAGGAAATGGGAAGCGCTCCCCTCAGTTTTTGGGGCTCCTTTCCTCACCTTGGTTGCCTTTAAGCATCGCCGCCTCTGACAAGAGAACTCCAGCACTTCTGGCAGCCAAAATGCTGAAGGCATCTCTGTCACCATCCTGTTTTCTTCCACATAGCCTAAGCTTCATCTCTGCTGAATCACAGAATGGCTTGGGTTGGAAGGAGCTGTAAAGATCATCCAGTTCTAATCCCCCTGCCATGGGCAGGGACACTCCCACCAGCCCAAGTTGCTCAAGACCTCATCCAACCTGGCCTTGAACACCTCCAGGGAGGAGGCATCCACAACCTCCCTGGGCAGCCTGTGCCAGTGTCTCACCACCCTTGCTGGAAAGAATTTCTTCCTAATCTCCAGTGTGAATCTGCCCCAGGTGATCCTGCTTTTGGCAGGGGAATTGGACTGGATGATCTCCAGAGGTCCCTTCCCAGCCCTACCATTGTATGATTCTGTGACCCAGAAGTCTTTACCTTTGGTATCTGGGAAACTTGTGCCATATATACAAAGCTTTGTGTTATTAGACACCACTGGAGCAATCAAACTATAACTGAGCAGCCCTTACTGTCTTTAGATATGAATGGACTACATCGTTACATGTTCCTTTCATTGCAAGGGTGGTGGAACAGTTTTGACAGGGCTCTGGGGCAGCCTGATCTAGTTGAGGATTCCCCTGCTTGCAGCAGAGGAGATTGGACTGGATGACCTTTGGAGGTTCTGTGAGAAGCTTTGACCAAGGATTTGTTCAACCTCTGACTCAGAAGTGTGATGAGAAGTATAATACAGACATGAACCAAATGCAGCTTCTCTTAGCAGAGAAGCCAACTCCCATGAAAGGAACTGTTGAGGATTTACTTCACTGCCAGCTCTGCAGCAATTGGAGCTCACCTTAGCCTGAGCTTTGTGGAGACAATCTTCCCATCAGGGCCTGTTGTGGCAGGACAAGGGGCGATGCTTTTAAATTAAAAGAGGGGAGGTTTAGACCAGAGAGAAAGAGGGAATTTTTTACACAGGGTGGTCAGACACTGGCCTGGGTCACCCAGAGGGATGATAGATGCCCCATCTCTGGGAACATTCCAGATCAGGTTGGATGGGCTCTGATGTCCTTGCTGACTGCAGGGTGGTTAGACCAGATGACCTCTGAAGGTCCCTTCCAACCCAAAGCATTCTGTGATTCTGTGAAACATTTCACACCACAGAAAGTCAGAAGATGCTAAAAGAGGCAATGCTACCTTCACACAGACTTGCCAGTTCAGAGAGGGGTTTGACCTTAGGTGTAATATAGCTTGAAATGGAGCTTGATATATGCTGGAGTCAACCCAAGAGGTCACTTCCACTGAAAGGAGCAGTCCTAATCTTGTCATCCTTGCAGATCTGTTCTCCTCCTCCACTCATTCCCCAGGGATTAGTTTGCTGTCTCACAGCTGAACTGGCCAGGCACTGTCTGTGAATTTAGTGACTTACAGAGGGGTCAGCTGAATGTCAGAGGGAGGGAAGGAGACGCTGAGAGCCCTCTCTGAGCAGAGGGGAGCTGCTAGATTGCTTCAGACAGCCTCATTAATCTCCACTGAATAAGAAAGGATTATACATTGAAGTAGGTAAAAGGCCATGGATGCTTCCAGTTTCCACTCAAGATTGCTTGGCTTCTCATTCACGCCCTGGGGAAGGCCTCTTCATCTAGGCCATACATTCTGGGAGCGTGAGTGATCAGGTGCCTTCGGCTTCCTGTGGCCACCAGAGTGATTGTGCACGGAGCTGACACTTCTTGTTTTCCAAATCTTCCTTGCCTTAATTGCACAAGTCAGATTTGGCCTAATTATAAACTCAGTTGCATGTACAACCATCTGCCAAAATCACCATCTGTAACAATCCAGCCCTTAGCTCTGAGAGGAGGAAAACACTTCGAAATAGAGGCTGCAGCTGAGCTCCAACTGCATGGGAGAGTCATGACAGCCCAGGCATTGCTGCTGGGAGAGCTTTCCTTTAGCACGGGAGTGTGAAGGGTTAGAACTCCCCAAACCTGGTGCAGAGTTGGCATGTTGGACAGCTGCAGCCCCTGATGCTTGTGGAGGGCAGATTTAGACTGGAGATGAGGAAGAAATGCTTTCCAGTGAGGGTGGGGAGGCACTGGAACAGGTTGCCCCATGGAGGTCGTGGATGTCCTCTCCCTGGAGATGTTCAAGGCCAGGTGGAATGAGGCCTTGAGCAACCTGGGCTGGTGGAACTCATCCTGGTACATGGCAGGGGGTTGGAACTGGATGGTCTTGAAGGTCCCTTCCAACCCAGACAATTCTGTGAATCTGTGAACCCCTCCTATAGGGACAGGCTGAGAGAGCTTGGGCTGTCCAGCCTGGAGAAAGCTCCAGGGAGACCTTAGAGCAGCCTTCCCATACCTGAAGGGGGCTACAGGAGAGCTAAGGAGGGACTTCTGAGAATGGCTGGGAGTGATAGGATGAGAGGGAATGGATTAAAACTGGAAGAGGGGAGATTGAGACTGGAGATGAGGAAGAAATGCTTTGCAGTGAGGGTGGGGAGACCCTGGAACAGGTTGCCCAGGAGGTTGTGGATGTGCCCTCCCTGGAGGTGCTCAAGGCCAGACTGGATGAGGCTTTGAACAACCTGGGCTGGTGGGAGGTGTCCCTGGCCATGGCAGGGGGATTGGAACTGGATGATTTTTAAGGTCCCTTCCAACCCAAGCAATTCTATGAACCTGTGAATGTTCTGATTGAGAAAAGAAATCCAACAACTTGTATCCAGGTCCTGCCTTCAATACCTACTCACTGATTTTACTTCCAAAGCAAAAAATGCTTAGCATTTTATCGCCTGCACAATTTGAATCCTATCCCTTCCTAATACATACTCAAAACCCAAAGTGAACAATCCAGCTTTAAGGTAATGACCTGTGAAAGAAGAAAGCAGCCCTACATTTATCAGAATGCATGAAGAATGGCTCTGCATTCGTGTGTGAAAGCAGTATTTATCCAAAGTGCTAGAATTGGCTTGGGCTGAAAAAAGACCTCTAAGAACATGGAGTCCAACCAGATGATGGATGAGATTCATTTCACATGCCTTGAAGTTACAGTCTGGGAGGCTGCAGACAAAGCAGGTAAATGACTTATCAAATTAGAAAGTAATCTTCAAAACATGGCAGGGTGCTTGTAATACAACCTCAGCACTGGGCAGGCATGCAGCCATTGAAGCCAGCAAGCTGGAATTCCAAGTACTGAATGGAAGGAGAAGAGAAGAGAAGAGAAGAGAAGAGAAGAGAAGAGAAGAGAAGAGAAGAGAAGAGAAGAGAAGAGAAGAGAAGAAGAGAAGAGAAGAGAAGAGAAGAGAAGAGAAGAGAAGAGAAGAGAAGAGAAGAGAAGAGAAGAGAAGAGAAGAGAAGAGAAGAGAAGAGAAGAGAAGAGAACTAAACTAACCAGGTTGGCAAAGACCTCAGAGATCATTGAGTCCAACCTACCACCCAACACCATCTGATCAACTAAACCACGGTTTAGGATAGTGGTCATGAGAGTATCATCTGTGTTCTGCAAGAATGAGCACCAGCTTTTATGGCTTGTGTTCCGAATTGGAGGTGTCACTGCTGCTCAGGGAAGAAAACCCAAAATAGCCACTAAGTATTTCCCAACAGATCCCAGATTTCAAGCAGCTGAAAAGCAGAAGCACTTCCTTTCATCAGTACTGCAACCTTTGACCACAGGCTTGGCTAAATGTCTGGTTGGTTTGGCTTTGTTGGTTTCTCTTAAAACACAAGATTACTTTTCCTTACCAGCATGTTGCAAGAGAGGAAAAAGAAGGGGGGGGGGAGTAGATGTTACATCATAATTAAAGTTAGGAACTGGGGTTTGGGGGGTGGGGGATCAAAGTGAAAACTTCTCAGTCCTGGTGCATTGTTAAATTTCCTGCTCCAAGCCTTTTTAAGTTGATGCAGGTGCTCCTGCCTGGCACCGCTCCAGAGAAGCTGTCTTTGGTGTGAGTAAGTTGGGAATACCTTTCATGTCAGCTGTTACTTACCAAAGGGAGAAGCTGCTCTGACTAAATGAGGAGGAGCCAGTGCCGTTTGAAAGTGGCAGGACTTAAAGTGTTGATCTGAGGTTTGTTTGCTCCTCTCCCTTCAGAAGCACTCCCCTAGCTGGGAGCTGAATCCATTGTGAGAGCCACCACAATGCTCAGGAAGAGGTAGGGTCACCCTCTGTTGACAGCTGCTGGAGCTGAGAGCCTGTGAAACCAGCAGACTATAGAGGGTAAAGGGAAAAAAAGACAGTTTGTGAGCTGAGTAAAGGTCAGGGAAAGGGATTTGCTTTGTTCGTTTTCATAGAGTCATTGAATGGTTTGGTTTGGAAGGGACCTCAAAGATCATCCAGTTCCATCCCCCTGTCATGGGCAGGGACACCTCCCACCAGCCCAGGTTGCTCAAGACCTCATCCAGCCTGGCCTTGAACACCTCCAGGGAGGGCACATCCACAGCCTCCCTGGGCAACCTGTGCCACTGTTTCACCACCCTCACTGGCAAAGAATTTCTTCCTCATCTCCAGTCTCAGTCTGCCCTCCTCAAGCTTCAATCCATTGCCTCTCATCCTGTCACTACAAGCCCTTGTGAAAAATCCCTCCCCAGCTCTCCTGCAGCACTTTTCAGGTACTGGAAGGTCACTCTACAGTCTCTCCAGAGCCTTCTCTTCTCCAGGTAGAACAACCCAGAGAGATCTTCACAATAGCAGAGGGACTGGTGAGAGCTGCTAGAGATCAATTCCATGATCCAAGGGCTGGAGCACCTCTGCTATGAGGACAGGCTCAGGGAGCTGGGGGTGTTCAGCCTGGAGAAGAAGAGTCTTGGGGGGATGAGGGGCTTAGAGCTGCCTTCCAGTACCTGAAAGGATGCTACAGGAAGGCTGTAGAGGGACTTTTCATGAGGGTGTCTAGAGACAGGACAAGGGGGAATGGTTTGAAGCTGAGGGAGAGCAGGTTGAGACTGGATCCTAGGAAGAAGTTCTGCAGTATGAGGGTGGTGAGACACTGGCATAGGCTGCCCAGGGAGGCTGTGGATGCCTCCTCCATGGGGGTGTTCAAGGCCAGGTTGGACGAGGCCTTGAGCATCTGAGTCTAATTGAGAGGTGTCCCTGCCCATGACTGGGGGATTGGAGTATATGATCTCTAGGATCCCTCCCAGCCTGAGCCAGTCCCTGATTCTATGCTTCTATGGCCTTTATCATGATGCAAACCATACAATTTATGTAACCTCTGTTCCTCACCTTACTGTGAGGGCTCTTGGAGACCACCAACGAAGGCAGCAGCTGTGGAACGTCAGAGCATGAATAGTCTCATGATAGATATTGTAATAAGGGTGTGAAAACCTAGCACCCCTCAGTGTTGTGAAGGCTTATGCTGGTGTTGGCATACCCAAGAGGTCCAAACAATAGTGGTTAATCACATCTAAGCCTGTAATTGTAAGGATGTATTACGATTATGTAGGTGGATGAAACACAATCTGGACTGCACCGACACCCAGCTTTACTCTGTGTTCAGCAATTATCCTCTCCATGGAATCATAGAGTTGTTTCAGTTGAAAGGGGCTTCTAAGATCACTGAGTCCAACCATCAACCCAACACCACCACGGTCATCAAACCATGTCCCCAAGTGCCATGGCCACAGGTTTCTTGAACCCCTCCAGGGATGGGGACTCCACCACCTCTCACAGAATCACAGAACCATTCAGGTTGGAAATGACCCTCAGCATCACCAAGTCCAACCATTAACCCTACCCTACAAAGTTCACCTCTAAACCATATCCCCAAGCACCACATCCAAACCACCGTTAAACACATCCAGGGTTGGTGCCTTCACCACCTCCCTGGCAGATAGAGTACAGAATGCAGAACTAACCAGGTTGGAACAGACCTTTGAGATCATCAAGTCCAACCTATCACCCAACACCATCTCATCAACTAAACCATGGCACCAAGTGCCTGAGCCAGGCTCTTTTTGAACACCTCCAGTGCTGGTGACTCCACCACCTCCGTGGGCAGCACATTCCAATGGCCAATCTCTCTTGCTGGGGACAATTTCTTCCTGACATCCAGCCTAAACCTCCCCTGGCACAGCTTGAGACTGTGTCCTCTTGTTCTGGTGCTGGTTGTCTGGGAGAAGAGACCAACCCCCACCTGGCTACAACCTTCCTTCAGGTAGTTGTAGATGGCAGTAAGGGCAGCCTGTTGCAGTGCTCTGCCATCCTTACATTAAAGAAGTTCCTCCTTATGTTTAAGTGGAACTTCTGATGTTCAAGTTTGTGCCCATTACCCCTTGTCCTGTCACTGGGCGCCACTGGAAAAAGCCTGGTCCCATCCTCCTGGCACCAAGCCTTGATCAGCATTGATGAGATGCCCTCCTCCTCAATCTTCTCTTTTCAGGCTAAAAAGCCCCAATTCTCTCAGGCTTTCCTCATAAGAGAGATGAAACATTTTCACCATGCACATGAATTTCATTCAATGCCAGGTTATCAAATTACTTGGTCTGTTTGCTTTCTTTCTTGGGGCTTTCAATTTACATTCTGTGTCCAGTTCCAGGCTCCTCAATTTAAGAAGGACATTGAGATGCTGGAAGGTGTCCAGAGAAGGGCAACGAGGCTGGGGAGGGGTCTGGAGCACAGCCCTGGGAGGAGAGGCTGAGGGAGCTGGGGTTGCTTAGCCTGCAGAAGAGGAGGCTCAGGGGAGACCTTCTTGCTCTCTGCAACTCCCTGAAGGGAGGTTGTAGCCAGGTGGGGGTTGGTCTCTTCTCCCAGGCAAGCAGCACCAGAACAAGAGGACACAGTCTCAAGGTGTGCCAGGGGAGGTTTAGGCTGGAGGTGAGGAGCAAGTTCTTCCCAGAAAGAGGAATTTGCCATTGGGATGTGCTGCCCAGGGAGGTGGTGGAGTCAAAAAAGGCTTGGATGTGGCACTTGGAACCGTGGTTTAGTTTTCAGGAGGTGTTAGGTAATAGGTTGGACTTGATGATCCCTGAGGTCTCTTCCAACCTTGTTGATTCTGTGATTTTATCACTTTTATAGCTCTCCCAACCCAAATTCCCTGTCCTTTGTGGGAAGAACTGAAGATCCAGGACAGAATTTCTCCACCAGCTCTTATCCCATTTCTCTCACTGGTGCTTGAAGGTTTCACATGAAGAAGGGTGGCTCTGGCTGCATTTTCCTGCTAATTCAAAAGCATATTCAGGGCAGTGGATTGTTTAATTCATTAATTATATAGCATGATTATTTTTTTGCCCAAACTTGGCAAACAGGCAAGGCATCTGAACCAGATCTTTGAAAGCAATCTTTAATTAAGGGTTTGACTTAAGAGAATGGCTTTTCATTCCCTGAGGGAGTCAAATCATCCACCTCCATACAATGTGAGAATCTTGTCCTCCCTGCTGAGATAATCTGCTCTCTCCTTTTGCCTTCCTCTTTCAAATTGCTGAAAAATGCCTTTGGGGTTGCTGCTGGAAAAATTGCTTCTGGAAGTCACCAGGAGGAGGGGAGAAAAAAAAAAAAAAAAAGAAGACAATAATAAAAAAGGAATCAAAAAAGCTTCTTTCCCCCCCCCAAAAAAAAAAAACACCAACCCCCAACAAACTCCAATAAAAACAAAGCCAACAAAAGAAAGAAATCATAAAAACCCAAAAAAGACGAAAGAAAAACCAAAACAACCACAATAAAAACCCCAAGACAAACATGAACACAACCCCCCCCAAAAAAAAAACCCAGACCCAGCTCCCCCCAACTAAAATACAGTTAAAAACTCCACAACCAAACCAAAAAAGCCACCAAAAAATGACCTCCCCCCAAATGCACCCCCCAAACCCCAAAGCAAGGCAAATCTTCCTCTCCCTGGAGTTTCTGCGTTAATGGGAGGCTGTTCTGTTGAGTCCCCCAAGGTCTGGTCTTCTGCTCCTGCCTATTTTGGCAGTGGAGGCCTTTTGGATCTCTGTGTCCCCATGAACAGAAGTGGTGAGAGCCTGGCACAGGCTGCTCAGGGAGGTGGTGGAAGCCTCATCCCTGGAGGTTTATGCAGCCAGGCTGGAGGTGGCTGTGAGCAACCTGCTGTAGTGTGAGGTGTCCCTGCCCATGGCAGGGGGGTTGGACCTGGCTGATCCTTGAGGTCCCTTCCAACCCTGACACTTCTATGATTCTAAGTCAATATTGGTCTTGATCCCTCTAATGTAGGATAAAGAAAATGTCTGTGCAGAGGTCCTCCTCGTCTGTAAGTCACCATCCCTGGAGGTGGTCAAGAATCATAGAATCAAAACCTTGAAAAATGACTTTGAAGACCATGGAGCACAACCCAAGCACCATCACCCCTGGGTCCCTCACTCCAAGAAGGACATTGAGGAGCTGCAATGTGTCCAGAGAAGGGCAACAAAGCTGAGGAAGGGTCTGGAGAACAGGGCTGGGGAGGAGCAGCTGAGGGAGCTGGGGGTGTTCAGTGTGGTGGGGAGGAGCAGCTGAGGGAGCTGGGGGTGTTCAGTGTGGTGGGGAGGAGCAGCTGAGGGAGCTGGGGGTGTTCAGTGTGGCGAAGAGGAGGCTGAGGGGAGACCTCATTGCTCTCTGCAGCCCCCTGAAAGGAGGCTGCAGTGAGGTAGGAGTTGGGCTCTTCTCCCTAGTGTCAGATTATAGAGGGAGAAGAAATGGCCTGAATTTGTGTCAGGGGAGGGTTAGGTTGGAGATGAGGAGAAATTTCTTTGCTGCAAGAGTGGTCAGGGCTTGGCACAGGCTGCCCAGGGAGGTGGTGGAGTCCCCATCCCTGGAGGGGTTCCAGAAATGTGTGGCCATGGCAGCTGGGGCCGTGGTTTGATCGCCATGGTGGGGTTGGATTGATGATTGGACTCCACCTTAGAGGTGTTTTCCAACTCAAATAATTCTCTGGTTCTGTGTGTGTGATTTAGCAGGAAGATCTCTTTCAAAATGTATGCTTGGCTTGGGCTTTTTTCTTAGTTTTTTTAACCTTTTGTGGTGGGTTGAAGTTTCTCCCCACCCCCACCCCCAGCATTAGCTTTGCCAGACCAACTCAGTTAGAAGCAAATGAAGCTGTGTTTACCAGCAGGAGCTGCACACCTTTCTTCCAACTGAAACCTTTTTGTCCATTCCAAGTGCTGGCTCTTTGCAGAGCTAGCAGGCCCCCTGATGGATGATGCTCAGTCAATATTTATTTGGGTGCTGTTAACAGAAGCTCCAGAGGCAACTTGGATAATTACCTGTCTCTTGGTAACTTCACTTCCCCAGTGTTTGAGAGCTAAACAAGCTGGCTGTCATCCAGGCCTGATTTAAGATGCATGGAAACTGCTTGAAGCCCTGATTGCCAAGCGGGATTCAACAGTGGGCAAAAATGTATTATGGGACAGATAACATTTTTAAAGAGCCAAAACCAACAACTTGGTTTGGAACAGAAATCCTTTACAGGGGTGTCCTGGCAGGGGTGGAAATGAAATGCATTCATTTAAGCATTGAAGGCACTGGTTGGTGAGTTGACTGCATGGGATCACAAAATACCTGGCTTGCATGGGTTTGCAAGGCAAACTCCACAGCAGTTTACACTTCTTCTTGGTTCTTCATGTCCATCTTGGTTCCACCTGAAGCACACAACCCAAACCCAGCAGCTGGGGTTCAGCTGCACCTTGCTGAGTGCAGCAGCAGCAGCAGCAGCAGCAGGTTGGCTGGGGCAGCCTGCTGCTCCTGCTGCTGTCAAGGAGAGCTGTAAGGGGTAGGGGAAGATAGCAATTAGCCTGAGGTTGCACCAAATTAAGTTGGCATCAAGTCTAAAGCAGCTTCCTAGTTTTCCCAGGATCTGGATGGTGGGAAAGAGTGGTGTGATTCATCATCTTCTGAGCCCTGTAAGACCATGGATCTTAAATTTGTCTGTCTCGGAAGGAAAAAAACAAACACTAAAGAACAGGCAAAAAAAAGAGATGTGCATAACCTGGCAGAACTTAGAATGGTTTCTCCTTCCAGCTGAAGGAAAAACAGTGAAGAAGAAGAAACAAAAGTAGTCCTGCATTAACCTTTAACAAGTTTGGGACTGTTTTTTATCTGTTGGCCTGAACAGAGTCATTTCAGGTTCATTGGCAGTGTACCTCAGGAGGGAACAGGGTTGGTAAGCATCTGGATACAGCAGTTGGCTTTTCCTTTCCACATGTAGCTGGTGGGGTCCATCAAGTGCCCCTGTAGCATCCTGGCACCAAATGGGTGACTAGCTGAAAAATCCTGCTCTTGTCAGTCATCTTTAGGTGTTCCAGAAGAGCCCCATAGGAAAGCAAGTGAGCCTGCAAAGGGTAAGGGAATGAGGGATTGTGGCTGAGAACTTCCCAATCCTCGTAAGGGTTGGAAGGGACCTCTGGAGATCATCCAGTCCTAAACCTCTTGCCAAAGCAGGGTCACCCAGGGCAGGCCACACAGGAACACATCCAGGTAGGCTTGGAAAATCTCCAGAGCAGGAGACTCCACAACCTCTCTGGGCAGCCTGCTCCAGGGCTCCAGCAGCCTCTCACCTAACGAGTTTCTCTTCATGTTCAGGTGGAGCTTCCTGGGTTCCAGTTGGTGTCCACTGCCTCTTGTCCTGTCACAGGAAACCATAAAAAAGAGGCTGGCCCTGTCTTGACACCCTTCAGATATTTGTAACCATTGCTCAGGTCCCCTCTCAGCCTTCTCTTCTCTGCAAGAGGGGTCAGGGATTGGCACAGGTTATCCAGGGAGGTGATGGAGTCTCCATCCGTGGAGGTGTTCAAGAAATCTGTGGCTATGGCATCTGGGGCCTGGTTTATTTGCCTTGGTGGCGTTGGGCTGATGGTTGAATTTAATGATCTTGGAGGTCCTTGCCAAGCCAAACTCTTCTTTGATTTTATGACTCTACATCTAAAGCACTCCAAAACTGACTGTAAAGAGAGCGGCCTGCATAGAACCATGCCACTGTTGATGTTGGAAGAGACCTTTATAATCAAGTCCCAACCACTCACCCAGAGCTCACAACCCCACCACTGCTGCTAAGCCACTGCCACTAAACCACATCCCTCAGCACCACATCCACATGCCCTTTAAACACCTCTGGGGATGGAGACTCCACCACCACCCTGGGCAGCCTGTTCCAGTGCCTGAGAACCCTTGCTGGAAGGAAGTTTTTCCTCATACCCAACTTGAACCTCCCTTGCTTCAACTTCTTACAAGTGATTTCAGTGAAAGGATGAGGAGCAATGGCTTTGAGCTGGAGAAGGGCAGATTTAGACTGGAGATGAGGAAGAAATTCTTTCCAGTGAGGCCAGTGAGACACCGGCACAGGCTGCCCAGGGAGGTTGTGGATGCCTCCTCCCTGGAGGTGTTCAAGGCCAGGCTGGATGAGGACTTGAGCGACCTGGGCTGGTGGGAGGTGTCCCTGCCCATGGCAGGGGGCTGGCACTGGATGAAATTTAAGGTCCCTTCCAACCCAACCCATTCTATGAACCTATGAACTTGAGGACATTTCATCTTGTCCTTGCTGCATGTGAGAGGAGCCCAACCCCCACCTCACTCCAACTCCTTGCAGGGAGCTGTGGAGAGCAACGAGGTCTCCCTTCAGCCTCCTCTTCTCAAGACTATCCAACCCCAGTTCCCTCAGCCACTCCTCATAAGATTTGTGGTCAAGGCCCTTCCCCAGCTTCGTTGCCCTTCTCTGGACCTGCTCCAGCCCCTCAATGTCCTCCTCAGAGTGAGGGGACCCCAAAAGAGAAGCCAGTACTCAAGATGTGGCCTCACCAGTGCCAAGCAGAGGGGCAATTACCTCTATCACAGCTAACAGCTAAGCAGATTCATGGACATGGGAAGGAATTGTTTTGCTTTTATCTTTCTGGATGCTGTGTGATTTAAAAAGAAAAGAAAAGGCAAGAAATACTTTTCTTGTTATTTTCCATTGTGGGGAGTGTTGTTGCACTGCTTTAAGGCTTAAGTCTGAGCATTAATTTAGCTCTCCAGGAGTGCCCAAGCCATGTTGTCTGTGGCAGGAGTTCACAAGCTGTGCCTGAGAGGAGCAGCATGCAAGCCCTGCCCGAGGAGCCGATGTTGAGAGATGTTTCCTACCTCAGGATTAGCAGCAGTTGAAAAATAACTTTGGGAAGCCTGGCCCAGGGTGAATGCTGTCCCACATTGTTAGCTAAGCCCTGCTGGAGCTGTGGCTTGGGGTTGTGCTTAATTGGATGACTTGCTTCGAGAAACTGGGCTGCAAACAATTCCATGGCTAGTATGATTTGAATGCAAGGAGGTTTATAATGAAGAACCCATTCTGCCTTCCCTGTGCTGCGTGGGTTTGTTATGGTTTGTTGTTTGCCCTCTGTGTCTGTGTGTGATTTTCCCCTCTTTGTGATTAGATCCAGTATGAGACAGATCAGAGTCATAGAATGGTTTGGGTTGGAAGGGACCTCAAAGATCATCCAGTTCCAACCCCTGCCATGGGCAGGGACATCTCCCACCAGCCTGGCCTTGAACACCTCCAGGGAGGAGACATCCACAGCCTCCCTGGGCAACCTGTTCCAGTGTCTCACCACCCTCACTGGAAAGAATTCCTTCCTAATCTCCAGTCTAAATCTCCCTTCTCCCAGCTCAAAGCCATTCCCCATCATCCTATCACTACAAGCCCTTGTGAAAAGTCCCTCCTCAGCTCCCCTGCAGTCCCTTTCAGGTACTGGAAGGCTGCTCTGAGGTCTCCCTGGAGCTTTCTCCATGCTGAATAGCCCCAAGTTTCTCAGAGAGTCCTGCTCCAACAGCTCCAGGTCCTTCTTGTGTTGGGGGCACCAGAACCAGAGGCAGTGCTGCAGGTGGGGTCTGAGGGACAGAATCCCCTCCCTGTGCTGCTGCTCTCCCTGCTCTGGATGCGGCTCAGCACACGGCTGCCTGCTGGGCTGCCAGGGACCAGTGCTGCCTCCTGGGGAGTTTGTCATCAACTGACACCCCCAAGCCCTTCTCCTCCAGGACTGCTCTCAAGCCAGACCTTGCCCAAGCTTGGCTTTGTGCCTGGGATTCAGGACTTGGTTGAACTTCCTGAGCTATTTGGAAACGTCCTGGCTCTCCAGCGTTTGGCTTGCTGATCAGCGTGCCGTTCCCCTTGCTGCTTTCCGCTTCAGGAACGAGCTGAGCATTGATGAACATATCTGCCTGTGATAGCAGAGTGTGAAAAAGATGCTGAAGCCCTCACTCAGCAGCCTGTGTCAACACTTCAGGGTGCACATGAAGACCACAAACGAGAATGTTGTTGGTTTAACAGCTGAAAGCATGTCCTCAACACACTGAATCACTGCTTAAGCCCTCAAAAAATGCTGATAGCTGAAATGATAGATTTTGGCTTCTAAGCACTCATTAAAATCATTTGCAGGATGACTGCAAGTGTCTACTCGAAATCTTTAATTTGAATTATGCTTTCCAGTCTAATGATTTATTTATATATATGTATATTTTCCCCCCTTCCACAAAAGCAGCTTAAGTATGCAGGCTTCAGAATCCAAACCCAATTTGATGGCCTGAAACCCTGCCAGGTGTGGTTTAAGTTGGAAAATTAAGAACAATTGCTTTGCTGGAAGAGTGGTCAGGCACTGGAACAGGCTGCCCAGAGTGGTGATGGAGCTACCAGCCCTAGAGGTGATTAAAAGCCAGGTAGATGTGGTGTTTGAGGATATGGCTTAGTGGTGGACTTGGTAGAAGAGGGTTAATGGTTGGACTCAATGATTTTGGAGGTCTTCCCCAACCCAAATGATTCTGTGTTTTACTCTCTTTCTTCATAGCCTCTCCTACCACCAGGCAGCTCCTGCAATGAGTTGCCAGTAAAGAAAGTTTCTGGCCTGAGAACCTTTTCATGTGCATCCACAGCTTAAATATTCAGTATTAAAGAGATTTCAGAATATAAAAGCAATTTCCTGGCCTGAAACAGTGCCAGGGGAGGGTTAGGTTGGAGATGAGGAAAAATGCCTTTGCTGCAAGAGTGGTCAGGGCTTGGCACAGGCTGCCCAGGGAGGTATCACAGTATCACAGTATAACCAAGGTTGGAAGAGACCCCAAGGATCATCAAGTCCAACCCGTCCCAACAGACCTCACAACTAGACCATGGCACCAAGTGCCATGTCCAGTCTCCTCTTGAACACCTCCAGGGACGGCGACTCCACCACCTCCCCGGCAGCCCATTCCAATGACGAATGACTCGCTCAGTGAAGAACTTCCTCCTCACCTCGAGTCTAAACCTCCCCTGGCACAGCTTGAGACTGTGTCCCCTTGTTCTGGTGCTGGTTGCCTGGGAGAAGAGACCAACCCCTCCTGTCCACAACCACCCTTCAGGTAGTTGTAGAGGGCAATGAGGTCACCCCTGGTCCTTCTCTTCTCCAGGCTAAACAACCCCAGCTCCCTCAGCCTCTCCTCATAGGGCTTGTGCTCAAGGCCTCTCACCAGCCTTGTTGCCCTCCTCTGGACACGTTCAAGTGTCTCGATGTCCTTCTTAAACTGAGGGGCCCAGAACTGGACACAGTTCTCAAGGTGTGGCCTAACCAATGCAGAGCCCCCATCCCTGGAGGGGTTTAAAAGCCAGGTCGATGTGGTGCTTGAGTTCAGTGGTGGACTTGGCAGAGGGGGTTTCATGAATTGATGACCTTGAAGGTCTTTTTCAACCTGAAATGATTCTGTGATTCTATGATTTTATCTCTTTCCTGATAGCCTCTACTACCACCAGACAGCTCCTACAATGAGTTACCAGTAAAGAAAGTTCCTGGCCTGAGAACCTTCTCATGAGAAATGTGTGGCCATGGCACTTTGGGCCATGGTTTAGTGGCCATGGTGGTGTTGGACTGATGGTTTGACTTGATGATCTCAGAGGTCTGCTCCAACCCAACAATTCTGTGATTCTCCTCTATGTCCACAGTTTGATTCCATCCCTTAACACAACCTCTACAATATCTTTTTTGAGCCCAACAGCAGAAGAGACTCTTTGCTACCCAGATCCCGCTCCTGTCTGCTATCTCTCTGCCTCCAGTTTAATCCCAGCAGCTGATGTGTGATTAAATCCTGTGGCCAGCTTTGAAACTCCTCTTTGGAGTCAGTTAATTATGTATGGAAATGTGGGCTGAGTCCTTCCATTGCTGCTGAGGAAAGTGTTAAAACTGGAACCTCTGTTTAGAAAGCTTTTTGGTTGAGGTTCCCTTTTGTTCTGTCCTCGCTTTGAATTCGGGCTGTGCGAGTTTTGCACAAACAGCAGGTTTGGTCATTAGTTGAAGTTGCACAAAAATAGCTTGGCCCTTTGATCTAGGCAGTCCTTATATACAATGTGCCTGCAGGCATCTGCAATATAAATATTTGGTAAGTGCAAATAATTAAAAGATTGTGGATAATAGGCGTGTTGGAACGGGCAGGATTTGTGCAGATTTTCAGTTCCTGTTGGATGACACAGGGAACAAATCAGCAAGGAAAAGCTCAAATCAGCTCCAAATTTGCAAAGCACTGGGTTTTAACAGCAGTTAAGGAAAAGGAGAAGGCTGGGTTTTAAATGTAGAAAGGGAGGGGGAAGCGTTTCTTGTTGATTTCCATGGTTGGAAAGCTTGGAGCGATTTTAAGCCTCATTGTGAGTAGGCTTTATTCATAGATTCAGAGAGGGGTTTTAGTTGGAAGGGACCTTAAAGATCATCCAGTTCCAACCCCTGCCATGGGCAGGGACACCTCACTCTAGCCCAGGGTGCTGAAGACCTCATCCAACCTGGCCTTGAACCTGGCCTTGTGCCCAGGTGGCCAAGAAGGCCAACGGCATCCTGGCCTGCATTAGGAATAGTGTGGCCAGCAGGAGCAGGGAGGTCATTGTGCCCCTGTACTCTGCTTTGGTTAGGCCACACCTTGAGTCCTGTGTCCAGTTCTGGGCCCCTCAGTTCAGGAAGGACATCGAGACACTTGAACGTGTCCAGAGAAGGGCAACAAGGCTGGGGAGAGGCCTTGAGCACAAGCCCTGTGAGGAGAGGCTGAGGGAGCTGGGGTTGCTTAGCCTGGAGAAGAGGAGGCTCAGGGGAGACCTCATTGCTCTCTACAACTCCCTGAAGGGAGGTTGTAGCCAGGAAAGGGTTGGTCTCTTCTCTCTAGCAACCAGCACCAGAACAAGGGGACACAGTCTCAAGCTGTGCCAGGGGAAGTTTAGGCTGGAGGTGAGGAGAAAGTTCTTCACCGAGAGAGTGAATCGCCATTGGGATGTGTTGCCCGGGGAGGTGGTGGAGTCGCCGTCCCTGGAGGTGTTCAAGAGGGGACTGGATGTGGCACTTGGTGCCATGGTCTGGTCATGAGGTCTGTGGTGACAGGTTGGACTCGATGATCTTCGAGGTCTCTTCCAACCTTAGCGATACTGTGCTACTGTGATACCTCCAGGGAGGGGGCATCCCCAACCTCTTCTGTTTCAGAACCAGAAGGATGAGAATTGCTAAGGTGGCACCGGCGTCCTGGGCTTATGGAAGTGTGCTGCTCCTCTTATCAATGTTTCTCAAGTGAGCTGAGAAGGCTGAGTAGACATCATCCTGTGACAGTGACACAGGTCAGAGAACAAATCCCATCTTCCTTTACATACTGCTCATAGAATCACAGAATTGTTTGAGTTGGAAAAGGCCTCTAAGACCATCAAGTCCAGCCATCAACCCAACCCCACCATGGCCACTACACCATGTCCCCAGGTGCCATGGGCACACATTTCTTGAACACCTCCAGGCATGGGGATTCCACCCCTCCCTGGGCAGCCTGTGCCCATCCCTGACCACTCTTGCAGCAAAGAAATTGTTCCTCATCTCCAACCTAACCCTCCCCTGGCACAATTTCAGGCCATTTCCTCTTGTTCTGTCATCTGATACTGGGCAGAAGAGACCAACCCCACCTCACTCCAACCTCCTCTCAGGGAGTTGCAGAAAGCAATGAGGTCTCCCCTCAGCCTCCTCTCACCGTCCCTGGAGGTGCTGAAGAAACCTGTGGCCATGGTACTTTGGGACATGGTTTAATGGCCATGGTGGTGCTGGGTTGATGGTTGGACTGGATGATCTTAGAGGCCTTTTACAACTGAAACAATTCTCTGATTCTCTGTTGAGGAACTCGGTAAAGAAACTGACTCCATCTCCAAAGCAAACATCGGGGAAAACAGCCCAGCAAGTGTAACCTCCCGTGTCCTGCTTGACTCTGAAGGTGGAACTGCTGGGTTTGTTCCTTCCTGGAAGCTCAGTTTGGAGCTGGTTGTCATCAACAACTCGGCTCACCTTTTTTCTAAGAGCTTTGTTGCCAAAACTGCAGTGAGGAAGCCGTTTGTTAACTGGAGGTGCCTGGCCTTGCGCAGCCTGTGTTGGAACAGGAAGATGTTTGTTTCTCTGGCCGCTTAAAGCCACTTCTTGATATTTTTTTGAACTCTTAGCCCTGCAAGCAGCACTGAAAGGTCTTTTCAGAGACTGGCAGCATCTTTGTCCCATCCTGCAGAGCCTGAATTCATGGAATCCTGGAATCATGGAGGTTGGAAGAGACCTCTAAGGTCATCAAGTCCAACCTTCCACCCGGCACTGCCATGACAGCTGAGCCATGCTCTGCAGCGCCAGGGCCACGTGTTCTTTGAACACCTCCAGGGATGGTGACTCATAACTGCAAGGCTGAGTTCCTCACATGGATAATTATCTCAGTGATCATTTGTACAAATAGAAAAATCAGAACCGTTTCTAAATGCCAGCGATGTCGGAGCAGGAGGCATTCTCGGCCTGCAGACTTTGCTTACAATGTTCTTATTCTTTCCCTCTGGGGAAGACTGCTCATCACCCCAGGTGTCTGAAGGTACACCACAGGCTGAGGAAGGGCTGTGGCATCTGGGGTTGCTTAGTCTGGAGAAGAGGAGGCTGCCGGGAGACCTCATTGCTCTCTACAACTCCCTGAAAGGAGGCAGGAGCCAGGTGGGGATTGGTCTCTTCTCCCATGCAGCAAGTGACAGGACAAGAAGAAGAGGTCTCAGGTTATGTCAGGGGAGGTTCAGGTTGAATGTTAGGAAAAATTCCTTCCCAGCAAGGGTTCCCTGACACAGGCTGCCCAGGGAGGTGGTGGAGTCCCCATCCCTGGAGGGATTTAGAAGATGCATGGCTGTGGTGCTGAGGGATGTGGCTCAGCAGCAGTGGCTCAGCAGCAGTGGTGGGGCTGTGAACTCTGGGTGAGCAGCTGGACTTGGTGATCTCAAAGGTCTCTTCCATCCTCAACAGTTCCATGGTTCTATGATTCTATGAATTCCATCCTCACCTTGTCACAGGTCAGGGAAAGCCAAGTGCAGTCTCTACCAGTCCTGCCATGTCCCATCTGTAGTGCAGCATTTCTGCTGTCTCAGTTGCCTCTATCAGGAGGCTGCTCTGCCTGAAAAATGGCTAAGGGAGTCCGAAATGGGAGTTGTCTGCCTGGTACAGCTGGTGGAACCATCTCACCAGGGCAAGTGCAGGAGGCAGGGGGAGGAGGCTGGGTTGTCTTTCCAGCAGCAGCCCATGCTGGGTTTACCTAAGAGAGTCAGGAAGCATATTCTAAGAAATAAAATGACCAGTTTCATTTGAGATGTGAGATCCACAGAAGATTGGAGAGATGTAAGCTGCAGGAGAGAGATTGGTTTGTCATTTAACAGCTGCAGGTAGAGCACCTGGCACTGTTCCATCACGTTGATGTAGCTCCCAAGTGATCCTTGTGCTCATGCTTTATTAGCCCCTCTAGGCTCCTGTCGTGATACTTACCCTTCCACCTCTGTGATTGTCTCTCTCTGTTTTCCTAGAGAGCTTCATCTTGGGCTGTTCAGCCTGGAGAAGAGAAGGCTCTAGGGAGGCCTTAGAGCAGCCTTCCAGTACCTGAAAGGGCTCCAGGAGAGCTGGGGAGGGACTTTTTTTCAAGGAGTGGAGAGCAGATTGAAGCTGGAAGAGGGCAGATTTAGACTGGAGATGAGGAAAACATTTTTGACAGTAAGGGTGGTGAGACACTGGAACAGGTTGCTCAGGGAGTTTCTGGATGCCCCCTCCTTGGAGGTGATCAAAACCAGGTTGGATGAGACCTTGAGCAACCTGGGCTGGTGGGAGGTATCCCTGCCCATGGCAGTGGAGTTGGAACTGGATGATCTTTGAGGTCCCTTCCAACCCAACCCATTCTGTGTCTCTCTGAGTCTGTTGTTTGGTCTGTTTCGGTCTTAAAGGGAAAGGTTACATGGTGCTTGAAGGCAAGGCTGGAGACAGGAACTCTCTGCCTGTCAGAAGGAACAGACAGAGCTGAGCTGCATCAGATGGGGTTCGTGCAAAAGCGAATCCTGGTCTCGGTCCTGCCCTCGTGGAGGCTCGGGAGCCTGCACAGACAAATTCCATACTTGCAGCAAATGTACAGCATCATCGGCTCCTGCTGACAGCTTCAGTCAGCTGGCACAGGAAGCTTCACCACCCGAGGCAACTTTTGATTATCCATAACTTAAATGCTTTAGCATTCTGGAACCGAAGGATCTGCAGCTTAGACTTGGCACAGGGCTCTGTGGGAACCCGGCGAAGCACAAGGAGCAACAGAAGGCGAGGAAGAAGTTCAGGCGGTGTAGCCAAGGAGACACCCAGGTGCATCTCAGCTAGTTATCTGCTGCTCTGCTGGCTGGGGCTCCCAAGCCTCTCTGAGCACATTGCTTTGCTCTTCTTAATGGGATTTAGGAGGGTGGGGGTGGTGTAGTGCCAAAGCCAAGCTGCTGCTCCTGAGAAGCCAGGACGTGTCGCTTAGAGAAGATAGATTGTATTGTGGCTTGAGATTTCAGAGTTTGGGCAGAGTCCAGCCCTGGGTTAGCCTGCAGTTGGAGTACCCAAATGCAGTGGCTGTGGGTGATGAAGTTGCTCCTTTTATCTCGCTGTGGGCTGGGGTAGTTTTGTCTCCTAGAGGCACAGGCTCATCAAATCCTTTCTCGGGTGAGCGGCAAGTCTTTCATTAGCTATACACAAGCACCAGTCCGGGCTGGGTGGGGAGGGGATTGAGAGCACTCTGGAGGAGGAGGGCTTGGGGATATCAGTTGATGACAAGCTCCCCAGGAGCCAGCAATGGTCCCTGGCAGCCCAGGAGGCAGCTGTGTGTTGAGCTGCATCCAAAGTGTGGCCAGCAGGATAAGAGAAGTGACGCTGCCCCTCTGCTCTGCTTCTGAGAAACGCCAGCAGGAGCACCACAACCAGTTCTGGTGCTCCCCAGCAAGAGAAGGACGTGGAACTGCTGGAGAGAGAGTTCAGAGGAAGCCACGAGGATGATCAGAGGGCTGGAGAACCTCTGCTATGGGGATAGGCTGTGAGAGTTGGGGCTGTTCAAGCCTGGAGGAGAGAAGGCTCCAGGGAGACCTTAGAGAAGCCTTCCAGTACCTGAAGGGACTGCAGGAGAGCTGAGGAGGGAGTTTTTCCAAGGGTTTGTAGTGACAGGATGAGGGGCAATGGATTGAAGCTTAAGGAGAGCAGATCTGGACTGGAGTTGAGGAAGAAATTCTTTCCAGTGAAGGTGGGAAGACACTGGCACAGGTTGCCCAGCGAGGCTGAGGATGTCTCTTCCCTGGAGGTGTTCAAGGCCAGGCTGGATGAGGCCTTGAGCAACCTGGGCTGGTGGGAGGTGTCCCTGCCCACGGTATGGGGGCTGGAACTGGATGATCTTTGAGGTCCCTTCCATCCCAAACCATTCTATGATTCATGCTGCTGCTGGAGTATTGCCAGGTTCATCTTCTTCTCTTGTTTGGCACCTGTGCATTCTGCAGGAGCTCACCTCAGCAGGATCCTGCACGAGTCATCTGATGGCTCACTACCAACTTTCTCATTACTACTCTAAATGCATTTGCTCCCAGAAAAGATCAATTGAGTGCACTTCTATGGATCCTTGCCATGAAGGTGATCCTATGGTGATATGGAGGTCATTCTGCCCCTGTACTCAGCACTGGTTAGGCCACACCTCTAGTACTGTGTCCAGTTCTGGACCCCTCTATTTAAGAAGGATGTTGAGACACTTGAACATGTCCAGAGAAGGGCAACGAGGCTGGGGAGGGGTCTGGAGCACAGCCCTGTGAGGAGAGGCTGAGGGAGCTGGGGTTGCTCAGCCTGGAGAAGAGGAGGCTCAGGGAGACCTTACTGCTGTCTCCAACTCCCTGAAGGAGGTTGTAGCCAGGTGGGGGTTGGTCTCTTCTCCCAGGCAAGCAGCACCAGAACAAGAGGACACAGTCTCAAGCTGTGCCAGGGGAAGTTTAGGCAGGAGGTGAGGAACAAGTTCTTCCCAGAAAGAGGAATTGGCCATTGGAATGTGCTGCCCAGGGAGGTGGTGGAGTCACTGCCTGGAGGTGTTCAAAAAGGGATTGGATGAGGCACTTGGAGCCATGGTTTGGTTAATCATGAGTCATTGGGTGATAGGTTGGACTTGATGATCTCTGAGGTCTTTTCCAGCCTTATTGATTCTATGAAGTTGCCCTCCTGAAAGCTGAAGGAGGATTGTTGCATCTGCACTTGGTTTCTGGATAACATCCCCACAGTCTCCTGTTTGGAGATGGCTTTCTTGGGGGTTCTGTTTGTTTGTTCATTCCTTTATTTACTTATTTCCCTGTGCCTTGTTGTTCTTCTTTCACTCACCAGACTTGGATTATCGCTTGCTTTTGTCTTCAACTCCTCCTGCTGAATCCTCTTGTCAAAGCCCAGAGTTCCTGCGGGAATCCAGTGACAGATGATGTGAATGACATTGCAAAGCTGGTGAGTGGCTTTCAGTTGATGTCCTTCTTGCTGGTCAGCAATGAGCAGTGGCTAAATGGTGCTTCCTTTTTTTAAGCAAAGGCAGCAAACCCTTGCTAGGGCCCTATAAAAGTTCAATAAAAATCCATCAATGTCATTTGATCAAAACCAAAGCCTTTAATGCAGAGGCAGGAGGATAGCTCACTGAAGTGATTACCTTCTTGACCAAGCTGGGGTGGATGTACCTTTGCGTTTTCCTCCCTCCAGACTTCCATAAAAATTGCCCAGAAGTCTTGATTTCATCAAATATTGCCTGGGATCAGCTTGATTGCCATCAAGATCAGAGCTGATAGTCTCTGTGTGGTGCAGCCTGGTGGCAAACACAGCTGAAGTGACTGGAAGATGACTTTCCTCAGGAAAGGCTGAGGGACCTGGGGCTACTGAGAGTGGAAAAGAGAAGAATGAGAGGAGATCATGTTGATGCTTATAAATACCTGAAGGGTGGGTGTCAAAATGAAGGGGCCAGGCTCTTTCCAGTGGTGCCTAGCGATAGGACAGGGGTCAGTGGACACAAATTGGAACGCAGGAAGTTGTTGGTCAACATGAGGAGAAACGTCTTTGCAGTGAGGGTGCTGGAGCCCTGGAGCAGGCTGCTCAGAGAGCTTGTGGAGTCTTTCAAGGCCCATCTAGAATCATAGAATCAAGAAGGTTGGAAAAACCCTCAGAGATCATCAAGTCCAACCTATGACCTAAGACCTAACACCTCCTGACAACTAAACCATGGCTCCAAGTGCCACATCCAATCCCTTTTTGAGCACCTCCAGGGATGGTGACTCCACCACCTCCCTGGGCAGCACATCCCAATGGCCAATGACTCTTTCTGGGAAGAGACCTTTGAGATCATCAAGTCCAACCTCTCACCCAACACCATCTAATCAACTAAACCATGGCACCAAGCACCCCATCCAGTCTCTTCCTAAACACCTCCAGTGATGGTTACTCCACCACCTCCCTGGGCAGCACATCCCAATGGCCAATCTCTCTTTCTGGGAAGAACTTCTTCCTAACATCCAGCCTAAACCTCCCCTGGCACAGCTTGAGACTGTGTCCTCCTCACCCATTCCACTCAGATCTCTCTACCAGGTGCAAAGCATGGGTGAAGTTCACTGGGAAGCTCAAAGATGTTTTGGCTTGGAGCAATAATGGAGAGGTGCAGAAAATGCAAAGCACAAACAGCTGGATTCTCTCTTCTGTGTTTTTTTGGAGGTGTGCACCTGAGAAGGTTTTGAGGCACATCTGCATCCCTCTTTTGTCTGTGTTGATGTTTGCTGAGATTTTTTCTTCTCCTGTGGAAGTGATTCCCATAAAGCCCCTTGAATATTGGAAGGATAACACAGGAGGAAGTTTTAGTGTCTTAATTTTAGTTTAGGGAAGAAGTTTAGGATCTTAATTTTAGTTTAGGATCTTCTGGTTTCAGTGAAACTGACTACACTGCAAGCTGATCCTCCTCTACGCCGTGACAGCTTGACATGAAGAACAAAATGAGGGGGAAGGCAGAAATGGAGAGGAAGGCTTAAAATGCTTTTGAAACAAAATATCACTGTCTGGCAGCATGACTATGAGAAGGGAGAAAGGCACAGAGAATACTGACTGATCACATTGCTAAAAAGTACCACGGTCTGTGCCCTCTGGAGTAAATCCTTAGTAGCAGTAAGAAGGTTTGTGGGGTTTTTGTGCCATGTCCACAGGGATTTTGAACACCCCTGGCACAATTTCAGGCCATTAAATTGCTTTTATATTCTGAAATCTCTTAACTACAGAATATTTAAGCTGTGGATGCACATGAAAAGGTTCTCAGGCCAGAAACTTTCTTTACTGGCAACTCATTGCAGGAGCTGCCTGGTGGTAGGAGAGGCTATGAAGAAAGAGACAAGATTATAGAATCACAGAATCATTTTAGGTTGATAAAGGCCTTCCAGGTCATCAGTTCCAACCATGAAACCTCCTCTGCCAAGTCCACCACTCAACTTAAGCACCACCTCTACCTGGCTTTTGAACAGCTCCAGGGATGGGGAGTCCACCACCTCCCTGGGCAGCCTGTGCCAATCTCTGCCCACTCTTGCAGCGAAGAAATCCTTCCTCATCTCCAACCAGCCCTCCCCTGGCACACTTTCAGGCCATTAAACTGCTTTTATATTCTGAAATCTTTTAAATGCTAAGTATTTAAGCTGTGGATGCACATGAAAAGGTTCTCAGGCCAGAAACTTTCTTTACTGGCAACTCATTGCAAGAGCTGCCTGGTGGTAGGAGAGGCTATGAAGAAAGAGACAAGATTATAGAATCACAGAATCATTTTAGGTTGAAAATGGCCTTCAAGGTCATCAATTCCAACCATGAAACCTCCTCTGCCAAGTCCACCACTCAACTTAAGCACCACATCTACCTGGCTTTTGAACAGCTCCAGGGATGGGGAGTCCACCACCTCCCTGGGCAGCCTGTGCCAATCTCTGCCCACTCTTGCAGCAAAGAAATCCTTCCTCATCTCCAACCAGCCCTCCCCTGGCACAATTTCAGGCCAGGAAATTGCTTTTATATCCTGAAATGTCTTCAATAGTGAATACTTAAGTTGTGGATCCCCAGGTGAGGGGCCCAACACTCAAGCCAGGATTCCAGGTGTGACCTCACCAGTGCCCAATACAGGGCGTGATCACTTCCCTACTGCTGCTGGCCACACCATTGCTGGTCCAGGCCGGGATGCTGTTGGCCACCTGGGCACACTGCTGGCTCTTGTTCAGCTGCTGTCAACCAGCGCCCCCAGGTGCTTTTCTGCTGGGCAGTTTCCAGCCATACTGCCCACCTCAGGCTTGATGCTCATCTTGAATGAACACACACAGAGCAGGTTCCTCATTTCCATGCAACCTCAGAGCCACAGTGACAGGAATGCAGCTTGTTTTGCCACTCACTGTGCTGAAAAGAACAATGGGGCCAGGCTATACTGACAGCTGCTGCAATTACTTTCAGAATATGGAACTTTTTCTTTTTTCTCTCTCTTCTTTTTTTTTTTTTCTCATCAAGGAATGTATTTACCTCCAGAGATGTTCATTAAGAAAAGAAGTAGGAGTGCAAGTGATTAGCAATGAGAGAATGAACGCTCTCCAAACACTTTTGTTCTCTATAGGTCTGAAATTATGCTCTTTTCAAGATCTCACCATGGAAAAAAAAACAACAAGAAGAAAAAAAATGAGACAAAGATGTGATGGTTCCATTGTTCTTTCCCTCTTGAAAGAAGGTGGCTTAGGGCACATCCTTCAGAGGGCAAAATGCTGCTGTGAAAATGTGAAGAATGTGATACAGGATACAGAATTAACCAGGTTGGAAAGGACCTTTGAGATCATTGAGTCCAACCTCTCACCCAACACCATCTAATCAACTAAACCATGGCACCAAGTGCCTCAGCCAGGCTCTTCCTAGACACCTCCAGGGATGGTGACTCCACCACCTCCCTGGGCAGCACATCCCAATGGCCAATCTCTCTTGCTGGGAAGAACTTTCTCCTCACTTTGAGTCTAAACTTCCCCTGGCACACCTTGAGACTGTGTCCTCTTGTTCTGGTGCTGGGTGACTGGGAGAAGAGACCAACCCCCACCTGGCTACAACCTCCCTTCAGGGAGTTGGAGAGAGCAAGAAGGTCTCCCCTGAGCCTCCTCTTCTGCAGGCTAAGCAACCCCAGCTCCCTCAGCCTCTCCTCCCAGGGCTGTGCTCCAGACCCCTCCCCGGTTTTGTTGCCCTTCTCTGGACACCTTCCAGCAACTCAGCATTTCATTTTTGTATGAAGAGTTACTGGTCTGGTTTGGTCTGAGGTTGACCAATGCTCAGAAAGCTCTTTGATATTGAATTAACTCGTTTCCATCCAGTGCTAGCTTTGGTGTGAGGAGATAGAACAAGAGGAAATGGCCTCAAATGGGACACTGAGGTGCTGGAGAATGTGCAGAGAAGGGCAACAAAGCTGGGGAAGGGTCTGGAGAACAGGGCTGGGGAGGAGCAGCTGAGGGTGCTGGGGGTGTTCAGTGTGGAGAAGAGGAGGCTGAGGGGAGACCTCATTGCTCTCTACAGCTCCCTGAAAGGAGGCTGCAGCGAGGTGGGGCTTGGGCTCTTCTCCCTAGTCTCAGAAGGAGAGGAAATGGCCTGAAATAGCTAGGGAAGTTTAGGTTGGAATTGTTTCTGTTGGAAAAGACCTCTAAGAGGGATCTCATCAGTGCTGAGGGTGGGTGTCAGGAGGATGGGACCAGGCTTTGTTCAGCGGTGCCCAGTGACAGGACAAGGGGTAACAGGCACTGAGTTGAACATCAGAAGTTCCACCTAAACATGAAGACAAACTTCTTTAATTTAAGAGTGGTGGAACCCAGGACCAGGCTGCCCAGAGAGGTGGTGGAGTCTCCATCTCTGGAGACATTCCCAACCCACCTGGCTGTGTCCTTCTGTGACTTTCTCTCGGTGACCCTGCCTTGACAGGAAGGTTGAACTTGATGATCTCCAGAGTTCCCTTCCAGCCCCTACCATTCTGGGATTCTGTGAAGAGACAAAAGGAAGGCAGAAATGGCAGCCAGAGTGAAAGTTTTCCCATCACATGCCTCAGAGTGAAAGAGAAATCCCTGATACTGATAAATTGCCATTTTGGCTTCAAGGACTTTCTTTAGTCTGTGAATTTAAACATGAGAAAAATCATGACTTCTGTGCTCACAATTTTCAGAGCAGTCACAATGAAGAGCAATTTCAAGGGCAGTAGCCCTCATTTCCAAGCCCTTGGCTGCAGAGATTGCTCATCTCACCCCTGTTCTGCTGCTGAGATGAAGGAAGAATTAGAACAGAATTTAGAATAGAATAGAATTAACCAGGTTGGAAGAGAGCTTTGAGATCACCAAGTCCAACCTCTCACCCAACACCATCTAATCAACTAAACCATGGCACCAAGTGCTTCATCCAGGCTCCTCTTAAACACCTCCAGTGGTGGTGACTCCACCACCTCCCTGGGCAATTCCAAGGGCCAGTCTCTCCTGGGAAGAACTGGTCCAGCCTAAACTCCACACAGCCTGAGACTGTGTCCTCTTGTTCTGGTGCTGGTTGCCTGGGAGAAGAGACTAACAACCACCTGGCTTCCCTAAGGTAGTTGTAGACAGCAGTAGGGTCAGCCTCCTCTTGTCCAGGCTAAAGGTTCTGTTTGTTATTTCTGGCAAGGATATTATTTAAGGACTGGATATTTAATGACACAGGTCAAAAAAACCCAAACCCCCCCAAAACAACCCAGTAACATTAAATCAGTGAAGAAGCAGAAGCCAAATCACCAGACAGAAAGCTTCAGAGATGGGCAAGGACTAACACTGCTTTGCTGCTTTTTTTTTTGGGGGGGGCGTGTCGCTTCTTTTTTGCCCTTCTTTGGACTTGATGATCTCTGAGGTCTTTTCCAACCTGGTTGATTGTGTGATTAGCCAGCAGCAGAGCCCCTGGCAGGTGGAGTTTAATCAATAGCACTAACAAGGCTTTTCATCTAAAGGCAGGGCATATATCTGGTGCTTGACACCTTCCCCTCCTCCCCCCACAGCCATCTCCCTTTTTAGGAGGAGACTCCAAAATACCTTTTCTGATTCCCAGTCTGTCAAGGAAAAAAAGCTTTGAGGTTGAGCTGTGTTCTCCAAAATGGTTTGAGGAGCTGAGAGGGCTCTTGGGCAGCTACAGTTATTTAGTTAGTTATTTATTTATCTATCCTGCCTGTGCCTGAGAAGTGCTTGGCAGGCTCTGATGCCAGGGAAGTTGATTGTATACATAATGCATCTCACTTCTTGTAGTGTTCGTTGATTTGGAACAAATTGAATCTTCCAGTGACCTTTCTTAAAGAGCTGTGGTTTTGCTGACACTGCTAAGGCTTGAATCCCTCTAGGTTGAGTAGGGGAGACTTGGAACACACAGGAGCAACTTCTGCTAACTTTTGCTGCTGGCCCTGCTTCTCTAGGCATGAGAAGGAAGCTGGAAAAGAAACTGAAGCAGCTGTTAACCTCTCATGGTGCTGAGATGCTTTGAGAATCATAGAAACACAGAATGGTAGAGGCTGGAAGGGACCTCTGGAGATCATCCAGTCCTAAACCTCTTGCCAAAGCAGGGTCACCTAGGGCAGGACACACAGGAACACAGCCAGGTGGGTGTTGAAAGTCTCCAGAGAAGGAGACCCCACAACCTCTCTGGGCAGCCTGCTCCAGGGCTCCAGCAGCCTCACACCAAAGATTTTCTCCTCGTGCTGAGGTGGAACTTCCTGGGTTCCAGTTTGTGTCCACTGCCTATCACAGGACACCACTGACAAGAGCCTGGCCCCTTCTTGACACCAACCCTGCAGGTGTTTGTCACCATTGCTCAGATCCCCTCCCAGCCTTCTCTTCTCCAGGCTGAAGAGCCCCAGGGCTCTCAGCCTTTTCTCATCACACAGATGTTGCAGTCCCTTCAGCATCCTCATAGCCTCTGCTGGACTCTCTCCAGCAGGTCTCTGTCTCTCTTGAACTGGGGAGCCCAGAACCGGACACAGTATTCCAGATGTGATCTCAGCAGGGCAGAGCAGAGTGGGAGAAGAACCTCCCCTGACCTGCTGGCCACACTCTTCTGAATGCACCCCAGGATGCCATTGGCCTTCTTGTCCACAAGGTCACATTGCTGTCCTATGGATAAATTCTTGTCCACTAGGACTCCAAGGTCCTTCTCCATGGAGCTGCTTCCCAGCAGGTCAACCCCTAACCTGTACTGGTGCCTGGGGTTGTTCCTCCCCAGGTGCAGCACTCTGCACTTACTCTTGTTGAACCTCATGAGGAAGAACCTCATGAGGTTCCCCTTTACCCAACTCTCCTGTCTGTCCAGATCCTAGAGGAGACAGTTGTGGATGAAGCTTTAGGACAAATCAGATGCTCTAAAGGAAGAACAAATGTTTTGCACTGTGCTGTCAGCGTTTGTAGCACCTTGAATCAAACTCCCCCAAATGCCAGGTAAACAGAACTCGATGTAGGTCGTCCTGGTGGCACCTCTGCAACTGCTGCTTTGGGAATGTGTGGGTATGAAAATAAAGCAACAGCCAAAAAAAAAAAGTCTCTGTGGGAAAGGATCTCCCAGGATCAACTGTATTAACCTTGTATTTTTAAAGCTGGATGTCCTTGAGCTGAAAACCCGTGGCTCAAATGGACTCCACTGGTGGCTGAGCATTGTCCTTCATCATTTCTGCAGCCCTAACATTTTGAACTGCCTGGGTTGATTTGGAATTGAAACTCCATCTTAATGAACAAAGGAGATGTTCTGTTGCATCAAACCAAACTGCCTACCTAAAAAGAAAAGGAAAAAAAACCTGCAGAGAAAAGAAAAGAAAGAAATCCTTCTGCTGGTTGCTATAGCAGCAGAATCCAAAGCAGCCATAAGAGAATGATCTTTAACCTGAAGAAGTGGAAATGATTTGCTGAACAGAGTAAGGAGGCTGCTTCACCAAAGGTGTTCTTTTTGTCTTTTGACTGAGTGGATTTCAAGCCAGGATGAGAAAATAGGAATTGGATCTGTCATTGAGTCATGGAATGGGTTGGGTTGGAAGGGACCTTCAAGATCAGCCAGTTCCAACCCCACTGCCTTGGGCAGGGACACCTCCCACCAGCCCAGGTTGCTCAAGGCCTCATTGATACAAAAGAAAATAGATTTCCTGCCTCATACAAGCACCCTAATATTGGGAATCCTTTTGGACCAAGTACTTCAGGAGACTGTGGATTGTGGCAGCATCTCCCTCTCTTCATCTCCCTGCTTGGCACTTTCCCCAGGTGATGGTCTGAAACTGTGCCAGGGGAGGGTTAGGTTGGAGATGAGGACAAATTTCTTTGCTGCAAGAGCAGTCAGGCACTGGCACAGGCTGCCCAGGGAGGTGGTGGAGTCCCCATCCCTGGAGGTGTTCAAGAAATGTGTGGCCATGGCACCTGGGGCCATGGTTTGATGGCCATGGTGGTTTTGGGCTGATGGTTGGACTCAATGGTACAATACTCCAGATGTGGTCTCCCCAGGGCAGAATGGAAGGGGAGAAGAACCTCCCTTGACCTGCTGGCCACACTCTGAATGCCCCCTAGGATACAATTTTCCTTCTGGGCCACAGGGACACATTGCTGTCCCATGGATAACTGCTTGTCCACCAGGACTCCAAGGTCCTTCTCCATGGAGCTGCTTTCCAAGCAGACCAACCCCTAATCTTCACTGGTGCCTGGGGTTGTTCACAGACAATTTCAGTGTGTAAACCTCTGCTCCTGGCAGGTCACTGAATATTTGTGGTGAACATGTGATAGAGTTTTGTGGACTACAGTGGTGGGACTTCAGTTTTCCTTTGTGTAGTCAGCAGTCACATTTTGGTTGTCTGTTTTCTTGCAGGTTGGAAATCTCCCAAATGATTATATGATAACCCTGAAATATGTCCCGAAGATGGACAGCCTGGTAGGTACAACCACTCCCACTTAATCCCAGTTGAAAGAACCCACTGGAACCAGTGATGGGGAACTAGTGATGGCCATAATATTTTGTCCCTAAGCCTATGGCTTAGTGTCTTAAAAATTCAAGAGTGCTTGTTGCACTTTCTGTGTGCTTCAGTTATGCATTGAAGAGAAACGTGGAGAGATTCCTGCAGGCACTTCAAAGCTTCTTCATTACAGGAATCTCAGAAGAAATGGCTCTTCATTTTAAATGTGAGGGGGTTTTTTTGTAGCCTGTTGTCTGGAAACAGTCAAACTACAGGGGATAATTTCATCATGTCAGTTAAAAGTGGTGGCTTTGTTAAAGAAATCATTTGGAAGGGGGAGTGTGGAAGGGGGGGTAAAGGGGGGTGTGTAAAGGGGGTGTGTGGAAGGGGGAGTGAGGAAGAAGTGTGGAGTGAGGAAGGGAAGGAGCGAGTTTGAAAGGGGGAGTAGTTTGGAAGAGGTGGTTGAAGAAGAGGTAGTTTGGAAGGAGTGGGGAAGAGGTAGTTTGGGAAGGAGTGGGGAAGAGGTAGTTTGGAAGAGGTAGTTTGGAAGAAGTGAGGAAGAGGTAGTTTTGGAAGGAGGAAGAGGTAGTTTGGGAAGAGGTAGTTTGGAAGGAATGGGAAGAGGTAGTGCAGAAGAGGTAATGGGGAAGAGGTTTGGAAGTTTGGAAGGAGTGGGTAAGAAGGTTTGGAAGGAGTGGGGAAGAGGTAATTTGGAAGAGGCAGTTTATAAGCACTCTGGGAAAAGTAGTTTGAAGAAGGGGTTTGGAAGAAGTAATGTGTGAGAAGGAGCCTGACATTGGCAGAGACCCCCTACTCAAGACCAGATTCTTGTTGGCTGCTGCGATGAGATTGACATCTGTGGAGGGCAGCTGCAGCCCAAGCCCTGCTCCCCATGCTCTGCTGGGTGGGAGCTGGGCTGGACTGGGGCCGTTCAGGGCGCTGCTGGGGAGGTTGTCTCTGTGGATGAAGCAGGCCAGGGAGGCTGCTTGAGCCCTGAGTCCTGGTGCTTCTCCCTGCTCAGCTGTGTGGCTGGTTTGGCTGCCAGGTGCAACGCCATGTCATCCTGCTGCCTCGTGGCCAGGAGCTCCGCTCCAGTTTCCGTTCGCAGCCGGCAGCCAAGAAATAAAAGCGGAAGAGGCGAAGTTCAGAGCTGGGATTTCCACCTTGCCTTTGTTCCTGTGCCGCTCGCAGCCACGGTGATGGGAGGCGCAGCTCTTGGCCGGGTGCCTTCGCAGGCGGAAGCGTTCGGCGGTGTTCCCGCCCCGCTTTGCCGAATTCCTTTCTAGGGGTTTCAGGTTGTGTTACTCGTGCCACAGCAAAGGCTTGCCTCAGTAAGTAGGGTTTGCTCTCAAGCCCTGCAAGCTCCCTGCAAGCTGGGAAACTCACAGCTTTGCAGGAGGCAAATGCCCTCTGGTCATACAATCGTGGAATGGTTTGGGTTGGAAAAGACCTTCAAGATCACCCAGTTCCAACCCCCCCGCCGTGGGCAGGGACACCTCCCGCCAGCCCAGGTTGCTCAAGGCCTCATCCAGCCTGGCCTTGAACACCTCCAGGGAGGGGACATCCACAGCCTCCCTGGGCAACCTGTGCCAGTGTCTGCCCACCCTCACTGGAAAGAATTTCTTCCTAATCTCCAGTCTAAATTTCCCCTCATCCAGCTTCACTCCACTGCCCCCTTGTCCTGTCACTACAAGCCCCTGTAAAAAGCTCTTCTCCAGATTGCTTCTAGGCCCCCTTCAAGTAGTGGAAGGCTGCTCTAAGGTCTCCCTGGAGCCTTCTCTTACAGCCCAAACTCCTTCAGCCTGCACCCCCAAGGGAGGCTCTCCAGCCCTCTGATCATCTTTATGACCGCCTCTGGACCCTCGCCAACAGTTCCATGTCCCTCCTGTGTTAGGGGCGCCAGAACCGGGCACAGTATTCCTGGTGGGGTCTCACAGGAGCAGAGAAGAGGGGCTGAACCACCCCCTCATCCTGCTGGCCACACTTCTTTTGCTGCAGCCCTGAAAAGGCTTCATCTCTGCAAGGACTGAAAGGATGCCCTGCAGTTTGTGGGTTTATTTTTCCCCATGGATTTCAGTCTTCCTTGCGTGCATGAAGTGGGAAACAGACCCAAGGTAGCAAGTCTCAAATGCAGATGACTAAAGGTAGGCAGGCAGGGGGAATGCAAAGCAGATGGGAAGGCAGTGTAGTGCACCTAACAGGAACAGACTGAGCCAATCCATTAAGCAGGAGAGTTGTTGCATTATGCACTAGGCTCAAGGCAGCTGAGTGGCTTTAAAAGTGGTCTCGCGTAGCCTGAAGGTTAAAAGGCAGAGCTGACAGCAGCAAGGGATGAACTCAGGAGAGGAGATAAAACATCAAACTTTTAGACAGGTGTAGAAAGAAAAAGCTAAGTGAAGACTTTTCATAAGGGTGTCTAGTGGCAGGACAAGGGGGAATGGTTTGAAGGTGAGGGAGAGCGGTGTTAGACTGGATCTTCAGTACAAGGGTGGGAGCAGGTTGCCCAGGGAGATTGTGGATGCCTCCTCCCTGGAAGTGTTCAAGGCCAGGTGGAATGAGGCCTTGAGCAAGCAAGTCTAGTTGAGAGGCATCCCTGCCCATGGCAGAGAGGTTGGAAGTAGATGATGTCTAAGGTCCCTTCCAGCCGAAGCTATTCTATGATGATTTGATGATGCTAAGGACTACTTGGATGTCTCATGGGAGTCAGATCTGCAGTTGGCTTAGAGTCATAGAATGGTTTGGGTTGGAAGGGACTTTTAAAGGTCATCCAGACCAACCCCTCTGCAGTCAGCAGGGGCGTCCCTGACTAGATCAGGTTGCTTAGAACCCCATTAAGCCAGATCTTGAATGTCTTCAGGGATGGGGCCTGCCCCACCTCCCTGGGCAACCTGTTCCTGTGTCCCACCACTCTCATAGTAAAGAGCAAAGCTGGTGAAGGGTCTGGAGAACAAGTTTTATGAGGAGCAGCTGAGGGAATTGTTTTGTTCAGTCTGGAGAAGAGGAGGCTGAGGGGAGACCTCATTGCTCTCTACTACTTCCTGAAAAGAGATTGCAGTGGGGTGGGGGTTGGTCTCTTCTCCCTAGTCTCAGGTGATAGGAGGAGAGGAAATGTCCTGAAATTGTGCCAGGGGAGGGTTTGGTTGGAGATGAGGAAAATCTCTTTGCTGCAAGAGTGGTCAGGGATTGGAAGAGGCTGCCTAGGGAGGTGGTGGAGTCACTGTCTCTGGGGATGTTCAAAAATGTGTGGCCTTGGCACTTGGGGACAAGGTTTAGTGGCCATGGTTGGACTCCATGATCTTAGAGGTCTTCTCCAACCGAAACAATTCTCTGAACTTCCTCTTGGTCAAAATTTACACCCAGTGAAGCAGAGCTCAGCTTCCACTTCTCCTTGCAAACAGCCTCCCATTTCTCAGTTTCAGCACTCTGGAAGGTCCTGAGCTAGCAAATGATTGCACAGCTTGCTGTTGCTGAAAAGCAAACTGGCAGCTGTGGTGAGGCACTGCTTTGTAGGTCAGAATGGTTCAGTGAGAGCAGCCTCCCACGCACAGCCCAACCATGGGAGCAGCAAAACAGAATCCCTGCTGGAATTGCCAAATGCTCACTAGGAGCAGTGGCAAGCTTCTGCTGGTTCCTCGCAGAGAAGAATGCACACCCACAGATCCTCACAGGGAAAGAGCTGCCAGGTTTGCACTTCAGGGAAAACCAGAAGCTCTCTGTCCAGGTTTCTGTACGCTAAAGGAGAGGAAAATAGGTTCTATGGGGAGATTCCCCTCCCCATCTACTCTGCCCTGCTGAGACCACAGCTGGAATCATGTGTCCAGTTTGGGGCTTCCCATTTTAAGAGAGACAGGGATGTACTGGAGGGAGTCCAGTGGAGAGCTGTGAGGATGATGAAGGGACTGGAACATCTCTCCTAAGGAGAGAGGACAGGTTGGACTTGATGATCTTTGAGGTCTCATCCAACCTTGGTGAAGCTGTTTGGTCTTCCAACCTTGGAGCTGTTTAGTCTGGAAATGAGAATGGTGAGAGGGGAGCTTATTGCTGCCTGTAAGTATCTGAGGGGTGGGTGTCAAGAAGAAGGTGCCAGGCTCTTTGCAGGGGTGCCCAGTAATATGAGAAGGAGCAATGGGTATGAGCTGGAACCCAGGAAGTTCTACTTCCACATGAGGAGAAACTTCTTTGGTGTGAGGGTGCTGGAGCCCTGGAGCAGCCCAGAGAGGCTGTGGAGTCTCCTCTGGAGACATTCAAGGCCCATCTGCATGTGTTTCTGTGTAACCTGCCCTGGGAGATCCTGCTTTGGCAGGGGGATGGATGAGCTCCACAAGTCCCTTGCAAGCCCTAACACTCAGTGATTCTGTGATTTATTTCCTTCTGCCTCTCCCCTCTCACTGTGCCTGAAGTTGCAAAGGGAAGCCCAGTCAAGCCAAACTCAATCCAGTGCGCATGTTGTTTCTCCTTCTTGTTTTAAGTCACTGTTGAGATGATTGCAGCAGGTGACAGCACTGGCTTGCCACTTGTTGTCAGTGTGTGAGAGAGTTGCACAGAAGAGTAAAAAGCCAGGTGGATCTGAACAATGTGTTTCCCTTTGGTTCTCCAAGCGTGGAAGCCTAAATCAGTCTGGTGAGACCCCACTTGGAGTACTGTGTCCAGTTCTGGAGCCCCTATTACAAGAGGGATGTGGAGGTGCTGGAACACATCCAGAGAAGGGTCACGAGGATGAGCAGAGGGCTGGAGCACTCTCCTGTGAGGACAGACTGAAGGAGTTGGGGCTGTTCAGTCTGGAGAAGAGAAGGCTCTGATGTGACCTCATTGTGGCCTTCCAGTATCTGAAGGGGGCTCCAAGAAGGCTGGGGAGGGACTTCTCAGGATCTCAGGTAGTGATAGGATTAGGGGGAATGGAATGAAGCTGGAGGTGGGGAGATTCAGGCTGGAGGTGAGGAGGAAGTTCTTCCCCATGAGAGTGGTGAAGCCCTGGAATGGGTTGTCCAGGGAGGTGGTTGAGGCCCCGTCCCTGGAGGTGTTTAAGCCCAGGCTGGATGAGGCTCTGGCCAGCCTGATCTAGTGTGGGGTGTCCCTGCCCATGGCAGGGGGGTTGGAACTAGATGATCCTTGTGGTCCCTTCCAACCCTGACTGATACTATGATACTATGACATGAGAGGATGTGAACTTTATTGCAGAGGCCCAGATGTGGCAGATGCCACAAGAGAGCCCTCTTCTCTCTCAGAACTCAGGGAGAAATCAAAACCAGACTTTCAGTTGCAGAAGCTGTTCTCAGGAATGGCATTTAGTGCAAAAGCTGGAGAGAGAGGGGGAGGTTAAGTAAGCCAAGCAGTTTAAACAGGGATAAAAGCACACATGCAAAGCATTCACAGAAGATATTTAAATCAGATATCTTTAGGGGTGAACTGGGTCACGTAGGGTAACAGTAATGAAGTGAAAACTGAGAGTGGCTTGGAGAAAAGTCTGGAGAAAATTGTGAAAGGAGCAGTTATGTAAAGAATAAAAAACATAAAGAGGTTAATGAAAGCATGGGCTAGGGGTTCAGAGCTGCATGTCCCAAGGCTCAGATTCTCAGCAGGCTGATGCTTAGCGTTCATTAAGGATTTAATGAAGGGATGGCATGTAACAGGCAGCCATAAATATGTCAGTATCAGGGAGAAGAGCAACTTCACCAAAAGGAGTGAAGAGAAAGTTGGCCACACTAAAGGAGATGAATTTTAATGTAGCCTTTCAAGATCATTTAAATGGGCCAGGGGCAGTCTAATCTGCTCTTGCACACTGAGCTGCTCAACCAGTTTGGGGTTGGGGTGGTTTTTGGTGCAAAACTCTGATATTTAATCTACCCTCTTCTGTTTCTTTCTTCTTCTTTTTTTCCTGTCTATCCCCTGACAGCCTAATCACTGTTGGCTGCATTTGATGGTGCCTGAATTTTCCAAGAGCCTGCATAACCTTCTCCAGAAGTTTTCAGATCTTTCAGACATGGCTGATGTTTTAAGCAACTATTCCATCATCAATAACCTCACCAGGATCATGAACGACCTGATGGCATGCCTAGCTTTGGATAAAAATAAGGTAAGCACATCCAGAGGGGAGTGGGGTGAATAGAATAGGAATAGAATAGAATAGAATAGAATAGAATAGAATAGAATAGAATAGAATAGAATAGAATAGAATAGAATAGAATAGAAGTTGAATAGAATAGAATAGAATAGAATAGAATAGAATAGAATAGAATAGAATAGAATAGAATAGAATAGAATAGAATAGAATAGAATAGAATAGAATAGAATAGAATAGACAAGGTTGGAAAAGAACTTTGAGATCATCCAGTCCAACCTATCACCCAACACCATCTAATCAACTAAACCATGGCACCAAGTGCCTCATCCAGGCTCTTCTTAAACACCTCCAGGGATGGTGACTCCACCACCTCCATGGGCAGCACATTCCAATGGCAAATTACTTCTTCTGGGAAGAACTTTCTCCTCACCTCCAGCTTAAACCTCCCCTGGCACAGCTTGAGACTGTGTCCACTTGTTCTGGTGCTGGTTGCCTGGGAGAAGAGACCAACCCCCACCTGGCTACAACCTCCCTTCAGGGAGTTGGAGAGAGCAAGAAGGTCTCCCCTGAGCCTCCTCTTCTGCAGGCTAAGCAACCCCAGCTCCCTCAGCCTCTCCTCCCAGGGCTGTGCTCCAGACCCCTCCCCACCTTTGTTGCCCTTCTCTGGACACCTTCCAGCAACTCAACATCTTTCCTAAACTGAGGGACCCAGAACTGGACACAGGACTCAAGGTGTGGCCTGACCAGTGCTGAGCACAGGGCAGAATGACTTCCCTGCTCCTGCTGGCCACACTGTTCCTGATGCAGGCCAGGGTGCCATTGATTTCCACTTTCTGTTGCACAACAGTTAAAAAAAAAAGAAAGAAAGAAATGCCCCAAAGCCTCATTAGGGTTTGTTCTCATTTCCATTCCTGTACATCTGAAGCCCTGCTTTGTTTAGAAGTGAGCTGAGCACACTCTGCTAACGCTGCCTCGTCCCTGCCTCCTGTTTCAAAGGGAAATGGCTTACAAGGAATTAAGAGTTTATACAATGACCTGCATACAGCTAAGTAGTCAGAAATGTACCCTTCAGCTGGAAGGTAATTAATTCCTTCTGATATGTTTGAAAGTGGCAGAAATCTCCCTTCTGCATCCAGCTTCAATTATTCATCCTGCCAGTGAACCTAATGTAAATTTAAAGATGATGGAGCTGCAGCTATTAATATACTCTGGGTGTGTAGCACAGCTCTGTGTGGAGCTCTGAAAGCTTCACCATGGCTTAATCAAACTTTTTTGGGGTGTTTTTTTTTTTGTACAAAGACTGGAGGATCTTGACCCATTTCTCTGTGTGTCTGGATCTGAGCAGCAGCTGGAAGGATTCCAGGAGCCTCATTCGAGAGGCATTTGATTTTTCTTGTGTTAAAATGATAAAAGGGGGAGGGGGGGGGAATAAATTAACTTTCTAATCCCTTAGCCAGCTCCAACCAGTCTGTCAGTAATTAAAAAGAGATTCTGTAGCCAAAGGTTTTGTCCCACTGAAGACAACTGACAAAATCCCTCACGTTCTTGAGGGCAAATATTACATCTCCCATATGTTTATTCTTGTCAAGTGAGTCCTTAGCTGCTTCAGTTGCACCTTTGTAGCATCCAGAAAGGATCAAATGTGTTAAAACAATCTCATTTACAGTGGCATAACCTTACAACCCAGTCAAATACTAGCTAGCGTTCATAGAAATGCAGAATCCTTTAGGTTGGGAAAGATCATCCAGTCCAACCATCAACCCAACCCCACCATGGCCATCAAACCATGGCCCCAAGTGCCATGGCCACACATTTCTGGAACACCCCCAGGGATGGGGACTCCACCACCTCCCTGGGCAGCCTCTGCCAATCCCTGACCACTCTTGCAGAAACAAAGCTGTTCCTCATCTCCAGCCTAACCCTCCCCTGGCACAATTTCAGGCCATCACCTGGAGAAAGTGCCAAGCAGGGAGATGAAGAGGGAGATGCTGCCACAATCCACAGTCCCCTGAAGTACTTGGTCCAAAAGGTTTCCCAGTATTAGGGTGCTTATATGAGACAGGCCTTGAGCAACCTGGTCTAGGAGAAGGTATCCTTGCCCTTGGCAGGGGGTTTGGAACTAGATGATCTTGAAGGTCCCTTCCAACACAAACTATTCTCTGAATCTCCATATAATCAGTATGTTGTTTGAAATGGTTAATGAAAGTTTCTTACAAAACCAACCTCTTCCACAGAGTCACAGAACCATAGAACTGTTTGGGTTGGAAAGGACCTCAGGATCATAGTATCATAGTATCAGTCAGGGTTGGAAGGGTCCACAAGGATCATCTAGTTCCAACCCCCTGCCATGGGCAGGGACACCCCACACTAGATCAGGCTGGCCAGAGCCTCATCCAGCCTGGGCTTAAACACCTCCAGGGACGGGGCCTCAACCACCTCCCTGGACAACCCATTCCAGGGCTTCACCACTCTCATGGGGAAGAACTTCCTCCTCACCTCCAGCCTGAATCTCCCCACCTCCAGCTTCATTCCATTCCCCCTAGTCCTATCACTACCCATCAACCCAGCACCACCATGGCCATCAAACCATGTCCCCAAGTGCCATGGCCACAGGTTTCTTGAACACCTCCAGGGATGAGCACTACACCAACTGCCACTATACTGCTGAGAGCATTTGGGTGTTCCCTACCTTTCCTCTGCACCCTGAATCCTGGCCCGGCGTCAAAGTAGCTCTGGTTGTATTCTGCTCCTGGTGATTCAAATCACTCAGCAGAGATGTGGTTGGGAAAGAGGGGTTGGATTTTGTAGGGTGGAGAACCAGAAATCCTGTGTTTCATGGGAGCAACAAGCTATTCAGCTCTTCAGGGAAGGATTATCATGAAGCCTTGTGCTTCCAGCCTCAAACATGAAACCATTTTGGAGGCAGAACTGGGGAGTTCTGCTCAGTATTTATTTAATCCATGCTCTTCTTGGGAGAACAGAGTAACCTCAGGCCAGGTTTGACCTTCTGGCATATGAAATGCTTGTTATGAAAGCCAGAGTCAGGTAGAAAGGGGGGAGAGGGAAACCAAAAGGAGATAACCATCAATGGTCTTTAACGTGGACTTCAATCTTGTTTAGTCTGGCAATAACAGACTTGTCTGTTAGAGCTGAGAGTGGCTGGGCTTCCTTCTTTGGAGTCATGCTCTTATTTTTAGGTACATTATCAGGGCTCTCAGCCTGCCTGTGTGCAGGAGAGGATTCCACCTATTGTATTCTGGCCCCTGTGCACTTCTGACAGCAGCTCTGGGTCGTGTTCCTGTGTGCTCAGATGAAAAGGATCACGTGGAGGCTTGCAAAGTGATGTGAGAGAGCTGGGTGTTGACGAGGGAAGTCAGAAAGGAAAAGCAAAACAAGCAAAAAGATCTCTTATTTTTTTCTTCAGGAGGAGATGGGAGACTGCTTTTCAGTCCTTGGCAATTTTCTACCTCTGGATTAATAATTCATTCCTGTTTGCAGAGCTGATCTGCAGCTCTCAGATCAGAGGGCTTCTATGTTTTATGAAGGGTGTATGCATCAAACTTGCTCTCCTGCAGGTTAAAAATTCAAGCTCCTTCGTGCCAGCTTTGGCTATTTTTGTCATCTGTTGGGGTGTGGAAGTAGGCATCTCCCTTGACCTCCTTTCAAGCTAAAATTCTCTCTTTTGCCCCAGGATTTTGTAAAAGAAAATGGTCACCTTTATGAAGAAGGTCACTTCGTTCCTGAGGAGTTTTTTAGGCACTTTAATAGCACCATTGAGGTCTACAAGGAGTTTGCAGACACGTTAGATAAGAATGACTGCATTCTGCCTTCCACAGTGGGAACACCAGAGAATGGTAAGATGACTCTCAGAAGCTGAAGAGGTATAAATGGGTGATGCTCCTCTGATCAGAGATGCTAAAGATTTGATATGGGACCTCCATGTCTCCTTTTTACTGCCAGTTCAACAGCAAAGCTTGTGTTTCTGGCTTGAGTTGAGTTCTCTCTGGCCCCTGAAACCACTGCCATCGCTCTTTAATGTAACCCAAATAACCTCACAGTCCTCTGCTGTGTTTCCCTTTCCTCCCAAATACATCCTGGATTGCCTCTTGACATTGTTCTCCTTATCTTCTATCAATGCCCTGTTTAATTTCTACAAGGCAGTAAAGGAGCTGCAGATTGTGCTGCTGAGAGGACAGGAAGTTAGGTCAGGTTGTAAATTGCAGCAGCCTCATGTCACCTCCATATTAATCACAGAACTATGGAATCATAGAGCAGTAGAACCAGAGAATCAGAAGATCAGAGAGCTGTTTGGGTTGGAAAAGGTCATCCAGTCCAACCATCAACCCAACCCCACCGCAGCCGTTAACCCACGTCCCCAAGTGCCATGGCCACACATTGCTGGAGCACCTCCAGGGATGGGGACTCCACCACCTCCCTGGGCAGCCTCTCCCACCCCCTGACCACTCTTGCAGCAAAGAAACTTTTCCTCACCTCTGACCTAACCCTCCCCTGGCACAATTTCAGGCCGTTTCCTCTCCTGCTATCACCTGAGGCTAAGGAAAAGGAGACCGACCCCCACCTCGCTCCAGCCTCCTTTCAGGGAGCTGCCCAGACCCACCCCTCCCAAAAAAGAGCCATGTTTACTTAGTGTGAACAATCTCCACTCAGGCTCCTGCAGTCCATTCTCCTCCTTCTAGTCCATGGAGCTGCTGTGCTCTCTTTTGTCTCCCTGCCTTTAGTGACAGCCATTAGCTTCTCCTGAGGGCAAGGTACCCAGCTGCACAGTGACACCAGCAGTAGCTAGGAGCAGATCGGTGCCATCACCCAAGCAATTGCTTGTCCAGAGCAGCTATTCAGAGGCAGCTCAGTGTGTTGACACATCTGCCCCTTAATAAGGCTGCTTTGGGGGTGGGGGGGGGGGTAAGGTAATTTGGCTTAATCCACCTTATGAATAGCCCTGTAGCCAAACAATCCTCGGAGTAGCCCTGGAGTAGAGGGAAGAGTAGCCTTATGTGGGGGGAAGTGGATCTTCAGTTGCATAATGCTGACACCCTGGTTTTTCTGTTCAGATTCCAGGGTTGCTGTCACAAACCCATTTCTGTTTCCTCCTGTTGCTGCCAGCTCCCTGAGGAATGACAGCGTTGGCAGCGACAGTAGCACTAACAGTAAGTACCAAGTGATTGCATTAAGAGCTGTGTCTCCAGTTGGTTCTGCTGGCTGGGCTGTTCTGAGAGCTCAGAGGGAAAGAATGTCATTAATTGTGCAAATTAATGGGAAGTTAACTTGTGCCTGATGGTGTGCCATGTGTTTCTCAGCTGTCCTTAACCCAAATGCAATCAGCTCAGCTAATCAAAGTGGAGAGCTCCTATCCACTTAGAAAGATGTGACAGCTCTCCCCAACTTGGAGGGGGCAAGGCTCTAGGTTCTGCCTGGGGAGAGGTCTCCCCACTCATGTGACCTCAGCAAACTTGGCTGTCCCATGGCACCTCAGTTTAGCTTTCAGGGAAGGAAGTTACTCCAGACATGGAATGCTTTGGGTCGGAAGGGACCTTAAAGATCATCTAGTTCCAAGCCCCTGCCATGGCCAATGACTCCTCCCACTAGACCAGATCCAACCTGGCCTCGGACACCTCCAGGCAGGGGCCATCCACAACCTCCCTGGGCAACCTGTTCCAGTGTCTCACCTCCCTAGCTGTCCTAAACCATGCCCAGGGCACTCCCAGGGACAAAGAGCCCGACTTTGAAAGGACTCTCGGTCTCAAGCTTGACACCAAACCTGAACACAGTCCCCATGTTTGCTTGCTAGAGTCACAGCAGGGCCAGCTCCACAGTCAGCATGCTTTGGGTGGAGGTCAAAGGCAACATCACTACACTTTTGAGAGGCTAGGCTCTTCCCTCTGGCATGGGCACCTCCGTGTTCCTCATTTGTCTTAGTGTATTACATGACTGGTCACTGACAGATCAGAAAGCCTTGGAACTGTTGCTGTGAAAGCCTCAACGTTGCCCCTCACAAGGTCAGAGGAATAGGAACATGAGGTGAAGAGAAGCAGCAAAGCTTCAGGGGCTTTCAGTGGTGTTGTGTACAAGGTGAACACCCTCTGGGGCTTCCCCTGTGAACAGACGCAGGGGATTTTCCTTAGAGGTTCCTGAAATGGTGCTTAAAGCTTAACCATGGCCTTGTGTCCCTTGTTCCTGTTTCCTGGAAGCACCAGGATGGCAGTGTGTCTGTCAATATCAGGATGGCAGTGTGTCTATCAATATCAGGATGGCAGTGTGTCTGTCAATCAGGATGGCAGTGTGTCTATCAATATCAGGATGGCAGTGTGTCTGTCAATCAATCAGGATGGCAGTGTGTCTGTCAGGCTGACAGTGCTGTCTCTCTGTTACAGTTGCCCCCTTTCACTTCACAGCCATCCACCTTATCTAAATCACACAGTCACAGGATGCATCATGTTGTAAGGGATCCTCAAAAGTCATCTTGGCCAAACTCCACTGCAGGGGGCAGGGACACCTCCGACTAGATCAGGCTGCCCAGGGCTGTGTCAAGTCTGATCCTGAATGGCTCTGGGGATACCACTTCAACCACCTCTCTGGGCAGCCTGTTCCAGTATTTCACCACTCTCATTGTGCAGAACTTCCTCCTGATGTCCAGCCTAAATCTCCCCTGCTCTAGTCTCAAACCATTACCTCTCATCCTGTCACCACAGACCCTTCTGAACAGTCCCTCCCCAGCCTTCCTCTAGGTCCCCTTCAGATACTGAAATGCAGCTCAAAGGTCTCCCCAGAGCCTTCTCCAGGCTGAACAACCCCAACTGCTGCAGGCTGTCCCCATAGTGGAGGTGCTGCAGCCCTCTGATCATCTTTGTGGCCTCCTCTGGACCCATCCCATCAGGTCCACGACCTTCTTGTGTTGGTGTGTGGTGATAAAGTGTGTGGCTGGCAGGCAGGCTTGGTGCCTCAGAAAGCATGGGCGAGGAGACAGCCTGATGCAGCCTGGGTGGGCACAACAGCAGCCTCTGAGAGCGTGGCAGGTACCACCGAGCTGCTTCTCATGCTGCTTCTCTGGGGAATGTGTGATTTAGTCATTCTCTGGGGTGTTTATCCCCATGCCTGCTACCTCTTAGCTGGCTCACAGCTGCTGTCAGATTTGAAGCCTTTCCTGATTGCTTTCTAATTAAGAGAAGTTCTTAAGTCATCATTCCTCAGAACCCTCTGAGTAGAAGACTGGAAGAAAAGAAAACCAACAAACCACCTCTGGCTCCTGGCTGCCAGCCTGTCCCTGCAAAAAGAGAAAGCTCACTGCCATAAATTCTTTGCCAAGAGGTCACAGAGCTGACTGCAAAGAAGCTGATGAGCCCAGGGCCAATTATGAGGCACCAGGAGGGGGCTGAGGAGCATTCTCAGGTCTGAACCTGTGATAATTTTCATGCTGTCACTGCCAGAGGAACAATTTTCAGCTGCAGCCTGAAGCAGTGGGGATGGATCTAGGAGTCAAAAGGAAGACAGAGAGATTAGAGGAGCAGTTGAGATGAAAGGAGTTTGACCCAGGACAGCAAGAGGAGGGCTGCTGGGCAGTGTGGTGGAGGGAGTGGGTTACAAAAGCAGGTTTATGAATCTTGGTTATTAACTGGAACTGATAACGAAGCGGGGCAGGGGTGGGGGAAGCTAATTAAAATAATGCAGTAAGTCCAAGCAGTGGCCTGGCTGGCCATATGCTGTACAGGTGTGTTTTAATTGCTCATTCTCTTAAGCAATTGATTGGAAAATGGGATAGCAGTTAGCAGCCTTCTGTGGAAGTGCCACGGGGGTTGTGTGGCTGGGGCCAGGGCCAGGCTGGGCTTCTAAGCAGATTAAATGACATCAGTTTGGACACTGGGTGCTGACTTGGTCACACTTCAGTCACTTGTTTTAAGCTGGTTTTGGGGGAGGGTTGTTTGCTGAGAGGGACCTGTGGTGTATTTGCTGCCCAGGGAGGTGGTGGAGTCCCTGTCCCTGGAGGTGTTCAAGAGGGGATTGGACGTGGCACTTGGTGCCATGGTCTAGTCAGGAGGTGTTGGGTGATAGGTTGGACTTGGTGATCTCTGAGGTCTTTTCCAACCTTATTAATTCTATGATTCTGTTTATTGGTGTCTCTCTCACTCCCTGAAGGTGATTTTCAGTACTGATGTTAGCTTTTGTCTTGGCCTTATTGCTCAGTTTTCTGTTTTTAACTCCATCCCTACCTTCTTGGAAGGAACCACAATGAATAAAGCTTCCAGCACAGAGGGCTCTTCACTGCTCTTCTCACAGCAGCAGCACCACTGCATGCACATTTCAAACCTGAAGAGGGGGTGGGGGGAAAGAGCATCTCCAGACACAAACCACTCCAATCGGATTGTGTGTGGGGTTTTTTTTTTTTTCTCTTTTCTAATTACCCTCTTTAATTTTAAACACTTTTAAAATGAGCCATTTGAACTTAATGGTTTCTAGACCATTGAGAAGCATTCAGTTTGCCAGAGAAGCCCTCCAGACTCATAATGAGTTGGGGAGTGTGTGAATAAATCCTGTGCAGTGCAGGCAGATGACTTGGCCTGCTTTGAATTCTAAACCCAACTTAGGCCAAAGCTGGAGAGCCTCAGCTAATAAAACCACTTGTGAAATAATTACCCTAGAAATTGACTATAATAGAATAGAAATTACTTCTCATTTTTCATGCTGTTGCTCCATTTTCCTGACTCGTGTTTCATGGCTTCTTTGGTTCATTACACAACAATAAGATTCAGCTGCTTTAATAGAGGAGAATCTGGCCTGAATCTGCACCAAATATCTTAACCCCCAGCTAAGGGTCAAGTGGAACAGCCTAAGTTGTTCTAAGGAATTGTTCTTTTATTGCATGGCAGTAGTGCTGTTTTCATCCTTGGAATGTTGCCTGTCCCCCTGTAGCGTGTTCCTCACTCCACCTTCTCCCCCATAAAATTCTCAGAGCCCCTCCAGCCTCCCCAGTTTATTTCATAAAGTCATAGAATCCGTAGGATGGGTTGGCTTGAAGGCACCTTAAAGATCATCCAGTCCCAGCCCCCTGCCAGGGGCAGCAGCACCTCCCCCACAGCAAAGGAAAAACAAATCAAGCCAGGGCTTTGAGTGGTTGGTTGCCAAACTTGCAGCCCTGGCTCAAGGTGGAGAGCAGCTCCAGGACCTCACTGTGTAGCTGAGTGGCTTCCCATGTTTTGTTCACAGCTTGACAACACAACCCCAATGCCCATGAAAACTGTGCATGAGTCTACATCACATGAGCTCACTTCATAGATTCATAGATGCATGGATTCAAAGATGCATGGATTGGTTTGGGTTGGAAGGGACCTTAAAGATCATCCAATTCCAACCCCTGCCATGGGCAGCAACACCTCCCACCAGCCCAGGTTGCTCAAGGTCTCATCCAGCCTGGCTTTGAACACCTCCAGGGAGGGGACATCCACGGCCTCCCTGGGCAACCTGTCCCAGTGTCTCATCACCCTCACTGGAAAGAATTTCTTCCTCATCTCCAGTTTAAATGTTCCCTCTTCCAGCTCAGAGCCATTCCACATCATCGTATCACTCCAAGCCCTTCTAACAGTCCCTCCCCAGCTCCCCTGTAGCCCCCTTTCAGGTACCTGAAGGCTGCTCTAAGGTCTCCCTGGAGGCTGGAAAACCCCGACTCTCTCAGTCTGTCCCCACAGGGGAGGTTCTCCAGCCCTCTGATCGTCTTTGTGGCCTCCTCTGGACCTACTCCAGCAGTTCCATGTCCTTCTTCTGCTGAGAGCACCGCCAAGTCCAACCTCCCCTGCTAGATCAGGATCCCCTGGAGTAAATCACACATGATTAAAGCTTGAAGCGGGGGAGCTGTTCCTAGCACTCCTCACTCCGTTGAGTTGCACGATACCATCTGTGTTTTCATGGGAAGCTCAGTGGTGCTTTCTGCTGTAATTTCCTCACAATAATTGAGCTTTATTATTCAGTGCTCAGCAGCTCAAAGAACACTGTAAACACCCAGAGCTCTGGAGCTGTTATTTTAGGAAGGAGTCCTGCTTTCATAATTAAGGAAAGAATACCAGCATTTAATTCAGTTAATTGCACTATTTGGAAAGGTTCACCCATGGCTGAAAGCTGTTGGTGTTGCCTTCTGCTCCCTTGTTCCAACTTTAGAGTGGAGGCAAACCCCCTAATGAGCAGGTGAGGGCTGCTCTGGTGTTTTTACAGATAAGATCTTGTGTGGTAATTGTGGTGGAGCTGAGCAGAAGTGAGCTGGAAATTCCTTTGGGATGTATACAGCAAAAAAAAATAATCAAGCCAGGGCTTTGAGTGGTTGGCTGCCAAACTTGCAGCCCTGGCTCAAGGTGGAGAGCAGCTCCAGGACCTCACTGTGCAGCTGAGTGGCTTCCCATGTTTTGTTCACACATGAGTCTACATCAGATGAGCTCACATCATAGATTCATAGATGCATGGATTGGTTTGCATTGGAAGACACCTTAAAGATCATCCAGTTCCAACCCCTCTGCCATGAGCAGGGGCATCTCCCACCAGCCCAGGTTGCTCAAGGCCTCATCCAACCTGGCTTTGAACACCTCCAGGAAAGGGGCAACCACCACCTCCCTGGGCAAACTGTGCCAGTGTCTCACCACCCTCACTATAATCTTGCTAAGGTGCAGAGAGAGCTCGGAGACTTCTTTCTACTCCCCTTTTGCACCTTGGTGGCTAGAGCAAGCCGCTCCTCTGCTGCTGCCCAAGGAACTGGCCAGTCAGGTTGTGAAGCTCAGCTGATGCCCACAGCAATTTGCAGTCCCTGTGGTGTCCAGAGAAGGGCCACGAGGATGAGCAGAGGGCTGGAGCTGCTCTGCTGTGAGGACAGACTGAGGGAGTTGGGGCTGTTCAGTCTGGAGAAGAGAAGGCTCTGAGGAGACCTTATTGTGGCCTTCAAGGATCTGCAGGGGGCTACAAGAAAGCTGGGGAGGGACTTTTGAGGGTGTCAGGGAGTGATAGGACTGGGGGGATGGAGCAAAACTAGAAATGGGGAGATTGAGATTGGACGTGAGGAAGAAGTTCTTCCCCATGAGGGTGGTGAGAGCCTGGCACAGGTTGCCCAGGGAGGTGGTGGAAGCCTCATGCCTGGAGGTGTTTGCAGCCAGGCTGGATGTGGCTGTGAGCAACCTGCTGTAGTGTGAGGTGTCCCTGCCCATGGCAGGGGGGTTGGAACTGGCTGATCCTTGAGGTCCCTTCCAACCCTGACAGTTCTGTGATTCTATGGTTCTTGCTGTTTGAGACGCTCTTGTGTAGGTGTTGCTAACAGAGTTGCCCTTAAGACAGTTCTCTGCTCTAACTCTGCCTCCACTAATGAGAACATTTGCAATTACAGAAGAGGCCCTTGGCTTCATTAGCAGCTCCAGCCTGCAAGGGATCAGCATAGCACTGACATCGCTGCTGTCTCTTCTCAGTGGCTTTATTCTGGGAGCCTTATACTGGAAGGTAGGAAAAATTCCCTTTTGTTGTTGATGTGGTGATACTGCAGCCCTGAGCTGGGAGGAGGTGGGAAGAGCAACCCTGTTCTGAGGCTGATGACAGCAAGAGACATCTCTTTTGATCTTCACTCAGCTGTGTGACATGCAAATGGGAAGCTGTGTTGTCAAATTCCTCCGTTCCAACCACCAACGTGCAAATCCTGTCTTATCAACATGATAGCTGTCTAACTGCAAGGGGAAAACATGGGATTCTCCCAGCTTCCCAGGTTTATCATCGCTTCAGAAGATGCTTTTGCTTTTGCCCCTTGTGCCCTCAACACTCTCTTGCTTTTGCCTTTTCCATCCTTCTTTCCTTCCTTCCTTCCCAAATTCCTTCCTGATTTCCTTCCTTCCAAATTCTTTCTGGAATCCTCCCCAAATTCTTTCCTCAATTCCTTCCTTCCTTCCACTCTGTCTTCCTTTCTTTCTTCCTGAATTCCTTCCTTCCAAATTCCTTCTTTCTAAATTCCTCCCTTGCTTCCTTCTTTCCTTCCTTCCAACTTCTTACTTCCTTTCTTCCTTCATTCCTTGCTTCCAAATTCCTTGCTTCCAAACTCCTTCCTTGTTTCTGAATCCCTTCCCTTCCCTTCCCTTCCCTTCCTTCCCTTCCCTTCCCTTCCCTTCCCTTCCCTTCCCTTCCCTTCCCTTCCTTCCCCTTCCCTTCCCCCTTCCCTTCCCTTCCCCTTCCTTCCTTCCTTCCCTTCCCTTCCCCCTTCCCTTCCCTTCCCTTCCCTTCCCTTCCCTTCCCTTCCCTTCCCTTCCCTTCCCTTCCCTTCCCTTCCCTTCCTTTCCCTTCCCTTCCCTTCCCTTCCTTCCTTCCTTTCCTCCCTTCCTTCTCTTCCTTCTTTCCAACAACAACATGGAGCCAGCCTGAGCAGCCAGCAGTTGTGCAGGGGGCAGCTGTTGAAGACACTTCTCTGTATTTGATGCATTTCATACATTTTCCTCCTAGAAAACACATCCCAAATCCAGACCAGAAAGCGACAAGAACACGCAGTGTCACGGCTGTCAAGAGGAAAACGAGATAAGGTATCTGTGGTTCACTTTATAGACATCTATAAAACACTTTCTCTGGCAGAGCTGCTTCCTGAAGGCTCCTGAAGCTTTTAGAGCCAGGGGCTCCAAGCCAGACACGAACCTCCCTCCCACAAGCTCTTGCTGAAGAGGCAAAATGCCTGCTCAAGACGCTTCCCTTAAAGGCAACTCCTCTCCCTTTCTGGTTTAAGCATCAACATTGATGTGGAGGGAGATTTCTGCATACAACAGGTTTGGTTTATTATCTTTACCTATCAGTAACTCCCTCCATGAGGAAGAATTGCTGAGAAACCACCCAAAAAAGGTGAATCTTCTTGTTTGTTTTTATCTGCTTACTTGTTAGAGCTGGGGGTCCCTGGCTGGGCTCCTAAGGCCTCCTAAATGTTTTTCTTGCATCAACACTTTTTATGCTCTTTCACTTTATTTTGGCATCCCCAAGGGTGTCTCTTCTGTGCTATCATCCTGATAAGCCCCAGGTTATCAGCTGTGCTGATAAAAAAACTTCATGAGCTCATTCAAAGCCTAATAAATTCTTAAGGTCCTTCTGAAATGATTCATGGCTCTGCACACATTGAGCCATGGCTCTGCACACATTAAGCCATGGCTCTGCACACATTAAACCATGGCTCTGCACACATTAGGCCATGGCTCTGCACACATTAAACCATGGCTCTGCACACATTAAACCATGGCTCTGCACACATTAAGCCATGGCTCTGCACACATTAAACCATGGCTCTGCACACATTAAACCATGGCTCTGCACACATTGAGCCATGGCTCTGCACACATTAAACCATGGCTCTGCACACATTGAGCCATGGCTCTGCACACATTAAACCATGGCTCTGCACACATTGAGCCATGGCTCTGCACACATTAAACCATGGCTCTGCACACATTGAGCCATGGCTCTGCACACATTAAACCATGGCCCTGCACACATTAAGCCTTCCTTTATCCTCACAGGAAATATAAAACCTTGCTTCATAGGAAGAAAAGAGGAAAGAAGAAACAATTAGTCAAATGCAGATGACCTTAACAGGGAGTTGCAAGTGGCTGCATTCTCCATCAGCCATCTTCTTAAATCCTTTTGCTTCTCCTTCCCCTTCATGAAACTTGTCAAATTCATCTGTAAATAGGAAGACCTAAGGGCAGAGAGAAATTCTAATACGTTAAGGTCCTTTTTATTGCACCTTATGGATCAGTCCTTCCCTTCTCTGTCCTTGAAACACCAACATTGGAGTAATGAAGTTTATTGGTTGTTTGTTTTTGTTTTTCTTCCCAGTATGTTGCAGCAAAAGAAAAGGAACATCTACAAGTGTAGCTGTTGCTTTTTCTCCCTCAACACTGTTACTGATTCGTGTACTGGTAAGTTGAGAACTTCACAGGTCCATGGAGGCCACAGCCTGACTACTGGGCTCAGCTCTAGCACCACAGTATAAGACAGACAGGGTGGAGGGTGTCCAGAGAAGAGCAACAAGGCTGCTGAGGGGTTAGGAGAGCATGTTGTATGAGGAGTGGCTGAGGTTGTTTGGTCTGGAGAAGAGGAGGCTGAGGGGAGAGACCTCATTGCTCTCTTCAGCTCCCTGAAAGGAGGTTGCAGTGAGGTGGGGGTTGGTCTCTTCTCCCAGGCAACCAGCAACAGAACAAGAGGACACAGTCTCAAGCTGTGCCAGGGGAGGTTCAGGATGGGTGTTAGGAAGAAGTTCTTCCCAGCAAGAGAGATTGGCCATTGGAATGTGCTGCCCAGGGAGGTGGTGGAGTCACCATCCCTGGAGGTGTTGAGGAAGAGCCTGGCTGAGGCACTTGGTGCCATGGTTGAGTTGATCAGATGGTGTTGGGTGATAGCTTGGACTTGATGGTCTTTTCCAACCTGGTTAATTCTGTTCTGTTCTGTTCTATTCTATTCTATTCTATTCTATTCTATTCTATTCTATTCTATTCTATTCTATTCTATTCCTATTCTGTTCTATTCCATTCCTATTCCTATTCTATTCTATTCCTATCCTATCCTATCCTATCCTATCCTATCCTATCCTATCCTATCCTATCCTATCCTATCCTATCCTATCCTATCCTATCCTATCCTATCCTATCCTATCCTATCCTATTCCATTCCATTCCATTCCATTCCATTCCATTCCATTCCATTCCATTCTGTTCTATCCTATTGTAAATTTGTCCTTTCTGGCTTATTTCCTCTGCAGGCAGGTAACAGTTCCATGTTCGCTTCATAACTGAAGCAGCTTTAAGCACATTGGTATTCCTTCTGGAGTGACAGACTGAGTCTGCATCTGTTGTTGCTGCCCATGACTCCATAGACATGAGAGAGAAACCAGAACAATTTGTGTTTGTTACTGTGAAACCAACACTGAATTGAACAACAGCGAGCGGAGTGTGCACTTAGCAGGGCTGCATCTCCTGTGACTGTGGACCCTGGCTGGGGGGAGGGGGCACCTGGAGATTTTTCATTGCATTGAGACTTGCAGCTGACTCTGGCCAGCGAATTAAAACCCATCCTCAACCTACAAACCCATCTTTGAACTGCCTCCAGCTACGTGTAATCATTGCAATACCCTTTGCATCCTTAATTTAAGTTCTGTGTCCTCTACCCTTGCCTTGGTGTCTTCAGATGGAGTCCTCTGGACTGGCAGGAAATGCAGGAATGGACACAGAGAATGTGCTCTTCCATGGTGTGTATATAAAACTTGAAAGCCAAGTGGTGCCATGGGTGGCATGCCAAGTCGTGCCAGGCCATGGCCTTTTAATTGCAAGGAGCTGTGCTTGTGCCTGGCAAAAGATGCATGTCCAGCAACCTGTGGTCTCTGTTGAGTGCCAGGTGGCTGGTTGCCCATCCCAGAAAGCCTCAGGAGTTTATCAGTGTCGGTGGTGGCCCTCCATGAGCAAAGTCCCAACAGAAAGCCTCAGGAGTTCATCAGTGTTGGTGGTGGCCTCCATTCAGGAGAAGCAAAATGCTGGCTGAAGACAAAGTGAAGAGGTCAACAAAGTTGAAGAGGTGACAAAGTGAAGAGGTCAACAAAGTTGAAGAGGTGACAAAGTGGCCCTGTGAGCACAGTTCACCAAGAGGTGACCCAGTGAAGAGGTGACTGTATCTCATGGAGCTGTGAAGTATTGACTGCTGGGTGTGTGGAGGCTGCTGAGCTTCCCAGCCAGGCCAAGGGAAAGTGAAGAGTCTGAACTGTGTTCAACCATCAGGCTGAAGACCGAGCCATGACTGCATTGTCAGTGCTGCAGATGCATGCCATCCAAACCTTGTCTTGAAATGTAGAGCTTAGGAAAACCCCAAAGGTGTTGAGAGTGTATTTAGCTTTGACTTACATCAGCTGTAATTAGTGTTTGCATTGTGTTTTAAGTGATTAGTAAGCTTTCTGTGTCCTGGCATTCCCCACTTGGCAAGGGAATTCTTTGGAACAAAAGAGAAAGGCCTCCTCACTTCCCACTTGTCTTCTTCATCCATGGAATCTGGGCAGGCCTGATGTACAGAGATGCAAATCCTAGGAAGGAAACCATGGTGGAAGCTGCCAGTGTGGTTGTGCATCTTTCCATCCTGGCTCTCTCCAGATCCTGGCTATGAATTATGTACCTGGCTTAGGGGTTGCACCTCAGAATGTGATGGTGGCCAACCTCAGATGGCCAGCTGACATCTGCCGTTAAACTGACCAGGTCAGCAAGAGTGTTACTATAAGAACTTGTGAGTTTTCATTCTAATGGTTGGACTTGGTGATCTTAAAGGTCTTTTCCAAGCTAGGCAGTGCTGTGGTTCTGTGGTTCTGCATAGGATGGCAACTTACACATCAGTGATGGCTGCTGAGCACCTCCCTCCCTTCCTGTGCTGTCATTCAACCCTGCACTTTCTCACTCCACATCTGCTCCTTGCCCTGGAGCTAATAACAGCTGGAGAAGCTCCCCTAAGGGGACAGGCTGAGATAGCTGGGGCTGTTCAGCCTGGAGAAGAGAAGGCTCCTGGGAGACCTCAGATCAGCCTTCCAGTACCTGAAGGGGACTACAGGAGAGCTGGGGAGGGACTTTTGACAAGGGCTGGGAGTGGACAAGGAAGAAGAGATTGAAGCTGGAAGAGGGGAAATTGAGTCTGGAGATAAAGAAGAAATTCTTTGCAGGGAGAGTGGGGAGACACTGGAACAGGTTGCCCAGGGAGGCTATAGTTGCCCTCTCCCTGAGGGTGTTCAAGGCCAGGTTGGACGAGGCCTTGAGCAACCTGGGCTGGTGGGAGGTGTCCCTGCCCATGGCAGGGGGTTTGGAACTGGATGAGCTTTGAGGTCCCTTCCAACCCAACCCATTCTGTGAAAAAGAAAGCAGAAAATCCATCCAGCACCTTTGCAATGCTTTGCATAAAGTTGGAGCTCCCTTTCCAGTCCACAGTTTGTCCTATTTTAAAGAAATTCTGGTGGAAATTTCAATCACCTGCTGGAATTGTGGAGAACCACACAGAGAAAGATGACCTACAGCTAATATATGCATGGGGGGGGGGGGGGAAATGTGTGTGGGGGTGAAGATATTATTTGTCTTTCAGACTTAAAGAGCAGAGACCTCAAACCTTTAACTATGTTTGATGACAGAGCTCAGGTCTGCATGCAGCCACTCTGTGTGGGGTTGTGACCCTGCTGAAATCAGTGTCCAAACTTCTCATGAAGGAGAAGAACCTCTCATAAAGGAGGCTGTGGATGACCTCTCCCTGGAGGTGTTCAAGGCCAGGTTGGACGAGGCCCTGAGCAGCCTGGGCTGGAGGGAGGTGTCCCTGCCCATGGCAGGGCTGTTGGAACTGGATGATCTTGAAGGTCCCTTCCTACCCAACCCACTCCATGAATCTAGGAGACATCTTTGAAATCAGTGGAAATGAAGTGACTGTTCCATGGGACTAGGGGTGGTAGAAATCATCCTTGAATTGTTCTTCTTTATCCAGGGGGAAGCTGTTCAGCCTCTGAAGGGCCAGCAGTTTCTTTGTAGGTAGGCAGAGCCCTCTCATTACCACAGCACATGAGCAGCCTTGCTTTTTACAATGGGAAACAGCAACTCTTGTGTTCTGGGTTTTTACACAAAAGCCAACAAAATCTGCTCCCCAGCTCCCCGTGGTTTGGTGAGAAACCATCAGGTTTGAGGTTTCCTTTGGAGCAGTTGAACCTTGCATGCAGTCAGTAGTGGCCTGGTGAGGATAAAGCAGCAGCTGGTGATCCCTAGAGTCACCCAAGCTGCTGCTTTAGCTGTGTGTTTACTTGAATTCGTTGATGGTACTTATTTCACCAGAAGGTCACTGTCTCAGTCAGCTTCTCAAGTGTGCTGTCCTATGGAGCTTCATGGTCAGCCTCCACATTTGCTTTCTGGACCTTCTGATCTCCACCAGCTCTCTGCTTTCTCTGTTGCTCTCTCTTTGTCATAGGCTGAACTTGTTTAGTCCCCACACCTATTACATGGAAAAGCAAGGAACAAGTTCTGCACCATGAGGGTGGTGGAACACTGGAACAGGTTGCCCAGGGAGGTGGTTGAGTCTTCATCCCTGGAGATCTTCAAGGTGAGACTCAACAGGGCTCTGGGCAGTCTGACCTAGTGGGGGATGCCCCTGCTGACTGCAGAGGGGTTGGGCTGGGTGACCTTCGGAGGTCCCTTCCAACCCAAACCATTCTATGGTTCTATGGCAATATTTTGGGGTGAATTTCACATGTAACAATTACCCAAACATTCTTCCAGTCAGGAATTCCCACTCTCCCCTCAGGCAGCTCTGCAGGAATGGTGGCAGCTTGCTCTTCTCTTCTCAAGTTGATGGAATGCCAAAGTTCAGACTCCTTAGTGGCAGAGACACAGACCTGTGCTGGTTGCTTGGCAGGGCAAACCCCTTTGAGTCCAGTGTCAGTGTCAGCACTGTCTTGCAGAGTTAAAACATTGTGGCTGAAGGTAATTGACAAAGGTGGTCAAGAAATGTGATGTGGATGTAAATATGTGTCCTCTTCAAAGATAGATGTTTGGTTGTTTGGTTTTGTTTGGGGTTTTTTTGTTGTTGTTGTTTGGTTTTGGTTTGTTGGTTGTTCGTTTGGTTTTGGTTTGTTGTTTTCTTTTTTTGCCCAGATCCTTTTTTTATACCAGTTCAAATTTGGAATTTACATTATATTCATATACTTTATTGTTCTAAATAAAGATATTATGCACTGCTACAGAACTCACAGATTGACCTTCTTGGGGGTTTGCTGCTGCTGTTGCTGTTGCTGTTGGAAATTCTGTCATCTCCTGCCAGACTCTCCTTGGAGTCCTGGTGGACAAGAAGTTCTCCATGGGACAGCAATGTGCCCTTGTGGCCAAGAAGGCCAATGGGATCCTGGGGTACATGAAGAAAAGCAAGGCCAGCAGGTCATGGGAGGTTCTCCTCCCCTTCCACTCTGCCCTGGTGAGGCCACATCTGGAGTACTGTGTCCGGTTCTGAGTTTCCCAGCTCAAGAGGGACAAGAATCTACTGGAGAGAGTCCAATGGAGGCTGTGAGGATGCTGAAGGGACTGCAGCATCTGTGTGATGAGGAAAGGCTGAGAGCCCTGGGGCTGGTTAGCCTGGAGAAGAGAAGGCTGAGAGGGGATCTGAGCAATGGTTGCAAATACCTTAAGGGTGGGTGTCAAGAAGAAGGGCCCAGGCTCTTTTTACCCTGTGATAGGGTAAAGGACACAAACTGGAGCACAGCAAGTTCCATCCTCAACATGAGGGAAAATTCCTTTGCTGTGAGGGTGCTGGAGCCATGGAGCAGGCTGCCCAGAGAGGTTGTGGAGTCTCCTCTGGAGACTGTCCAAACCCACCTGGACCCATTCCTTTGTGGCTTGGCCTAGATGATCCTTCTTTGGCAGTGGGGTTGGACTCAATAATCTTCAGAGGTCACTTCCAACTGGTACCAATCTATGATTCCATGATTCTGTGATGTATGGCTGCTAGGTACAGGCTCATCCATAATACATTTCATTCCCTGACCATCCTTTTTGAAGTCTTGTGCCACCAAAGCACGGGTCCAGATAGCCAGCCTAGGTCCAGAGGGACCTAGACATGCTTGAGAAGGGAGCCCATGTGAACTTCATGAGGTTCCACAAGGCCAAGTGCAATGTCCTGCACGTGGGTCGAGGCAGTCCTTAGTATCAGAACAGGCTGGGGGATGAAGGGATGAAGAGCAGCCCTGTGTAGTGGTGTGTAATAGTATAGATCCCTCTTCCACAATGGTGAATGGAAGCTGGACATGAACTGACAATGTCCTCTTGCAGCCCAGGAAGCTAACCATGACCTGGGGCTGCATCCAAACCAGCATGGCCGGTGGGCTCTGGACCTGGGGCTGCATCCAAACCAGCATGGCCGGTGGGCTGAGGGAGGCGATTCTGCCCCTCCACTCTGGTAAGACCCCACCTGCAGAACTGCACCCAGGTCTGGAGTCCTCAGCATGGGAAAGCCATGGCCCTGTTGGGTCCAGAGGAGGGCTGGAGCACCTCTGCTGTGAGGAAAGAGTGAGTGAGCAGGGATTGTTCAGGCTGAAGAAGAGGAGGTTCTGGGGGACCTTACAGTGGCCCCTCAGTACTTGAAGGGAGCTTATCAGAGAGATAATCATAGAATGGCTTGGGTTGGAAGGGACCTTGAAGATCATCCAGTTCCACGGGCAGGGACACCTCCCACTACCCCAGGTTGCTCAAGGCCTTACCCAAGCTGGCCTTGAACACCTCCAGGGAGGGGATTTCATTCTCTTCCACGCTCAAACATACCCATTACTGAAGCAGCTTTTGTGCTCAGAGCCTCTGAATGATTGGTGACGCATGAGATGTTTGGAGTCAAGAAGTTTTTGAGTCAAGAAGTTTTGAGTGAAGCTATTTTGAGTCAAGACATTCTGAGTTCTAGCAGGCAGGGTTGTTTCAGGACTTCACACCACACCAACCATTTCTGGAGACACTTCATCAGCACTCTTGGTGTAGCCAGGCTGCTGATGGTTTTTTTTGCTCCCAAAGCTCCAGCCTTTCTCAGATGGATGAAGTTTCCCAAAGCCTCCACCCAAGCATGTGCTAACACAACCAAGTTTTCTGGGGTTTACGTGCTTGAAGGGAATCATTTGGTGCTGGTGTGGTGCAGAGAGTAAGCCTAAATTAAAGCAGACTGCCCAAACTGGGAAGATTTTAGAGCTGAGCCCTCTGTTTTTTCTTTTCTCCACCATATCCTGCGGAAAATTCTTTCAACACATCCCAGGAAAAACTCCCCCAAGGGGATTCTCGTTCCCCTGCCTCATGTCCCTTTCTGCAAGATCCCACGATAAGCAAGCAAGCAAGCAGGGGCTAAAAATACTGATTTGACTTCTTCCAGACTGATTTGAGCCTTTGGGCTTCTGGCCAGTCACAAAACATAGGCACAACTTTCATTCTGGTCTTGGCAAAGAAGAGATTCTTCTTGAGCTCATGGGAAGAAAGAAAGGGGTGGGGGGGTGGGGGAAGCCTGATTTGAGATCACAATAAAGCCTCTTTGTTTGTCACCAGTTCTGCTGTGCAGGAGAATAGCAAGAGAGAGTCAAAATTGGCCCAATTAGAGTTAAAGAAGCTGTAGAGCACAAAAAATGTATAGTTTCTGTCAGTCGAAGTGACTACCCCAAGTGACAAAATGTCAGCTGAGAAATTTCACCTTGTCATCTCCTCCATTGTGATTGATGATTATTAGGACCCCACAGGTTATTTAATCTGTCATGTACTGAAAGTTAAATACTTGAGGCCTTCCTTTTTCTCAGCAGTGCTGTCACCAGGAACAAAACACAGCACAGCCCTCACCTTCAGAAATGACAAAGTGGGGATGTGCCTCAAAGCCAATTAGCAGCAGCGCTGAAGGCAGCCACAGAGCACCTACAGCTTCTGAATCACCTCCTGGAAATAAAGGGATGAGATCTGGGGGACAATTACTGCATAGCTAAATGTTAAGACTGGGTTCAGTTTGGGGACCTTCACTCTAAGGACACTGAGGGGCTGGAGTGTGTCCAGAGAAGGGCAACAAAGCTGGGAAAGGGTCTGCCGGGGAGCAGCTGAGGGAGCTGGGGGTGTTCAGTGTGAAGAAGAGGAGGCTGAGGGGAGACCTCATTGCTCTCTACAGCTCCCTGAAAGGAGGTTGCAGTGAGGTGGGGGCTGGTCTCTTCCCCCTAGTATGAAGTGAAAGAAGGAGAGGAAATGGCCTGAAATTGTGCCAGGGGAGGCTTAGGTTGGAGATGAGGAAAAATGTCTTTGCTGCAAGAGTGGTCAGGGCTTGGCACAGGCTGTCCAGGGAGGTGGTGGAGTCCCTATCCCTGGGGGTGATCAAGAAACCTGTGGCCATGGCACTTGGGGGCAGGGTTTGATGGCCATGGTGGGGTTGGGCTGATGATTGGACTTGATGATCTTAGAGGTCTTTTCCAAGCAAAACGAGTATTTGATTCTGAGATCCCATTGACGCGGTGGGTACTGCTCGGGAGGTTATTGCTGAGTCTTGCTTCATACTGCCTCAGTGGAATCCAGCTGACTGTTATGTGCTGTCATAGAATCACAGGATGGTAGGAGTTGGAAGGGACCTCTGGAGATCATCAACTCCAACCCACCTGTCAAAGCAGGAGCCTGGCCCCTTCTTCTTGACACCCACCTTCAGGTGTTTGTAACCATTGCTCAGATCCCCTCTCAGCCTTCTCTTCTCCTGGCTAAACAGCCCCAGGGCTTTCAGCCTTTCTCATCACACAGATGTTGCAGTCCCTTCAGCATCCTCATAGCCTCCATTGGACACTCTGCAGTAGTTCTCTGTCCTTCTTGAACTGGGGAGCCCAGAACTGGCCCCATCTTGACACCCTTGCTCTGCATTTGGCATAGACTCAGTGCCACACAGCGAAGCTTTCGGCAGGGGTGCTCAGTGCCCATGAGAAGTCCTGGGGGGGGGGGTGGGATGGAGGGGGCTGAGGGGTGGGGCTGGAGAAGGAGGCAGTGGTTGGATTTAGCAGACTTCAGAAGTAAGTACCAGCAACTTCAATCATCCACCCTGAAGGCATGGAGGCAGGTTACAGAAACTCTTCACAAAGCCAACCCCTGGCAAGGGCGAGCCTGGGGATTGCCAAGTGCCACAGAGGGATCCAAAGGTTCTCCTGGCAGCTCCACCCTACACTCAGCTCCCCAGTCCCCAGTAGCTCAGCACTGTCACCCTTCCTGCTCCCTGGCAGCGTGTGCCACAACCACACACACCTACCCCATCCCTGGGGGCACCTAGAATGGATCCACCTAGATTCTCAGACAGGCCACCAAGGTTTGTTTTGTTGGGTGGGTTTTTTTTCAGCTGAGAGTAAAAATCTGGCTCCAGCTTGCATGACTCAAGCAAATCTTCTGCATTTCAACCTGGACCAGTACTGGAAAATCCCCAACATCCCCAGGTTTCCCCTTTTGCACACCTAAACCTTTGTGTCCTGCCACTCTTTCAGCCCCCACCCTGCCTTCTCATGCTCTTCCACTGAGTCATGCTCTGCAATTGGAGCCTCATGGCTCCTGGTTGTGCTCAGCAGTCCTGTGCTGAGCAGTTTTTCTGTAGGCAGGAAACAACTGAGTTATTATTTTTGGGGGGTGGGGAAGAGAAAAACCACTTCAAATTGTTTAGGAAAAGATTGGGCTTCTGAAATGGTCCCAGGTGGCTTCAGCTCAGCAGTTGCTGTGCATGTAACTGAGGTGAATGGAAAGGGGGCTATAAGAAAGCTGGGGAGGGACTTTTTACAAGGGCTTGTAGGGATAGGAGGAGAGAGAAGAGGTTGAAATTTGAGGAGGGGAGAGGCAGGCTGGAGATTAGAGAAGAAATTCTTTACAGTGAGGGTGATGAGACGTTTCCTCTTGTCCTGTTACTTGTTGCATGTAAGAGACCAACCTCCACCTCACTCCAATCTCCCCTCAGCCTCCTCTTCCCTACACTAAACCACCTCAGTTCCCTCAGCTGCTCCTCACAAGACTTGTGTTCAAGTCAGTTTTGCAGAGCAACCTTTGCTCAGTGGGAGAGATGAGCACAGCCTTGGTCCCAACCTGGCAGGCAGGTGGTTTGAGAAAATCTTTGCCTAGTTTTAACTTCTTCCTGGGCAAGGACTTTAATGATTAAGCTATTAAGTAAGAGGAGGAACACCAATCGTTCTTGTGTCCAGGGATGGGCAGGTGGGGTCCTATTTTATGGTTTAGATGTCTGCAATCTTGAGAATGATGTGATGAAGAAACATTCACTAATGGAAGAGGAGAAAAAGACCAAACTATTCATTCATAGATGCATAGAATTGTCAGGGTTGGAAGGGACCTCAAGGATCATCCACTTCCAACTCCCCTGCCATGGGCAGGGACACCTCACACCACAGCAGGCTGCTCACAGCCACATCCAGCCTGGCTGCAAACACCTCCAGGCAGGAGGCTTCCACCACCTCCCTGGGCAGCCTGTGCCAGTCCCTCACCACCCTCATGGGGAAGAACTTCTTCCTCACATCCAATCTCAATCTACCCATTTCTAGCTTTGCTCCATCCCCTCCAGTCCTATCACTCCCTGACACCCTCAAAAGTCCCTCCCCAGCTTTCCTGTAGCCCCCTGCAGATACTAGAAGGCCACAAGTAGGTCTCCTCAGAGCCTTCTCTTCTCCAGGGATGAAATGTAACAAAATATGCTATCTATATATTTATCAGTATCTCTCTATCTCTCTATATATCTCTATCTCTATCTCTATCTCTATATCTATATCTGTATCTATCTCTATCATTATATTTAAATAATTCATATCATCTATAAATATATTAAATCAATATTTATCTATTTAAACATGAATATATATTTACATTTCTATCATTGATATAATATATGAAGATATTAAATCTATATATTAGCAATATAAATATTCCTATTTAAATCATTGATATAATCTATGCATTAAATATATATTTATCTATTTCAAGATAAATGTATATTTAAGTTTACAACATTGGTATACTACACAAATATATTGGAATGGAATGGAATGGAATGGAATGGAATGGAATAGAATAGAATAGAATAGAATAGAATAGAATAGAATAGAATAGAATAGAATAGACCAGACCATGTTGGAAGAGACCTTCAAGATCATCAACTCTATATATTTATCAATATAAATAGATCTTTCTATTTAAATAATCTATATAATCAATAAATGCATTAAATAAATACTTATCTATTTCAAGATAAATGAATATTTATATTTATACCACTGCTATAATATATGAACTATATATTTTTATGTATATTTCTATTTAGACCATTCATATGATCTGGAAATATATTACATGTATATTTAGCAATTTCAAGATCTAGATGAATACATCTTTCTATTTAAATGATTTCTCTACTCTATAAATACATTAAATAAGCATTTAGCTATTTCAACATAAATATATATATACATATATATTTATATATTTATATCTATATATATTTATATCTATATCTATATTTATATTTAGATCTATATTTATATTTAGATCTATAACTAGATCTAGATCTCATCATAGATATGATTAATATATTTATATAATATCTATTATTTCTATATTTTATATATATAATATATATAATATATATTTCTCTTTAAATAAGTCACATAACCTATAAATATATTAAATGTATATTTAGCTATTTCACAATAAATATATATAAATACATGGTGCTATGTCAATAACTCCTATAACCCAGAAATGCATTTAAAACATAATTATCTACTTCAACATAAATATGTATTTACATCATTGATGTGATCAATGTATTTACTCTCTTTTTGTCAATATATATTTCTATTGAAATGATTCCTGCTATCTACAAATGCATTAAAAGTGCATTTTGTTTTTCAGCATAAACATATCTTTCCATTTATATCACTGATATAACATATAAATATATTAACTCTCTGTATTTCTCTATATTTCTATTTAAACAATTCCTATAGCCTGCAAATACATTGAATGTATATTTAACTGTTTCAACATAAAGATATATAAAGATATATAATCAAGATACATAGAGAGATATAAAGATATAGAAAGACATATAAAGATATATAAAGAGATAGAAAGACATATAAAGATATATAATCAAGAGATATACATATATAGAAAGAGATATAAAGAGATATGAAGATATATAATCAAGATATATAAAGAGATATAAACATATAGAAACAGATAAAGATATATAAAGAGATAGAAATATACATAATCAAGAGATATACAGATATATAGAGATAGAAAGAGATATAAAGATATATAATCAATATATATAGAGAGATATAAAGATATATGAAGAGGTATAATCAAGATATAGAAAGAGATATAAAGATATAGAAAGAGATATAATCAAGATATATAAAGAGATATAAAGATATAGAAAGACATCTAAATGTATATAAAGATATAGAAAGAGATGTAAAGAGACATAAAGAGATATAATCAAGATATATAAAGAGATATAAAGATATAGAAAGACATCTAAATGTATATAAAGGTATATAAAGTTATAGAAAGAGATGTAAAGAGATATAAAGAGATAATCAAGATATATAAAGAGATATAAAGATATATAAAGAGATGTAAAGATATATAAAGAGATATAATCAAGATATATAAAGAGATGTAAAGATATATAAAGAGATATAATCAAGATATATAAAGAGATATAAAGAGATATAAAGAGATATAATCAAGATATATAAAGAGATATAAATATATATAAAGACATCTAAATATATATAAAGATATAGAAATATATCTTCCTAGTTAAATAATTTATATAATCAAAATACTTCCTACAATCTACAAATACATTTCAAATGTACTTATCTATCTCCACATAAAGATATCTTTCCCTTTCTATCATTGATATGATGAATACCTTAACTCTCTATAGTTATCCATACATAGTTATATTGAAATAATTCACTTAATCTATAAATATATGAAATACATCTTTAGCTCTCTCAATATATATCTCTCCATTTCTATCATTTATATTTCCACTTATATTCCATACTTATATTTCCATTCCTATCATTTATATATTCATTTGTATACTCATTTATATTCCATATTTATATTTCCATTTTAATTCCATTCTTATATTTCCATTCCTATCATTTATATATTCATCTATATATTCATTTGTATATTCATTTATATTCCATGTTTATCTTTCCATTTATATTCCACACTCATATTCCCATTTCTATCATTTATATTTCCATGTCTATTCCTCTCTTATATTTCCATTTATATCATTTATATTTCCATGTCTATTCCTCTCTTATATTTCCATTTCTATCATTTATATTTCCATGTCTATCATTTTTATTTCCATTTATATCGTATTTTCATTCATATCATTTATATTTCCATTCATTTCATGTATATTTCCATTTATATTCCATACTTACACTTCCATGTATAGCATTGATACAACATACAGCTCCAGCCCCTCCCTTTATTTCTACCTTTCACTACAAACATGGGGAACCTAACAAAACCCTACTTAAACTGGCAAAAGAGATATAAACCAGAGCAAGACATGAAACACAATTCCACTGAGCACTGGTTAGGCCACACCTTGAGTCCTGTGGCCAGTTCTGCATCCTCTCAGTTTAGGAAAGATGTTGAGTTGCTGGAAGGTGTCCAGAGAAGGGCAACAAAGCTGGGGAGGGGTCTGGAGCACAGCCCTGGGAGGAGAGGCTGAGGGAGCTGGGGTTGCTTAGCCTGGAGAAGAGGAGGCTCAGGGAGACTTTCATGCTCTCTCCAACTCCCTGAAGGCAGATTGTAGCCAGGTGGGGGTTGATCTCTTCTCCCAGACACCCAGCACCAGAACAAGAGGACACAGTCTCAGGCTGTGCCAGGGGAGGTTTAGGCTGGAGGTGAGGAGAAAGTTCTTCCCAGCAAGAGAGATTGGCCATTGGGATGTGCTGCCCAGGGAGGTGGGGGAGTCACCATCACTGGAAGTGTTTAAGAGAGCCTGGATGAGGCTCTTGGTGCCATGGTTTAGTTGATCAGATGGTGTTGGGTGATAGGTTGGACTTGATGATCTCAAAGGTCCAACCTGATTAATTCTGTGTTCTGTAATTCGCCTTTCACACAGGGATTCCTGAACTCAGTGTGCCAAGACCCTGGTGCATTGCATAAGTATTTGTTTAACCTGAGCTGTAAGAGATAAGCAAGCAAACCTCAGCTGCAGAAAACTGGCATTATGTTTTAAAATATATATATATATATATAAATAAATAAGTTTGATTTCCTTTCCACCTCCAGCTTTGCTGCAGCCTTCTCTAGGATGCTAACAGTGCTCTGCTGAGGGCAGAGCTCAGCTGCGGGAGACAGCAGCCCTTTGGCACTTAGATAAAACAGCTGAGCTATCAGGATCTTCCATGAGATATCAGGATGAGGTGCCATGAGCTCTCAGGAGGATGTGCCATGAGCTATCAGGAGGATCTGCCATGAGCTATCAGGAGGTTGTGCTATGAGCTCTCAGGATGTGCCATGAGCTCTCAGGATGTGCCCTCTACCTGATAAGAGCTTGTTCCTCTTGGAAATGCAAAAAGCTGCTCAGGGAGGAAGCAGCACAAGAAGGCAGAAGGGCTTGGTTGGGGGTTGGGGTTGTTCTTCCTTTGAAGAGGGTTCACAGTCACCTCTCTGACCTGAAATTAGTTAAATGTGTCAGGTAGTGAAACTTGCTTGGAAGGAGGTAGAATTTCTTTCCACTGTGAGGGTGACTGAACTCTAGAACAGGCTGCTCAGGGCTGGTTGTGGAGTCTCCCTCTCCGCAGATATTCCAAACCATCCTGGATGTGTTCCTGTGTGACCCTGCCTTGGCAGAGGGGTGTTGGACTGGATGATCTCCAGAGGTCCCTTCCAACCCCTTCCATTTTGTGATTTCATGTTAGTGCTGACTGAACCACCCTCCTGGATGTGCCCCTGTGTGATCTGCTCTAGGTGATCCTGCTCTGGCAGGGGGTAGGACTGGATGATCTTTCAAGCTCCCTTCCGGCTCCTAACGCTCTGTGATTCAGAGCCACCAAATACATTTCTGGCCTGAGCTTAATTCATGCTTGCTTCTTCCTTAATTGATTCCAGCCTCATTACAAGTTTCTGTCTGTTTCAACACATGTTTGGAACATGAGCACTCCTGGAAACCAACCAAAACTACAGCTCTAGTGGGGGGGAGAGGGGATAAATAAAGAGAAGAAAAGCAAAATGATCTGTAGAGAAGCCTCTGGAGGCTGTGTGTGTGAGAGTTTCCCATCATTTATCATTGCTCCTCTGCCTGAGGTTACAGCTGCAGAGCAGCCTTGGCAGCGTTGCAGCTAACAGCTCAGGTTAGCATTTCTCACCCATTTGCTTACAAGATCAACCAAGCCAAGTTGAAAGGCTTTAAATAAAAAGAAACAAAACCCCCACTGCTGTTTCAGAAATTAAGCTAAGGTAGGTGATACAAGGCTTGAGGATCCATCTCTCTCTTCCCCTGCCAGCTCCCAAGGGAGAATCACAGAATTGTTAGGGTTGGAAGGGACCTCAAGGATCATCCACTTCCACCCCCCTGCCATGGGCAGGGACACCTCACACCACAGCAGGTTGCTCACAGCCACATCCAGCCTGGCTGCAAACACCTCCAGGCAGGAGGCTTCCACCACCTCCCTGGGCAACCTGTGCCAGGCTCTCACCACCCTCATGGGGAGCAACTTCCTAACATCCAATCTCAATATCCCCACTTCTAGTTTTGCTCCATCCCCTCCAGTCCTATCACTCCCTGACACCCTCAAAAGTCCCTCCCCAGCTTTCTTGTAGCTCCCTCAGATACTGGAAGGCCACAATTAGGTCTCCTCAGAGCCTTCTCTTCTCCAGACTGAACAGCCCCAACTCCCTCAGTCTGTCCGCATAGGAGAGCAGCTCCAGCCCTCTGCTCATCCTCATGGCTCTTCTCTGGACACTCTCCAGCACCTCCATACCCTTCTTGTAATAAGGACTCCAGACTTGGATGCAGTACTCCAGGTGGGGTCTCAGCAGAGCAGAATAGAGGGGGAAGCAACATCCAGCAGAGAAGGACACCAGAGTATGTGCACAATCCCCTCCTAGGCTGCGGTGATCATGGGAGTGCAGGCTGCTACTAAGAATAATCAGACCAACAGAGTGAGCTGGCACATCACTGATCCAAGCAACAAGCATGCTGGCTGAGCCCCAGCAACATAAAAGCTGACCCTTGGCCATGCCATATGATCTTCAGAACTGCCAGAGCAGGAGCTCTAGTTCTGAAGCTATTCCCTAGAAACTCCATTTATGACAAGCAGGGAGCTGGATCCCTCCCTCCTTGCCTCATTTCCAGTCAGATGAGGCACACTGTTCATTCCAGGCTGTGCTGCTGAACAGCAGCCAGGACCTCAGAACATCAGTGGGACAAAGTATAATGAAACCTGCCAGCTGACAGCACACGTGGCAGAAAAAGGAGTGTCAAAGTGCTGCTTCTAAAAGGATTCACAGGATGATTTGGGTTGAAAGTGACCTTAAAGATCATCTAGCTGCAACCTGATGGTGCAGGGAGCAGATGAGCCATGAGCTCCAACACCAGTTCTGCTCCTCCACATGTCCTACTCTTACTCCTTCGGTGCACATTCAAAGAACTATCATAGATTGCTTTGGATTGGAAGGGACCTCAAAGATCATCCAGTTCCAAACCCCTGCCATGGGCAGGGACACCTCCCACCAGCCCAGTTTGCTCAAAGCCTCATCCAGCCTGGACTTAAACACCTCCAGGAGGAGGCATCCAAGACCTTCCTGGGAGACTTGTTCCAGAGTTTCCCCACCCTCAATGCAAAGAATTTCATCCTAATCTCCGGTCTCAATCTGCCCTCCTCAAGCTTCAATCCATTGCCTCTCATCCTGTCACTGCAAGCCCTTGTCAAAAGTCCCTCCCCAGCTTTCTTGGAGCCCCCTTCAGGTACTGGAAGGCTGCTCTGAGGTCTCCTTGGAGCCTTCCCTTCTCCAGGCTGAACAGCCCCAGCTCTCTCAGCCTGTCCCCACAGGGCAGTTGTTCCAACTACTGTTAACCTCAGTGCAAGAATGACTCAGAGGAGGTTGTGGATGTCCCCTCCCTGGGGGTACAATACAATACAATACAATACAATACAACACAATACAATACAATACAATACACCAGGTTGGAAGAGACCTTCAAGGTCATCGCATCCAACCCATCAACCAATCCAACCCACCCAACAACTAGACCATACAGCCAAGCACCCCATCAAGTCTTCTCCTGAACACCTCCAGTGAAGGTGACTCCACCACCTCCATGGGCAGCCGATTCCAATGGCCAATCACTCTCTCCGTGTAGAACTTCTTCCTAACATCCAGCCTAAACCTGCCCTGGCGCAGCCTGAGACTGTGTCCTCTTGTTCTGGTGCTGGCTGCCTGGGAGAAGAGGCCAACCTCTGCCTGGCTACAACCTCCCTTCAGGTAGTTGTAGAGAGCAATAAGGTCACCCCTCAGTCTCCTCTTCTCCAGGCTAAGCAACCCCAGCTCCCTCAGCCTTTCCTCATAGGGCTTGTGTTCCAAACCCCTCACCAAACCTTGTGTTCAAGGTCAGCTTGGATGAGCCCTTGAGCAACCTGGGCTAGCAGGAGGTGTCCCTTCCCATGGCAGGAGGGTTGGAACTGGGTGACCTTTAAGGTCCCTTCCAACCCAAACCATTCTGTGAGTAAGCAAGTGGGAGGCTGAACGACAGCAAGGCCAGGACAGGTTGAATGACTGGAAGGAAGGAGGTGCTCAGCAGCCAGCCCTCATTTGCAGGCTGCCACCCAGAATCATAGCATTGCCTAGGTTGGAAAAGTCCTTGAAGATCACTGAGTCCAATCACTGGAATGAAAATCAAACTCAGGCTTAAAGCTATGTCCACAGCCACCTGCAGGTACCTCTCACCATTCCAAGTGCAGACAGCAGTAGGTAAGTGCCAGCTTGCTCTTTACGAGTGAGCCTCCTTCCCCTGCCCTGGCACACGCTCACCCAGACACACCAGCACAGCAGAGCACACTGGAGCATATTTCATCTGAGCATACACAGCCCCATCACACACTCTTGTGCAGATGCCAGCTTGCGACGGCTGGACACCACAGGACAGCCTCCACTGCAGGCAGGAAAAGCAGAGCCAAGCGTCTCATGGAAAGGGTTGTAGGGGAGGATGAAAGAACAAACTCTCCATTGTTGGCAGGGACACTGCAGAGTGCTTGGGGCCTGCAGATTGTTTTGCTGGGTTATTTTTTTTCCCCTGCATTAGGAAAGCTAAAGGATTAGCAGGGAAGCAGATGAACATCTGTTTTCTCAGGCATGTGGAACCACACAGAAATCCAGACCCAGTGCTTGACCCATAAAAGGAGCAGTTCACTCCCCAAAATTCTTGGAGCCCCCTTCAGATCCTGGAAGGCTGCTCTGAGGTCTCCCTGGAGCCTTCTCTTCTCCAGGCTGAACAGCTCCAGCTCTCACAGACTCCTCAGACTGGAAGCCACCTGCTCACTCGTCCATGCTTAAACCACAGAACCAAATCAAAGCCATAGGGTAAGGATGCAGATTGGAAGAGATTCCGGGAGACTGCCTAGTCTAACCCCTGGGGTCATTGAGCAGCTCTATGACCACAGTGATAGAAGGTTCTGACCTTTCAGAGAAGATTTGACTGCTTTCTGGTGTGGGAAGAGTTCTAAGCAGAATCATAGAATCATTAAGGCCGAAGAAGATCATCCAGTTCAGCCATCAACCCAACACCACCACGGCCATCAAACCATGTCCCCAGGTGCCATGGCCACAGGTTTCTTGACCACCTCCAGGGATGGGGACTCCACCACCTCCCTGGGCAGCCTGTGCCAAACCCTGACAAGTATTTCCTAAGGAGACTGAGAGAGGAAAGGGCTTCTCCATCTTTGAAGAGTCTATATCTCCCCTCTTCCCGCTTCAGGCCACTCCCTCCCCAACATCCAAGGTGAATCCATGGAATTTGGTTTCCATTCATTATTATTAGGTTCTGGGCAATGAAAAAAACAACCCAACCAAACAAACACAAAAGCAGAGGAAAATTGAAAAGAAATGCAGAGCTGGGTGATGTGGAGGAAAAAGGAGAAGCTGGATGAGAATAGAGTAGAGTAGAGTAGAGTAGAGTAGAGTAGAGTAGAGTAGAGTAGAGTAGAGTAGAGTAGAATAGAATAGAATAGAATAGAATAGAATAGAATAGAATAGAATAGAATAGAATAGAATAGAATAGAATGGAATGGAATGGAATGGAATGGAATGGAATTAATAGGATTGGATTGGATTGGATTGAATTGGATTGGATTGGATTGGATTGGATTGGATTGGATTGGATTGGATTGGATTGGATTGGATTGGATTGATTGATTTGAATTGAATTGAATTGAATTGAATTGAATTGAATTGAATTGAATTGAATTGAATTGAATTGAATTGAATTGAATTGAATTGAATTGAATTGAATTGAATTGACCAGGTTGGAAAAGACCTTTGAGATCATTGAGTCCAACCTGTCATCCAACAATGGTTACTGGTTCCCCAGGGCACAAAACTCTCACATTCCCTGGGCTCATTTGATGTGGAATTTTCCTAATCACTGGAAAATTATCTTCTTTCTTTCTTTTTCCATACCAGCAACTCTGCATATTCCATAGAAAAGTGAATTTCCTGCCTCTGGGAGCTTCCAATGCCCAAAGAGAGTTACTGTATAGAAAGACCTCTTTAGGATATCCCCCATGGAAGAGCTTGTCCCAAAGTTTTATGTCCTGACTGATTTTCCTGTCTCACAACAGATGCAGACCCTAAGCCTCTGTTTCTTTCACAACCTCTTGCTCTGCAGAAGGGAACAAATGGCTGCAAGATGACACAAATCCTCAGCTGAAAAAAGAGCAACTCGTGGAGCCAGTGAGTTTCCCAGGCACAACAAAAGCCCAACTAAGCTCTTTCAGATATTAAACCAACCACTAATGTGGAAGGAAATGCCAGAGCCCTGAGATGTTGGACACTAGCATTCAGCTGATGAGCTTCATAAATCTCCATTTAGTTTGGTATTCCATCAGCACTGCACAACAAGCCTGGAAGAAAATAAACCTCAGATTAATGGGAAAAAAAGAAGAAAAGAGAAGGGCTACTGTTCAAGTCTCTCATGATGAGCTCTCTTCAGCTCTCCTCTAGGAGCCACTGTAGGAGTGAGAGGATCAGCACCAGCTGTAGGTTTCTGAGAGGCCAAAGGGGCAAAGGGAGTTTAAAGATGATGTTAAGAAGAGGGAAACAAGCCAAAGCTTTCTCAGTAAGAAGCTTGCTCAGGGGGCATAGCTATCATAGAAGTGTTTGGTTGGACTCCCTTCAGCCTCCTCTTCTCCACACTAAACACCCCCAGTCCTCTCAGCTGATCCTCCCCAGCCTTGTGCTCCTCTTCTCCAGACCCTTCCCCAGCTTTGTTGCTCTTCTCTGGACCTGCTCCAGCCCCTCAATGTCCTTCTTGGAGTGAGGGGCCCAAAACTGAGTCCAGGATTCAAGGTGCAGCCTCACCAGTGCCCAGCACAGGGCACAATCAGTTCCCTGCTCCTGCTGGCCACACCATTGCTGACCCAGGCCAGGATGCTTCTTGTTCTCTAGATGCACTTGCCCTCCCCTGGTCATGCTCCAGCAGCTCAATGCCTTTCTGTAATCCTTCTCTGTCTCCTGCCTTCACTGGGCTTACAGGATCAAGAGTACATTTCAGGGCAGCTTAACAGTTAGCAGGTTCCAAGCAGCAAGAGGTAGCTATCCATCCAGCTGATGTTCAGGCTCTGGCTAACCTCAGTGAAAGCTGGGGCAAACCTCTCCATGTCAATCGGGTCAGAGGAGTGGGTAGAAGAGAGTCAGCACAGCTCTCAGCTGGTGGAGACCAACCTGCACCTGGCCACAACCTCCCTTCGGGGAGTTGGAGAGAGCAATGAGGTCTCCCCTGAGCCTCCTCCAGGCTAAGCAACCCCAGCTCCCTCAGCCTCTCCTCACAGGGCTGTGCTCCAGACCCCTCCCCAGCTTTGTTGCCCTTCTCTGGACACCTTCCAGCACCTCAACACCTTTCCTGCACTGAGGAGCCCAGAACTGGTCTCAGGACTCAAGGTGTGGCCTGACCAGTGCTGAGCACAAGGCAGAATGACCTCCCTGCTCCTGCTGGCCACACTGTTCCTGAAGCAGGCCAGGATGCCCTTGGCCTTCTTGGCCCCTTGGGCACACTGCTGGCTCATGTTCAGCCTACTATCAGCCATTTCTCTCTTGGCAGACTTTGCTCCTCCGACCTGAGGGACCAAATGCTTCTGATTTTGAGAGAAGATTCTCCTCTTAATCTTCAGTTCCCTCTTGAAGAAGGAGGAAGTATCAGCTCTGCTTCCTCCCATATGGAACTTCTCTGGGATATTGTGAGGGAAAGCCAGCAGTAGCCACTTCAGATATATTCAGCTTGTTAGCTCCTTTCTCCCTTGCTCCACTTAAAGATTAGGGCAACACAATGAAATACTGAAGGGCTTTGCTTACCAAACATTGGGGTATCACCAATTGTAAGAGCTGGAGCTTTTGGGAATGAACAAAATTGTCCTATGAATCCCCAGTGTGTTAAACTGACAGCTGCAGAGTGTGTAGATATCTTGCTCAGTAGGGAAGGAAGCCCACAAATGAGCATGGAATTACTACTGCACTGTTCCCACCTTCCTCCTCCCACCCCCTTCTCCTGAGTGAATGAAGCTCTACAAACTTAGAGTGCAGGGAGGCTAAAAATAACTCTACCTCAAATAAAAGTCACTTTTTTTCAGCCAAGCATTAACTGCTAGCAAGCTACATCACACCATTCTGATCATTTCCATCAGAAGGAGTAGAGTTGACTGTGTTGAAGCTCTTCATTTTCACAGGGTTTTGTCTGCTGGAGGGTAGGAAGGCTCTGCAGAGGGGCTTGGCCAGGCTGGATCAATGGGCTCAGGTCATGGGTATGAGGTTCAACAAGACCAAGTGCCAGGTCCTGCACTTGGGTCACAACAACTCCATGCAGAGCTCCAGGCTTGGGGCACAGTGCCTGGAAATTGCCCAGCAGAAAAGGACCTGGAGGTGCTGGTTGACAGCAGCTGAACTTGGGCCAGCAGTGTGCCCAGATGGCCAAGAAGGTCCCCAGCATCCTGACCTGGATCAGGAATAGTGTAGTCAGAAGGAACTTGAGTACTGGGTTCAGTTTGGGGCCCCTCACTCCAAGAAGCATATTGAATGGCTGCAGAGTGTCCAGAGAAGGGCAACAAAGCTGGGGAAGGGTCTGGAGAAGAGGTCTGGGGAGGAGCAGCTGAGGGAGCTGGGGGTGTTTACTCTGGAGAAGAGGAGGCTGAGGGGGAGACCTCATTGCTCTCTACAGTGCCCTGAGAGGAGGCTGCAGTGAGGTGGGGCTTGGACTACCCTCCTTAGTCTCAGGTGATAGAGGGAGAGGAATTGGCCTGAAATTGTGCCAGGGGAGGGTTAGGTTGGAGAGGAGGAGAAATTTCTTTGCTGCAAGAGTGGTCAGGGATTGGCACAGGCTGCCCAGGGAGGTGGTGGAGTTCCCATGCCAGGGGTGTTCAAGAACCCTGTGGCCGTGGCACTTGGGGCCATGGTTTGATGGCCATGGTGGTGCTGGGTTGACGGTTGGGCTCAAGGATGTTTTCCAACCCAAACAATTCCATGATTCTGTGACTAACAAAAGTTATCTCCACGCCATACAGGTCAAAAATGACTCACTGAAGGGAGCAGCATCCAGAAAGTACAGAAGTGCCCTTTGATAGGAGCCCAGGCTAAGGAGCTAGCATCCTTTGACTCACTGCTTGAGCAATTCTGCATCTGAGATGTGCCATGTACTTCTTGTTCTGCTGGCTATTATTTTAAGGATGCCAGGTGGAAATAATTCCCTCCTAATCTTAGGAGAACTCAAATTCCCCTCTGACATTCACAGACTAAGAACTAGACAACCACAGTGGCTGGTGGAGATTTAATTCATCATCATTGGTACTGAGAATGAGAGAGAAAGGGAGAGAGAGAACAGGCTGCCCCAAATCCATTTCATTAATGCCTGGTGAGTATTAAATGCAATTATTCACCTTAGCTTATGGGATATAGTGCAGTGACAAAAGTCTCTCTCTCTCTCTGCCTTTATTTCGTGCAGACAGAATTAGCTTTTCCTCCTCATTCTGCCTGTCTGTCTCTCCTCTGTATGACAGCAAGCTTTGTTGGCCTCAATCCAGACACAGTTAATACAGGGTTTGTGCTTGCTAGGTCGTAGCTGGTCTTAAAAATTACCCACCCTAGGTTCAGATCTCATAGAATCATGGAATTCAGAGATTCATAGAATAGTTTGGGCTGGAAGGGTCCTTAAAGATCTTTTAGTTCCAAACCCCTTGCCATGGGCAGGGACATCCTCCACCAGGCCAGGCTGCTTGAAGCCCTGTCCAACCTGGCAGTCAACACTGTGTGCAGCTCTGGAGCCCCCAGCACAAGAAGGACATGGAACTGTTGGAGAGGGTCCAGAGGAGGCCACAAAGATGCTCAGTCACAGAATCATAGAATTGTCAGGGCTGGAAGGGACCTCAAGCATCAGCCAGTTCTAACCCCCCTGCCATGGGCAGGGACACCTCACACCACAGCAGGTTGCTCACAGCCACATCCAGCCTGGCTGCAAACACCTCCAGGCAGGAGGCTTCCACCACCTCCCTGGGCAACCTGTGCCAGTCTCTCACCACCCTCATGGGGTAGAATTTCTTCCTAACATCCAATCTGAATCAACCCATTTCTAGTTTTGCTCCATCCCCCCAGCCCTATCCCTCCCTGACACCCTCAAAAGTCCCTCCCCAGCTTTCTTGTAGCCCCCTGCAGATCCTGGAAGGCCACATTAAGGTCTCCTTGGATTCTTCACTTCTCCAGAGATGAAATGTAGCAAAATAAGTTACACAGGTATTTACCAATATATTTTTATATGTATATATTTATTTACACTTAAATAATTTCTATCACCTCTAAAGGCATTAAATATTTCTCTATTTCAACATGAATGTATATATAGATTTCTATCCTTGATATAATATGTGACTATATTCAGTCTGGGCAACCTGTTCCAGTGTCTCAGCAGTCATTGATAAAAATATTAGACAGGACAGGTCCCAGTACAGACCCTGGTACAGAAGGCCACCCAAAAGGAGTTTTATTGGGACTGAGATCCTCGGCCTCTTCACCATGAGTTGGGGCAGTGTTGATTCATTTCTGCTTGGAAGAAAGGAGCCTCATGTTAGGATAGGATAGGATAGGATAGGATAGGATAGGATAGGATAGGATAGGATAGGATAGGATAGAATAGAATAGAATAGAATAGAATAGAATAGAATAGAATAATAGAATAGAATAGAATAGAATAGAATAGAATAGAATTAACCAGATTGGAAAAGAACTTTGAGATCCAACCTATCACCCAACACTATCTCATCAACTCAACCATGGCACCAAGTGCCTCAGCCAGGCTCTTCCTCAACACCTCCAGGGATGGTGACTCCACCACCTCCCTGGGCAGCACATCCCAAGGGCCAATCTCTCTTTCTATGAAGAACTTCTTTCTAATATCCAGCCTGAGCCTCCCCTGGCACAGCTTGAGACTGTGTCCTCTTGTTCTGGTGCTGGTGGCCTGGGAGAAGAGACCAACCCCCACCTGGCTACAACCTCCCTTCAGGGAGCTGGAGAGAGCAAGAAGATCTCCCCTGAGCCTCCTCTTCTCCAGGCTAAGCAACCCCAGCTCCCTCAGCCTCTCCTCCCAGGGCTGTGCTCCAGACCCCTCCCCAGCTTTGTTGCCCTTCTCTGGACACCTTCCAGCATCTCAACATCTTTCCTAAACTGAGGGGCCCTGAACTGGACCCATGATTGGCCATGGAGCAGCCAGCAGCAGTGATAAGAGTGGGGCTGCTCTCTTTTTGCATCCATGGACATTTCTCATGCTGCACAGGGATGAAACAACAGCAGCACAATGCTGCCTGCTTCCTTCAACAGAAAGGAAGAGACTCATTTGTCTGTGGGGTTGTTTGGTTGGGTTTTATTATTTTGGGGGCCTGCTGGACAATACAATGGTGGGAGCCAGTTTATGACAACTTTTCCCACAGGCTTCCCCTTGGGAATAGGTCTCTCTACAATCCCATTCTTGTGGCCCTGCAGAAATAGAACCCAGGGGGCTTTTTTTAGCTGGAAAATGACTCCACCAGGCACCTTTCTGCAAGTGAGCTGGAACAAAGCTGTGTCCTGCAGCCTGATGCTGATCTCTCTGAATGTCTCTCTGTGTATTTAGGGAAAGTGGCACAGCCACAAAGTCTATAAACAAAGACTCAGGGGATGTGGCATTCTCAGCTTTTAGTACTTGTTTGGTTTTTTGGAGTGCCCTAAATGGAAGTGGATTTTAAAATACAAGCAGTTGTTTCAGCAGGGCATTCTGGTGAGCCCAAGAAGGACAGGGGAGGGCACAGCAAAGGGCTGCAGAGATGCTGAGGGGACTGGAACAGCTCTGTGATGAGGAAAGGCTGAGAGAATTGGGGCTGTTCAATGTAGAAAAGAGCAGCCTGGGGGGATCTCATCAATGCTGATCAGTACTTGAAGGGTGGCAGCCAGGAGGATGGGACCAGGATTTGTTCAGTGGTGCCCAGTGACAGGACAAGGGGTAACAGGCACTGATTTGAACATTAGGAGTTCCATCAGTACTGGTTAGGCCACACCTTGAGTCATAGAATCATAGAATCATGGAATCAACAAGGTTGGAAGAGACCTCAGAGATCATCAAGTCCAACCTGTCACCCAACACCTCATGACTAACTAAACCATGGCTCCAAGTGCCACATCCAATCCCTTTTTGAACACCTCCAGGGATGGTGACTCCACCACCTCCCTGGGCAGCACATTCCAGTGGCCAACTGCTCTTTCTGGGAAGAACTTCCTCCTCACCTCCAGCCTAATCAGACGTTCCTAACACCTTGAGCCTAATCAGAAGCCTAACATCAGAAGTTCCATCTAAACATGAGGAGGAACTGCTGTAATTTAAGGATGACGGAGCACTGGAGCAGGCTGCCCAGAGAGGTGGTGGAGTTTCCATCCCTGGAGACATTCCCAACCCACCTGGATGTGTTCCTGTGTGATCTTCTCTAGGTGACCCTGCCTTGGCAGGGGTTTTGGACTGGCTGACCTCCAGAGCTCCCTTCCAACCCTTATTTTGCAGTTGTGTGTGATGAGACCTGCCCCAATCACCCTAGCAGGGACGTGGAATAGCCATTCTCCACCTGTAATGCTGAACGTAATGAAAATCAAACCCCTCAAAAGCAAGAAAATATTTCTGTAGCATCAGCAAAGCATCCATCAGCAGGCTGGCATGAAGTGTACACAGAGCCCAGAGCAGCCTGCAAGGAGCTCAGACCCTAGCCAAGCCCTGGAGATGCTAATGCAGATTCCTCGGGATTCTGTAGAACGTCTGGGGGAGCTGCAGACGTGCTGAGGGCTTTAGGCATTAGAAAGAGCTTGCCAGAGTTTGGCAGGGGGTGGGGATGGGGGTGGGGATGGGGAGGGGAGAGAACATCCTCCCCTCACACAGCAAGGTTAGATGCAAAGTGACTTTTAGCAGGGGCAAGGTTTTCACAGCCTGCTAAGACACCCTGAGTAATCCCCAGACAGCCTCAGCCTTTAACTCAGAGAAGTCCTTGAACCGCATCTGCCTCCCTCCAGTGCCACTGCAGTATGCAAACTGCTTCCTGCCTGGAGCTCTGCAGAATCTGCTGCTAGGACCTTGTAAGGAAGGGGAGGGGAAAGAGAAAAGGGAGGGGGGGGCGGGAAATAGCCACAAAGTAGAAAAAAAGCAGATGGAAAAGAAGATTCGCTGTCTAGGGGAGCTGCCACTTGTCACTGCTCTGCAACGTGTGTATGCAGAAGCTGCTAAGCCCAGGGGGTTGGAGCCAAGCATCCAGGCAGGCTGTGATGGATGTGCAGATCAATTGCTTGTGAAGGCAGAGAAGGTTCTAACCCAAGCTGATACTTTTCAGTTAAACAAATTCTGTCACTTTGGGTGGGTTTTTTTCCCCTGTCCCTAAGCAAACTGTTTGCAGGTCTTCCCTGCTCACATGGCATGGGCCTGGCTTTCCAGAGAGGAAGACCCTCAATTAGGCTCCATTAGAATGGTTTGGGTTGGAAGGCACCCTAATGACCATCCAGTTCCAAACCCCCTGCCATGGGCAGGGACACCTCCCACCAGCCCAGGTTGCTCAAGGCCTCATCCAGCCTGGCTTTGAACACCTCCAGGGAGGGGACATCCACAGCCTCCCTGGGCAACCTGTGCCAGTGTTTCACCACCCTCACTGGAAAGGATTTCTTCCTCATCTCCAGTCTCAATCTCCCCTCTCCCCTGCTATCACTCCCAGCCCTTGTAAAAAGTCCCTCCCCAGCTTTCCTGTAGCCCCTCTCAGGTACTGGAAGGCTGCACTAAGGTCTCCCTGGAGCCTTCTCTTCTCGAGGCTAAACAGCTCCAACTCCCTCAGCCTGTCCCCATAGGGGAGGTTCTTCAGTCCTCTAATCATCCTCATGGCCTCTTCTGGACCTTCTCCAGCAGCTCCTCTATTTAAGATGTTGAGATGCTGGAAGGTGTCCAGAGAAGGGCAACGAGGCTGGGGAAGGGTTTGGAGCACAGCCCTGGGAGGAGAGGCTGAGGGAGCTGGGGTTGCTTAGCCTGGAGAAGAGGAGGCTCAGGGGAGACCTTCTTGCTCTCTCCAACTCCCTGAAGGGAGGTTCTAGCCAGGTGGGGGTTGGTCTCTTCTCCCAGGCAAGCAGCACAGAACAAGAGGACACAGTCTCCAGCTGTGCCAGGGGAGGTTTAGGCTGGATGTTAGGAAGAAAATCTTTCCAGAAAGAGAGATTGGCCATTGGGATGTGCTGCCCAGGGAGGTGGTGGAGTCACCATCACTGGAGGTGTTGAGGAAGAGCCTGGCTGAGCCACTTGGAGCCACGGTTTAGTTGATGAGATGCTGTTGGGTGATAGGTTGGACTCAATGATCTCAGAGGTCTTTTCCAACCTGGTTAGTTCTGTATTCTGCATTCTGTAAAAGAGTCATTTGCTGCAGGGCAAAATAAGGTTAGCCCTGGCTCATGCCCAGGGGATGTTAACTTCTCCAGCTTAGTCAAAGCAGACACTTTTCTGGTGGCAGGAAAGCTGAGGCTTTGCCCAAAAATCCCGAGTCTTGCAGAGGCAACTTTCATCCTGTTCAGTCTCAGCAGGAGAACGATGACAGTTGTCAGGCAGGAGCAGTAAATCCAGACTCTACTTCCATGAATGCAGTTGGATGAAGTGAGGCTGCTCACAGAAGAGGCTTCAGACAGGAAGGCTGGGAAGCATCTGTCAGCTTCCCAGCTGACCTCTGCAGGGTGGAATGGACCTTGGAAGCTAAAATGCTAACTGAATGTGTGCTGCTTCTTACTTCTGACTGTTTGCAAGCAGCAGCCTCTAGTTGTATTTGGGAAACAAATACTTTTAGTCTTGTGTAGCCTGCTGGGAGACAAAGGAGATTTAAGCACGTGGAGCACGTTGCCTGACCTGACAGCATTCCATGCTTGCTGACCCTCAGAGCTTAAGAGCAGGTCCTGGGCTAGGCTGGCAATGTTCAGCTCCTCAGTGTATTTTACTGCAGGATCCAAGAGTGCTTCCCCTCAGGCTGCACAAGCTGATTTTAAAGACACTAATAGAGCTGTCTTTAAAAAAAACAGAGAGACTTTTCTGATGAGATATCTGAAAGGTACTGAGGAGGTTGGACTAGTTGACCTTTGGAGGACTCTGCCAACCAGGACCACCCTATGGTTCTATGACTCTAATTTCTTTCCTTACATACAGCTCAGCTTTAGTGTGATGAACACAAATATTGTGGAGGGGCTGGGGAAGAGGGCTGGGGAGGAGCAGCTGAGGGAGCTGGGGGTGTTAGGTGAGGAGAGGAGGAGGCTGAGGGGAGACCTCATTGCTCTCTGCAGCTCCCTGAGAGGAGACTGCAGTGAGGTGGGGGCTGGTCTCTTCTGCCTGGTCTCAGGTGATAGAAGGAGAGGAAATGGCCTGAAATTGTGCCAGGGGAGGGTTGGGGATGAGGAAAAATTTCTTTGCTGCAAGAGTGGCACAGGCTGCCCAGGGAGGTGGGGGAGTCCCCATCCCTGGGGGTGTTCCAGGACCCTGTGGCCACGGCACTTGGGGCCAGGGTTTGGTGGCCATGGTGGGGTTGGGTTGCTGGTTGGACTCCATGATCTTGCAGGTCTTTTCCAACTGAAACAATTCTATGATTCCATGAACTTTAAGGTCCCTTCCACGATTTGATGAGCAGTCCTCTCCTCCTGCATGTGTGCTCTGCACACCCCACAATCCTGCACATCTTTCTCTAACAGCTCTGCTTTCTCCTCCTGTCAGTTTTCCCTTTCCTTTTTCTGCCTCATTTGCCTGAGGAGGTTTTCCCTCTGTTGCTGTCACAGCTTTAAGGCTGCTCAGCCCACGCAGGTCTTCCCTGTTCTCTCTTAGCAAAAAGAAACCATCTCTTGTTTGTAAGGGACTAAAATACAGCATCCTACCCACTTCCCCATGAATTTTCTACTATTTGGTTGCCATGGTACCACAGGCTTGTGAGTGCTGGCTAGTGAGTGTCCCTTGGTGCTCACTGCCCAGCCCCATTTACCTTCTTCTCTCAAGTACACAACTTGAGGCCAGTGTGTAAAACCCTGCACTTAGATGTGTTCAATCTCATGCCCTTGGCCTCTGCCCATCTGTCCAGCCTGGCAAGGTCCCACTGCAGAGCTCTGCTACCCTCTAACAGACCAACTCCTGCCCCCAGCTTGGTGTCATCTGCAGATGTACTGATGATGGACTCAATCCCCTCTTCCAGATCATTAATAAAGATATTGAATTTGTGTTGCCTATAACTCACCTAGGAAACCCTTTGTGGAAGACCAAACATATTCACAGCAATTCCCTGGCAACTGCGTGCTGCTGTTTGAAGCACAGGCTTGTGAGTGGACCCAAGGATGAGCTCGGGTAGTGGAGGCAGCTGCTTCTCCTGGAAACTGGGAGAAGTGACCTCCCTCAAGTGGAAGGCAGCATTAGACCTCCACTTCTCACTTCCTCTGCAAGTAACGTCCAGAGAAGGGCAACAAGGCTGGGGAGAGGCCTTGAGCACAAGCCCTACGAGGAGAGGCTGAGGGAGCTGGGCTTGCTTAGCCTGGAGAAGAGGAGGCTCAGGGAGACCTCATTGCTCTCTACAACTGCCTGAAGGGAGGTTGTAGCCAGGTGGGACTTGGTCTCTCAAGCAACCAGCAGCAGAACAAGGGGACACAGTCTCAAGCTGCACCAGGGGAGGTTTAGGCTCGAGGTGAGGAGAAAGTTCTTCCCAGAGAGAGTCGTTAGCCATTGGAATGTGCTGCCCAGGGAGGTGGTGGAGTCACCGTCCCTGGAGGTGTTCAAGAGGGGATTGGATGTGGCACTTGGTGCCATGGTCTAGTCATGAGGTCTGTGGTGACAGGTTGGACTTGATGATCTTTGAGGTCTCTTCCAAGCTTGGTGATTCTGTGTAACCACAGCAGAAACCAATTATTTCCTAATGCTGCATTGCTGAGGAGAGGATCAATCATCTCATCCAAGATTAGCAAAGCATATTAATCACAGAATTGTCAGGGTTGGAAGGGACCTCAAGGACCATCCAGTTCCAAACCCCTGCCATGAGCAGGGACACCTCACACTAGAGCAGGTTGCTCAGAGCCACCTCCAGCCTGGCATATAAAGTAACCCCCACTCTCTTCCCATCCAAACCGGGAACATTCTGAATTTGTGATGGCTTCCAGAAGTCAAGGAGACTTTGGGCAAATTGCTGCAGCGCCAGCAGAGCTGAGTGACTGTAGGCAGAGGTTAGCTGCAGACATGTCTTGCCACATTCTTCCTCTGGTTAGTGCAAAGAGATGAGCTGCTCCAGTGGGCAGCTCAGATCATCTTAGGGCTTCTGAATTGTCATCTGAAATAACCTCTTTCTATTAACACCTTCCTAGTCCTCTTTCTAAGAACCTCTTATGTGCCTTAGGGAGAAGCCATTAAAATATTCTTGGTCTTTCAGCCTCTTTCCTTCATCCTTTCGCAGTGAAGGTAAATTCTGCTTTATTCAGTCCTCTTAGGAAATTAAATTTGAGCTTTATCTACTGAGCTACACTTCTGTTAGTCCTTCCTTCCTTCCTTCCTTCCTTCCTTCCTTCCTTCCTTCCTTCCTTCCTTCCTTCCTTCCTTCCTTCCTTCCTTCCTTCCTTCCTTCCTTCCTTCCTTCCTTCCTTCCTTCCTTCCTTCCTTCCTTCCTTCCTTCCTTCCTTCCTTCCTTCCTTCCTTCCTTCCTTCCTTCCTTCCTTCCTTCCTCCCTTCCTCCCTTCCTCCCTCCCTTCCTTCCTTCCTCTCTTTCTCTCTCTCTTTCTTTCTCTCTCTATCTCTTTCTATCCTTTCTTTCTTTCCTTCTTTTTCTTTTTTCTTTCTTTCTTTCTTTCCTTTCTTTCCTTCTCTCTCTTTTCTTTCTTTTTTTCTCTCTTTCCTTTCTTTCCGTCTTTCTTTCTCACCCTTTCCTTCTCTCTCTCTTTTCTTTCCCTCTTTTCTTTCTCTTTTAGTTCTTTTCTTTCTTTCTCTTTTTTCTTTCTCTTTCTTTCCTTCTCTCCTTCCTTTCTTTCTCTCTTTCCTTTCTTTTCTTTCTCTCTCTTTTTCTTTCTCTTTCTCACTTTCCTTTCTTTCTCTTTCTTTCCTTTCTTTCTCTTTCGCTCTTTCCTTTCTTCTCTTTACTTTCTCTCTCTTTTTCTTTCTCTTTCTCTCTTTCCTTTCTTCTCTTTACTTTCTCTCTCTTTTTCTTTCTCTTTCTCTCTTTCCTTCTTTTCTCTTTCTTTCATTTCTTCTCTCTTCTTTCTCCCTTTTCTTTTTCTTTCTCTCTTTTCTTTCTTTCTTTCTTTCCTTCCTTCCTGCATTCTTTCCTGAATTCCTTCCTGAAATCCTTATTTTCTTCCTTCTTCCTTCCTTCCCTTAGACTTTCTCCTGACATTGCCCAAACTTGCACAAGCATCCTGTAACTTCTTATCCTACTGACAATCAGGAGCAGAATATGAGACTTTACCAGACCTGGAGACTTATTTCACACAGTCAAGCAAACAGGCATCACACCTCAGCAGATCAAATCTGCCATAATTACAATTGATACAGACATTTTCCTGTAAAATAAATCTTGGTGAAAGATGTTGATAGGCAAAGGCCAAAATTTTTGTGCAGTTACTCACTTCTGGGATGAGGTAGCTGATGGAAACTTGTGCAACTAGAATGGATCGGGCCTGGAGCAGCTCTATAAGGACTACAGCAGCTCAGCAGATAGCTGTGAAACGTATGGACTCCAGCAGGCATCTATTCCTCAGGTCAAGGGAGGTTCCCCTGCCCACCCACCCTGTCCTTATCAGACCACACCTGGAATACAGTGTTCAGTTTGGGGTTCCCCAGTTCAAGAGGGCCTAGGATCTACTGGAAAGAGTCCACAGGAGGCTACAAGGATGCTGAAGGGACTGGAACCTCAGTGTGATGAGGAAAGGCTGAGAGCCCTGGGGCTGGTTAGCCTGGAGACGAGAAGGCTGAGAGGGGATCTGAGCAGCGTTTACAAATATCTGAAGGGCTGGCATCAAGCAGGGGCCAGGCTCGTGTCAGTGGGGTCCTGTGATAGGACAGGGGGCAATGGACACACACTGGAACCCAAGGAGCTCCACCTCAACATGAGGAAAAACTTCTTTGCTGTGAAGGTGCTGGAGCCCTGGAGCAGGCTGCCCAGAGAGGTTGTGAAGTCTCCTGCTCTGGAGACTTTCCAAACCCACCTGGATGTGTTCCTGTGTGACCTGCCCTGGGTGACTCTGCTCTGGCAGGAGGGTTGGGCTGGATGTTCTTTCAAGGTCTTCTTCCAACCCCTCCCACTCTGTGACTCTATAATGCTATGTTTTGTTCTATCTGCATTTTTATCATAGAATTGTTAGGGTTGGAAGGGCCCTCCAGGATAATCCAGTTCCAAGCCCCCTGCCCTTGGATGGGGACCCCTCTCCAGATTAAAAGTGATCACTGCATCTGCTGCACGTTCAGAACTGCTTCTTTCACACACACAAACCAAAAAAGAAGCTTTCATTAACTAGAGGCAAGGCTCCTTTGGTCTGTGGGAGATCCAGCTTGGAGTTCTACCTCTAAATGAGGTAGAGATGGGAACTTAACTTGGCCTTAACGCAGCTGATGTGAACGGTTTGGCTACTCAGTGGGTGCCCTGCTTGCGGAGGTGTGAGAAATTCCAAACCCATCAGTTTCAGCTGTACAGGAGCACAGCTAAAACCCCTGAAGCCACATTTAAACATGACACAGCCTGACTTTCACCAAGCAGCCTCAAATTGTAGGGCTCTGATGCTCCAAAACCTCTCTTGCATTTGCTTTTATGCAAAACAAGGAACAGATGTGCTTCCAGTCCTTACTGGCCCTCTTCCCAAAGTAGGTGGATGAGAAGCAGGCCTAGGAAGAAAGAGAGATTTGGGCAAATTATTTCCCATTCCTCCTGTTTCTGAGTTGCTAGAAGGCAAAACTGCTGCCAGGTGACCCTTCAATGAATAAGGCTGTCCAGATCCAGCTCTTTCCCTTGTGCTTTCACTTCATAACAGAAGTGTTTGAGGGATTAAAGAAAGACCTTTCTTGATGGAGTAATGGCTTCTTATCAAAGCTATCAAAATATTATGGTTGCTAATGATATTCAGTATGATCAGTGCTTGTCAGAACACATCACTCTGGGTCCCTCTTTGGTGGAACACTAATGGGGTTTTGGAAAGATTTGGAAGCTGATGAATCTTCTACCCCTCTAAATAACTCTAGGACAAGCCAGACACGTTTCTTGCTTTTATTGTCACCTTTTTGCCTTACAAATGGGCTCATCAAGAGCCATTTATCAAGCACTCTCACCAGGAAGGTGTTTCGAGGAAGCTGGGGCTCAGGGCTCCTCTTGAAATTATCCTGCAGACAGAGCAGTTGGTTCTCATGAGCTGGAGCAAAGGCAAGCACACTTCCAGCACAGCCCCAGGGTGGCAGCCACACACACACACACCCCAAAACACATGTAAATGGCAAAGGCTGGAAATGATGATCCAAGGCAAAACCCTCCAAAGCACTTTGCAGCTTCTGCTCCCTTCTCAAGGTGCTAAAACACAGAGCAGACTTCAGGCTTGCAAATGAGAAACCTGAAGTTCAGCCTCTGGATGTGGCCAGAAGTGCTGCATCTCACCTTCTGCCAGATACCTGTCTCATGTCTAAGCCAGGTAATAGTTCAGAGTCTGGACAGTTTTTTCTTCTCCTTTGTGCATAGACTCAGGGAATTACAGAATTGCTGGGGTGGGAAAAGCCCTCCAAGATCATCAAGTCCAACCAGCAAGCTAACACCACCATGGCCATTAAACCTTGTCCCCAGGTGCCATTGAACACCTTCGCTGGCAGTGACTCCACCACCTCCCTGGACAAACATCTTGCATACGGGGAAGAGTTAAGCATGCAGGACACATTTCACTCATCCCAGTCATCATGAGACTTCATCTGGGGCAGAACTGAAGCTTTAGGTGCTACCTGGTCTGGTTTGGGCCAGAGGGATGGACTCAAAAATCCAATTTCAGGCTCCTTGCAGAGATTCTTTCTTTCCCCACTAAGCCCTAAGAGATCCAGTGGGAGAAAACGCATCAGGATTTCTTGGGAGGGGAGACATTAAAGGTCTGTTCCTTTCTCTGTTACGTGCCACCGTCTCCCAAACCTCACCAAACAAGCAGTTCTGAAGCCTTTGTAGCCAAGCATCACAGGAGAACTCTGGGGTCGCTCTGTGGTCCACCTGCTGTCACCCCAGAGCACCTCTCCTCAATTCCCTACTTTTCTGTACCCTGCCCAGGGCTGCTTCCTACTCTTTCACCTCACTGCTCTGTAGATTTGACTACTAACAACTACATGTTCGTGCTTTCAGAACACCCATTGCTGAGAGAACTCATTTGCCTGGACTGTGTCTAGCATCTTGGGTGAAAACCATGCTTATTATATGTTCAGGGCTGAGGTTTCTCATTATCACCCATTTAAGCTGCTCCACTTTACACAGCAGAATTAAGCATTAATAAGACAGGAGAAGGTAAGAATGAGTGAGATCCTGAGGGCATTCACCTGGGAAGGAGGAGAAATGGATTCCAATGTCTGCTCCAATTAACATTTTAATTTCTGCTTTCTTAAATCGTCTCTGGTTCAATGAGTATTTCCCCTGCCGAGCTCAGCAGCTCCCCCAGATGTGCTTGAGAGAAAACCACAGCTCAGAGCTCTTCCTGGCAAAGCTCAGAAACCCTTCAGCCAAGGTGGGCCGTGTCCCTTCCGCTGCAGGAGATGGGCACTTGGTTCTGTTGCCTTACTCCTTGCCTCTTTCATGACACTTCCTCCACAAGACCCAAACCCACAAAACATAAAAGAGACCACACAGAGCTCCAGGTGCTAAGGGGATGAGTGGTAGGTGAGAAGAAATTGTGTCTCACCTTTGGTTGGAGGTTGTAACCAGGAGGGGGTTGGTCTATTCTATTCTATTCTATTCTATTCTATTCTATTCTATTCCATTCCATTCCATTCCAGCCTATTCTATTCTATTCTATTCTATTCTATTCTATTCTATTCTATTCTATTCTATTCTATTCTACTCTACTCTACTCTACTCTACTCTACTCTACTCTATACTACTCTACTCTACTCCACTCTATTCTAAGTGCATAGCATCCTGGGGTTGGCCAATACTGTCAAATAAAACACACAATGATTTGGATTTTCAAGCAACAGAACACATTCACTTGTCAAACAAGCTGAAGAGATCAAACAGAACAGGAAAGCTGTTACAAAGCTGTTAGGATGGAAGAGGGGAGTTTCAGACTGGAGATCAGGAAGGAATTCTTGACAGCGAGGTGGGACACTGGGAGAAGTTGCCCAGGGAGTCTGTGGCTGTCCCCTCCCTGGAGGTGCTCAAGGCCAGGCTGGATGAGGCCTTGAGCAACCTGGGCTGGTGGGAGGTGTCCCTGCCCATGGCAGGGGATTGGAACTGGATGATCTTTAAGGTCCCTTCCTGCCCAAACCATTCGCTGGTTGCATGACTGGAAGCACATCATGTGAGCAGCGTGGGAGTAAGGTAGGTGTGGCAGTTTCAGGCTACACCACAGGAGGACATATTTTTGTTGTAAGGATAGAGAGTGCAATTTTTCTGTGCTTCCTCCAGTGTGATGGGTCAGAAAGAAGTGCTTACTCCTTGGGAAAAATCAGGTAAATATCTGGAAGAAAGCAGAAACTGCCTTGGCTCAGGTTTCTGCTTCATTGTGTGGCCACTCTCTGGGCACACACACAGCAGGAGGCTTTGCCACAATGCCACATTAATTCCCACTCTTCAAAGGTGGAGAAGCCCTTTCCTCTCCCAGTCTCCTTAGGAAATATTTGTGAGGGATTGGCACAGGCTGCCCAGGGAGGTGGTGGAGTCCCCATCCCTGGAGGTGCTCAAGAAACCTGTGGCCATGGCACCTGGGGACATGGTTTGATGGCCGTGGTGGTGTTGGGTTGATGATTGGGCTGGTTGATCTTCTTCAGCCCTAATGATTCTATGATTCTGCTTAGAACTCTTCCCACACCAGAAAGCAGCCAAATCTTCTCTGAAAGGTTATCACCTTCTATCACTATGGTCCTAGAGCTGCTGGACTAGGCAGTCTCCAGGAATCCCTTCCAATCTGCATCCTTGGATGCAATCTTAGAGGTCTCTTCCAACCAAAACAGTTCTCTGATTCGATGTTTGTAGCTGTTGGTGTTACTGATCTGACTGCTCAGCTGAGGAAGCCAATCTGTGACTCCAGTGTCATGCCAAAGCTGCTCCTTCTAATCATAGAAAGGTTTGGGTTGGAAGGAACCCCAAGGCTCAGCCACTTCCAACCCCCTGCCATGGGCAGGGACACCTCACACCACAGCAGGTTGCTCGCAGCCACATCCAGCCTGGCTGCAAACACCTCCAGGCATGAGGCTTCCACCACCTCCCTGGGCAACCTGTGCCAGGCTCTCACCACCCTCATGGGGAACAACTTCTTCCTGACATCCAATCTCAATCTACCCACTTCTAGTTCTGCTCCATCCCCCCCGGTCCTGTCACCCCCTGACACCCTCAGAAGTCCCTCCCCAGCTTTCTTGTAGCCCCCTGCAGATCCTGGAAGGCCACAATTAGGACTCCTTGGAACCTTCTCTTCTCCAGACTGAACAGCCCCGACTCTCTCTTCCCAACTTCTGCCACTAACTGAGCTATTCAACAGCTCTATCAGACATGGGAACAGAGCTGAGGCATAAGACTCATCTCCACAAAAGCATCATTTGCTTTCAGATGGAAACAAAAGGGTAATTGTCTCTTCTGGGAATCCAGGATCATGACTGCCTAGCAATATGTTATTACCTAACAATCCCCATGTGTGCTCTCAGGTAGAAGAATGGTGGCTGGCTTGCTTGGTAAGCAGCCTGGCTTTTATTGCTTCCCTGGTGGCACAAGAAGCTGCTTTGCAAAATTTATGCTAAACATCACTTTTATTTTCACCTCCTATTGCCCCCTGGGGAAACCAGAGTTTAATCACCAGGGCACGAGGGAGTTTGGAGAACAAGACTGAGGCTTGTTTCCAGGGAAAGGGGAGGTCAAACAGCCAGCCACCAAGGACAGGTGTGATAGAATCAGCAATAAACCAATGACACTCAGGCCTGATTGCCTTAATGAATGGGATTCTCCAGGCAAATCAGTGACAACAAATAGATATTGAATAACAAATTAACAGCCTGTGAAGGGCTCCATTGTGAGGTTATGAAATGGAAAACTTGCTGGAATATGAGTCACTGCTCCACAGACAACATTGCCTCTCACAAAGGCATTGACAAGCTCTCCACGGGACAGCAATGTGCCCTTGTGGCCAGGAAGGCAAATGGTCTCCTGGGTGGCACTCAGAAGAGTGTGGCCAGCAGGACAAGGAGGTTCTCCTGCCCGTTCACTCTGTCCTTGTCAGACCACAGCTGGAATATTGTGTGCAGTTCTGGGCTCCCCAGTTCAAGAGGGACAAGGATAGGATGGGATAGGATGGGATGGGATAGGATAGGATAGGATAGGATAGGATAGGATAGGATAGGATAGGATAGGATAGGATAGGATAGGATAGGATAGGATAGGATAGGATGGGATAGGATGGGATAGGATAGGATAGGATAGGATGGGATGGGATGGGATGGGATGGGATGGGACAGCATGGCATGGCATGGCATGGCATAGCATAGCATGGCATGGCATGGCATAGCATAGCATAGAATAGAATAGACCAGGTGGGAAGAGACCTTCAAGATCATCGAGTCCAACCTATCACCCAACACCATCTAATCAACTCAACCATGGCACCAAGTGCCTCAGCCAGGCTTTTCCTAAACACTCCAGGGATGGGGACTCCACCACCTCCCTGGGCAGCACATCCCAATGGCCAATCACTCTCTCTATGAAGAACTTCTTCCTAACACCCATCCTGAACCTCCCCTGGCACAGCTTGAGACTGTGTCCTCTTGTTCTGGTGCTGGTTGCCTAGGAGAAGAGACCAACCCCCACCTGGCCACAACCTCCCTTCAGGGAGTTGGAGAGAGCAAGAAGGTCTCCCCTGAGCCTCCTCTTCTCCAGGCTAAGCAACCCCAGCTCCCTCTGCCTCTCCTCCCAGGGCTGTGCTCCAAACCCCTCGCCAGCTTTGCTGGAGAGTCCAGTGGAGGCTGTGAGGATGATGGAAAATCTGTCTGATGAAGAAAGGCTGAGAGCCCTGGGGCTGTTCAGCCTGGAGAAGAGAAGGCTGAGAGGGAAACTGATCAATGTTTGCAAATACCTTAAGGGTGGGTGCCAAGAATGTGCTGCCCAGGGAGGTGGTGGATTCACCGTCCCTGGGTGTTCAAAAAGGATTGGATGTGGCACTTGGAGCCATGGTTTGGTTAGTCAGGAGGTGTTGGGTGACAGGTTGGACTTGATGATCTCTGAGGTCTTTTCCAACCTTATTGATTCTATGGAGAAGAAGGGGCCAGGCTGTTTTCAGCGGTGTCCTGTGATGGGACAAGAGGCAGTGGACCCAAACTGGAACCCAGGAGGCTCCACCTCAACATGAGGAGAAACTTGTTTGGTGTGAGGCTGCTGGAGGCCTGGAGCAGGCTGCCCAGAGAGGCTGTGGAGTCTCCTGCTCTGGAATAATAAATGGCCTGAGTGAGTGAGTAGCTCGGATATTTACAAACATTTTTGCCAGCCCAATGGTTATTGATGGAGTGGGTGGGGAAAGCAAGCAGTGCAGCTCTCTAATTACTCCTCACCTCCTTCCCCTGCATGCCTCCTTCCCCTGCCAAAGATAAAATCTGCTCTGTCAAACACTTCTCCAATCTTTCTTTAACATCTTCCAGCTATGGAAAATTAACAACCTGAGGTGAACTTTCCTGCACCTCCTCTTCTTTTTTTTTTTGCTTCCTCCTTCTTCTTTATTTTTTCCCTTGGAGACTTTGTCTTGGTGCCTACTGCTACTGGAGTTTGCACTTAAAAAAAAACCAACTTGCATTTTATTTAGCTTGTTTCACTGTTTCTTTCTCTGTATTGTTCTCTGGGCGACATGCAGCAATTTCCCTGCGTTAACCATGCCATTTGCTTTCAAGAATTCACTGCAGCTCACTTCCCTGCTGGGGGCAGGAGTTGATCTGTTAGAGGGTAGGAGAGCTCTGCAGAGGGACCTCAACAGGCTGCACAGATGGGCAGAGTCCAAGGACATGAGATTGAACACATCCAAGTGCAGGGTTCTACACATTGGCCACAACAACCCCATTCAGCACTACAGGCTGGGGGCAGAGTGGCTGGAGAGCAGCCAGGCAGAGAGGGATCTGGGGGTAGTGGTTGATAGTAGGCTGAATGTGAGCCAGCAGTGTGCCCAGGTGGCCAAGAAGGCCAATGGCATCCTGGCCTGCATCAGGAACAGTGTGGCCAGCAGGAGCAGGGAGGTCATTCTGCCCTGTGCTCAGCACTTGAGTCCTGGGTCCAGTTCTGGGTCCCTCAGTTTAGGAAAGATGTTGAGATGCTGGAAGGTGTCCAGAGAAGGACAACAAAGCTGGGGAGGGGTCTGGAGCACAGCCCTGGGAGGAGAGGCTGAGGGAGCTGGGGTTGCTTAGCCTGCAGAAGAGGAGGCTCAGGGGAGACCTTCTTGCTCTCTCCAACTCCCTGAAGGGAGGTTGTAGCCAGGTGGGGGTTGGTCTCTTCTCCCAGGCACCCAGCACCAGAACAAGAGGACACAGTCTCAAGTTGTGCCAGGGGAGGTTTAGGCTTGAGGTGAGGAGAACTTCCCAGCAAGAGAGATTGGCCATTGGGATGTGCTGCCCAGGGAGGTGGTGGAGTCTCCATCCCTGGAGGTGTTCAAAAAAGGCTTGGATGTGGCACTTGGAGCCATGGTTTAGTTGTCAGGAGGTGTTAGGGATTAGGTCATAGGTTGGACTTGATGATCTCTGAGGTCTTTTCCAGCCTGGTTGATTCTATGATTCTCAAAACATTCACAGAATGGTAGGGGTTGGAAAGGACCTCCAGAGATGAAGTCCACGCCTTCTGCTAGAAGAGGATCCCGTGGAGAAGGTCACCCAGGATCATGTGCAGGTGGGTTTGGAAAGGCTCCCTGCTGTATTCTCTTTGCTTAGAAAACATTCGTGGGCTTTGGTTGGTTGTTTGGGAGTTTTCTGTTTGTTTGTTTCAGCAAGGCTGTTTGGGTTGGTTGGGAGCTGAAATTGAAGGGATGACTTGTTCCTTCATTTTAGTGGATACAATTGGGTTACTCTGCCAGGCCTTCAAAGTCTTTGCTCTTCTATTATCCATCCTTCCCCTATTGAAGCAGTGTAAACACTTTTCCCTTTCAGTGCTGCACCTGCACCAACTGACCAACCACAGCTGAGTTTTGAAGTGAACAGAAGGGGACGTGCAGCAGAGGCTCAAATCAGCATCACAGCTCTCTGTCCCACCACAGGAACAGAGATTCTTCTCTGAGTCAGTATTAACCCTTCTGTCACCTCTTCATCTTGCACCCTAGACTTTTTGACTCTGTCCCTTCATGGCTCCTTTCTGTGCTCCCCATTCGCTTTCTTGTGGACTGATACCTGATCCAACCACAATGATCTTTATGATGATTCTGGACAGTGAGGGTGGTGAGACTCTGGAACAGGTTGCCCAGGGAGGTTGTGGATGCTCCCCCCTGGAAGTGTCCAAGGCCAGGCTGGATGAGACCTTGAGCAACCTGGGCTGGTGGGAGGTGTCCCTGCCCACGGCAGGGAGTTGGGACCAGGTGATCTTTAGAGTCCTTTCCAACCCAAACCATTCTATGAATCTATGAATGACTCAATCTTGCAGCCTCTGTTTCAACAAGTAGTGCAACCCTGAAGCTTCCACATGCAAACTGTGTCTCTTGTGACAAGGCTGTGGGCAACAGAGAAGTTCCCTGCCCTGGCTCCATGCTTCTTGGTGCCACTCCTTCTAGAAAGGAAGAGGGAAGAGGAATTTGCTCTTCTCCTGAGACCAGCTGAACATATCCAAGTGCAGAGAAGCTATGAACAGCAGCAGCATAGGGCAAGCAGCCAAGGACAGAGAGCAGAGTGGAAGCATGAATCACTGACATATAAAAAGGAGTTGTGCTCCTCAAAGGTGCAAAGGCTCTTTCCAGGCCAGGTTGGATGAGGCCTTGAGCAACCTGGGCTAGTGGGAGGTGTCCCTGTCTGTGGCAGAGGGGTTGGGGCTGGATGATCCTTGTGGTCCCTTCCAACCCTGACTGATACTATGACACTATGATCTTTAAGGTCCCTTCCAACCCAAACCATTCTATGATTCTGAATCAAGAAGTAGGTCAAAAGCTAAGACTCAAAAACAAAAGAAAGCAGGAGAGACCCAGACAAAACCTTGTGGATCTTCTGGAGGTGAACCTCATGGAGTTCAACCAGGGCAAGTGCAGAGTCCTGCACCTGGGCAGGAATAACTCCCTGCAGCAGCACAGGTTAAAGGCTGATGCGCTGGAAAGCAGCTCTGTGCCCCACTCCAGTGAGCAAACAAAGATCTGCAGGGAGGAGAAGTGGCTATCAAGAAAGTCCCTCCGTTTAGCGTCTGTGTCAGCATTTGGTGGGTTTATCTGGAACAAAGAGATTAAGCATCATGATGAAATACTTCCTCTTCTCTCCATTAATGCAGCAGAATAAATACTGCGTGAAATTACCCAAGGGTAAAGGTCAGCTTGAAAGAAAATGTCAACAGAATGTTTCTGGAGTTCCCCTTATTTGCTCTACCATTTGTTCCATCTCCTGCCTCGCTCCCAACAATCCTCTTCTCTGGCCTCCCTTCTCTCTCCAGCTGTCATGGTTTTTCTTTCAGCAGCATTTAGATCTGTGTGGGTGCCATGGACAGTGGCAGTGAGTGCAGCCTCAGCAGCTTTGCTGATGACACCAAGCTGGGTGGTGCAGCAGACAGCTGGAGGGAAGGGATCCATCCAGAGGGACCTGGACAGGCTGGAGAGGTGGGCACAAGCCAACCTCAGGAGCTTCAACAAGACCAAGGGCAGGGTCCTGCAGCTGGGTCGAGGCAATCCCAGGCACAAATCCAGGCTGGGCAGGGACTGGCTGGAGAGCAGCCCTGAGGAGAGAGACTTGGGGGTGCTGGGGGAGGAGAAGCTCAACAGGAGCTCTCAGTGTGCACTTGCAGCCCGGAAAGCCAATCAGAGCCTGGGCTGCAGCAGGAGAAGTGTGACCAGCAGGTCAAGGGAGGGGATTCTCCCCTCTGCTCAGCCCTGGTGAGACCCCACCTGGAGTACTGCCTCCAGTTCTGGAGACCCTATTACAAGAGGGATCTGGAGGTGCTGGAAGGTGTCCAGAGAAGGGCCATTCAATACAATACAATACAATACAATACAATACAATACAATACAATACACCAGGTTGGAAGAGACCTTCAAGATCATCGCGTCCAACCCATCAAACAATCCAACCCACCCAACAACTAGACCATACAGCCAAGCACCCCATCAAGTCTTCTCCTGAACACCTCCAGTGAAGGTGACTCCACCACCTCCATGGGCAGCCGATTCCAATGGGCAATCACTCTCTCCGTGTAGAACTTCTTCCTAACATCCAGCCTAAACCTGCCCTGGCGCAGCCTGAGACTGTGTCCTCTTGTTCTGGTGCTGGCTGCCTGGGAGAAGAGGCCAACCTCTGCCTGGCTACAACCTCCTTCAGGTAGTTGTAGAGAGCAAGAAGGTCACCCCTCAGTCTCCTTTTCTCCACAAGGATGAGCAGAGGGTTGGAGCACCTCTCCTGTGAGGACAGACTGAAGGAGTTGGGGCTGTTCAGTCTGGAGAAGAGAAGGCTCCCAGGTGACCTCATTGTGGCCTTGCGGTATCTGAAGAGGGCTACAGGAAGGCTGGGGAGGGACTTCTCAGGATCTGAGGACTAGGGGGAATGGAATGAAGCTGGAGGTGGGGAGATTCAGGCTGGAGGTGAGGAGGAAGTTCTTCCCCATGAGAGTGGTGAAGCCCTGGAATGGGTTGTCCAGGGAGGTGGTTGAGGCCCCATCCCTGGAGGTGTTTAAGCCCAGGCTGGATGAGGCTCTGGCCAGCCTGATCTAGTGTGGGGTGTCCCTGCCCATGGCAGGGGGGTTGGAACTAAATGATCCTTGTGGTCCCTTCCAACCCTGACTGATCCTATGATCCTATGATAGATTACTTCCCTGGACTTCCAGGTCTGTGGTGATTCAATCTGAGAAAGCAGGAGGAGCCCATCTACCAGGAGGGATTATTCTGCCAAGCCTTTGCCTGTATCAGGAACAGGGTGGCCAGCAGGAGGTCCCTTCCAACACGTGTTCTTTACCATGAGGGTGGTGGAACACTGGAACAGGTTGCTCAGGGAGGTGGTTGAGTCCCTGTCCCTGAAGACACTCAAGGTGGGGCTGGATATGGCTCTGAGCAGCCTGATCTCGTGGAGGGTGTCCCTGCTGACTGCAGGGGGTTGGACAGGGTGCCCTTTGGAGCTCCCTCCCAACCCAACCCGCTGCACGACTCTGACCCCAGCCACGATTACCTTGCTGGGAGGTTGCTGGAACAAACACTGTGAGCACACAACACATTTCCTGCACCCAGCCAACAAACCCTTCCTGCAAAACAAGACCTCCCAAGCAACTCCAAAGGAAGATGGATCTAGACCTTTAGTGTTTAACGATGTTCCAACATATTTTAACCGTTTTTCCCCCCCAGTATTCCTGCAGGAATGGGGAAGGGAATCCCAGGACCCTTTTCCCAGTCTCAGCACACCAAATTGCACTACTGCTCTTTTCTTCCTTTTCTGCCTCCCAAGCTGGAAATTACAGAGAAAGGGAGAGACTAAACAAAATGCTAGCTAGTCTAAACAAGCAAATGAAGGCTGCTAGCAGAATCACATGGGTTTGTGTCCTCCTGGGTTAAACTTCCTCCCACAGCAGTCAGAGCACCAGAAGACATCTCTCAAAGGATTTCAGACGTGGTTGGAAACAGCTGAAAGCTTAAGAGAGTTTTGACAGAGCAGCAGAGACTCCCAGAACTGTTGCAGTGGGAGATCATCTGAGCCCCATCCTCCTTCACAGGCAGGGTCAGCTGGAGCAGATTGCTCAGCACTGTGGCCAATCCAATTTTGAGTAGCTCCAGAGATGGAGACTCCATAACCTCTCCAGGTCACCTGGCCAAGCGTTTGAACACCTGCACAGTAAATGAGTGTTCTGTCTTCAGATGCAATCAAGGAAAGTGTGGCCAGCAGGGCTAGGGAGGTTCTGCTCCCCCTCTGCTCTGCCCTGCTGAGACCACAGCTGCAATCCTGTGTCCAGTTCTGGGCTCCCCAGGTCAAGAGAGACAGAGACCTGCTGGAAAGAGGCCAAGGGAGAGCCATGAGGATGCTTAGGGGACTTGAGCATCTCCCCTGTGAAGAGAGACCAAGAGCCCTGGGGCTGTTTAGTCTGGAGAAGAGAAAGCTGAGAGATCGATGTCTATCATTATCTGAGGGCTGGGGGTCAGGATGAAGGGGCCAGGCTCTTTTGGGTGGTGTGCAATAATAAGCCAAGGAACAACAGGTACAAGCTTGAACATAGAAGGTTTCACCTCAACAGGAGGAGAAACTTCTTTACTGTGAGGCTGCTGGAGGCCTGGAGCAGGCTGCCCAGAGAGGTTGTGGAGTCTCCTCCTCTGGAGGCTTTCCAACCCCCCGGATGCATTCCTGTGTGACCTGCCCTGGGTGATGCTGCTTTGCAGGGGCTTTGGACCTGATGATATCTGGAGGTCCCTTCCAACCTCTCATGTAGTGTGAGACTGTAATGTCATGGGGTTTAATCTAAGTTAGACACCTGAGACAGTCATCTGAGAAGAGTGGCAGTGTCTCACTTGGCATCTGCTTACTGGTCCAGGAGGGTAAGGATACCCTGTAGCTGTCATATTTGTCAGCTTCACACAGAGACCTGATTCTCTGTGGCATCTCAGCTCACATTAGATGCCTGTGTTTGGGTGAGTCAGCAGAGCTCCACAAGACAGATCAAGGTGATCAAAAGATGAGCACCTCCCTACAAAGACAGGCTGAGGAGTTGGGGAGTTTCAGCCTGGAGAAGAGAAGGCTCCAAGGAAACCTTAGAGCAGCCTTCCAGTATCTGAAGGGAGCTACAGGAGAGCTGGGGAGGGACTTTTGGGAAGGGCTGGGAGTGACAGGATGGAAGGCAATGGATTGAACCTGGAAGAGAGGAGAGTGAGACTGGAGATTAGGAAGAAATCCTTTGCAGTGAGGGTGGTGAGACACTGGCACAGGTTGCCCAGGGAGGCTGTGGATGTCTCCTCCCTGGAGGTGTTCAAGGCCAGGCTGGATGAGACCTTGAGCAACCTGGGCTGGTGGGAGGTGTCCCTGCCCATGTGGGAGGCTTGTGACTAGATCTGATTACAGTCCCTTCCAAGCCAAACCATTCCTTGATTCCATGAATCTATGATTCCTCTAGGCTTGCTTTCACTAGCACAGGGGATTAAAGTCATAGACCTCAGAGATCATCCAGTCCAACCTATCACCCAGCACCTCCTGACTACCTAAACCATGGCTCCAAGTGCCACATCCAACCCTTTTTGAACACCTCCACCATTGCTACCAAGTTAAGTCTTTCTCCACTTCCTGTCTAGGCCAGGACATGATCATATCCTGAAAGAGAAACCGTTTTAGGCAGGGAAATAGAATAAAAAGAGGTTAAAAGTTCTCCCTAGGAATAGGTTAGGGAAGCACAGCTCTGCTTTGGGCAGCCCACTCTTTTCAAGCCATGAGGATCTAGGTCTTTACTGGGAGCATGGCATTTGTTATCCAGAGTTTTCTGTGACCACTCTGGTTAGTCTCATTCTCTAAACACAACAGCTTCCCTGCACAAACATTCACATGTGCCTTTAATTTATGGCTGCTGGCAGGCTTGGAACCTATTGGATTTATGGAAGGGAAGGATAAAGGCTGTTGTTGTTGTGTGGTTTCAAGTGATTCCTTGTTGGGAGGATGTGTGCAAAGGGCACTGCTAGTGACAGGATTGTGTCCTCAGAGCAAGCCCTGTGAAGATTTAAAGCTGGAGGAGCATACAGAAGTGAGGAAAAACATCACACAGTCAGGGGCTGGAAGGGGTCACAGAATGGAAAAACATCACAGAATGTCAGGGGCTGGAAGGGATCTCTGGAGGTCACCAAGTCCAACCCCCTGCCAAAACAGGGTCACCTAGGGCAGGTCACACATCCAGGTGGGTCTTGAAAGTCTCCAGTGAAGGAGACTCCACAACCTCTCTGGGCAGCCTGCTCCAGTGCTCTGCCACCCTTAAACTAAGGAAGTTCTTCCCCATGTTTAGGTGGAGCTGCTGATGGTCAATTTTATGCCTATCACCCCTTGCCCTGTCACTGGGCACCACTGAAAGCAGCCTGGTCCCATCCTCCTGACCCCTACCCTGTAAGTATTGATCAGCACTGATGAGCTCTCCCCTCAGTGTTCTCTTGGCCAGACTAAAAAGCACGCAGGAATGTCCAGTGGGGGCTACAAGGATGCCAAAGGGACTGGAACCTCTGTGTGATGAGGAAAGGCTGAGAGCCCTGGGGCTGGTTAGCCAGGAGAAGAGAAGGCTGAGAGGGGATCTGAGCAATGGTTACAAATACCTGCAGAGTTGGTGTCAAGAAGGGGCCAGGCTCTTGTCAGTGGTGTCCTGTGGTAGGGCAAGGGACACAAACTGGAACCCAAGAAGTTTCACCTCAACATGAGGAGAAACTTCTTTGGTGTTAGGGTGCTGGAGGCCTGGAGCAGGCTGCCCAGAGAGGTTGTGGAGTCTCCTGCTCTGGAGACTTTCCAAACCCGCTTGGATGCTTTCTTGTGTGACCTGCCCTGGGAGACCCTTCTCTGGCAGGGGGTTGGACTGGATGCTCTCCAGAGGTCCCTTCCAACCCCTCCCACTCCATGGATTCCATTGAGGTTTCATGGATTTCAATGGGGTTTGTCCCAGGTGAGGGGGAGAATTCAGGGCTCTGTGTCTCCAAGGTGCTGTTAGCAATAATAGCCCGAAGGAATGGCTGAAAATCACAAGAACATCAAGAAAAACTGTTGCAGATTGGTGTAGTGTTGTTGTTGGTTTTTCCCTCCTCCTGAAAACCTCCCTACAGCACATTCCCTGTAAGCTTATGTAAGCCCCACAGATGTCTACATTTTATAGCACAGAGGTATTTTTAGCCAATCCATCATCTGTGCCTCCCTGCACCAAGCAGCTCCACACAGGCCTCCAGTGGGACGAAACCCTAGAGAAACCAACACCCGAATCATCTCCAGGGGGAATGTTCACATTCTCAACCTCATTTGCCTTCGAGGCTTTGCAGATGCTGAGCAGGGTGCCCAGGGAAGCAGTGGAAGCCTCAACCCAGGAGGTTTTTGCAGCCAGGCTGGATGTGGCTGTGAGCAACTTGTTGTAGTGTGAGGGGTCCCTGCCCATGGCAGGGGCGGTGCAACGGGCTGAGCCATGAGGTCCCTTCCAGCCCTAACAGTTCTGTGACCCTATGCTACTGCTAAGATGCATGATGTGCAAAGATGGCACATGCTGGCCCCTCAAAAATGGTCCCACAAAAGCAAAGACCTTTGCTGTGAGGTGGTTTGGCGGAGGGCGTGCTTAAGCACTGCAAGACAGAGCTGTGTGGTGGCCTCTGCTACATGCCACTGGGAGGAACTGGTGCAGCCATTCTCAGGTGGTATTCACAGAATTACAGAATTGTTTGGGTTGGAAAAGACCTCTGAGATCATCCAGTCCAACCATCAACCCAACCCCGCCACGGCCATCAAACCATGGCCCCAAGTGCCATGGCCACACGTTTCTGGAACAGCCCCAGGGATGGGGACTCCACCACCTCCCTGGGCAGCCTGTGCCAGTCCCTGACCACTCTTGCAGCAGAGGAATTCTTCATAATCTCCAACCTAACCCTCCCCTGGCACAATTTCAGGCCATTGCCTCTCCTTCTATCACCTGAGACTTAGAGAGAAGAGACCAAGCCCCACCTCACTGCAGCCTCCTCTCAAGGAAGCTGTAGAGAGCAGTAAGGTCTCCCTTCAGCCTCCTCTTCTCCACACTACTAAACAACTGCTCCTCACCCTCAGCTGCTCCGCCCCAGCCCTGTTCTCCAGACCCTTCCCCAGCTTTGTTGCTCTTCTCTGGACCTGCTCCAGCCCCTCAATGTCCTTCTTGGAGTGAGTGGCCCCAAACTGAACACAGGATTCAAGGTGCAGCCTCACCAGTCCCCAGTGCAGGGCACAATCAGTTCCCTGCTCCTGCTGGCCACACCATTGCTGACCCAGGCCAGGATGCTGCTGGCCTTCTTGCCCACCTGAGCACACTGCTGGCTTGTCTTCAGCTGGATGTCAACCAGCACCTTCACATCTTTCTCTACCAGGCAACTTTCCAGCCACTCTGCCCCAAGTCTGGAGCATTCCTGGGGGTGTTGTGACCCAAGTGCAGGAGCTGGTGCATTCTGCTTTGGCCATGGTGTGTCATTTGTCAGCCAAACTAATTTCCTTGCTTGCAGTTTCTCAGAGGCTCCCAGTGCAGGTCTCTAGCACTGGGCCTGCTCTGTGCTGGCCTGGGTACCTCTGTGATGTTCAGTTTTGCTGTGTAGACTGACACCTAAGAGGAATGCTGGAGGCTTGCTTCACTGTTCAACATGAGAATTCACAGCTCTTACATGAACTAGCAAGGACTCCAATTATGGAGCTCTGAAAACAAAGAACTTGGCAGCCCTGGGGTCACAGAGAGGCTGAGGATGCCAGAAGGTTTCTGTGACAATGATTTTGGGATCCTGAGTCTACAATGAATCCTCAATTTATATATGAGAAACTCACTAGAGCTGTGCAGAGGAATTTGAGAGCCTGGTTCATGGGATTAAGGGATGAGTAAGATGAGGGGAAGGTTTATTTCCTTTAATTGGCCCCTTTCCTTTAATTAAAGTCCTTTATAGAGGAGAAATGAGGTGCTTACACAATTCAAAGGTGGATGACAAATGCTAATCCTTACCAAGTGGTTGACCTTTCCAGTGAGGCTGGTGAGACAGTGGAAGAGGTTGCCCAGGGAGGTTGGGGATGCCCCCTCCATGGAGGTGTTCGAGGCCAGCTTGGATGATGCCTTTATCTCATGGAAGCTGTCTCTGCCCATGGCAGGGGAGTGGGAGCTAGGTGGTCTTTATGGTCCCTTCCAAACCAAACCATTCTGTAGATCTATGAATCTGTTGTGGATTTGTTTGCACAAGGAGTCTCCTCCCTCTCAGGATGATTACTGAACTCCTCAGCTATCAAATATATATATGAGAACTGTCCTAGAATGACTCCCAGGTTTATGTTGCACATGTAGTAAGCTGTAAGAATCCCTGCAGTTTTCTGCCATACAATCATTACGCTGGGTGCCATGGTTTAGTAGTCAGGAGGTATTGGGTGACAGGTTGGACTTGATGATCGCTGAGGTCTTTTCCAACCTTGCTGATTCTATGATTCAGGTTGGAAAAGACCTTTAAGGTCATAGATTCCAACCAGAACCCAACTCCCATAACCACTGAACTATATCCTGAAGCACCACAGGTTCTTGAATACCTCCAGGGATGGTGACTCCCTGGGCAGCCTCTTTCAATCCCTGACCACTCGCAGCAAAGAGATTTTCCCTAATCTCCAACCTCACCCTCCCCTGGCACAATTTTAGGCCTTTTCCTCTCCTGCTATCACCTGAGTCTAGGGAGAAGAGACCAACCCCCACCTCACTGCAACCTCCTTTCAGGGAGGAGTAGAAAGCAATGAGGTCTCTTTCTTAACTGAGAGCATAGCAATGCAAAGCCAGGTGAGATAAATCATTTCTAACAGCTTTTTGACCCCACACTCATGTAAAACTGTGGCTGATGTAGAAATATGAGACATTCCTGCAGCAAAACAGACACATTGCCTCCTGGGAGGTGACTGAAAGGATGTTAAAAACACACAAGATGTGCAGGAACCCTCAAGAACTGCAAAGACCGAAGGCTGGGTGAAGAGAATCCCCAAGAAAAGCCAGGAGTAAGGAGAAGTTCAGTTATTCTATCTACCCATGCTGCCAAAAGGGAAAACATGTCTTGGCCTGAGACTCTGCCCTGAGGCAGGGAGGAGAAGCAGCTCTGGTTTAGGAAATAGTTTTGGCTAGCAGGTAACATGAAAAATAGAAGGTTCTGCTTCCTGTGATTCCCAAAAGGAGATAATGAGTTTGGGGGGAGGAGGAAGGAAGGGGGGGGGAGGGAAGAGAGGGGAGGGAAGGAAAGAGAGGGAAGGGAGGAGGGAGAGGAGGGAGAGGAGGGAGAGGAGGGAGAGGAGGGAGAGGAGGGAGAGGAGGGAGAGGAGGGAGAGGAGGGAGAGGAGGGGAGAGGAGGGAGAGGAGGGAGAGGAGGGAGAGGAGGGAGAGGAGGGAGAGGAGGGAGAGGAGGGAGAGGAGGGAGAGGAGGGAGGGAGAGGGAGGGAGAGGAGGGAGAGGAGGGAGAGGAGGGAGAGGAGGGAGAGGAGGGAGAGGAGGGAGAGGAGGGAGAGGAGGGAGAGGAGGGAGAGAAGAAAAGCCTTCAGTTCAATTTGTCTGATGTCCTGCCTGTGATCCATCTGGCTGAACAAACACCAAATGCAGATTTCTGTTGAAATCCTCAAAAAAAAAGTAGGTCAGATCTCAAGCTTCTGGAGGAGTTACAGAGCTTGCAGCAGGAAGCAAACCAAAGCGCTGCTGAACGCAGGCAGTGCACAGAGCAGCGTACAGACACCTGTACCTACAGACCCCTGTACCTACAGACCCCTGTACCTACACACCCCTGTACCTACACACCCCTGTACCTACACACCTACACACCCCTGTACCTACACACCCCTGTACCTACACACCTACACACACCTGCACCTACACACACCTGCACCTACACACACCTGCACCTACACACACCTGCACCTACACACACAGCCCCAGTCACACTCATACTGCACAACTTAAGCTGTCATAGGATCACAGAATGGGCTGGATTGGAAGGATCCTCAAAGATCATCCAGTTCCAAACCCTCCCGCTGTGGGCAGAGAGAGCTTCCACAAGCCCAGGTTGCTCAAGCCTTCATCCAATGTGGCCTTGAACACCTCCAGGGAGGGAACATCCACAGCCTCCCTGGGCATGCTGTTCCAGTGTCTCAGCACCCTCACTGGAAACAATTTTTTCCTACTCTCCAATCTCAATCTGCCCTCTTCCAGCTTCAATCCACTGCCTCTCATCCTATCACTCCTTCTTGCTCTCTCCAACTCCCTGAAGGGAGTTTGTAGCCAGCTGGGGGTTGGTCTCTTCTCCCAGGCAACCAGCACCAGAACAAGAGGACACAGTCTCAAGCTGTGCCAGGGGAGGTTCAGGCTGGATGTTAGGAAGAAATTCTTCCCAGCAAAAGAGATTGGCCATTGGGATGTGCTGCCCAGGGAGGAGGTGGAGTCACCATCACTGGAGGTGTTTAGGAAGAGCCTGGATGAGGCACTTGGTGCCATGGTTGAGTTGATCAGATGCTGTTGGGTGATGGGTTGGACTGGATGATCTCAAAGATCTTTTCCAACCTGGTTAATTCTATTCTGTTCTATGCTTTGCTCCATCTGACCCACAAGCTCCACACACTCAAGGCTTTGTCTGCTCCTCTTGTGACCAACGTGGCTCTCTTTCTTCTCATGGGTCAGAGCTAAGCCACAGGCAACATGTGGTAGCCTCTCACAATATCTCCATCTGGAAACAAGGACTTCTTCACATCTTGAGCCCTTTCAGCATGCAATTTTCACATGGAAATGATCAAACATTTCCCATGAAGCCTAACACAGCTTCATTTCATGTCCCCTACTCAGAAGCCTAACTGCCTATTAGATTGCTAAACTGAGTGCAAATTAAATTAGTCTGTGTGAGATATTTCCTTCCCTGGTTTGAATTCTCCAGTTGCCTCTTTGAGCTGGGACAGGAATGGCAATGGAAGTGTTGCAGTGTCAAGCTGTGCAAGCCAGCTCTGGACAGCGTGTGGCCTCAATCCTAACTTGTTTGGGTGTTTTTTTCCCTGCTGTTCTTCCTCAGCTTCTCCACATTAATAACCCAAAGTATAGATCTCATTAATTTGTTTTTGGCTCTCCCTCTACCAGGTCCATCCCATAAGTTCCTATCAGCTTTGGGTCTTGGGAGGCCTTCTAGGCTACAAATAAGAAGCATTTGGTCATACTGTGGGACTTGAGCTAACCTCATCTCTTCAGGTCATGGAATCATAGAATTCTCAGGGTTGGAAGGGACCTCAAGACTCAGCCAGCCCCAACCCCCACTGCCGTGGCCAGGGACACCTCACACCACAGCAGGTTGCTCACAGCCACATCCAGCCTGGCTGCAAACACCTCCAGGCAGGAGGCTTCCACCACCTCCCTGGGCAACCTGTGCCAGGCTGTCACCACCCTCCTGGGGAAGAACTTCTTCCTAAAGCAATTAATCTTATTTTCAGCCTGGTATGACTCTGACCAAGCCTCACATAAGGCTTGAACACTCCTCACTTGGTTGTGATGCACTTCTCTGGCTCTAAACAGGGCTGCTTCATCAGCCAGAGGTTTTTCTGCCTCGCACGAGATCCTCAAAGAGGCAAACCATGCAAACATCTGTTGCAAGGGTGTTGATGCTGTGTTTCCACAGTGATTCTTACAGGGAGCAAAGCAGCCACCAGGGACTCTGGGCACAGAGCCTGTCTCTGGTCCCTTTTCAGCTTCCTTCTCGTGGAAGGAGCTTACGAAACGGCTGGGGGCCTGCCCTGCTGCTTCTGCTGTTGGTGTGCTGTTCATTGAGACTTGCTGCTTGACTACTGGTTGGCAGTAGGCTGAACAGGAACCAGCAGTGTGCCCAGCTGGCCAAGAAGGCCAATGGCATCCTGGCCTGCATCAGGATCAGTGTGGCCAGCAGGAGCAGGGAAGTCATTCTGCCCTGTGCTCAGCAATGGTCAGGCCACACCTCGAGTCCTGTGTCCAGTTCTGGGCTCCACAGTTTAGGAAAGATGTTGAGGTGCTGGAAGGTGTCCAGAGAAGGGCAACAAAGCTGGGGAGGGGTCTGGAGCACAGCCCTGGGAGGAGAGGCTGAGGGAGCTGGGGTTGCTGAGCCTGCAGAAGAGGAGGCTCAGGGGAGACCTTCTTGCTCTCTCCAACTCCCTGAAGGGAGGTTGTAGCCAGCTGGGGGTTGGTCTCTTCTGCCAGGCAACCAGCACCAGAACAAGAGGACACAGTCTCAAGCTGTGCCAGGGGAGGTTCAGGCTGGATGTTAGGAAGAAATTCTTCCCAGCAAAAGAGATTGGCCCTTGGGATGTGCTGCCCAGGGAGGTGGTGGAGTCCCCATCACTGGAGGTGTTCAGGAAGAGCCTGGCTGAGGCACTTGGTGCCATGGTTGAGTTGATGAGATGCTGTTGGGTGATGGGTTGGACTCAATGATCTCAAAGGTCTTTTCCAACCTGGTTAATTCTTTTCTATTCTATTCACCCATACTGTTAAGTGGGAAAGTCATGTTTGCTGCACACGGAACAAGCCTGTAGCCCAGATGAAAATCCCTCACTTTGTAACAGGGTACTCTCAAAACAACCCCCAGAGAATTTCATCAGAGAGTCATAGAGTTGTTTTGGTTGGAACACACCTCAAAGATCATTGAGTCCAACCACTGAGCTAACACCACCATGGCCACTAAACCCCATCCCAAAGTGCCAGGGCCACACGTTCCTTGAACACCTCCAGGGCCAGTGATTGCACCACCTCCCTGGGCAGCCTGGCAGCTAGAACGCAGTCCCTCAGCGGACAGAGGCTCACTGCAGCTCTGCTGCATGCCTTCCTCTACTGAGAGCAGATCATCCCAGCTGGAGAGAGGCTGCAATCAGCTGTTTCACTTGGTTATAAATAAAAGATTGAGAGATCAGTTCTCCACTCCTGACAGATCCATTGATTTCCCCCATTTTTGGCAGGTTTGTTGTGGCAGATGTGTGCAGGAGAGCTGAAGGCTCTGCTGGTAGCTGCTTACAGATTCTTGGAAGCTGCTGTTTCTGCTAAGTTATTCAGTTTAGAGCTGGAAGCCCACATCTTAGAATAAAACTTGATGACATCTGTCACAGCTTGATGACTTCTGGGGAGGTAGTCCCTCAGTAAGAGCAAATACCAGTGTGAGCATTCATGTGCAATGCTGCCATCTATCCAGGGCCTGCAATCAGTTTCCCATCAAAGCTCAGCATCCCACAGTCATAATTATGGTTGGAAAAGACCTTGGAGATCATCAGGTCCAACCTTCAACCTAACACCTGCACCAGGGCAGGTTGAGATTGGACATTTAGAAGAATTATTTACTACAAGAGTGGTCAGGGATTGGCTGAGAGGAGACCTCATGGCTCTCTACAACTCCTTGAGGAGAGATTGCAGTGAGGTGGGGGTTGGCCTCTTCTCCCTAGTCTCAGGTGACAGAAGGAGAGGAAATGGCCTGAAATTGTGCCAAGGGAAGGTTAGTTTGGAGATGAGGAAAGAGATCTTTGCTGCAAGACTGGATTGGCACAGGCTGCCCAAGGAGGTGGTGGAGTCCCCATCCCTGGAGGTGCTCAAGAAACCTGTGGCCATGACACTGGGGGCCGTGGTTTGATGGCCATGGTGGAGTTGGGTTGCTGGTTGGACTCAGTGCTCTTAGAGGTCTTTTCCAACAGAAACAATTCCAACCTAAACTTCCCCTGGCTATTTCAGGCCATTTCCTCTCCTTCTGAGACTAGGGAGAAGAGCCCAAGCCCCACCTCACTGCAGCCTCCTCTCAGGGAGCTGTAGAGAGCAATGAGGTCTCCCCTCAGCCTCTCCACACGGAACACCCCCAGCTCCCTCAGCTGCTCCTCCCCAGCCCTATTCTCCAGACCCTTCCCCAGCTTTGTTGCCCTTCTCTGGACATCCTTCAGCATCTCAATGTCCTTCTTGGAGTGAGGGACCCAAAACTGAACCCAGCACTTGAGCTGTGGCCTCACCAGTGGCAAAACATCTCACAGAGCTGGCACTGAAGGGCTAGGAGTCAGGGGGGTTTGGAGGAGTCGAAAGGACTTTGCAGTGCCAGGAAATCAAACATGAGTTTTGTGTTTATCATGCAACCAAAAGTTCTCTCCAGAGATGAAATGTCTCAGATATTGATGGAGTCTATTAAAATTTACTGGAATGTGGAAAGCCTGGACGAAGGCTTGAGGAGGAAATTATTTCAGGTCATGTGAAAAGTTACTGGGCTCCTCCAAGGGTTTTGTTTCTAATTAAGGCAGAACAACAGGGCAGCATATACCAAGCATCCACAATGTGGATCTGCTTCAATTCTTATAGTGTAGCTATGAAATACAGAGGAATAAGGCAGTGATCATTATCTTTGGCTAGCTTGGAGCAAATTCACATTGCAATCCTAGAACTAGGTCACTTCTGGTTCTGGTGTCCCCAGCATAAGGAGGACATCGAATTGCTGGAGAGGGTCCAGAGGAGGCCATGGAGATGATTAGGGGTTGGAGAATCTCCCCAGGCTGGGAAAGCTGGGGGTGTTCAGACTGGAGAAGAGAAGGCTCCTGGAAGACCTTAGAGCAGCCTTCCAGTACCTGAAGGGAGAAGCAGGAGAGCTGAGGAAGGACTTTTACAAGGGCTGGCAGATAGGACAGCGGGGACTGGATTGAAGCTGGAAGAGGGGAGATGTAGACTGGAGATTAGGAAGAAGTTCTTTCCAGTGAGGGTGGTGAGACCCTGGAACAGGCTACCCAGGGAGGCTGTGGCTGCCTCCTGCCTGGTGTTACCTTTGAGTTTGAAGAACTAGCAGGTGCTTTGATGAGAAACACCTGGCCTTGAACAGCTCCAGGGAAGGGACATCCATGGCTTCCCTGAGCAACCTGTGCCAGTGTCTCCCCAGCCTCACTGCACAGAATTTCTTCCTAACCTCCAGTCTAACTTTCCCCTCTCCCAGCTCAAGACCATTCCCCCTCATCCTATCACTCCAAGCCCTTGTCAAAAGTCCCTCCCCAGCTCTCCTGTAGCCCCCTTCAGGTACTGGAAGGCTGCTCTAAGGTCTCCCTGGAGCCTTCTCTCCAGACTGATCAGCCCCAGCTCTCTCAGCCTGTCCCCATAGCAGAGGTGCTCCAGCCCTCTGATCATCTCCGTGGCCCTCTTCTGGACCCACTCCAGCAGTTTGATGTCTCTCTCGTCTTGGGGGCCCCAGGGCTGGATGCAGAACTGCAGGTGAGGTCTCCTGAGAGCTGAGCAGAGGGGCAGAATCCCCTCCCTCACTTCAGCAAATGTCTTTAACGTGCAGGTGGCTGGGTTGGACTGCCCAAGAAAGCAGCACAGGAAGAATGGGCAGAAGCATTAATGAAAGAATGCCTCCAGAAACCAGAGCTGAGCGAGGCAGCCCTGCATAAAGCATCTGTGCCAAAGAACTCTCACACCAACAAAACACAGAAAGAGAGGGAAAGTTTAGAGTAAATTTACTGCACATTGTTTGCTAGTGGAAGCAAATAAAGTAAATCAACTTATGAGGGAGGCTTCTCAGCTAAAGGCAACTGAGGACACAGCATTTTGGGGTCAGAGTAACCAAGCCAAACCCCAAGGCCAGTTAGAGTACACCAGTTGAGGGTCAGGCCTTTTCCTGACCTCAAGTAGTTTATTTTTCCCTCTTCCTCTCATTTGGTCAAGTTCCTAGGACAAGCCACAAGAAGCCCCTGCCTTGTGAAGGGGGTCAGTTAAGGACCTGGAAAGCCTGGAGAAGAGAAGTTTTAGGGGAGGCCTTATCCCCGTGAATCAGGACACAAAGGGTGGCTGCCAAGAGGATGGAGACTCCCTTTTTACCAGGAATCACGTGGAAAAGGCAAGGAGTGATGTTACTGCTGGGGGGATTCCTCTTGGGACTCCAGATGGAAATGTTTCCCCTGAGAGCAGTCAGACATGGAAACCACAGAATTGTCAGGGTTGGAAGGGACCTCAAGGATCAGCCAGTTCCAACCCCTGCCCTGGGCAGGGACACCTCACACCACAGCAGGTTGCTCACAGCCACATCCAGCCTGGCTGCAAACACCTCCAGCCAGGAGGCTTCCACCACCTCCCTGGGCAACCTGTGCCAGGCTCTCACCATCCTCATGGGGAACAACTTCTTCCTAACATCCAATCTCAATCTCCCCACTCCTGGTTTTGCTCCATCCCCCCAGTCCTATCACTCCCTGACACCCTCAAAAGTCCCTCTCCAGCTTTCCTGTAGCCCCCTTCAGATACTGGAAGGCCACAATTAAGTCACCTCAGAGCCTTCTCTTCTCCAGACTGCACAACCCCAACTCCCTCAGTCTGTCCCCACAGCAGAGCAGCTCCAGCCCTCTGCCCAATCTCGTGGCCCTTCTCTGGACACCTTCCAGCACCTCCAGAGCATTCCTGTAATAGAGGCTCCAGAACTGGACTCAGAGCTCCAGGTGGGGTCTCAGAGTGGAGCCGAGGGGGAGAATCACCCCCCTGGCCCTGCTGGCTGTGCTGCTCTTGCTGCAGCCCAGGATGTGATTGTCTCTCTGGGCTGCAAGTGCTCACTGCAGGCTCATGTTGAGCTTCTCATCTCCAAGGGAAGTGGTGGATTCCCCTACACTGGTCAGTTTTAGGAGTCACCTTCCCAGGGTGCTGGGCAGGCTCATTTCAACTCCACTGTCACCTAGAAAGTTTGGACCAGATGATCCTTGGGATCCCTTTCCAAGCTGGCATCCTGTGATTCCCTTCCCTAATGTGACCAACTTAGGGAAGAGGTAGAACCACTCCTTTAATGTTCCACAGTGTCAAGCAAGTAGGCTGAATGTGAGCCAGCAGTGTGCCCAGCTGGCCAAGAAGGCCAAGGGCATCCTGGCCTGCATCAGGAATAGTGTGGCCAGCAGGAGCAGGGAGGTCATTCTGCCCTGTGCTCAGCACTGCTGAGGCCACACCTTGAGTCCTGTGTCCAGTTCTGGGCTCCTCAGTTTAGCAAAGATGTTGAGCTGCTGGAAGGTGTCCAGAGAAGGGCGACAAAGCTGGGGAGGGGTCTGGAGCACAGCCCTGGGAGGAGAGGCTGAGGGAGCTGGGGTTGCTTAGCCTGCAGAAGAGGAGGCTCAAGGGAGACCTTCTTGCTCTCTACAACTCCCCGAAGGGAGGCTGTAGCCAGGTGGGGGTTAGTCTCTTCTCCCAGGCAAGCAGCACCAGAACAAGAGGACACAGTCTCAAGCTGTGCCAGGGGAGGTTTAGGCTGGAGGTGAGGAGAAAGTTCTTCCCAGCAAGAGAGATTGGCCCTTGGGATGTGCTGCCCAGGGAGGTGGTGGAGTCACCCTCCCTAGAGGTGTTTAGGAAGAGCCTGGCTGAGGCACTTGGTGCCATGGTTGAGTTGATGAGATGGTGTTGGGTGAGAGGCTGGACTTGGTGATCTCAAAGTTCTTTTCCAACCTGGTTAATTCTCTCCTGTTCTCATCATTGGTTCCCTCCATGTGCCTCAGCTCCACCATGCTCCTGAAACACAGAACTTATCAGGCTATTTATAAATCCCCATCTATTTCTGGTGGTTTGAATCCCCAGCTCTTCTGGAGGGAGATGTCAGCAGTTGATAGTAGGTTCATCTCTGCTCTTCCATAGCAACCACGCTAAATATGGATCAGGGGCTGGCTGAATTCTTTTTTAGCACACATTTTTATCACCCTGATTATTTTCTTTCTCCCCCCCCAGCCTGTGTCAGTGGGTTACAAGGACTAGCAGCTACATGTCTAAATCCAAACCCAAATGATGTGCCTCAGCTGTGCCCACATCTCCTGACAAACCTCAGGCCAGGAATAAACCCCAGCTGAAAATCAAACCCCAGAGCTGATACACTTCACCCAGAAGGAGGAAAAGAGTCTGATGTCAACGAGCTTGCACCCTCAGCAAGCCTGCAGAGGATCCCAAGCTGACTGGTGTGGTTGATAAGACTGAAGGATGGGATGGATGCCATCCAGAGGGACCTCAGCATGCTGGGCTCAGAAGCAGCTAATGAAGTTCAATAAGGCAAAGTGCAAGGTCCTGCACCGAGGTTGGGGCAATCCTAGATACCAGTCCAGCCTGGGGATGATGAGACTGAGAGCAGCCCTGCAGAAAGACTTAGAGTGCTGGTGGAGGAGAGGCTGGACATGAGCCAGCAGTGAGCACTGGCAGTCCAGAAGGCAAATGGCAGCCTGGGCTGCATCAAAAGATGGAGAGAGGTGATGCTGGCCCTCTGCTCAGGCCTCACCTGCAGTAGTGCCCAGCTATGGGACCCTCAGCACAAGAAGGACATGAACCTGCTGGAGCAGGCCACAAGATGATCAGAAGGCTGGAGCACCTCTCCTGTGAAGGAAGGCTGAAAGAATTGGGGCTGTTCAGCCTGGAGAAGAGAAGGCTCCAGGGCTACCCAGGGAGGTGGTGGAGTCACCATCCCTGGAGGTGTTCAAGAGGGGATTGGATGTGGCACTCACTGCCATGGTCTAGTCATGAGGTCTTGGGTGACAGGTTGGACATGATGATCTTTGAGGTCTCTTCCAAGCTAGGTGATACTGTGACCTTAGAGCTGCATTTCAATATGTGAAGGGAACCTATAGGAAGGCTGGGGAGGGACTGTTTAGAAGGGCTTGGAGTGATAGGATGAGAGGCAATGGATTAAAACTGGAAGAGGGGAGACTTAGGTTGGACATCAGGAGGAAGAGTGGTGAGACACTGGGCCAGGCTGCCCAGGGATGTGGTTGAGGCCCCATCCCTGGAGATATTCAAGGTCAAGCTTGATGGGGCTCTGCGCAACCTGATCTAGTTGTGCTTGTCCCTGCCGACTGCAGGGGTTGGACAAGATGACCTTTGAGGTCTTGATGCAATCTGTGGCTCTGAATAATTTGTCTGGTAAAAGCAAACCTTTTTATAGATGGCTTCAGAGCAGCTAGAAATGCAATTGGAAGTGACCAGAGGGACGTTCTTTGTGCTCAAACAACACAGGCAATGCCAACTTTTAGACCAGAGAGCAAGGCCCTGACTGAAGTTAACTGACTCTTTAAAGGTGCCAGACACAATTCTAGGAAGCTTAGCAAAAGGATCCAGTTTTTTAAAACAATTCAGTGCAGGACATCAAAGGGGGAAAAGAAAAAAAAAATAAAGATTCTGGCAAGATCTTTTAACTCCTTGAAATAGAATCACAGAATGTTAGAAGGGACCTTGAGAGATCATCCAGTTCAACCCCCCAGCCAAGGCAGGATCACCTGGGGCAGGTCACACAGGAACAAATCATCAAAGTAGTTTCTCCTCACGTGGAGGTGGAATCTCCTCTGTTCTAGCTTGTACCTGTGACAGGGCACCACCAAAAAGAACCTGGGCCCTTCATCCTGACCCCCACCCCTCAGGTATCTATAGACAGTGATCAGATTTCCCCTCTCAGCCTTCTCTTCTCCAGACTAAACAGCCCCAGGGCTCTCAGTCTTCATCCATAGGAAGTTCCAGACCCTTCATCATCCCCATAGCTCTCCCTTGGGCTCTCTCCCGTCTCTTTTGGTTTGGGGAGCCCAAAACCTGATACAGACATGGGACATTTTAGTGGCCATGGTGGTGTTAGGCTGATGGTTGGACTCCATGATCTTAGTGGTCTTCTCCAACAGAAGCTCCATCCATAGGAGATATATTCCAGACCCTTCATCATCCTCATAGCTCTTTGCTTTACTCTCTCCAGGAGTTCTTGGTCTCTCTGGAACTAGGGTGCCCAGCTGTGTCAGCACATCCCATACTCACCCACAGCTGCAAAGCTTACATGTGAGGAAGCTCTCCTCGGCCCCAGGAATGGATTAGAGGTAGAGGAGAGCAGATTGAGACTGGAGATGAGGAAGAAATTCTTTCCAGTGAGGGTGGTGAGACACTGGAACAGGTTGCCCAGGGAGGCTGTGGGTGTCCCCTCCTAGAGGTGTTCAAGGCCAGGTTGGATGAGGACCTGAGCAACCTGGGCTGGTGGAAGATGCCCCTGCTCATGGCAGAGGGGTTGGAAATGGATGATCTTTAAGGTCCCTTCCAACCCAAACCATTCCATGATATAAAATCAATCTTGCCAGTGGCCCAATGGGAAGCTGAAGCTTCCTGCTTTGGGGTTTCTTCAGGAGCGACAGACTTTAGAAGAAGAATGTCACCCAGAGCAGTAAAGCTGCTCCAACAAGCATTATTTTCATCTGCAGGCAGAGGGGGAGCTTGTCATGACTGAGATACAACCTGAAACACTGCCACCAAAAGCCTCTTATGGAGCAGCACTCAGAACCTAGCTCCTGTGCCTTCAAGCCAGGCTTCAGAGTGATGGCCAAAGGCCATCTTCCAGTGAAGGCAGGAGGTACCCACCCATGGTACTGCCAATAAAGTTACAACACGAGGAGGAGCAGAGGGCTGGAGCTGCTCTGCTATCAGGGCAGACTGAGGGAGTTGGGGTTGTGCAGTCTGGAGAAGAGGAGGCTCTGAGGAGACCTAATTGTGGCCTTCCAGTATCTGAAGGGGGCTCCAAGAAAGCTGGGGAGGGACTTTTGAGGGTGTCAGGGAGTGATAGGACTGAGGGGGGATGGAGCAAAACTAGGAGTGGGGAGATTGAGATTGGATGTTAGGAAGAAGTTGTTCCCCATGAGGGTGGTGAGAGCCTGGCACAGGTTGTCCAGGGAGGTGGTGGAAGCCTCCTGCCTGGAGGTGTTTGCAGCCAGGCTGGATGTGGCTGTGGTGTGAGGTGTCCCTGCCCATGGCAGGGGGGTTGGGACTGGCTGAGCCTTGAGGTCAATTCTATGATTCAATGACACACACACCACCCTGCAAACCAGGACTCTGCTCTGACACAATTTGTTTGCTGTTTCTAAGGATTTTCCAGTAAATTGGAAGGTCTTGGCCCTGCCTCTCCCATTCTGTGTTCTTGGCTACTCTCTGCTAAGAGAATTAGCAAACCTCCTAAGAGGCTCACACTTCTCAGGTCATTTACCAGGTCACTGGAAGATTGGTGGCCACTCTGCTTCCAGCAGGCTTGTTTTTCTGAACCTGCTGTGCATCCACCACAGCCTCCTGGCAGGTTTTACCTCTCCCACTGAGACTCCTGGGTTGACCTTCCCCTAAAAATCAGCTGAACCCTTCCCAAGTTCCTTTGGTCTAAACAAGTCTCCCTGAACTGGCTTTTCCCACAATGCTTTTTTTTTGCTTCAAAGGATTTATTGCCCATTTTTTTTGCTGTCAAATGACTCCAGCTGGGACTCCTAGGGGTAACATAAATAATTTCCCTGTGTCCCTCTCACGTTAAACATAAGGTTTCCTGGAGCATGGGAGAAGCCTTTCAACAACCTGTGTAAAACTTGGCCTTCTGCAATGGGAACAGTTCACAGACTCATAGAACAGCTTCTGTTGGAAAAGACCTCTGAGATCATGGAGTCCAACCATCAGCCTAACACCACCATGGCCACTAAACCATGTCCCATGTCTGTATCAGGTTTTGGGCTCCCCAAACCAAAAGAGACTGGAGAGAGTCCAATGGAGAGCTATGAGGATGATGAAGGGACTGGAACATCTCTCCTATGGATGAAGACTGAGAGCCCTGGGGCTGTTTAGTCTGGAGAGGAGAAGGCTGAAAGGGGATCTGATCAATGTCTATCAAGAGCTGAGGGGTGGGGGTCAAGGTGAAGGTGCCAGGCTCCTTTGGGTGGTGCCCAGTGATGTGGGCAGGCACAACAGGTACAAGCTAGAACAGCGGAGATTCCACCTCCACATGAGGAGGAACTACTTTGGTGTGAGGCTGCTGGAGCCCTGGAGCAGGCTGCCCAGAGAGGCTGTGGAGTCTCCTGCTCTGGAGACTTTCCCAGCCCACCTGGATGTGTTCCTGGGTGAGCTGCCCTGGCAGGCAGGTTGGATTGGATGATCTTTCAAGGTCCCTTCCACCCCCTAACATTCTCTGACCTTCTCTCCTTTCGGGTCCTCTTGCTCCAGTTCCCACACAATTTGCTTCCCTATCTGCTTTCCCTTTGCCATCTGTGGGACTTGTCATCTGCACACAGATGTGATCAATGCTTGCATTAAAGGGATGCTTCTGCCTGGAGGTTCCCAACTGCAGTTCCCCAAGAGGAGAGGAAGGAGCAAAACCAAGTGTAAAGCAGCAACACAATTTCCATTTGGAATGCTCCCAGTGTGTTTCCACAGCACAACAAAACATGATGTAGCTGTGCAAACAGCTCTGACCATGGCTCACACAGTGATTTTTTTGAAGTGCTATTTGCACAGGGAATACAATAAAACCTCTCCACCAGCATCATCTAAGTCACCTCTTGCACAATTCTTCCTCCACTCAATTATTAGAACTCTTTTTGAAGTGGATTTTGTTCCTCATTTGAGCAACAAGGCAAATTGAGACATAGTCACCAGAGTGACCACTAGAAACCTCCCTGAAGTTTCCCAGACCCCCTCCTCCTCTAGGGTCTGGCCCAAGGCTTCCTGCCTTACAAATAAAGAATGAAGAAAAGGGAAGGGAAACAAACAAAGAAACAAGACAGAGACACAAACTCCTCGAAGAAACTCATTGAGAAGTGTGATCAACAATGAGGTGAAGCAGCCAGAAAACTGCATTTAATAGCACACATAAAATATAGAGCAGAGAACATTAGAGGTTATGCAAGTTATTAATCACACAGTAGCATAATTATATCAGGATTAGTTAGTAGGTGATTGTTAAACATCCATATAGTGCATATAGACTATGTGTGTGCACACCTGGAGTCCTGGGTCCAGTTCTGGGCTCCTCAGATTAGGAAAGATGTTGAGGTGCTGGAAGGTGTCCAGAGAAGGGCAAGAAAGCTGGGGAGGGGTCTGGAGCACAGCCCTGGGAGGAGAGGCTGAGGGAGCTGGGGTTGCTGAGCCTGCAGAAGAGGAGGCTCAGGGGAGACCTTCTTGCTCTCTACAGCTACCTGAAGGGAGGTTGTAGCCAGGAGGGGTTGGTCTCTTCTTCCAGGCACCCAGCACCAGAACAAGAGGACACAGTCTCAAGCTGTGCCAGGGGAGGTTCAGGCTGGATGTTAGGAAGAAGTTCTTCCCAGCAAGAGAGATTGGCCATTGGGATGTGCTGCCCAGGGAGGTGGTGGAGTCACCATCCCTGGAGGTGTTTAGGAGGAGACTTGATGGTGTGCTCGGTGCCATGGCTCAGTTCATCAGATGGTGTTGGATGATGGGTTGGACACGATGATCTCAAAGGTCTTTTCCAACCTGGTTAATTCTATTATCATCCATGGATTTACATCTCATCCATATATACATATGGATTAACTCCTCTCCTCCTCACTCCCCCCATGGGATTTTTGTGGAGTTTTTATTATCCTGTTAATTTGGGATTTCACCCCAGTGATATTTTGGGAGCAAAAAATGACTCTGAGCTGCTTTTACCTGGACTTGTTTGCCCTGTTGCAAGTTCCACTACCTTGCTGCCAGCACTTGAGTCAAATATTTCCCCTGACTCCAGTTGCCTCTGTCCAATCCACTTCATAGTTCCCCCATATAGTAATAGAAGAATTTAAGATCTCTTTCACAAACCTGATAAACCTTTTCCTGGATTAATGGGTTGACTCTGTGTGTCTGCTGTCACACACAGAGTCACAGAATGCATGGGGTTGGAAGGGACCTTCAAAGGGCATCCTGTCCAACCCTCCTGCAGTCAGCAGGGATATCCCCAACTAGATCAGGTTGCACAGAGCCCCCATCAAACCTGACCCTGAATGTCTCCAGGGATGAGGCCTCAACCACATCTCTGGGCAGCCTGTTCCCTTATTTCACCACCCTCATTGAGCAGAACTTCCTCCTGATGTCCAACCTAAATCTCCCCTGCTCCAGTTTCAAATCATTGCCCCTTGCCCTATTACTCTTCCAGACAGCCCCTCCCCAGCCTTCCAGTAGGGTCTATTCAGATAACACAAGCAGCTCTAAGGTCTCCCTGGAGCTTTCTCTTCTCCAACCTGAAGAACTCCAGATGTCAGCCTGTCTTTGTAGGAAGGATGCTCCAGCCCTCTGATCATATTTGTGGCCTCCTCTGGCTGTGCTTCATCAGGTCCATGTCCTTCTTGTGTTGGGGGTGCCAGAGCTGGACACAGCACTGCAGGGGAAGTCTCAGCAGGGCAGAACAGAGGGGCAGGATCCCCTCTCTCTATCCTCTGGCCACACTTCTTTTGATGCAGCCCAGGCTCCCTTCTGTGCTGCCAGTGCCCATAGCTGGCTCATGCTCAGCTTCCTCTCCACCAGCACCCCTCCAGTCCTTTCCTGCAGGGCTGCTCTCAGTCTCATCATCCCCCAGCCTCTAGGATTGCCTTGACCCAGCTGCAGGACCTTGCACTTTGCCTTATTGAACCTCACGAGGTGGTTCTGAGCCCACTTCCCCAGCATGCCTAGGTCCCTCCGGATGGCATCCTGACCCTCAGTCTTACCTATTAAGAGATATCTAATGTGTTTATATGTAAAGAGATATCTAATACACATATTATCATACTTATGTAAGGTGCATATCTTTATTTTCAAAGTATTTTATATGTTTCATATATTTATAATCTTTTCTACCAATGATATTCTATCACTTACCTCTATCTTCAGAAAGAAGTTCTAAGCGTCCATTTGAACAGACCTTTTTCACCCCTAGAGGAAAACCAACCTCCCAGCTTTCCTCAGCAGATCCACATCACAGAACAAAGAAACAAAAATCCTACTCTGGAATAGCAGTGACCCAAAAAGTAAAGGAGGAGGGAAACATTTCCCCTCCCCCAGCATCTAGCCTCATCTAGCCCACACTTGGGAGACGTCTCATCAAGACCCTTTCATCGCATGAGCTGCATCGGGGCTGTGAGTTCAAAGTGGAACAATTAAGCAATGAGCTGCTGTAGGCCAGGAGTCTGAGAGAGTTAACAAGCAGAAGCCTTGTGGTCATCTGCCAGGTTGGTTAAAAAATGATTCTTGTTCCTTTCCCTTCACAAACCCAATTGGTCCAACCAGCAAAACAAAGCATAACAAAACCCAATCCCAAACAAGAACATTCCAGAGCAACAGGCTCTCCCCTGTGGGTACAGGAGAGACTTAAATAACAACAACAAAACTGTCACTTCCAATCAAGATTAGATAAAGCAGCTCCAAGGAGAGAAGGATGCAGGCCCTCAGATGGGATGGGAATGGTTTCAGTGTCAAGGGAATTCCCTTCAGGCCTCGCAGCTTAGGTCTTCATGAAGGTCCCAGCTAAATCCCTGCTGCTCTCAGCTGAACGCTCACAAAAGCGGGGCAGGAAAAACAGCCCTGGAAATGCAGCCTGAGAGCAGCCACAAATCAAGAGGCTGCTTCTCAACCCTGACCTTCTGCATGCAAAGCAAGTCTCTGCTAACAGATTGGTAGAGACCCCCCCAACCCCACCAAAACCAAGATTAAACATTCCCTTGACTCATGTTTTGTGCAAGACTGGATCCTTCCAATGGATCTGAAGAACAGAGAAGGGAGGAAGTCCCCACAGGAATGCAAACAAACTGTTTGGGTTTGAGAAGAGCTCTCAGAACAAGTCCAGTCATCACCCCAACCCCACCATGGCCATCAAACCACGCCCCCAAGTGCCATGGCCACAGGGTTCTGGAACACCTCCAGGGATGGGGACTCCACCACCTCCCTGGGCAGCCTCTGCCAGTCCCTGACCAATCTGCAGCAAATATTTCTCCTCCTCTCCAGCCTAACCCTCCCCTGGCACAATTCCAGGCCAATTTCCTCTCCTCCTATCACCTGATCCTAGGGAGAGGAGACCAACCCCAACCTCACTGCAACCTCCTTTCAGGGAACTGCAGAGAGCAAGGAGGTCTCCCCTCAGCCTCCTCTTCTCTAGACTCAACACCCCCAGCTCCCTCAGCTGCTCCTCCCCAGCCCTCTTCTCCAGGCCCTCCCCCAGCTTTGTTGCCCTTCTCTGCACCTGCTGCAGTTCCTCAACATCCTTCTTGGACTGAGAGCCTCAAAGTGAACCCAGAATTCTAGGTGCAGCCTCACCAGTGCCCAGCACAGGAGCACCATCACTTCCCTCCTCCTGCTGGCCACACCATTGCAGATCCAGGCCAGGAGGCTGGTAGCCCTCTTGGCCACCTGGGCACACTGCTGCCTCCAGAGCAGTTGGCTGCCAACCAGCACCCCCAGCTCCTTTGCTGCTGGGCAGCTTCCCAGGCACTCTACCTAAGCCTGGAGCATGGGGTAGAAATGGGATCCCTGGAGCCTGGGACAGCAATGCTCTGATCCCACAGCTGAGAGGGCTTGAAGGAAGCACAAAATTAGAACCAACCTCCTGCATCACACCACTTTGCTGGTCTTTATTGCCTGCACCACTGAAGGCACTCACTTTCAGAGCTCTTCAGAGCCTTGGCTTAAAATAACTTCTTCTTTTCCTCCCCCAAATGTCCTCCTGGAAGGAGAGTCCCCAGATCCATTGTTCCAGCAGGCTGGCCCTTGGCCTCATTTCCAGCAGCACTTGATTTACAATTGTCTCCCTTTTTGGTCTTGTACAAACATTGGCTTGGGGCCTAAATGCTCATTTTTCTGCCAGGTTTTTTTTCTCTCCTCCTCCTGAGTACCTGGCTAACCACACACACACACACACACTGTTGACTTTCTCAGCCTCAGATAACAAGGTCTAGCTCTTTGCAGAGCTTCAGCCTCCTCCTTTCCTTACTCACCCAGCAGAGATTCTTGTAGAGTTGTTTTGCAATAGGTCACCTCCAGAGATCCCTTCCAACCCCTACATTTAGTGATCTGGGATGCAGAGAGCCAAAACTCTGTATTGCTGATGAGCAGCAGCAGTGTCTTGGAGGAGGAGCATCTCCATTCGCCCCTGCCTGCAGGCCAGGTTGGAAGAGGCCCTCTGGGACATGGGGTGCTGCTAGGTTGATGCTTGGACTCAGTGGTCTTGGGGGGTGTGGGGGTGTGTGTCTTTTCCAACCCAAAGAACTCTCTGATTCCATGAATTTGTGTTCCTGGTCAATGCCAGGGAGGTTGGAACTAGATGGGCTCAAGGTCTGTGAGGAAGAGGTTATTAATATGAATTATATATTTATTACGTTTATTAATTAATAAAACTATCAATAACCCATTAATAACTTCTTTATAGAGAGACTCTAGTGCACGACTGTGAAATACATCTCATAAGTGGTTTGGGATTTACATTTAGAACCCAATTAGAATTGATTTACAGAATTGATTTCTATTAACGGCCCGCTGGGAGCAATTCCGCCGCTTGTCCGCCAGGCGGCGACTCGACAGGACGCTGCCGGCTTCACTATATACAGAGTGTTACACCGGGCCAGGGGCTTGCACTGGGAATGTGCTGCAAGGCACCTTCCTCCCCCAGCTCCTGCCTCAACAGCCCCTGCCCCTGCTCCTGCTCCACTACCACCGTTCTTGCACCATCCATCCCAGAGCTAGGGACAGACCCCCAACCTGCCAAGATACCACCCAGAGGAGCTCAGCCCCACGAGGAGCCCCAGCCAGCACCCGTGGAGGAGATTGGAGCAGTCATCAAGCATCGCCCTAACAACCGGGGGCCACCAGGCCCCCGGCCTTTGTTGTCACCACCACCAACACCCAGTGTGCTCCAGGGGCACTCACCAGGGATGAGAGGAGGATCCTCAGCCCAGAAGGGCTCAGCTTGGGGCTGCTGCCTTTCCTGGAGGGCATTAAATAGGGGAGTGGGTGGGGAGGGCCAAGTGGCCACAGCTGGGGTGGGAGGAGACTCCAACAGAGCCCAGGTGGTGCTCTGGGTTTGAGGGGAAAAAGGGGGAAATGGGCTGAGTGGGGTGGCAAGGGTCAGATCTGGTGGGGAAGGAGAGGTGGTGGTGGCAGGAGAGGATTTTACAGTAACTTTATTTTCCATCAGTCTTTCATGATGCACAACTGCAGCTCCTGGTTTGCACAAAGAAGAACCCCACCAATGCTTCACAACATGAAGCACAGTGGTGGCTAGTGCAGGGACAGCTTTCCATCATCAAAACTTTGCTTGGTGGGAAGATCTGTGCTTTGCAGAGCAAGAGAAGAAGCTTTAACCACAAGAAAATGTTCTGCAAGAGAGAATTTCCCCCTGGGTAGCAGCAGCCAACACCAGGATGAGTGAGGGCCTGGAGCACTGCCCTGTGAGGAGGGGCTGAGAGCCCTGGGGGCTTTTTACTGTGGAGAGGAGAAGACTGAGAGGGGATTTAATCAATGCCTATGACTATCTGAGGGCTGGGGGTCCAGAGGGAGGGGACAGGCTCTGCTCAGCTGCACCCTGGATAGGACAAGGGGCCATGGATATAAACTCCAGCACAGGAGGTTCCACCTCAATGTGAGGAGGAACTTCCTCACTGTGAGGGTCACAGAGCCCTGGAGCAGGCTGCCCAGAGAGGTTGTGGAGTCTCCTTCTCTGGAGGCTTTCAAGCCCCATCTGGATCTGTTCCTGTGTGACCTGTGCTGGATTCCCTGGTCCTGCTCTGGCAGGGGAGTTGGACTGGATGATCTTCAAAGTTCCCTTCCAACCCTTAACATCCTCTGATCCTATGAACCTGCTCTGGCAGTGGGGTTGGACTGGATGATCTTTCAAGGTCCCTTCCAAGCCCTAACATCCTCTGAACCTGCTCTGGCAGGGGGTTGGACTGGATGATCTTCAAAGTTCCCTACCAAGCCCTAACATTCTGTGATTCTTTTTAGGAACACCACTCCTGACCACTGTGCAACAAGGCCTTGTGGGGCTGCTTGTTGCTCCTTCCCTTTGGGAATGCTTTTATCCACCTCCAGGATCACTTGGCATTTGTGTCTCCTCTCTTCTCCCTCTCTACTCTGCCCTGGTGAGGCCACAGCTGGAGAATTGCACCCAGTTCTGGGCTATGCAGTTCAAGAGAGACAGGGAACTGCTGGAGAGGCTCCAATGGAGGCTCTGAGGATGCTGAAGGGACTGGAGCATCCAGGGTGCTGATTAAAAGCAAATCAGTGTTTTTCCCTCTAATTATGCAGCTGCAGACAAGCAATAAATCCTCAAGAACTAAACTACTGCCCTGGAGGGCTGGTAAGAAGCAAGGCCACGAAGATTGTTGCTGTTCTTATTTATTTCCAAGCTGAGATCATCACATACTTCCACGATGATAAGCTTCTCAGGCCAGAGGCCACATCTTCTAGTGGTGCTGTACAGAGCACTGCAGCTGATCCTGTCCCAAGGAGAACTGGATTGGTGCCTAAGATTTATTTGTTGTTGCCCTAAACTGTAGCACAACTGCTACTAGGATTAGAGGAAGACTGAATGCAGGATGGAAGTATACAGCACTGCTGTCTGGAGTTCATCCTTATCTGTGGACCAGCTGGGTGTGACACAGAATAGAATTAACCAGGTCGGAAAAGACCTTTGAGATCATCAAGTCCAACCTATCACCCAACACCATCTGATCAACTAAACCATGGCACCAGGTGCCTCAGCCAGGCTCTTCCTAAACACCTCCAGGGATGGGGACTCCACCACCCCTCTGGGCAGCACATCCCAATGGCCAGTCGCCCTCTCTATGAAGAACTTCTTCCTAACATCCAGCTTATACCTCCCCTGGCACAGCCTGAGACTGTGTCCTCTTGCTCTGGTGCTGCTTGCCTGGGAGAAGAGATCCAGCCCCACCTGGCTACCACCTCCCTTCAGGTAGTTGTAGACAGCAATAAGCCAATCCCTGACCACTCTCGCAGTGAAAGAAATTCATCATAATCTCCAACCTAAGCCTCCCCTGGCACAGTTTCAGGCCATTTCCTCCTCTTCTATCACCTGAGACTAGGGAGCAGAGCCCTACCCCACCTCACTGCAGCCTCCTCTCAAGGAACTGCAGAGAGCAGTGAGGTCTCCCTCAGCCTCCTCTTCTCCACACTAAACCAACCCTCAGCTGCTCCTCCCCAGCTCTTTCCTCCAGACCCTTCCCCAGCTTTGCTGCCCTTCCCTGGACACTCTCCAGCAGCTCAATGTCCTCCTTGGAGCGAGTGGCCCCAAACTGAGGCCGGTATTGGCGGTGTGGCCTCCCCGGTGCTGAGTGCAGGGGGCTGGGTGCCGCACAGCCAAAAGAAGGTGAGCACATGCTCAAGGTGGTGTGTTAAAAATGAAGATTTATGCCTTCTACTTTTGCTTAAGACATCCTGCCATTGTTGCATTTTCCTCCTCCACCTCCCCTCATTGTGCCTGGATGAATACACATCCAATTAAAAATACCTCCCTCTGTGTATGGAAAAAGACAATACCCTGATAGCTGCACCTCAGGAACAAGCCCAGGTGCTGGGGAGGTAGAGAGAACCTCCACAGCATGCTGGATTTTAATGCTCGCTTCTGCCTGCAGTCCTTCAAGGCTCCACATTCCCGGTAACAGTGAGGAAAGGACAGAGAATTCATAACCTCCCCTAAAACCTGCAACATGTTCCTCATGGTTTAGATGGTAGGAAGAAGCTCTTGACCAGCCTGGCCTTGAACACCTCCAGGGAGGGGACAGCCACAGCCTCCCTGGGCAACCTGTGCCAGTGTCTCACCTCCCTCACTGGGAAGAATTTCTTCCTCATCTCCAGTCTCAGTCTGCCCTCCTCAAGCTTCAGTTCATTCCCTTTCATCTTACACTACAAGCCCCTGTGAAAAGTCCCTCCCCAGCTTTCCTGTAGCCCCCTTCAGGTACTAGAAGGCTGACCTAAGGTCTACCCAGAGCCTTCTCTTCTCCAGGCTTGAGAACCCCAACTTTCCCAGTCTGTCCTGCAGCCCTCTGATCATCTTTGTGGCCTCCTCTGGACCCTCTCCACTAGATCCATGTCCTTCTTAACCTGCAAGTTAAAGCTTCTACAAAGGTCACACCCCAACTATTTAACTTCCAAGCCCCCAGTCTATCCACAGAGAAGGTCAGACAGCAATTTTCAAGCTGTGGCCAGCAGATGCTTCACTAGAAGCAGCACTTAAACCATGTGTATGAAGAGCAGCAGCACACCACATACCTGCTCTTGCCTGGAGCTTTTAAATCATGACTTTTAAACCCCCATTTTTTACCCCCCAACCCCTTCCCTCCCTCCACTCCACTTACTGCCATGCAGTTGTTGTGGTAACCTCTGCAAATGATCCATAATAAAGAAGAGGTCCATGCAAGGCCTTCAACCATGGAAGATCTCTCCCAGAGATAAGGAGCACATCTTAGGAGCTGGCCCACTGCCCAAGGCAGAAAGTTGAGCAGAGAGGATTAAGTTTCAACAGCAGTTCCACAGCATGAAATGAGAGACAACATGAAGAGTAAGAGCCAGGTTTAATGCCTCATTAAATTAGTACTCAACCCAGCTCTTGCCTTTCTTTTTTCTTCCTCTCTTTTCTTTCCTTCTCATCATTAAGAACAAAAATTTGGTTTGGGTGGTAGATTGAAAGGAAAAAATAAAGGCACTGCAGGAGGGTGAAAGCAAGGCTGGACCTGGCAAAGGTTTTCCTTCTGTGTCAGAGATTAAAATGTGGAAAAGGAAATATTTGAGTAGTCAAAACAAGTGTTTAATAAAAACCACACACCTGTGACAAAGAAGCAAACCAGCAGTGGCTGCAGCCACACTTCCCTGGCTTAAACATGGCTAAGGTCACAGAGTCAGAGAATGGCAGGGGATGGAAGGCACCCCTGGAGAGCACCCAGTCCAACCCCCCTGCCAAAGCAGGGTCACCCAGAGCAGGCCACACAGGAGCACATCCAGGTGGGTTTGGGAAGTCTCCAGAGATGGAGACTCCACCACCTCTCTGGGCAGCCTGCTCCAGGGCTCCAGCACCCTTAGGGAAGTTCCTCCTGATGTTTAGATGGAACTTCTGATGTTGCAGTTTGTGCCCATTTCCCCTTGTCCTGTCACTGGGCAGGATGTTTTCTACAGACAGTGCAGAGTGCAGCCTGGTGTGTGAATGGTTCCACGTTTCACCCATGCTTCACATGCTCTCTAGTGGAGCCACACTCACAGAATCACAGAGCATTAGAGGTTGGAAGGGACTTGCAGAGATCATCCAGACCAACCCCCCTGCCAAAGCAGCAGCACCCAGGGCAGGTCACACAGGAAAGCATCCAGGGGGGTTTGGAAAATCTCCAGAGAAGGAGACTCCACAACCTCTCTGGGCAGCCTGCTCCAGGGCTCAGCACCCTCACACCACAGAAGTTTCTCCTCACGCTGAGGTGGACTTCCTGGATTCCAGTTTGTGTCCATTGCCCCTTGTCCTAGCACAGGACACCACTGAAAAGAGCCTGGCCCCTGCTTGACACCAACCCTTGCACATTGATCAGATCTCCTCTCAGCCTTCTCTTCTCCAGGCTAAGGAGTCCCAGGTCTCTCAGCCTTTCTTCATAGGTGAGATACTCAGATCCTTGCACCATCCTCACAGCCCCCATTGGACTCTTGCCAGCAGATCCCTGCCCCTCTTGAACTGAGTAACCCAAAACTGGACACAGTATTCCAGGTGTGGTCTCACACAAGAGAACCTCCCTAGAGCTGCTGGACAGCCTTTCCTTGATGCACCCCAGGATGCCATTGGCCTTCCTGGCCACAAGGGCACATTGGATAACTTGCTGTCCACCAGGCCCCTAAGGTCCTTCTCCGTGGAGCTGCTTTCCAGCAGGAGGATCCCTAACCTGTACTGGTGCATGGGGTTGCTCCTCCCCAGCTGCAGGACTCATTATCACACTGATTTCAGCAAGCTGCTTGTAGTGGTGGTGCAAAAAGGCATGGGAAGAGAAACTCTGTGATCTTGACAGAAAGAGTAAAGCTACTTAGCTAGAAACAAAGACTTTACTACACCAAGGGCTCAATCCAGATACAAAGTGAGTAAGGACCACTGCATAGCATACTGGTTACTGTGCCAAGAGTGCCTTGATCAGCATCCAATGAACTGGGGGGTGAGAGGAGGGGGAACCAAAAGGGTGAGAAAAGCAGCCTTTTGGACATCAGTTTTTAAAGTAACCAGAGAAATGACAGGTGAAGATGAAAAAAAAAACCCAAACCCACACAACTCCCTTAAAATAGAAGCAGGAAGATCTTAACAGCACCATAAGAGTTCGAGCAGGTCAAACTACAAACCAGAAGGACTGTGAGTAACAATTAAAAGGGGTTTGCATCCAGCTTTAGGAGATAGCTTGTTCCACCTTTACAACACTCAGTTCCACCTTTAGGACACTCAGTTCCACCTTTAGAACACTCAGTGCCACCTTCAGGACACTCAGTGCCACCTTTAGGACACTCAGTGCCACCTTTAATTCCATCCTTTCAACATCTTTAGCTCCATCTTTAGAACACCACTGAAAACCTAAGTGTGTTGTTGCCTCCTCCTAGTCTACAACCAGTGGCAGTTTGATGACCCTCTGGTAAGTTCTGCAACCAAACACTGTAAAGAAAAGGGTTGTTTTTTTGTCTACAAAGGTATCAAGGGATGATGTGTAAACTGAAATCAGAGTGCATCAGGTTGGAAGGGACCCTCAAAAGTCATCTTGGCCAACCCCACTGCAGTCAGCAGGGGCATCTTCAACTGGAGCAGGTTGCTCAAGGCCACTTCAAGTTTGATCTGGAATATCTGAAGGGATGGGGCCTCCACCTGCTCTCTGGGCAACCTGTTCCAGTGTTTCACCACTCTCATTGTGAAGAGCTTCCTCCTAATGTCCAACCCCAATCCATGAAATGTTGATAATGTTAACATTATCAAGAGGAGTGTGGCCAGTGGTGCTAGAGAGGGGATTCTGCCCCTTGACTTTGCTCTGCTGACACCCCACCTCCAATCCTGCCTCCAGTTCTGGTGTCCCCAGCAGAAGGACACAGAGCTGTTGGAGCGAGTCCAGAGAAGGGCCACAAGGATGAGCCAAGGGCTGGAGCACCTCTGCTATGGGGATGAGCTGAGGGAGCTGGGGGTGCTCATCCTGGAGAAGGGAAGGCTCCAGGGTGACATTGCAATGGCCTTCCAGAACCTGAATGGGGCTACAGGAAAGCTGGGGAGGGACTTTTTACAAGGGGTTGGAGTGGCAGGACAAGAGGGAATGGATTGAAACTGGAAGAGGGCAGACTGAGACTGGAGATGAGGAAGAACTTCTTTGCAGTGAGGGTGGGGAGACACTGGCACAGGTTGCCCAGGGAGGCTGTGGATGCTTCCTCCATGGAGGTGTTCAAGGCCAGGCTGGATGAGGCCTGGAGCAACCTGGGCTGGTGGGAGGTGTCCCTGCCCATGGCAGGGGGTTGGAGCTGGATGATCTTTGGGGTCCCCTCCAACCCAGCCACTGCATGAATGCTGTTGAAACCCTGCACTTCCCTCACACACAGCACTGCAATGCCTCTGGCTGCCTGCTCACTGATATGCAGTGAGTTATTTCTCAGACCACTTTCCAGCTGGATCACAGACTCCTAATCAGAACCAGCCTCCTGCCCTGGTCCTGCTGGCAGCTGCTGAAGACTATTCACCATTCAATATCCTCTCAATCTCCTCCAGTCTTTTCAGAGCAGCCACTCTCTTTTTCTCAATGTCTTTGATTTCTTCTGAGGACTTTTTGGGGCTCTCTTTGTCCACATTGACTTTCTCTGTTTGTTTCTTACTTCTGGAGTGTCCTTTATTGCCCTCAGCTGTTGCTGGGGTAGCTTTCTGCTCACTTTTGACTTTGTTCAAGTTTTGAAAGGAGTTTTGTTTCCCTTCTGCTGCTGCAGTCACAGTCCCTGTCCCAGTCCCACCTGCTGGAAGTGCTGGCTGCTCTGTAGCACTGGATGAGGCAATTTTACTTCTGACTATGCTTAGGTGACGTTGGATGTACTCCTCATGAGGTGCCAGGGCCAGTGTCTCAACCAAACACCTCTCTGCTTTTATTAAGTCTCTTTCTTCGAAGTAAACCACACAGAGATTATGTTTCCCTTGGACATTGTTGGGATCCAGCTCCAAAATCCTTTCAAAACACCTTTTGGCTCCAACAATATCCTTCTTTTGGTTCATCAGGATGTCTCCTTTCAAAATCAAGCCTTTGGTATGATCTGGGTAGTATCTCAGGAGGTCTTCCAGGACAGGCAAAGCCATCAGCTCCTTAGCTGTCTGCGAATAGAGCAGAGCCAGGTTGAAGAGGGCGCTGCGGAAGTTGGGCTGCAGCTTGATGGCTTTCTTCATCCAGGCTTCTGCCTCTGTGTCCTTCTTGTCATCCATGGCCAGCATTCCCAAATTGAAGTAGCCATTTGCATCCTGGGGCTCCTCTTTCACATAGTGCAGCAGCCTCTGCTTGGCTTCAGGTCTGAGCTGAGCATCACCTGCAAGGACAGCAAAGAGATTTCAGTGCAGCTCTGCTCTGAGGGAGCTGCAGAGCAGGCCTCTGAAATGCTCCTTCCTACTACAAAACAGAAAAGGTAACCTCTTGAAACACAACTGTGACAGGGAGAGGGCTTTAAATGCTGCCTCTCAGCATGGCTGTGTAAGGGCAGAACAGCCAGAACCACAGCACCATTGACCTTCCTCACACAGTGACTGCATCCATGGGCTGGGCTCAGTGGGATGAGTGTGAACAAAGCCAAGGGCTGGGTCCTGCACTTGGGTCACAACAACCCCAGGAATGCTCCAGGCCTGGGGCAGGGTGCATGGAATTAGCCCAGCAGAAAAGGACCTGGGGGTGCTGGTTGACAGCCAGCTGTACTTGAGCCAGCAGTGTGCCCAGGTGGCCAAGAAGGCCAACAGCATAGTGGCAATGGTGTGGCCAGCAGGACCAGGGAGGTGACCATGCCCTGTACTGGGCACTGGTGAGGCCACAGCTTAAGTAATGGGTTCAGTTCTGGGCCCCTTACTCCAAGAAGGACATTGAGACTGGAGCAGGTACAGAGAAGGGCAACAAAGCTGGGAAGGGTCTGTAGGGCTGGGGAGGAGCAGCTGAGGGAGCTGGAGATGCTTAGTGTGGTAAAGAGGAGGCTGAGGGGAGACCTCATTGCTCTCTACAGGTCCATGAAAGGAGGTTGCAGTGAGGTGGAGGTTGGTCCCTTCTCCCTAGGATCAGGTGATAGAAGGAGAGAAAATGGCCTGAAATTGTGCCAGGGAAAGGTTAGGTTGGAGATGAGGAAACTTTTCTTTGCTGCAAGAGTGGTCAACTGAGCAGAGCCTGTCCCCTCCCTCTGGACCCCAGCCCTCAGATAGTCATAGGCATTGATTAAATCCCCTCTCAGTCTTCTCCTCTCCACAGTAAAAAGCCCCCAGGGCTCTCAGCCCCTCCTCACAGGGCAGTGCTCCAGGCCCTCACTCATCCTGGTGTTGGCTGCTGCTACCCAGGGGGAAATTCTCTCTTGCAGAACATTTTCTTGTGGTTAAAGCTTCTTCTCTTGCTCTGCAAAGCACAGATCTTCCCACCAAGCAAAGTTTTGATGATGGAAAGCTGTCCCTGCACTAGCCACCACTGTGCTTCATGTTGTGAAGCATTGGTGGGGTTCTTCTTTGTGCAAACCAGGAGCTGCAGTTGTGCATCATGAAAGACTGATGGAAAATAAAGTTACTGTAAAATCCTCTCCTGCCACCACCACCTCTCCTTCCCCACCAGATCTGACCCTTGCCACCCCACTCAGCCCATTTCCCCCTTTTTCCCCTCAAACCCAGAGCACCACCTGGGCTCTGTTGGAGTCTCCTCCCACCCCAGCTGTGGCCACTTGGCCCTCCCCACCCACTCCCCTATTTAATGCCCTCCAGGAAAGGCAGCAGCCCCAAGCTGAGCCCGTCTGGGCTGAGGATCCTCCTCTCATCCCTGGTGAGTGCCCCTGGAGCACACTGGGTGTTGGTGGTGGTGACAACAAAGGCCGGGGGGCCTGGTGGCCCCCGGTCGTTAGGGCAATGTTTGATGACTGCTCCAATCTCCTCCACGGGTGCTGGCTGGGGCTCCTCGTGGGGCTGAGCTCCTCTGGGTGGTATCTTGGCAGGTTGGGGGTCTGTCCCTAGCTCTGGGATGGATGGTGAAGCAGGAGCTGCTTAGGCAGGGAGGAGGATGGTGCAGAGGGAGCAGGAGCTGCTTTGGGAAGATGAAGTGGAGTGGTGGTGGAGGACAGAGGCCTGGAGGCCCCAGGTTAAGTAGAGAGCTTATGGTGTGGAGAACTTATGGAATGGAGAAAAGCAATAGTGAGAGGCCACCTGCACTAAAATGACTTCATCCAGAGGACAAGCAAAGTACAAGCCAAGGATTTGAGAGTCTCAAGAGCTCTCAGTGACAGTGTCTGAATTGGAAGCTTTCCTGGGGGGGGGCAGTATCTTTATCTGGAGCTACCTCAATCATTCTAGTTAGATCATTAACCTTCCCTTCATGAGCCACATAGGAAAATGGGAGGGGGGGGAAAAAGGCTGCAAAACACTTTTGTACCTTGGGACTTTTAGAAGGGCTCAGGTTTAGGTCATTTTGTTGTGAATTAGTGGTTGTCTCCTCCCAGATTAAATGTCTAACAACACTTGTGGGTGTTAATAAGGGGGGAGGGGAAATCCCTGTTTCAGCAGCAGATGGACTCTCTGCCCCCCCCTCAGTATTTTGTCACTGTTTTCAGCCTACCTTTGAGCACCAAGTCACAAGCCAGAAGAGGTTTCCTTTGGAAGATCATCTCACACTTGGAAAGCTCTTCCCCCCAGGATATTTCTACCACTTCCAGTCTGCATTTACTTTTCCTTGACCCTGCTCAACTGCTATTAATTATTTACTTAAGTATTAGAGTGGGTCACACAGGAAGGCATCCAGGGGGTTTGACAAGCCTCCAGTGGAGGAGACTCCACAACCTCTCTGGGCAGCCTGCTCCAGGACTCTACACTTGGCCTTGCTGCATTTCATTCAGTTTCTCCCTGCCCCACTCTCCAGCCTGTGCAGCTCTCACTGAATGGCAGCACAGCCTGAGGGGTGTCAGCCACTGCTCCCAGTCTGGTGTCATCAGCAAACTTGCTGGCAGTGCCCTCTGTGCCCTCAGCCAGGTTGTTGGCAGTGAAGTTCTTCAGTGTTGCCAAGAGTGGCTCTGGTGGAAATAAGTGAAGTGAAAATGCTGCTTGTAGCTGTTGAGAGCATCCCTCTGTGTGCATTGCCCAGCCAGGGCAGGGGAGGGGAGAAAAGCAGTGCAAAGACAGAAGTAGTGCAGATCACTCTCAGATGACCTTCAGTAGCTGCTGAGAGAAGGTGATGCAGCCTGATCCAGCTCTCAAACTTCTGCTGAAGGACAGAAGTTAGTGAAGAAGCAAGGTGGAGGTGAACTTGGCTGTCCTGCCTGACAGAAGGATTAGAGATTCCTGAGGTTGAGTTAGCCAGAAAATGAGAGGACTGCCTTGAAAAGGTAACTCCAGGAGATTCATCCAATCACAGAGAGGCTTGGGTTGGAAAGGACCTTGAGCCCATACAGTTCCAACCTCCCTGGCATTGACCAGCAATACAAACTCATGGAATCAGAGAGTTGTTTGGGTTGGAAACCCCACCCCCCCCCCCCCCTCCCCAAGACCACTGAGTCCAAGCATCAACCTAGCAGCACCCCATGTCCCAGAGGGCCTCTTCCAACCTGGCCTGCAGGCAGGGGCGAATGGAGATGCTCCTCCTCCAAGACACTGCTGCTGCTCATCAGCAATACAGAGTTTTGGCTCTCTGCATCCCAGATCACTAAATGTAGGGGTTGGAAGGGATCTCTGGAGGTGACCTATTGCAAAACAACTCTACAAGAATCTCTGCTGGGTGAGTAAGGAAAGGAGGAGGCTGAAGCTCTGCAAAGAGCTAGACCTTGTTATCTGAGGCTGAGAAAGTCAACAGTGTGTGTGTGTGTGTGTGGTTAGCCAGGTACTCAGGAGGAGGAGAGAAAAAAACCTGGCAGAAAAATGAGCATTTAGGCCCCAAGCCAATGTTTGTACAAGACCAAAAAGGGAGACAATTGTAAATCAAGTGTTGCTGGAAATGAGGCCAAGGGCCAGCCTGCTGGAACAATGGATCTGGGGACTCTCCTTCCAGGAGGACATTTGGGGGAGGAAAAGAAGAAGTTATTTTAAGCCAAGGCTCTGAAGAGCTCTGAAAGTGAGTGCCTTCAGTGGTGCAGGCAATAAAGACCAGCAAAGTGGTGTGATGCAGGAGGTTGGTTCTAATTTTGTGCTTCCTTCAAGCCCTCTCAGCTGTGGGATCAGAGCATTGCTGTCCCAGGCTCCAGGGATCCCATTTCTACCCCATGCTCCAGGCTTAGGTAGAGTGCCTGGGAAGCTGCCCAGCAGCAAAGGAGCTGGGGGTGCTGGTTGGCAGCCAACTGCTCTGGAGGCAGCAGTGTGCCCAGGTGGCCAAGAGGGCTACCAGCCTCCTGGCCTGGATCTGCAATGGTGGTGGTGGAGTCACTATCTCTGGAGGTGTTCCAGAAACATCTGGCACTTGGGGATGTGGTTTGATGGCCATGGTGGGGCTGGGCTCACATCTACACTTAGAGGTCTTTTCCAGCCCAAACACTTCTCTGATTCTGCTTGCAGTTGATTTGTAGCCCAAGTTAACTCCATTACTCCATCACCTGCTGAATTCAATTTGGGTACCAAAGGTGTCTCTACAGGTTTCACAGAGGTTACTTTCATGTATGGGTGAGCAAATGGAATGCAGAGAAGATGCCACAAAGCAGCTCTTAAAGACACAAACTTGAGAGGGGAAGATCTCAGATTGAAAGAGTTGACTGACACAGACCACACAGGGTGACTTCATGTGCTGCCAGGCTAAAATACCTTCTAACCAACACCCCCAGGTCACCCAGCAGCTCTCCAGCCACTCTGCCCCAAGCCTGCAATGTTGCTGTGGCCCAAGTGCAGCACTCGACAATTGGCCTCACTGAATCTCTCACTGCTGCTGATGCTATGAACTTCTGCTCCCTGGACACAAACCAGCTCATTAAAAAACCAAAATGCAACAAAATACACTAGCCTGGATCCTAGAAAAGCAAAGACAGAAGGTACAGAAGGGACAAGCCACCAACCAGACTCCTGCATCAGCAGTGCTGAGTTGAACAGGGCCAGTTTGTGTGTTGGGTTGAGCTCCAAGGCTCTGTTGAAGTTCTTCAGGGCTTCTGCTGGATCCTTCAGCTCAATGTAGACTATTGCCAGGTTGTACCACAGGTCTGCATTCGTTCTGTCTAGCTCCAGAGCTCTGAGATAAGCTTCCTTAGCTTTCAGAGGTTTGTTCATTTTCAGAAGCAGTTCTCCCCTGTGGAAGAATTAGATTGGTCAGGAAGGGAACCTCAATGAGCATCTTGTGCACCACCCCACCCCCCTGCAGCCAGCAGGGACATCCACAACCAGATCAGGCTGCACAGGGCTACATTGAGTCTGATCTTGAATGTCTCCAGGGACAGGAGATAGTAGGCTGAACATGAGCCAGCAGTGTGCACAGGGGGCCAAGAAGGCCAATGGCATCCTGGCCTGCATAAGAACAGTGTGGCCAGCAGGAGCAGGAAGGTCATTCTGCTCTGTACTCGGCACTGGTTAGGCCACACCTTGAGTCCTGTGGCCAGTTCTGGGCTCCTCAGTTTAGCAAAGATGTTGAGATGCTGGAAGGTGTCCAGAGAAGGGCAACAAAGGTGGGGAGGGGTCTGGAGCACAGCCCTGTGAGGAGAGGCTGAGGGAGCTGGGGTTGCTTAGCCTGGAGAAGAGGAGGCTCAGGGGAGACCTTCTTGCTCTCTCCAACTCCCTGAAGGGAGGTTGTAGCCAGGTGGGGGTTGGTCTCTTGTCCCAGGCAAGCAGCACCAGAACAAGAGGACACAGTCTCAAGCTGTGCCAGGGGAGGCTCAGGAAGAAATGTTAGGAAGAAGTTCTTCCCATTGGAATGTGCTGCCCAGGGAGGTGGTGGAGTCACCCTCCCTGGAAGTCCTTAAGAGGAGACTGGCTGAGGCACTTGGTGCCATGGTTTAGTTGATTAGATGGTGCTGGGTGATAGCTTGGACTCCATGATCTCAAAGGTCTTTTCCAACCTGGTCTATTCTATTCTCTCTTTTTCTCTGGTACAAAGGGGAGGGAGGAGGAGGTTTGGGGTGGGCAGTGGAGCAGCTTGCCTGGCCTCTTTTGGGACCAGGGGGGTTTCCATGGTGCTTGCTAATTGTAAGTATCTGGATGATATTGCAACCCCTGCAGATCTTGCACCTGTTCACAGCATTCCATTGCAGAGCGTAGTTTCTGCTTGCAAACACAGCTCCATTTGCTCCTGCCTGAGTTAATGTTGCATGGGAAACTTCAACCCACCACAGACATGCAGTCCAAAATGCTCAGCCTCTGAAGTGAGGAAGAGATACCTGCTGATGTAAGCCTGCTTGAAGTCTGGCCTCATGCTGATGGCTTGGCGGTACAGCTGATCCGCTTCCTCCAGCCGGGACTCGTTGGCGCGGATTAGGTTTGCCAGGTTGATGTAAACATTCAGATGGTTAGGGGCAACCCTTGCTGCATACTTCTTGCCTGGAATGATCTGTCAAATAGAAGGGATGTACCAAAAGGAGTAAAAAGATGAGTGAGAGGATGAAAGGCATTCATAGAACCATTGAGGTCTTGGGTGAGAGGTTGGACTTGATGACCCTTGAGGTTTTTTCCAACCTTGTTGGAAGGGAGCTCAAGGCTCAGCCAGTTCCAACCCCTGCCATGGGCAGGGACACCTCACACCACAGCAGGTTGCTCGCAGCCACATCCAGCCTGGCTGCAAACACCTCCAGGCATGAGGCTTCCACCACCTCCCTAGGCAACCTGTGCCAGGCTCTCACCACCCTCCTGGGGAAGAACTGGTGAAGCAGAGGGGGGGGGGGGTCAGGGGCTTTCTGTGCTATTTTCCTACTGTAAATACCTGTATAATACTGTAAATACTGTGCATTTTGTAGCTATTGCATTCCATTGTAGAGGGGAGTTCTTGCTTGTAAATACAGCTTCCACTTGCTTCCACCTGAGCTGGTTGTGTTTTGTTGATGTGAATGGGAAACTTTAACCCACCACAGACACCTCCCACTGCATCACACTGCTCACAGCCACATCCAGCCTGGCCCTAAAAACCTCCAGGGATGAGGCTTCCACCACCTCCCTGGGCAACCTGTGCCAGGCTCTCACCACCCTCATGGGGAACTTCTTCCTAACATCCAATCTCAATCTACCCATTTCTACTTTTGCTCCATTCCCCCCAGTCCTATCCCTCCCTGACACCCTCAAAAGTCCCTCCCCAGCTTTCTTGGAGCCCCCTGCAGATACTGGAAGGCCACAATTAGGTCTCCTCAGAGCCTTCTCTTCAGACTGAACAGGCCCAACTCCCTCAGTCTGTCCTCATAGCAGAGCAGCTCCAGCCCTCTGCTCATCCTCATGGCCCTTCTCTGGACACCTTCCAGCACCTCCAGATCCTTCCTGTAATAGAGGCTCCAGAACTGGACTCAGTGCTCTAGGTGTGGTCACAGCAGGGTGGAGCAGAGGGGGAGAATCACCTCCTTCACCCTGCTGGCCACACTTCTCTTGCTGCAGTCCAGTAGAGATGTATTAACTCAGCCATGACTGTGCACAATCTCCCCTTCTAAACACAGGCTGAGGAAAAATGCCAACCACTTGAAAGGGTAGAGCAGGAAAAACAGGAGAAAAGAGCAGGAGGCTAGGTGTGAGGGAGTTCCCTCCTGTGGTGGTTGATAAAATGAAGTCACCAGTTACCTGTGGCATCAGTGATTTAGCAATCATGTAGGATTCCTCAGCTTCTTTTGTTTTGTTTAAGTTCTTGTACGTTCTTCCTACGTTCATGTGGGCACCGATATCATCTGGAAACAAGAAAGCAATGGCAGAACCCTTCTGCTTGGAAAAGACCTTCAAGGTCATTGAGTCCCACCATTATCTGACTCTGGTGCTAAACCATGTCCCTCAGAGCACACAACTTATCATTAAGGTTGGGGAAAAACCTCTAAGAGCAGAAATCCAACCTGCTACCCAACCCCTCCAGGGCCACTTTCAAATGCCCAACCTGCTACCCAATCCCTCCAGGACCATTTTCAAATGCCCAACCTTCTACCCAACCCCTCCATGACCACTTGCAATGCCCAACCTTCTACCCAACCCCTCCATGATCACTTGCAATGCCCAACCTTCTACCCAACACCTTTCAGAGAAAGGCAACAAAATGGTGAAGGGTGTAGATAAAAAACCCCAAATCTTATGAGGAGCAGCTGAGGGAGTTGGGATTGTTTATTCTGGAGAAGAGAGGGCTGAGGGGAGACCACATTGCTCTCTACAACTCCTTGAAGGGAGACTGGAGTGAGGGAAGGGTTGGGCTCTTCTCCCTACTATCAGGTGATAGGAGGAGAGGCAATGGCCTGAAGTTGAGACAGGGGAAGGTTAGGCTGGAGATTAGGAACAATTTCTTTGCTGCAAGAGTGGTCAGGGACTGGCACAGGCTGCCCAGGGAGGTGGTGGAGTCCCCATCCCTGGAGCTGTTCAAGAAACCTGTGGCCATGGCACTTGGGGCCATGGTTCAGTGGCCATGGTGGGGTTAGGTGGATGGTTGGACTGGATGATCTTGGAGACCTTTCCCAACCCAAACAGTTCTATGATTCTATACTTGGAGTGGGTAGAAGCTGTTCAAGGAGAACTGGTCCAAGCTGCTACCTGGCTGCACTTGTGTGGCTTGTATGAAGAACTGCAGAGCCCTCTCAAAATTCTTTTCATTTTCTAGGGCATGCCCCACGTTGTTCCACAGCTTTGCATTGTTCTTATTTACCTACAACCAGCAAAAAAAACAGGCACTCAGTCATGAGGTATGAAGCTGAAACTACACAACAGCTGCTTTCCACCATGTCTTAAAGATGGAAAAATGCACAGCACAGGCCAGATTTCATGCAAAGAACAACAGAGCCTTGCTTCCAGAATGATGACACTGAGCTTGTGGCTGAACATCTCTTTATTTTAGTTCTTTGGCCCTAGAAATACCAAAATGTTTGAAAAGCCATGATGGGCTGCTGTACAAACTCTCCTAGCAGGCCATATGCACACTGAAGACATTCTTCTGTGCAGCAGAAATTTGGGTGATTTGTTTTGTGTTGTACTGAAGCATATTGTGCTTTCCTCCAGAGAAGAGAAGACACTCAGCTGCTCTAAGACAAGACAAAGTGATCATTGTTTCTTGCACATTAATTCCCATCTGTGCTTCAAAATACTTTTTTTAAAGTGCTCCCCAGAGCAACTGATCAGATGGCACTGCTGCCACCAGGGAAATCAAAGTGGCAGAGCAAGCAAACCTTAGGGATCTGTGTGGCCAGCAGATGGAGAGAGGAGGTTCTGTCCCTCTGCTCTGGGGAGACCTCACCTGGAGTAAAGTGTTCAGCTATGGGACCTCAACACAAGAAAGATATGGACCTGATGGAGGGCCACAGATGATCAGAGGGCTGGAGCACCTCTGCTACAAGGACAGGCAGAGGGAGTTGGGTCTGTGCAGCCTGGAGAAGGGAAGGCTCCAGGGAGACCTTCTAACTACATTTCAGTGTCTGAAGAGTGCCTAAAGGATGGCTGGGGAGGGACTGTGTGGAAGAGCTTGCAGTGATGGGATGAAGGGCAATGGTTTGAAACTGGAGCAGGGGAGACTGAGGCTGAACATTAGGAGGAAGTTCTTTACAGTCAGAGTGGTGAGATACTGGAACAGGCTGCTCAGAGATCATAGTAGTATCATAGTATCAGTCAGGGTTGGAAGGGACCACAAGGATCATCTAGTTCCAACCCTCCTGCCATGGGCAGGGACACCCCACACTACATCAGGCTGGCCACAGCCTCATCCAGCCTGGGCTTAAACACCTCTAGGGATGGGGCCTCAACCACCTCCCTGGACAACCCATTCCAGGGCTTCACCACTCTCACGGGGAAGAACTTCCTCCTCACCTCCAGCCTGAATCTCCCTATCTCCAGCTTCATTCCATTCCCCCTAGTCCTATCACTACCTGAGATCCTGAGAAGTCCCTCCCCAGCCTTCCTGTAGGCCCCTTTCAGATACTGGAAGGCCACAATGAGGTGACCTCGGAGCCTTATGTGGTTGAGGCCCCATCCCTGGAGACATTTATGGTCAAACTTGATGGAACTCTGAACACCTCCTCTGAGTTGGAGGTGTCCCTGCTGACTGCAGGGGTGCTGGACAAGATGACCTTTGAGGGTCCTTTCCAATCTGATGTAATCTGTGAGTCTGTGATTTCTCTCCATGTTTATCATGCTATTCTACAGCCTTCTGAGAAGCCCAGCAACACCAACCTTCCCTTATCCTTTTCAAGCAGAAGGCATTACCTTTAGAGCTGACATAAACAGGGTGTACTCTGACTCCCAATCCCAGTTTCTGTGCAGTGTTTTTAAGGCATGAGTGAAGAGCACCACAGCCAAACAGACCCAGGAGAGTTTTCTTAGCACACTGCAAAATGACAGAAAGTTTTGTTGTGAGCACACAAAGAATTCTGCTTTACACTGGAACAGACCTGCAGCTGGGGAGGAACAACCCCAGGCACCAATACAGTCAAAGAGTTGTCCTGCTAGAGAGCAGCTCCATGGAGAAAGACCTTGGGCTTTCCTCTATGGCTCTCCTCTATGAAGTGAGGACATCTGAGTTAAAGCAGTCATGGGCAACACCACCTTACCTTTTGTTGGCTAACTTCTTCCATCCATGTGCCACCAAAATGCAGAATCCCATGCTAGGAACATAAAGCACCCGTTCTGCCACCACAAACCCAACGGGGGAAGAAGAGGTTTGATGCAGGAATGAATGGCAGCACTATTAAGCAGAGTGCCTAGAAAAAGGGAGGCAAGTGAATTAGCAACCAAGGTTGGACTGAGAGGTCCCAAAACTGAACCCAGTACTTGAGGAGGGAGGGGGAATAAAAAGGAGGGAGGGAAGGAGGGGAATAACAAAAGGGAGGGAGGGAAGGAGGGGAATAAAATAGGGAGGGAGGGAAGGAGGGGAATGAAAAAAGGGGGAGGGAAGGAGGGGAATAAAATAGGGAGGGAGGGAAGGAGGGGAATGAAAAAAGGGGAGGGAAGGAGGGGAATGAAAAAAGGAGGGAGGGAAGGAGGGGAATGAAAAAAGGGAGGGAGGGAAGGAGGGGAATGAAAAAAGGAGGGAGGGAAGGAAGGGAATAAAAAAAGGGAGGGAGGGAAGGAGGGGGAATAAAAAGGAGGGAGGAAGCTTGGCTGAAAATCTTGGTTTTCCCTTAGACTATATGAAACTACAGAAGAAAAGACTACAGGCATCTTTGCTTTGTTCATTCTAGCCCCAAAGGAGATGCATACAGTACCTCTGTGAGCAACCAGCCTCACCCAACTTACACAAAGCAGAAATGCAGAGAGCCAACCCCTGCAGCATTCATACCATCAACACAGTCTTGGAGGAGTCCCCTGGATACCGGAGACTGAAGACAATCAAAGATCCCAGGAAGCCAAAGAAGGTAAGGGTGGCAATGTTTCTAACATCCAACACTGACTCCACCAGAGGAATAGTTCCCATTGTCCAGTCACAGCATAGTTCTGAGGGGTTGAATAGAAGCCAAGCATTCACAGGGAGGAGGTAGTTGAAAGTCAGCTGTCTTGCTGGGGATGGACTAACAGCAGCTGGGTTATCAAACCTAAAGCAAAGGAGAAGGAGAAGCTTAATGGGGGCAGAAAAGACTTGGTCTTGATCCACCTTGTGCTCAGAAACCAGCAAACTTCAGACTCATGGCCAGAACTCCCAGACATCTATATATCCTGATCCTCCAGTGCCTGCCAGCTGTGAAACCTGGGAGCCATGCCCCCCAACTCATCTTAGCCCAGGATGGATGCTCCTCCAAGTGAGTATCCCAAACCAGCTTCTTCATCAACATCAGCCTGAAGAAACAGGATGATCAACACCTAAGGTTGGATTCAGTGTTCAGGGCAAACACTTAGTTCTTGTATTTTTCCATTGCTCAAGATAAGTTTTCACCTCTAACATTATTCAGACACACTTCTCTTCAAGCCTTTGCTTAGCTTCAAGGCAATGCTCTCTGCACAGGAGATATTTTCTGTGTAGAAGAGGAAATATTAAGATGTTTGGAGTACTCAGTCAAGGGTCCAACATGGAGCCAATAAAAATGTTTTAGTAAGAGATCAGTTTCTGAATTACTGAGACAAACTAACAACCAGAAGCTTAAAAAACAATTAAGGCCTGCTCAGACAACTGAGCATTTGGGACCCTCTTGTCAGCAAGTACTGAATGATAGCACTGACCAATGTCACCAAAACATGGAATTTCTACACTCCTTGCCTGTCAATTTTCATTTGATAAACACTGAAGAAGCTGAAGCTTTTATTCATCCAGACAGCACTACAGAACCACAGAATGGTAAGGGTTGGAAGGGACATTTGAAGATCATCCAGTCCAACCCCCCTGCCAAGGGTCACACCTCCAGAGGGTCACACAGGAACACATCCAGGTGGGTTTGGAATGTCTCCAGAGATGGAGATTCCACCACCTCTCTGGGCAGCCTGCTCCAGGGCTCAGACACCCTTAGATTACAGAAGTTCCTCCTTGAACCTGATGTTCAAGTTTGTGCCCTTTGTCCTGTCACTGGGCACCAGTGAACAAAGCCTGGTCCCATCCTCCTAAATCCCACCCTTTAAGTATTGATCAGCATTGGTGAGATCCCCCTCAGGCTGCTCTTTTCCAGACTTAACAACCCCAATTGTCTCATCACAGAGATGTTCCAGTCCCCTCAGCATCTTTGTAGCCCTTTGCTGTATCCTCTCCAGCAAGCCCCTGTCCTTCTTAAAGTGAGCAGCCCAGAACTGGACACAATACTGCAGATGTGGCCTCATCAGAGCAGAGTATAGAGGGAGGAAACTTCCTTTGTCCTGCTGGCAATGCTATTCTTGAGACCCTGGAATGCCATTGGCCTTGTTAGCCAGAGGGACATTAAGCCACATTTTACTTAGCAGTGCCTATAAATAAAGAGACAGTTGACCATTACCTTGTAAACACTGGAAGCTGAGACTGGATAACCTGGACTCTGACAACTACAAGCAGCAGTGTGCTGAACATTAGGACTATGAGCTTCAAGAGTGTTTGGAGCATGGAGTAAGGAATACTGCCCTTCCCTCGAAGAATCTGTACAGCTGTGTCCAACAGCACTGGCAAGGTGTACTGCAAAAGGAAAAAGGGGTTGTAAGCAGAGAGGGCACTCATTAAGCCCTCAGATAAACAGGAGCACTCTCCCCATAGCTACAGAACTCAAGCTCCTCAGAGCTTTCATGACAACCCCCAACCACAGAATCACAGAATTGTTTTGGTTAGGAAAGACCTCTTGAAATCAGAGAGTCCAACCATCAACCCAACGCCTCAAGTGGCGAAAATCAGGGCTGAAATAGGACATTTCCAAGTGCCCCAGGTCTCATTACAAGATCCCTGAGGAGAAATTCATCTCACTACAGGATCCCTGAGGAAAAGTCATCTCACTACAGGATCCCTGAGGAAAAGTCATCTCACTACAGGATCCCTGAGGAAAAGTCATCTCACTACAGGATCCCTGAGGAGAAATTCATCTCACTACAGGATCCCTGAGGAAAAATTCATCTCACTACAGGACCCCTGAGGAAAAGTCATCTCACTACAGGACCCCTGAGGAAAAGTCATCTCACTACAGGATCCCTGAGGAGAAATTCATCTCACTACAGGATCCCTGAGGAGAAATTCATCTCACTACAGGATCCCTGAGGAAAAATTCATCTCACTACAGGACCCCTGAGGAAAAGTCATCTCACTACAGGACCCCTGAGGAAAAGTCATCTCACTACAGGACCCCTGAGGAAAAGTCATCTCACTACAGGATCCCTGAGGAGAAATTCATCTCACTACAGGATCCCTGAGGAAAAGTCATCTCACTACAGGATCCCTGAGGAAAAATCATCTCACTACAGGATCCCTGAGGAAAAGTCATCTCACTACAGGATCCCTGAGGAGAAATTCATCTCACTACAGGATCCCTGAGGAAAAATTCATCTCACTACAGGATCCCTGAGGAAAAGTCATCTCACTACAGGATCCCTGAGGAGAAATTCATCTCACTACAGGATCCCTGAGGAAAAATTCATCTCACTACAGGACCCCTGAGGAAAAGTCATCTCACTACAGGACCCCTGAGGAAAAGTCATCTCACTACAGGATCCCTGAGGAAAAATTCATCTCACTACAGGACCCCTGAGGAAAATTCAACTCACTACAGGATCCCTGAGGAAAATTCAACTCACTACAGGATCCCTGAGGAAAAATTCATCTCACTACAGGATCCCTGAGGAAAATTCAACTCACTACAGGATCCCTGAGGAAAAATTCAACTCACTACAGGATCCCTGAGGAAAAATTCATCTCACTACAGGATCCCTGAGGAAAATTCATCTCACTACAGGATCCCTGAGGAGAAATTCATCTCAGTGCAGGATTTCTGAGGAGAAATTCATCTCAGTACAGGACTCCTGAGGAAAAATTCAAACATTTCAGCAGCTTACCCCTTGAGCAATAAAAACTTCATACACACAGCATATGCCCACCACTGTTATTCCTTGCTCTTTACACAGGGTTGCAACAGCTACCAGAAGCACAGTCACTGCAATTGGAGTCCACACTGCAAATCAAGCAGACATCATTGAAGACGTTCCATCTGACAGCAAAGCCAAAGATACATAAAGTAAATTAACCCAAGAAGTGAAGGCTTGGGCTCTCCACCTCTGAACATGCTGTGGCACAGCATCACAGAATGGCAGGGGCTGGATGGGACCTCTGGAGATCACTGAGTCCAAACCCACCCTACACCACATGACATCACACACAGGACCTAAAGGTGAGGGGAAAAGGGGCTGGGAGCTGCTGCTGCTCCATAGTTAGCTGGGTATCAGTTGGTGAGTGGTGAGAAAATGTGTTGTGCATCCCCTGGGCTTTATTGTCTAATTCAGTAATAATGATAATAAATACAATGCAATAATAGTAGGTAGTAATAATGATAGTAGCAGTAATAATAACAGTAGTAACAATACTAGTGATGGTGGTAGTAGTTGTAACAATAATAGTAATAATAATAGTAGTAGCAACAATAACAGTAACAATAATAGTATTAATAATAACAATAATAATTATAATCTTCCTTTTCTGTCCTATTAATCTGTCTATTAATAATAATAATATCATCATCTTCCTTTTCTGTCCCACTAAACTAATAATAAGAGGATCATCTTCCTCTTCTGTCCTATTAAACTAATAAGAAGAAGATCATCTTCCTCTTCTGTCCTATTAAACTGTCTAATAATAAGAAGAAGATCATCATCTTCCTTTTCTGTTCTGTTACACTGTCTTGATATCAACCCACAAGTCTGATCCTTCTCCCCATCCTGCTGGGGCTGGGAGTGGATGAGCAGCTTAATAGCTGGCTTGGCTTTACCCCTGGCACCAATATGACCATTTTAAGAGCTCAATAATCAGTGAGACAGAAATGAACTCATGCCTGGATTAGACAATTATTTACCTATGGTGTTATCTGGTCCTTTAGATTTTGTGTATGACAAAAAGGCAGCTAGAAAAAAGATAGATGATAAAAGCTCTGCTCTGCCCACAACTCCAGTGACCTGAAAAAGAAGCACACCCAAGATGATTTTAGTGACTACTGCAGCCCTGGAATGATTCATGGCAGACACTCCCACAATATGCATACACAAGATCTATAAACCAAGCTTCCAGCTGAGTCAGAACTGAATTCAACGACCCAGGTGGCACCTGTGGTTGATGTGCTCCTCTCTCTCACCAATCAAGACAACTGAGAAATGCTCTACTTAGGAGACTGCCTGGAAAGACTTAAAATTAGATCCATTTTAATTACAGAAGAGACAAAAGGTGCCATCAAATGATACAGAAGCTCAGAATGAGACCTGTTTTGGAGTTTTCACTCCAGTCTCAATCAGTTACTCAGCATCCAGGTCCCCAGTTCTAAAACCATAGAATGGCTCAGGCTGGAAGAGACCTTAGAGATCCTCTACTCCAACCTCCCCAACATGGACAGGGACACCTCACAACTACACTCAATTGCTCAAAGCCTCATCCAGCCTGGCCTTGAACACGCCCAGGGAGGATGCAGTCACAACCTCCCTGGACAGCCTATTCCTGTCTCACCACCCTCATACTGAAGAACTTTCTAAACCCCAGTCTAACCCTATTATCCCTTAGCTTCCAACCATTCTCCCTTATCTTATTGCTAGACACCCTTATGGAAAGTGCCTCTGCAGCCTTTCTCTGGACACATTCCAGCAACTCAACATCTTTCCTAAACTGAGGAGCCCAGAACTGGACACAGGATTTAAGATGTGGCCTAACCAGTGCTGAGTACAGGGCAGAACGGCCTCCTTGATCCTGCTGGCCACACTGAGTCCAACAGCAAGAGGATTCCACTGCAGCTGCACTGAAGTCTCAGTCTCTAAGGGTTTGAAGTTCAGCACCAAGTTGCAGCAATCACGCAGTGCTCGGGCGCCCTCCTGTGGCCGGTGCCCGGCATTGCACACAACTACTGCACACCCCTGGCACACTGCCTTACACAAGAGAGCTTTCAGTACACAGAGGCTTGAAAGATTTGCCTGGACACAGGACTCCAGGTATGGCCTAACCAGTGCTGAGCACAGGGCAGAACGACCTCCCTGCTCCTGCTGGCCACACTGAGTCCAGCAGCAGGGGGATTCCACTGCAGCTGCACTGAAGTCTCAGTCTCTAAGGGTTTGAAGTTCAGCACCATAGTATCATAGTATCAGTCAGGGTTGGAAGGGACCACAAGGATCATCTAGTTCCAACCCCCCTGCCATGGGCAGGGACACCCCACACTACATCAGCCTGGCCAGAGCCTCGTCCAGCCTGGGACGGGGCCTCAACCACCTGCCTGGATAACCCATTCCAGGGCTTCACCACTCTCACGGGGAAGAACTTCCTCCTCACCTCCAGCCTGAATCTCCCCACCTCCAGCTTCATTCCATTCCCCCTAGTCCTATCACTACCTGAGATCCTGAGAAGTCCCTCCCCAGCCTTCTTGGAGCCCCCTTCAGATACTGGAAGGCCACAATTAGGTCACCTTGGAGCCTTCTCTTCTCCAGACTGAGCAGCCCCAACTCCTTCAGTCTGTCCTCAGAGGAGAGGTGCTCCAGCCCTCTGCTCATCCTCGTGGCCCTTCTCTGGACACCTTCCAGCACCTCCAGATCCCTCTTGGAATAGGGGCTCCAGAACTGGAGGCAGTACTCCAGGTGGGGTCTCACCAGGGCTGAGCAGAGGGGGAAAATCCCCTCCCCCTTGCCCTGCTGGCCACACTTCTCTTGATGCAGCCCAGGATCTGATTGGCTTTCCGGGCTGCAAGTGCACATTGAGAGCTCCTGTTGAGCTTCTCGTCCACCAGCACCCCCAAGCCTCTCTCCTCAGGGCTGCTCTCCAGCCAGTCCCTGCCCAGCCTGGATTTGTGCCTGGGATTGCCTCGACCCAAGTTGTAGCAATCACACAGTGCTCGGGCGCCCTCGTGTGGCCGGTGCCAGGCATTACACACAACTACTGCACACCCCTGGTACACTGCCTTACACAAGAGAGCTTTTAGTACACAGAGGCTTGAAAGATTTGCCTGGACACAGGACTCCAGGTGTGGCCTAACCAGTGCTGAGCACAGGGCAGAACGGCCTCCTTGATCCTGCTGGCCACACTGAGTCCAACAGCAGGGGGATTCCACTGCAGCTGCACTGAAGTCTCAGTCTCTAAGGGTTTGAAGTTCAGCACCAAGTTGTAGCAATCACGCAGTGCTCAGGCGCCCTCCTGTGGCCGGTGCCCGGCATTACACACAACTACTGCACACCCCTGGCACACTGCTTTACAGAAGAAAGCTTTCAGTGCACAGAGGCCTGTAAGATTTGCACAAGACTTCTTGCAAACTCTGTTGCACAGCACTGAAAGCAACTGTGCAGCTGTTACCTCAGGAGGAAGCTGACAGTCCAAGTGTAAAAAAATCATCACAGCTGAAACGAATGTGATAAAATTACCATTAACCATAAGGTGAAGTCACCAGCAACTTGCTAATCCTCCTGTGTAGATACTAACACATTTACTACAGAGAGCCAAAGCTAAAGCTTGCAATTTAAACCATGCTTAATTTAATTGGATTTTCTAACTCAAATTTACCCAAGTTTGGGGTTTTTTTTGGGGGGGGTTGTGCTTTCAAGCACAAAGAGAAGAAAAATGTCCAGATGTTTAACTAGTGCATTTTTAAACATCACTAACTTGTTAGCAGCTCAAATAGCAGCCAGCTTGAAATCCCATGTTAGTTATATTGTGCTCTTAAGAGTCATGGCTTGCTGATTTAATTCTAATCTGCTAAATCAGATAAATGAGATTGGACATTAGGAAAAAATTCTTTTGCAGTGAGGGTGGTGAGACACTGGAAGAGGTTCCCCAGGGAGGTGGTGTAGGCCCCCCTCTGGAGGTGTCCAAGGCCAGGTTGGATGAGGCCTTGAGCAGAGGGCAGAGTAAACACAAATAAGACTTGCAAACACAAATAAAAAACCCCACACTTTGGGATTGTTGGGGGGTTGTGGAGTTACAATCTATAAACAGATCCAAACCACCCTTATATTTGAGCTCAGTTCATAGTATCATAGTATCAGTCAGGGTTGGAAGGGACCACAAGGATCATCCAGTTCCAACCCCCCTGCCATGGGCAGGGACACCCCACACTAGATCAGGGTGGCCAGAGCCTCGTCCAGCCTGGGCTTAAACACCTCCAGGGATGGGGCCTCAACCACCTCCCTGGACAACCCATTCCAGGGCTTCACCACTCTCATGGGGAAGAACTTCCTCCTCACCTCCAGCCTGAATCTCCCCACCTCCAGCTTCATTCCATTCCCCCTAATCCTATCACTACCTGAGATCCTGAGAAGTCCCTCCCCCAGCCTTCTTGTAGGCCCCCTTCAGATACTGGAAGGCCACAATGAGGTGACCTCGGAGCCTTCTCTTCTCCAGACTGAACAGCCCCAACTCCTTCAGTCTGTCCTCACAGGAGAGGTGCTCCAGCCCTCTGCTCATCCTCGTGGCCCTTCTCTGGACACCTTCCAGCACCTCCAGATCCCTCTTGGAATAGTTCATACAGCTGGAAGGAATTCAGCACGTCAGAGCTACACCTACCGCTTCCGTATGTATTGGGTGCACTGCAAAGAGCAAGGACGCAATGACACTGCTCCTGTTGTCCAGAAAAAGCTTGCAGACCTTGAGGAAGACTATGCAAACCACCCCATGAAAGACCAGGTTTAGGAAGTGGTAAGAAACTGCGTTTAACTCGCTGAACAGGTAGTTGAAGCGAAAGGTGAGGACTGTAAGGGGACGGTAAGATTTATGGCTCCTCTCCTAAAAGAAAAGGAAAGAGAGAAATCAGTCAGTCAGCATCTTCTAAAGGGTTTTTTTTTTACTCCCCAAAAATATCTTTCTGAAAAGATTCCTCCCCTCTATTCTCAGGCATCTACCTTCAAAATACTTAAAAAGCCAGTAATAGTTAAGAGAACCCCAAGACAAATCTAGTCATGGATGTTCCCCTCCCTGGAGGTGTTCAAGGCCAGGCTGGATGAGGCTTTGAGCAACCTGATCTAGTGGAAGGTGTCCCTGCTCCTGGGGGCTGAAACTGGATGATCTTTAAGGTCCCTTCCAACCCAAACCATTCTGTGATTGTGTGAAACAAAAACACAATTGGAAATTAAAACGTTAAGCAGAGAAGTTAATTCTGAGTGTGTCTGGGGTTGGGACAAGAGGCAACAAACACAAACTGAAACACAGGAAGTTCCACCTCACCATGAGGAGAAACTCCTTTGCCGTGAGGGTGCTGGAGCCCCGGAGCAGGCTGCCCGGAGAGGTTGTGGAGTCTCCTTCTCTGCAGGGATTGCAAACTCACCTGGACCTGCCCTAGGTCATTTTGCTTTGGCAAGGGGGTTGGACTCAATATTCAGAGGTCCCTTCCAACCCCTACCTTTGTATGATTCTTTTTTTCCTACTTCCACATAGTATTAATGAATTGATCAAGCATTTTGATTACTCTGCCATTTCAACATTTGGGCCAGTATTTTATACAATAAAAACCTGGTGTGCTCAGCTAAATGCATTATCTACATCTTTTCAGTGTATCTCTGCTGCTAGTTACTCCAGCCCCAAATTTCCTCACCCCCAACCTTCCTCACCACAGAAAAGCTCCTAAATCCTGTAGCCACTGCCCTCCAATGATGTTTAGGAACAACTTCAATGCCAGTGCAGCTTTTCAGACAAAAACACAGCCACTCCACATGGGCTACCAACCAACACCTCTGAATTCACAGAAATACACTGAAATTGGATTCAACACCCATTCTCTAACTTTGTTGTTTGAGCATCAGCTTTCCTTCCAGCAGTTAGAAACACATGTCAATGTCTGGTGTTAGGGAAAATCACAGAATCAATAAGGAAAAGACCTCAGAGATCATCAAGTCCAACCTATCACCCAACACCTCGTGACTGACTAAACCATGGCTTCAAGTGCCACATCCAATCCCTTTTTGAACACCTCCAGGGATGGTGACTCCACCACCTCCCTGGGCAGCACATTCCAATGGCCAATCTCTCTTGCTGGGAAGAACTTTCTCCTCACCTCAAGCCTGAACTTTCCCTGGAGCAGCTTAAGACTGTTTCCTCTTGTTCTGGTGCTGGTCCTCTGTTAGAAGAGATCAACCCCACTTGTCCACAACCTCCTTTCAGGTAGCTGTAGACAGCACTAAGGTCTCCCTTGAGCCTCCTCTTGTCCAGGCTAAGCAACCCCAGCTCCCTCAGCCTCCCCTCATAGAGCATGTGCTTGAGATTTCCCCCCAGCCTTGTTGCCCTTCTCTGGACACATTCAAGTGTCTCAATATCCTTCTTAAATTGAGGGGCCCAGAACTGGACACAGGACTCAAGGTGTGATGGTCAGTTGTCCAATTTTGATATGGGAATAAGATAACACAGTGTTTCAAAGCTCAATACAAGACTTCATTTTCTTACAAGCTGCTTTATTGAACAAAGGGTAAGAATATAAGCAACACCTGACCTTGATGCTACAGTACAAAATACTAACATTACCAAGTGTCACCAGAAACAAACCCTTCTGCTCAAGCCACGTTAGGGAAAAGTAAAACCCTCCTGCAAAGTTTCTTGTACTGTTTCCTAAAGGCCTCAGCATTTCAGAAAGGTTACCTCAGACATTGGTGTGCCCCAGAAGTCATTCTGAAAGAGATTTTTTAGTGGAGTAGAAGGATGCAGATCTTTATTGTCCAAAATTGCTGAAACATCATCAAAAACAAAGCCACAGAAGAGACTGTTCCAGTAGCAGGCTGCCACCACACCAACTATCAGTGCTGCTTCCTTCAGGCTAACATCAGCCATCTTCTCTAAGAGTTTTCATGGACAAAAGCTGAAACAGAGAGGCAGAAACTTGAGTGGTTAAAAACTGAATTCGATGAATAAAGCTAAATTGAGACATTAAATACTTTAAAAGTCAATGACACCACCTAGTTTTCCTCAGTTCTCACCCACCTTAGGAATTTTAGTGTTGAAACAAAATACTCCTCTTAAAGATGATCCTCTGAAAGTTGCTCCCCTGAAAGATGCTCCCCTGAAAGATCTCTACTTAAAGATTCTCCCCTTAAAGATGCCATCCTTAAAGATGCTCCCCTTAAAGATGTTCCCCTTAAAAATGCTTTCCTTAAAGATCTCCTTAAAGATTCTCCCCTTAAAGATGCTTTCCTTAAAGATCTCTCCTTAAACATGCTCCCCTTAAAGATCTCCCCTTAAAGATGCTCCCCTTAAAGTTGCTCCCCTGAAAGATGCTCCCCTGAAAGATGCTCTCCTTAAAGATGCTCCCCTGAAAGATGCTCCCCTTAAAGTTGCTCCCCATAAAGATGCTCTCCTTGAAGATGCTCCCCTTGAGGATGCTCCCCTTAAAGAGCCCTCACAAAAGCTGCCACATTCCATGTTTTCCTAAAGAAAGAAGGCTGCTGATAAATTGTGGTGCAGTTTTTAGCAGAGAGCTGTGCAAGCTGGAAACCTTCAGTTCTCTTAGAACCCTGAATAATTTAACATAGTGACACTGAATACTAAGTTGTCACAATGTTAATTATTCATGGCTTTAAAGGTGTCTCTCAAAATATTTCAAGAGCAACCGGGGGGGGGCAAAAAAATCAGTGATTTCAAACATTCTGAAGAATCAACAAGAAAGTGAAAAGAATTTCATCAATACAGGTGCTCAAGAACAGGTAAAGAAGGGCATGAGTGAGAAAAAAGAGTTAAACCTACCATTGAAGCTCACACTTGGCTCATTTGCATTCTTCAGAGGAGTTCATGAAAAAGCCATTTTTTTGCCTCAGTTGCTCCAATGGCACTGAATGTTGATCAGATTCCTGACCAAAGACAACAAAGCATGCAAAACCTAAAAAGGCACAAATTAGCTTGGGCTTGCATTATTTTTGCACATCTCCCACAAACATTGCCAAGCCACTGATGATTTCTTCACTAGTGTTGCATGGGTGACCCGATCAAAAGGTTTCACTACTGTGCACCAGGTTTGAAAACACTCTTTAGCCTTGGAAGAACAAAAAGGTAACTACAGGCATTCCCTTGGAGCACGAGCTGACAGATTACTGCCAATTGTTGGGATTAAAGAAACTGAAAAACTACAGAGGGCTGAACACTGACTTAGCTTTGAGGGCTGCATGAAGAGAAGCAGAGCCAGCAGGTTGACGGAGAGGATTCTCCCCCTCTGCTCTGCTCTGGTGAGACCCCACCTGGAGTACTGGGTCCAGTTCTGAAGCCTCTGTTACAGGAAGGATCTGAAGGTGCTGGAAGGTGTCCAGAAAAGGGCCATGAGGATGAGCAGAGGGCTGGAGCTGCTCTGCTATGAGCACAGACTGAGGGAGTTGGGGTTGTGCAGTCTGGAGAAGGCTCCCAGGAGACCTAATTGTGGCCTTCCAGTATCTGCAGGGGGCTACAAGAAAGCTGGGGAGGGACTTTTTAGGGTGTCAGGGAGTGATAAGACTGGGGGGAATGGAGAAGTGGGGAGATTCAGCTTGGATGTTAGGAAGAAGTTGTTCCCCATGAAGGTGGCACAGGTTGCCCAGGGAGGTGGTGGAAGCCTCATGCCTGGAGGTTTTTAGGGCCAGGCTGGGTGTGGCTGTGAGCAACCTGATGTAGTGTGAGGGGTCCCTGCTCATGGCAGGGGGTTTGGAACTGGCTGAGCCTTGAGGTCCCTTCCAACCCTAACAATTCTATGAAACCAACCTTTATTGCCTGCTCTTCAATTAGATTTTGTAGGTTTTCACTTTTGCCTACACAGAACAGATGTCAAGGCAGCTACTAATCCTTTAATCCTAGGTAATTCAGATGCTTTCACAAGCCTCTCTTTCAATTTCTAGTCCTTCTTAGGACTAGACCCAGAGCTGTAATTTTATGTCATTACTGATTGTGCTGCTCTCTGGCAGTTACATTTACCTGCATGCCAACTGCTGAGAACATGCTGCTTTCATCTGAATGAAAGGGAACTCTGAGGCATAAAGAAATTAAGATTTTTAGCCACCTTTAAAATCAGGTTTAAGTAGTTAGCTCACCAAGAGAGAAATCTGCTTGAGAGCTACAAGGGCTTGTAGTGGTTGCACAAGGGGCAATGGCTTTGGAGAATTAGACTGGAGATTAGGAAGAAATTCTTTCCAGTGAGGCTGGGGAGACACTGGAACAGGCTGCCCAGGGAGGCTGTGGATGCCTCCTCCCCAGCAGTCTTCAAGGCCAGGCTGGATGAGTCCTGGTCTAGTGGGAAGTGTCCCTGCCCATGGCAGAGGGGCTGGAACTGGATGATCTTTAAGGTCCCTTCCAACCCAAACCATTCTATGAATCACAGTTTCTGTATTTACAATTCACCCTCTCCTCTATGTGCACATTTCCATCGCAGGTATGATTGCACACACATGGCTGTAGTCTGGTTTTTCAAGAGCCACAGGCACTCCAGGCAATTCTGAACAGCTTATTAACATTGTTATTTTGATCAACTGATTAGTATTACTTATAAATTTACTGTAAGGAACAAACATGGGCAGCAAAGTGCATCTTCCTGGGTTTAGCAGCGAGTCACACAAGGCTCTGCTTGCACTCTGTGAAGCTTGGTCACCTCAAATGCATCACACAACATCCTTCCCAAACTGTGGTGTGCAAAACCACCAGGAGGTCTTGGCAACACAAAGGAAATCCATTTTCCAGCAGTCTACTTGCAGGGCAAGCACAAAGAGTGAAACGGGAAATTCAAGGCCATGCACACTCTGTACCTCACACAAAACTTCCCTACTTCTGACTTCATTATGACATTCTAAAGTTATTTCACTCTAAAGTTATTTCATTCTGAAGTTATTTAATTCTAAAGTTATTCCATTCTGAAGTTATTTACCACCAAGGCAGTTAATGCTCTGCTGAATTGAACCATCAATGTGGCTTTGCAGTCCCCCACGACAGGTCTTCTCCAACCTGGTTAATTCTGTATCCTGTATTAGATGGTGTTGGGTGATAGGTTGGACTTGATGATCTCAAAGGTCTTTTCCACCCTGGTTAATTCTGTATTCTGTGTAACAAGTCAGAATTTGAGGAACTTCTCCTTCCTACCTGCTGCTACAGCTGGGTCCACCACCAAACTACAAGCTTTGGACCTGGAATAATGACCAATGTGGTGAAAATGCAAGACTGAAGTAGGAGGCTTATAAAAGCTCATCTGTAGCTGGTAAGCCAGGAACAAATAAGTGTCTGCCATTAATCTCAGAGGGAAACAGTAATTGCTGTTTGACAGCCAATACTCTCCCCAAGCCAGCTAATCTGTCATGTTTGAGGTTTGCAAGTAAGAAGCCATATAAGGACTGTGCAAGACTGACAGCCTCACAGATCACAGCTGTGCAAGAGGCTGCTGAGGCACTGGTATGATTTGGCTGCTCAAATGAGTTGGATAGATTTCCCCTTCTTGCCCAACAGACATGCTGAAATCTGCTATCCAACCAAGTATGGTCTTGCAAGTGCCAGAGCCTCACCACTCCCAGAGGCTGACGTAGTGATAAATACCTGTCAAAGGCTGACTAACAACCTCTTTGCCTGCTGGGATGGAGACTGCTCCAACACATGGAAACAGATTGATCAGCCCTCCAGGTGTTTTTTCATCCTAACTGCTGCCTTGACAACCTATATGATTGCCCACCAGACAGCTCAGCTACGCCTTGGGCTGCACCACGGCCAGCTCCTGCTCTAGGGAACAGCCACAGGGCCCCGTGAGAATGGGTGGAATCAGGACAGACACAAACTCCAGTACCCAGGCTTCTGTTGGACGGCTTAATTTACAACAGTATCTAACCACATCATAAAGAGCACACAGCTGAAGACAGTAAGCAGCAAGAGAAGCCTTGTGAGACAGGAACTGCACGACTGTGAGAGCTGGGTTTGGAGAAACAATGCCCACCTGATTGTCAGTCTGATGTTTCTCAAGCTGTTTGGCACAGAAATCTGCATTTTGCATTCCACTGGTCTGCTGCAGAGACATTCAGTGGAAAGGGCAGACAAGGAGCAGAGCTCTCAAGCAGGTTTGGTTTGTAAGGCATGCAGATTTCCTCTTCTAACCTCTTGAGAACCCTCTACCAGCTAAACCAGTCTTCTTCAAGAATTACAGACAAAAGATAGAACAAACCAAACCCAACAACAACAAAAAAGCCCAAGTGAAAGCCCATGTGAAATCCCAAGTGAAAGCCCAGCTCACTTTGAGCAAAGCAGGGAAGCAAAGCATCTCTCTACAGTCACTACCAAATCCATGACACTACAGATGGTTTAACAACACATACTGAAAAAGAAAGTGGTCTGCACACACAGTAACAACAAAAAAATGTGTCATTAGGTTCTAAATTAAAAAGTCTCCTCAGCTGGGAGACTTGGAAGTGTGGAAACCATCTTCTGCCCACACGAATTTAGGAAAAAGTAGGAAGGATGAATTTATTCCAACAGTGCTGTTTAGCACTCCATAATTAGTTAGTAGCTAGCACCTAATAACCAAGTTATCTGCCACCTTACATCAGCAACAGAGCCTTGCAGGAGGAAATCTATTTGTGCTGGTCAGACACAGCTCACTACCTAACTTTAGAAGCTCAAAGCATGCATTTATTTTTATTCTTCTACTGGGTAATGGCACTTAAGACAGCCTGGAGGGAATTAACAACAACTTCTGATCAATCCTACTTCAAAGATGATGGCCTGTGCAAGACACTCTGCAATTCTTTAGATTAAAAAGACAGGAGGAAGTGGCAGTAACAGAGAGTTTGAGAGGCAGTAACAGCGAGTTTGAGAACTGTGGCACTATCCATAATGGAACATCAGTTGTTATAATCACAGAATCATAGAATTGTCAGGGTTGGAAGGGACCTCAAGGATCAGCCAGTTCCAACTCCCCTGCCATGGGCAGGGACACCTCACACTACAGCAGGTTGCTCACAGCCACGTCCAGCCTGGCTGCAAAAACCTCCAGGGATGAGGCTTCCACCACCTCCCTGGGCAACCTGTGCCAGTCTCTCACCACCCTCAGGGGGAACAACTTCTTCCTAACATCCAATCTCAATCTACCCATTTCTAGTTTTGCTCCATTCCCCCCAGTCCTATCACTCCCTGACACCCTCAAAAGTCCCTCCCCAGCTTTCTTGGAGCCCCCTTCAGATACTGGAAGGCCACAATTAGGTCTCCTCAGAGCCTTCTCCAGACTGAACAACCCCAACTCCCTCAGTCTGTGCTCATAGCAGAGCAGCTCCAGCCCTCTGCTCATCCTCATGGCCCTTCTCTGGACACCTTCCAGCACCTTCAGATCCTTCCTGTAATAGAGGCTTCAGAACTGGACACAGTGCTCCAGGGGGTCTCACCAGAGCAGAGCAGAAGGGGAGAATCACCTCCCTTGACCTGCTGGCTCTGCTTCTCTTGATGTAGCCCAGGATTTGGTTGGCTTTCTGGGGTGCAAGTGCTCACTGCTGGCTCCTGCTGAGCTTCTCATCCACAGCCTATGGATTGATCTTATTTTTTTTTTAGCTCACATTTGAGATAGTGAATACTTTCATTCAGGCTTTATTAAATGTTTGTGCATCATAAAAACCCACATGATATTTTTCAGTCCTACCAGGATGTTTGCATGTTCAACCATCATCAAACTGTTCTCTGGAGAGGCTGATGTAAGCATCAGTAGGGCAACTGCAACTCCACAGTGTCATTTTGATAATCAGTGCCTTGTGTGTGCAATGTGAGGCATAACTATTATGTAAATCTCATGGAGCTTAATTTTCTTCTAATTAATCAGGCTGCTGGAAAGTGGGGGGAAAAAACAAGACACAAACCAGGCAATTTGCATAAGGATCAGGCAGCCTCTTGAAAAGCTATGAAAACAAACTAAGAAGCAATTATGCACATATATAAATCACTCCCAAGGTTTATTTTTAGATAGGTGAGCAACAAGTGGTGGCTGAATTGATGAGTATCAGCAGAGAAGCACACAGCAGGTTACCAAACCCAGCAGTACAGTCACTTAAAAATGGGATTTTAATTCAGCTCTTGAGGCTCTGCCAATCTCCTGGTTTGTCTTGCTTACTTGCTGCTCTTCCTGGACTTTTATTTTTGGCTAAAATGCCTGTTGTTTCTCCTGACCTGATATGAGTGTTTAAAGACAGAAAGAGATCATCATTTTATTTCTGCTGTTTCTTCCCAGCACAGCATTTAAAGTTATCTTCTCTTAAAAATGACTCTTGAGGTGCTACTCCAATGAACCAATCAAGAGATGCAGTTCCAAGTGAAATGATTGGCTTTGAATCTCATACAGCAGAAGCCAAGCAGTATTTGGGAAGATGGAAGAATGCAAAACATGTCTGGATCCCTCTTTCATCTTGCTGATATCCCAGAGCAGAATACATGTAATAAGGAAAGCTTTATTGCAGCAAATTTCCTCTGCAAATACTACAGGATCAAGAGGAATGGAATTAATTTGAAATCCCCTTCATTCCCCAGCAAGGCAATGCCCCCCAGCCTTCTCTCCATGCAGTCCTGAGAGATCAGCCAGATGAGGAATTGCAGCTCTGACATGGAATCAGAACACATGTTGCAGCCCAGATGACAGACTTCCCAGGAGGAAGTCTGTGAAGAGCTTGCTGGCAACCAAGCAGCCTAACAGTCAGGACATGTAAGGCATTTTGCTACAAACAAGGAACAAAGCAAGAACTGGTTTAGCTGGTGGTTTATCAAGGCCAGGTTGGATGGAGCCTTGAGAAAGATACAGAATAAACCAGGTTGGAAAAGATCTTTGAGATCGCCGAGTCCAACCTACCACCCAACACCATCTAATCAACTCAACCAACTATATGCCTCATCCAGCCTCTCTTTAAACACCTCCAGTGATGGTGACTCCACCACCTCCCTGGGCAGATTCCAAGGGCCAATCTCTCTTGCTGGGAAGAATTTCTTCCTAACGTCCAGCCTAAACCTCCCCTGGCACAGACTGAGACTGTGTCCTCTTGTTCTGGTGCTGGGTGCCTGGGAGAAGAGACCAACCCCCACCTGGCTACAACCTCCCTTCAGGTACCTGGAGAGCGCAAGAAGGTCTCCCCTGAGCCTCCTCTTCTCCAGGCTAAGCAACCCCAGCTCTCTAAAATGCTCTCAGTATTCTACAAATCCCACAGCAGAAACTCCATGTTTGTTAACTCTAAAAAAGAGAGAAAAGGAAATAAACAAACTAAAGGAACAAAAGCTCCATGGGTGGCATCAGCTGAGAGGACAGCCTTTAGATTCTGCTCTGCATGTCCTTATTTAGTATGCTCAGGCTGTATGCCACTTCTTGCAGTATTTGCAGTTGGGTTTTTTTCCATCTTGCAGGTTTTGGGTTAGAATCCTTGAAATGCTTCCTGTTATCAAAGCTGTGGTTGAACCATGGGTGCCTCACTCTTCTCTCAGGGTAAGTCAAGCTGTGTACTATGGAGCCTGGAGCCAAAATGCTCTTCACCTCCAGAACTGTACAAGCAGGTATTCCCACTGAAAGGTGACTGACTTATACAATTAGATGTGATGCAGGAGAAAAGCAAAACTAATCCATTTGCTCTCAGCCCTTCTGTATTTTAAAGCTTTTCTCATTTTCTGCTAATACTGTCATCCTTTTCAGTCCTTTTCCTTTTCACTTTTGGAAGTTTTCGTGCCCACCTCAAAATCCCTTCGAGTTCTGCATCAATATTCCTCACTACCTGCACTACACAATCCTTACCTACATGTGGTTTCACTACTAGTCCATGCAGTGATCATTTTCTGTTGATTCTGTAACAGAACACCACTCCAAAGAAGATGGAAAAACACTCAGAAAATGCTGAAGCACACTAAACAAAGCACATCAAATAGCTTTACCAGCTTGTTAACCTGATGAAGAGGATAAATGACTTCCTTGCTCAGAAGCATCCTGGCATCAATGGATGATTTTATTTTCTATGTCACAGGAGGATCAATTTCCTGACAGCTCATCTCGCACTAAGGCAGCAGCATTATCCCCTGTGGATTGCCTGCTTCACCTCTAAAGAGCCCTCCTGCTAAGAAATCACTGTTTTTCACTTAACCATCAGGAAGTTTTGGGTTTATTTCCCTTTCACAAAGTACAATCCCCTCTCTTCCCCTTCCCTAATTAAACAATTAGCTTGCGGTACCCAGCACAGAGCTGCAATTAACCCATTTCTGGCTGAGGCAGAGAAAGTCTTTCCATCAAGAACGAAGAGTTGTGCCACAAGCTAAACAAGTTACATAACTACAAGCAGCGCCAAGTATCTTGTGCCTTGTCAGCCTTCGTTATCAATGCTAATTGACAGCAAGGAAAAAGAAAGTAATGGATGAGCCAGAAAAAGGCAAAGCTCTCAAGATGCCTTCATGATCACCTTTCTCTTCCCTTTAAAAATACCCAAATCCTCTTCATCTCTCCATAGCTGATGAATAAATACACGTTCCTCAAACGGTCGCTGGCTCTCCCTTTTATCTGAGCAGATGTTTTCACACCTATTCAGCTAAAATGCAGGATCTCAAACTTGTTTGGGGCCATCAGACCACTGCCAGCGCTCAGACTTCCTCGCTGGCCACCAGGACAAAAAGGATCCAAAGTTTACAGGCGTGATCTCTACCCTGAAAGGAACCGAACAGCTTATAGACGTCGTTGTCTTCCCGTACTGCTCTGCAAGCTCCTGCTAAGCCCCCACTCTCACACACTCACACGTCCGGCAGCGGTGTACCTGGGCAGTGCTGCAGCCCTCCAGCCAGGCGGCAATGCGGGCACCGATGCCCAGGGGCAAGCCTCGGGCGAGCGGCGGACGGGACCGGGCGAGCGGCCGCCGCCGGCAAGCCTGAGGCAGGCAGCGGGCCCGGGGAGCGCGGGCAGAGACCGAGGCCCTCGGCGGAGCGCGGAGGGCTCACGGATGCGGCCTGGCAGGCAGACGACCACCCCCACGCTAACGTGAAACTACCGCGCGCGGCAGCAGGCGTCGGGATGACAGGGAGAAACCCGAGCGGCCGACCCCCCTACCCGCCCCCGATCCGGCCTGCGGTCTCGCCGCTGCCCGCCCTACCTGAGGCCACGGCGCACACGGCCCGATCGCCACCGGCACCGCCGCCCACGGCTCGCCCGCCGCCGCCAGCCACCGCGCACGCGCCCCGCGCGCCGCCCCCGCAGAGGCTGCCGGGAAGCGCCGGGGCCGCGCGTCCTGGGACCTGCCGGGAGCTGCCGTTCCCCCGTCCGGACGGTTCTGCCTGGGCGGGCTCTCGGCCGCCTTTCCGCGGCATAGGGCTGGGAGAGCCGGGCTGGCGCCGCGAGTCCTTTCGTGCCGCGGGAGGCCTGCCTTTCCCCGCTCCCACCGGGGTCGTCGGGAGCGGAGCCGGTGGGAGAGTTTGATGGCGTCGCCTAGCAGCGGCCAGCGCCGTCCGCGGGCAGCGGTGAGCTCAGAGGGGCCTGAGGCGCTCTGGGAAGAGAGGCCAGAAGCGCAGCGGGGCTCCTCCGGCAGCAGTGCGGACAGCGGGCGGGCAGCGGGGCCGGGGGCGGCGGCGGGGCAGCCAGAAGCGCCCCGACGGAGGCTTGGCCCCAGCAGATCCCAGCCCCTTGTGTCTGCCCTCCGCTGTTGCCTCCCCAGCTGTGCCCTGCCCTGAAGGTGGACGCTTAATAAGGGAATTTGTTAGTGGAAGGGCACAAGTAAGGCAAAATGAGGGAATTTCGCCATCTGAGACCGGTGAAAAAGAGGCAACATTGGCTCTTAGCAGCATCCCGGAGGCATCGTGGGCTGTCAGCTCATCGTTCTTGGGGCTGGAATACAGAAATTGGAACAAAAGAGGAACGTTGTGCAAGTTCCCATTGTGGGTGCTGCTTTGTATTCAAGATCTCTGCAGGGCTGCTGGGTGAGATTTAGTCTGGGTAGTGCAATTTGAAAATCAGCAGCGGCTTAACCTTGCTTATCTCGACTTTAGTAAAGCCTTTGACACCGTTTCCCACAGCACCCTCCTGCAGAAACTGGCTGTTGATGCCTTGGATGGGTGGACACTTGGCTGGGTTAAGAACTGGCTAATGGCCAGGCCCAAGGAGTGATGGAGAACAGAGTTAACTCCAGCTGGTGGCCAGTCACCAGTGAAGTTCCCCAGGGCTCAGTGCTGGGGCCAGTTCTCTTTAACATCTTAATCAATGATCTGGATGAAGGGATTGGGGCACCCTGACCCTCAGTAAGTTTGCAGATGACACTAAGATGGGTGGGAGAGCTGATCTGCTTCAGGCTAGGAAGCCTCTGCAGAGGGATCTGGCCAGGCTGGATCGATGAGAAGAGGTCATTGGTATGAGATATAACAAAGCCAAGTGCTGGGTCTTGCACTTGGGTCACAACGACCCCTGAGTGCTCCAGGCTTTGGGCAGAGTGGCTGGAAACTGCCCAGCTGAGAAAGACCTGGGGGTGCTGGGGCAATGAGTAAATTCAAAAATGTTCTGTTTTAAAGTTGGCAGAATCTGATTTTTTGAAACATTGATAATCAAGGCTAGAGAGAACTCCAGAGGATGGAACAATCTAATATTTACAATCCTTCCTGCCTTTTTCAGGTGCTGCATTGACTTTCAAATGTAGGGGACATCAATGTGGCCCATAGCCACCAGTAAGTAAACAGTGGACCAAAACTGCACCACTTTGTGATCAGATTTTTGTCATTTTCCAGGTTGTCTACTGTCTTTTGTCAATTCCAGTATTCTACTCTCTTATCAATGCAAGTGATCTTTCCACTCTTTTATCAGTTCAAGTGATCTTTCCCCTCTTTCATCAAGTATTCTAATCAACTGGAAATGGTATTGAATACAAGAGTTTAGTATCTTAGGAATGAATGTCAAGAAATGGATGCTTATTGTGTCAAACTGGAGCAAGTGTTGGTTGTTTGAAATACTTGAAGTAATGCCTTGGAGATGATTGTCCTACATGACCTCCAACGAGTTCCAGCCTACAAGGTTCAACCAGCTTCCAGTTGAGATTGTTCATTGTGATAGTTTCAGGCTGTGCCTTGAAGAAAGATAGCTGCAAATTCTCTGCATTGAGGGGTGGGGGGAAAAGAAGGATGTGAAAGTGGAGGTTTCACACGTGTGCTGGTCTTCACTGCGTCACAAGTGCATTGAGTAAGCATGATGTCATTTCTAACTAAAAGAAAAGAAAGCTTTTGCTGCAAACTCCTTGCCCACAGTAGACCAAAATGTGAACACAGTGTCAGTTAGAGTTACAAAATCAACACAATTACTGGAATCATCCTGTGTGGTTCAGTGGCCAGCCTCCTTTACATCATTTGACATAAAAGTCAGTAGCAGTGATCATGTCTGATGATTCTCATTTTCGTTTTGTGTCCAGGATAATAAACTGTAAGCTCAACATGGCACCCATTTTAGATTGGAAGAGGCTTATGAAAGTTGATCCAGATGCTCTGCCTAATCAAGAGAAGCTAGCAGAAAAACTGCTGGAGACCATGTCCAAGGTATTCAAGGGGAAAAACAGAACATGAGGGTTTTGTTGTTCATTCTTCCCTGAACTGCCTCTGGTCCTTCACGTGCAAAGGTTATTTATTTTGTGGATTTCATTGATACTTGTATAAAACCAGTATTGTCTCTTTTCTTAGGTTGATGGAAAAGACTTAAAAATGGAAACTCCAGAGCAGCTAATACAGCTTTTTAAAATTACTCAGTCACTACTGAAGGTATTAAGCTTCCCTTCATAGCATTTCAGAGATGCATTTTGTTTGAATAAAAGCATCATTGCTCTTTTTCTTTTCCTTCCTCTTTAAATGCACTTGTTGCTCCTAGGAATATTTAGATGCTAAGGAGTTGTTGACACCAGAGTATCTGCTTGAAGCTGTTGAAATCATGGCAATGGCAGTGGGAAGTGAGTAGGGCTAATGCAGAGGAACATTAGTTAACATTAGAAATGTTAAGGAACATTTAGTTTTAGAGAGCAGAAATGCAAATGCCTATAAATATCTGAGGGGTGAGTGTCAAGATGAAGCTGCCAGGCTCTCTTCAGCGGTGCCTAGACAAGGAACAGTGGGTATAAGCTGGGACACAGGAGGTTCACCTCAACATAAGAAACTTCCTTACTGTGAGGGTGCAGCAGCACTGGAGCAGGATGCCCATAGAGGTGGTGGAGTCTCCTTTCCTGGAGGCATTCAAAACCCACATGAATGTGTTCCTGTGAGACCTGTGTGATCCTGCTTTGGCAGGGAGGTTGGACTGGATGATCCCCAGAGGTCCCTTCCAACCCCTGACATTCTGTGAAATGAGTATTTCCAAAACTATTTAGATATTGTAAGCTATTGGTAATGACTTCAACATTGCTGCAAGGGTTTGTGCTAGATGTCTCAGACTAAATAAAAATGTTGCTATAAATGAAGAAAAACTGCCATCCTAAAACTGATCCTGTAAATCTCTCATATTTTCTTGTGTTTCATAGATTCATAGAATGGATTCATAGAGTGCTTTGGGTTGGAAGGGACTTTAAAGAGCACCTAGTTCTGCCCCCCTGCTATGAGCAGGGACACTTTTCACTAGACCAAGATGCTCCAGGCCATGCCCCAGCAGTAACAATCTTAATTTATGTTAGTAGTCAATAATTCTTCTGTCTTTACTGTACTTTGTTTCCCCAGATGAAAGCTGAAGAGGTAGAGTTGGCACTAGAAGAAGTTGAAAAAGCTGGGGAAGAACAGGCCAAATCTGGTAAGCAAGCTAATTTATGATTTGTTCAATGTCTTTTTTTCTCATGGTTTTTGAGTTGAGAGAGTTGGATAAAATAAAACCTGCCCTGGAGTCAGTTGTGTCAGTGAAGCCAATGTTTAAAGGCTTAGGTTAACCATTGCTTTTTTGTGTACTTCTGTATTGTGGAATAATTTCATAGATTCATGGAATGGTTTGGGTTGGAAAGGACCTTAAGGATCATCTAGTTTCAACTCCCCTGCCATGGGCAGGGACATCTCCCACTAGCCCAGGTTGCTCGAGGCCTCATCCACCTACCCTTGAACACCTCTAGGGAGGGGATATCCACAACCTCCCTGGGCAACCTGTTCCAGTGTCTCATCACTCTCACTGGAAAGAATTTCTTCCTAATCTCCAGTCTAAATCTTCCAGCTTCAACCCATTGCCTCTCATCCTATCTCTCCAAGCCCTTGTAAAAAGTCCCTCCCCAGCCTTCTTGTAGCCCACTTCAGGCACTGGAAGACTGTTTTAAGGTCTCCCTGGAGCCTTCTCCAGTCTAACTTAGCTATTTCTGTTCTATTTTAACAGAAAATCGGTTTAAAACAAAACTGATGAAGCTTGAAAATGAACTGAAGGTATGTTTTGAAACTTTATTAGTTCATAGAATGCTGTTGGATTATTTTAAAATGCCTCTTTCTGAACTAGCATTTTATTCTAGCAGAGAGATGCAATAACCCTGCATCAGCTAATCATTTTTGTTGGCTTTTGGCTATTCACCAGCTTCAGAGCTCTATGCACAATGGATTTTTATAGCTGAATGAACTGAGTTATTGTTTGAGAGTTCTGTTTTCTGTTGAAAGGAGGTAATGATCCCTTCCTGTTCCTTTTCCTGAACATGATGAGTGTTAATCTTACCATCTGCTTTGCATTTTTGATTCTATTTTTAACAGCTGTCCTGTGTTTTGTGGCTTCATGGAATTGGGTTGGAAGGGACCTTAAAGATCATCCAGTTCCAACCCCTGCCATTGGCAGGGATACCTTCCACTAGACCATGTTGCTCCAGGCCTCATCCAACCTGGCCTTGAACAGGGAGGGATCATCCACAAGCTTGTAAACCCTGGAGGGTTGTAAGGCCGGGCTGGATGCGGCTCTGAGCAACCTGATCTAGTGTGAGGTGTCCTTCCCCTGGCAAGGGGGTTGGAACTAGGTGATCCTTGAGGTTCCTTCCAACCCTAAATTCTGTGATTCTATTACTTATAATACTATTGATTGGCCGTCGGAATGTGCTGCCCAGGGAGGTGGTGGAGTCACCATCATAGTATCATAGTATCAGTCAGGGTTGGAAGGGACCACAAGGATCATCTAGTTCCAACCCCCTGCCATGGGCAGGGACACCCCACGCTAGATCACTGGAGGTGTTTAAGAAGAGCCTGAATGGGGTGCTTGGTGCCATGGTTTAGTTGATTAGATGGTGTTGGTAGATAGTGTTGGATGATAGGTTGGACTTGATGATCTCAAAGGTCTTTTCCAACCTGGTTAATTCTATTCTCTTCTACTTGATTAATCTTAAGGTGGCACAGAGATCTGCTGGTGGTCGTGACACTCGTTTTCTGCGTGATGAGATCCACCAGCTGGAAAAGCAGTTGGAACAAAAAGAGAGACAATTAACAGACACAGAGAAAGAACTGGAGAAAGAGAAGAAAGTGAATGAACAGGTAAGAAGGACCTCAGCCTGGCATCTCTAATAGGTGTTCTGAAAAGAGCTGCTGGCATTATAAATCCCTGATGAAATCGGACTGCTGTGCATTCAGATTCTGTTTGTTTCCTGGGTTTCATCTTTCCCCTAGTTTACTCTGTTAGGTATCCATGTCAAGGTTTTCCATCTTTTTCCAGCTTGCTCTTCGGAATGAGGATGCTGAAAATGAAAACATCAAATTAAGGAGAGAGGTGAGTAAAGGACTGCTGCCCATTTACCGTAGTTTTAACTTCATTTGTAAATGTATTAAGCAGCTTTCTGCAGTTATAATATTTGGTGAGGCAGGATTCTGTCCTAGAACGTTTCCTCCTTACTGGTAGAAAGGAAATCTGTCATTTTATTCACATTTGGCTAAATGCATAGTACATCTGCTCCAGTGAGCAATCCTTCCTGGAGCAACCTGGTCTAGTGGGAGGTGTTCCTGCCCATGGCAGGGGGGGTGGAACTAGATGATATTGAAGGTCCCTTCCAACCCAAACCATCCCATGAATCAATAAATAGTTGATTGAGGTTAGGAGGAGTCAGCATCTGAATTTACAACCTCCTGCAGTGCCATAATTTTGTTTGGATTTTGTGTTTTGAATCTTTGCTGTTTTTTCTGAAATGCTCTTGGCAAATGGATTGGGCTGTTAGGTAGGATTTGATTTTTGCCTGCTGCTTTTTGCTCAGATTGATTGTTTAACATCAACCTACCAACATTTAGTTTGGCAGTAAAGGTAAAGATAGAGTTAACTTTTTTTTTTTTATTACTGGAATTTTTTCGATCATTCACACCTGGCACACCTGGAATGCTGTATCCAGTTCTGGGCTCCCCAGGTCAAGAGGGGCAGGAATCAACTGGAGAGAGTCCAACAAAGGCTATGAAGATGATCATAGTATCATAGTGTCAGTCAGGGTTGGAAGGATCGTCTAGTTCCAACCCCCTGCCATGGGCAGGGACACCCCACACTAGATCAGGCTGGCCACAGCCTCTTCCAGCCTGGGCTTAAACACCTCCAGGGACGGGGCCTCAACCACCTCCCTGGATAACCCATTCCAGGGCTTCACCACTCTCATGGGGAAGAACTTCTTCCTCACGTCTAGCCTGAATCTCCCCACCTCCAGCTTCATTCCATTCCCCCTAGTCCTATCACTACCTGATAGCCTGAGAAGTCTCCCAGCCTTCCTGTAGGCCCGCTTCAAATACTGGAAGGCCACAATGAGGTCACCTCGAGCCTTCTTTTCTCCAGACTGAACAGCCCCAACTCTTTCAGTCTGATGATGAAGGGACTGGAACCTCTGACTAATGAGGAATGGCTGAGAGACCTGGGGCTGTTAGGCCTTGAGAGGAGAAGGCTGAGAGGGGATCTTTTTCATGTCTATAAATACCTTAAGGGTGGGTGTCATGAAAAAGAGGCCAATCTGGGTTTGGTGGTACCCAGTGAAGGGACAGGGGTCAGCGGATAGAAACTGGAACCCAGGAAGTTCCAGCTCAACATGAGAAGAAACTTCTTTACTGTGGGGTTGCTGGAGCCCTGGAACAGGTTGCACAGAGAGGTTGTGGAGTCTCCTTCTCTGGAGGCTTTCAAAACCCATCTGGATGTGTTCCAGTATGGCCTGCCCTGGGTGATCCTGCTTTGCAGGGTGGTTGGACTGGATGATCTTTGGAGGTCCCTTCCAACTCCTACCTGGTTGGACTGGATGATCTCTGGAGGTCCCTTCCAACTCCTACCTGGTTGGACTGGATGATCTCTGGAGGTCCCTTCCAACTCCTACCTGGTTGGACTGGATGATCTCTGGAGGTCCCTTCCAACTCTTACCTGGTTGGACTGGCTGATCTCTGGAGGTCCCTTCCAGCTCCTGCCATTCTATGATTTTTCTTTAAACACCTTTTTAAGATCCCTCCCAGCCCAAACCATTCCATCATTCTATGGTGTATGTGTTTGGATGGCTGTACATGCACAGGTATATAGAAAACTCTGTTTGATTTTGTCTCTCTTCCTGTTTAACCTACCTAAAGCAGAGACCATTTCTAATCCTTTTCATGCTTTGTTTTCTGGCTCTTGTTCTCTCCTTTTTAATCTGAAGAAGAAACGCATAACGAGAAAGGTGAGGCTTCTACGTTGTCTTTAACAGCAGATTGTGGGAGTTTGGAGGAGTTTTGATTAGCTTTTTGTGTTAGCTCAGTAGAAGAGCAGTAACTTTGCCTTCAACTCTTGCAAAGAGATTTAAGCTGGGCTTGCTTCCTGTGCAGAACGAGCAGCTGCGCCAGGATGTCGCTGACTATCAGAGGGAAATAGACTCCCAGAAAGAAGCAATTCTGGCACGAAGAGGAGAGGATTCTGATTACAGATCACAGCTGTCCAAAAAGAACTTTGAGCTTGCCCAGTATCTGGATGAAATTCAGGTAACCAAACCCGTGCCTGCAATTGAGTATTTATTGAACTGCTGCTGACAGCAGTGTTTTGCACAAAGCTACAGCCTGGGTGCAGAGTGGGTTGAGAGTAGCTCTGAAGAAAGAGCTCTGGGGCTGTTGATTTGAGGTGAAGCTCCCCATGAGCCAGCAGTGCCCTCCTGCACCCCAAAAGGCAAATTGTGTGCTGGGCACCATCAAGAGGAGTGTGGCCAGCAGGGCAAAAGAGGGAATTCTCCCCCTTTACTCTGCTCAGCTGAGCCCCCACCTCCAGGTCTGGTATCCACAGCATAAGACAGACATAAAACCATTGGAGTGAGTCCAGAGGAGGGCCACAAAGATGATCGAAGGGCTGGAGCACCTCTGCTATGAGGAGAGGCTGAGGGAGCTGGGGCTATTCAGCCTGGAGAAGAGAAGACTCCAGGGGAACCTTAGAGCTGCCTTCAATAGCTGATGAGATCCTACAGGAAGGCTGCAGAGGGACTTCTCATGAGGGTGTCTAGAGACAGGACAAGGGAGAATGGTTTTAAAGCTGAGGGGTTTAGAATGGAAAGCACCACACTCAGGAAGAAGTTCTTTAGTTATGAGGGTCATGAGACTGTGGAATCCAGAGAGGTTGTGGATGCCCCTTCCCTGGGGGTGTTCAAGGCCACATGGTTCTCCTCTGGAGATATTTAAAACCTACCTGGAGGTATTTCTCTGCAGCTTGCTGTAGGTGAATCTGCTTTAGCAGTAGGGTTGAACTAGATGATCCCCATCGGTCCATTCCAACCCCTACCATTCTGTCATTTGGGATCTGTTATGCAAGTAATTTGCATGTGTGAAGACTTTCAAGTCTTACATTTGAGGTAGCTCTCAGTTTGTGCTTATTCAGGTGTTAAGGTGTGCACTCTTAAAAAGCAGCTCTTTCTTTAATTCCACAGAATTTGACTGAAGCTAATGAGAAGCTGGACATCCAGAACCAGGAAATGAGGAAGAATCTGGAGGAATCGGTGCAAGAAATGGAGAAGATGACTGATGAATACAACAAAATGAAACTCATTGTGCAGCAATCTGACATTGTTATGGACCAGTTAAGAAAAGAGAAAGAGCAATACAAATTTCAGGTAAGAGCTGACTCATGTTATTGAATGTTTGGGTGTTTTTTTCCTCTTGCTAGGTTTATACTGGATTTTCATGACTTAGCTTATATTCAAACACATGCAACATACCCAGTGAAAAGCACAGGGATCTACTGAAGTGCTCTCTGACAAAAATCATCTTCTTTGGTGCAAGTTTTAAAACTTGGCTGCAGATCCCAAGGCTTTTGTGCAAAATGTTAGTCATGCTCTGTGCTTAAGAGTCCTGACCTTCCCTCGCTGCTGTGATTCTAATTGTTAAGTTAGGTGAAGTAGATAAACTGGACTAGATAAATTAAACTGGATGTTGGGAAGAAATTCTTTCCAGTGAGGGTGGGGAGACACTGGAACAGGCTGCCCAGGGAAGTTGTGGATGTCCCCTCCCTGGATGTAGGCTGGAGGTGAGGAGAAAGTTCTTCCCAGAAAGAGTAATTGGCCATTGGAATGTGCTGCCCAGGGAGGTGGTGGAGTCACCATCACTGGAGGTGTTCAAAAAGGGATTGGATGTGGCACTTGAAGCCATGGTTTAGTTAGTCATGAGGTGTTGGGTGATAGGTTGGACTTGATGATCTCTGAAGTCTTTTCTAACCTTATTGATTCTATGATGTGTTCAAGGTTATGCTGGATGAGGCCTTGAGCAACCTGGGCTAGTGGGAGGTGTTCCTGCCCATGGCAGGGGGTTGGAGCTAGATGATCTTTAAGGTCCCTTCCAGCCCAAACAATTCTATGAATCTGTGAAATGATACCTGTTTGAGGGAGTGGTTTTGTAGATATATTCTGGGATGGTGCTCATCCAGCTCTCATTTTTAGGTTCAGGAGCTTTCAGATGAGCTGAAGGCAAGGAATGAGGAAGATGATCCACTCATGGCAGCTGTCAATGAAAAAGTTGAAGAATGGAAGGTACATTTTCCTACTTTTTTTTTCCTTGTTGGTGTTTTTTAGGAACTATTTCAGGAGTTCTGATGGTATTTTGTCTTCCTTTCAGAAAATCTTAGCTGCCAAAGATGATGAACTGCTAGAGTATCAGCAAATGGTGTTGAACTTGAAAGAGAAAATTAAAATGGCCCAACTTGATGTAGACAGAAACAGTATCATGGCCCTTCAGCAGGTATGGTCCCATCACACACCTCAAAATTATCCTTCACTAAATATGCTACTGAGCAAATAATTGTTTAGTCTTCATAGTTGGCCACCAGCAGAATAAGTATTATTTATTCTTCCTAGTGTATGCTAATTATTGCTTGAGAATTATGAGACAAGTTCGTTCCTTCTACTGCAGAATTAGCATAACAGAAAATACACAGAGGAAACTTCTCTTGCTGTGTGTATGAGCTGGGCTCTGGGTAGAGGCTTTTGTTACTTCCATATTTACTTCATGTCTTAGTGGAGTGGTTGCTTGAACATCTAAGCATCCATAATTTGATGTTTTGAAAATGAGCAGAGGGCTGGAGCACCTCTCCTATGACGACAGACTGAGGGAGTTGGGGCTATTCAGTCTGGAGAGGAGAAGGCTCTGAGGAGACCTAATTGTGGCCTTCCAGAATCTGAAGGGGGCTACAAGAAAGCTGGGGAGGGACTTTGGAGGGTGTCAGGGAGTGATAGGATGGGGGGGGATGGAAAAAAAACTAGAATTGGGTAGATTCAGATTGGATGTTAGGAAGAAGTTCTTCCCCATGAGGGTGGTAAGACACTGGCACAGGTTGCCCAGGGAAGTGGTAGAAACCTCACCCCTGGAGGTTTTTATGGCCAGGCTCGATGAATCTCTGAGCAACCTGATCTAGTGTGAAGGGTCCCTGCCCATGGCAGGGGGTTGGAACTAGATGATCCTTGAGGTCTCTTCCAACCCTAACAATTGCATGATTCTATGATAGCTTAGTTTCTTTCTTTTAAAGCTGATAGTCAAGGAAGATTCTTATCTGATGTCTATTTAATGTCTTCCTGTGTCTCACCTAATGCCATACTGTCAAGCCCTTTTTTCAGCCCGTGGAACAGCTAGATAGAATTCAAATCTCTCACACTCATGCAAAAAAAAAAGACCCTTGAAAAACTGAAAAAGAATAAATATCTAAATCCCACAGCCCAGTAGGAATGCTGAGACTGTAGAAAGTATAGCATATGACAGCAGGATGATTTCCTTTCTTGCTTCAAGGTTTGTAAAGAAATGTGCAGTGACATGTAAGAGCCCTTGTAGCCTGAGAAGTAGGGTGAGGTACAGAAGTTTCATGGTTTTCCTTATTTTATTTGATGAGTGGGGAAAAAAAAATAACATCTCTCTGTGAGAGCTCTGAAGTTCATGTAAGCACAGAAATAGCTCAGTAGAAGTTACTGGAGAAGAGGAGGCTCAGGGGAGACCTTATTGCCCTCTACAACTACCTAAAGGGAGGTTGTAGCCAGGAAGGGGCTGGTCTCTTCTCTCAGACAAGCAGCACCAGAGCAAGAGGACACAATCTCAAGCTGTGCCAGGGGAAGTTTAGGCTTGAGGTGAGGAGAAAGTTCTTCACAGAGAGAGTTGTTAGCTATTGGAATGTGCTGCCCAGGGAGGTGGTGGAGTCACCATCCCTGGAAGTGTTCAAGAGGGGATTGGATGTGGCCCTTGGTGCCATGGTCTAGTAGTCATGAGGTCTGTGGTGACAGGTTGGACTTGATGACCTCTAAAGTCTTTTCCAACCTTACTGATTCTATGAAACTTTTCCAGTCACTGTGTGTTTCTGGATGTACATGCAAGCAAAACAAAGCATGATGTGACTTTTGAAAAGCTGGAGGAGGAAGCTGTGAGAGGCCTGAATCTTTTCAGGAACCTCCTAGAGAACTGCTCAATTCAAAACTCATCTACTGAACTACTGCTTTTGGGGTGTGTGTGTCTGTTTGAATGCTCTATTTTCACTCTTTCTTTTATTTTTCCTGCTTTGCCTTTCTATCCTCAACTTCTAGATAATATCTGATCTCTATGTTGTAAGTACAGCATATTGGATGTTCTGTAAAATGTTTCATTAGCTACCTTGGAGTTCTTCATTTGTTGCTTTAGCTACCTTGGAGTTCTTCATTTGTTGCTTTAGCCACTTTGGATTCCTTCATTTGTTGTTTTAGCTGCTTTGAATTCCTTCATTTCTTGTGTGGTGGTTCCTGTTGGTAGCTTGCCTGTTAGTAAAGAAGAATTCTTTAATGGAGGCTCCTTTTTGTGTGTGTGTGTGTTTTTTTTTGTGTAGGGTGTGCAAGACAGAGATGCTCAGATCAGATTGCTCACTGAGCAGGTTGAACAGTACACCAGAGAAATGGAACAAAATGCATTTCTTATGGAGGGCTTGAAAAGTGATCTCCAAAAAGGTAAAGGTAGTGTGACCATTTCAATGTCTATAGGCTCATTCTCTCCGGAGACATTCATTTCTGTCATGCCTATAGAAAGAGAAATAAGAAACCACCATTTTCTGTGCATTCTTTATTGCTAAAAACATGGGGGGGGGAATTTTACAGCATTTGATTAATATTAGTCTCTGATTTTTCTCTTCTTTTCCATTTCAGTAAACATTTTGTAAAGAGTTTACATTTATTTATGACCAGTAACTGTATTTGGATAGCAGTTTAGATGCAAGACCTTACCTGGAGTACTGCATCCAGCTCTGGAACCCTCAGCAAAGCAAGGACATGGACCTGCTGGAGTGGGTCCAGAGGAGGACCACAAAAATGATCGGGGGGCTGGAGCACCTCTCCTACAAGGACAAGCTGAGGGAGCTGGGATTGTTCAGCCTGGAGAAGAGAAGACCTAATAGCAGCCTGCCAGTACCTGAAGGGGGCTACATGAAGACTGCAAAGGGTCTGTTAGCAAAGACCTGCAGTGAAAAGACAAGGGGCAATGGTTTGAAATTAGGAGGAGATTTAGGTTGGCTATTAGGAACAAGTTCTGCACCAAGAGGATGGTGGAACACTGGAACAGGTTGCCCAGGGAGGTGGTTGAGGCCCCATCCCTGGAGGTACTCAAAGTCAGGCTTAAGAAGGCTCTGAAAAACCTGATCTAGGGGAGAGTGTCCCTGCTGACTGCAGGGGTTTGGACTAGATGACCTTTGGAGGTCCCTTCCAACCAAACCGTTCAATGTTTCTATGAATAGCATCATCTGAAGAGTTTCTTACTTGATCATAGAATCAACCAGGCTGGAAGAGACCTCCAAGATCATCCAGTCCAACCTATCCCCCAGCCCTATCCAATCAACTAGACCATGGCACTGAGTGCCTCATCCAGGCTTTTCCCGAAGATTTCCAGGGGTGGTGACTCCACCACCTCCCTGGGCAGCACATCCCAATGGCCAATCTCTCTTGCTGGGAAGAATTTCTTCCTAACGTCCAGCCTGAACCTCCCCTGGCACAGCTTGAGACTGTGTCCTCTTGTTCTGGTGCTAGTTCTCTTCTCCAGGTTAAGCAACCCCAGCTCCCTCAGCCTCTCCTCACAGGGCTGTGCTCGAGGCCTCTCATTCTGCTGCTGGTTGCCGGGGGAACAGACTGACCCCCACCAGCCTACAGCTTCCCTTCACGTAGTTGTAGACAGCAATGAGGTCTCCCCTTACCCTCCTCTTCTCCAGGCCAAGCAACCCCAGCTCCCTCAGCCTCTCCTCACAGGGCTGTGCTCCAGACCCCTCACCAGTTTCATCTCCCTTCTCTGGACACCTTCCAGTACCTCAACATCTCCCTTGAATCGAGGGGCCCAGAGCTGGACACAGTACTCATGCGTGGCTGACAGCAAGAGCTGCCTAGCTGAACTGTAACCAGATCAAGGTGTTTTGTTGTTTGGGTTTTTTTTTTCCAGGTCACTCGTCTCTTGCTCAGCAGAATCATATTGAGGACATGCAAGAAAAACTAAAAATGCTAGAAGAGAGAAGGAAGGAGGCTGAGAAGTCAGCAGAGTTAGCTGAAGCAGATGCTAGAGAAAAGGACAAAGAACTTGTTGAGACCCTGAAGCGAATGAGAGACTACGAACAGGTAAGCAATTAGTCAGAGTGGACAGCAGATTTTCTCAGATTTTTTAGATCCTTTTGGTCTTTATTTGTGTTCTAATTAGAAATGAAGCTAATGGGTTTTTGGTGCTAATGGGTTGGGGTTTTTTCCTTTCACATGCATGCCCTTTGTGAGCCACACTTAGCAACTTTTCCATCTCAGTCTTAACATTCACTTGGGCTTCTGAAGTCTGTGGAAGTGTAATTGTGCACTCAAGAGTCTCAGAAGAATCATGCAGCAAGAGGGCTCAGTTTTGAGTCAAAAGACTCAAAGTCCAGTAACTTACTCTGGAGAGTGCAGAACACAAGGTGAAAAAAACCTCTTTTCTCACCTGCTTAAGGATGAAAGACAGATTCATCATTTCTTACCTCTTTTCTCACCTATTTAATGATGAAGGACAGATTAATCATTTCTTCCCTCTTTTCTCCCCTGTTTAATGATAAAAGGCAGCTTCATCCTTTATTTTCTTCCCTTTTCTCTCCCCTGTTTAATGGTAAAAGACAGCTTCATCCTTTATTTCCTTACCACTTTCCTCACCTGTTTAAGGATGAAAGATAACTTCATCCTTTGTTTTCCTTACCACTTTCCTCACCTGTTTAAGGATGAAAGATAACTTCATCCTTTGTTTTCCTTACCTCTTTCCTCACCTGTTTAAGGATGAAAGATAACTTCATCCTTTGTTTTCCTTACCTCTTTCCTCACCTGTTTAAGCATGACAGATCCATCCTTTCTTTTCTTACATCTCCTGTCAGTTGTTTTTTTGTTGTGTTGTTGTTTTGTTTGTTTTTTCTTCACTTTCCATTTGGGTTTTTACAGGGAATATATGGTTTGGAAGAGGCTGTTGCTGAAATAAAAGCTTTAAAAAGGCAAATCAAAGTACAAGATCATGAGATTGAAACATTGATTCAGGAAGTCAATAAACTTGAACTTAAAATAAATGATTTACTTGATGAAAATGAAGAACTCAGGGAGCGTTTAGGTATGAGACATCCATTCTGTCCTCAGTTGATTTGTTGTGAAGGAATTGAAGCAACATTGTCATGGATCTCTGCTAACCACTTGGAAATGATTTTGTATGTTCTGCTCATATTTGCAAGTATTTTTAGCTGCTTAGGATAAGCTGCCTGGCTGAAGGTGAATGGACCTGACTGAACGTGGCTTCCAGGTTGTATTGAGTGATAAAAGTAGGAGAAGAGGACATTGAGGCTCTTGAACGTGTCCAGAGAAGGGCAGTGAGGCTGGGGAGAGGCCTCAAGCACAGCCCTGGGAGGAGAGGCTGAGGGAGCTGGGGTTGCTTAGCCTGGAGAAGAGGAGGCTCAGGGGAGACTTTCATGCTCTCTCCAACTCCCTGAAGGCAGATTGTAGCCAGGTGGGGGTTGATCTCTTCTCCCAGGCAAGCAGCACCAGAACAAGAGGCCACAGTCTCAAGCTGTGCCAGGGGAGATTCAGGCTGGATGTTAGGAAGAAGGTCTTCCCAGTAAGAGAGATTGGCCATTGGGATGTGCTGCCCAGGGAGGTGGTAGAGTCACCATCACTGGAGGTGTTCAAGAGGGGATTGGATGTGGCACTCGGAGCCATGGTTTAGTTAGTCATGAGGTGTTGGGTGACAGGTTGGACTTGATGACCTCTGAGGTCTTTTCCAACCTTAGTGATTCTGTGATTCTAAGAGGTTTTGCTGAGGTTGCTTTTTTTTTTTTTTTTTTTTTTGGTTTGGATTCCTCTTGGATTGTTTAATTTCATAGTATGGGATTTGGAAACCATAAGATGCTTCAATTGTAATGCTAGATTGAAATGAAAACCACCCCAACTTATAAATTTGGCCAGGCTTAATTGTACACAGAAGAATCCAAACATAAATGGTTTAGGTGGCTTTTTTGGTCTTGAGTAACTGAAGTAAAAATTGTGCTTTCTTCTGGTGTTACTGCAGTTCATGCAGCCCAGAAGGCAAATCATGTCCTGGGCTGCATCAAGAGGAGTGTGGGAAGCAGGGCAAGAGAGGGGCTTCTGCCCCTTGACTCTGCTCTTGTAAGGCCCCACCTCAAAGGCCTCCAGTTCTGGTGTCCACAGCATAAGGACACAGAGTTGTTGGAGGGAGCCCAGAGGAGGCCACAAAGGTGATCTAAGGGCTGGAGCAGCTCTGCTGTGAGGAGAGGATGAGGCAGCTGAGGTTGTTCAATACTCCAAGGGGATCTTAGAGCTGCCTTCCAGTACTTGAAGGGATCCTGCAGGAAGGCTGCAGAGAGACTTTTCTTGAGGGTGTCTAGCAATAGGACAAGGGGAGATGGTTTGAAGCTGGGGGAGACTAGGTTGAGACTGGATCTTAGGAAGATGTTTCTCAGTCTTAGGGTGGTGAGTCTCTGGAACATGTTGCCCAAGGAGGTTGTTGATGCCTCCTTGGGGTGCTGAAGGCCAGGTTGGAGGAGGCCTTGAGCAGCTGAGTCTAGTTGAGAGGTGTTCCTGCATATGGCAGGAGGCTCAGAGTAGATGACCCCTGAGGTCCCTTCCAATCTAAGGCACTCCAGGATTTTTGTGTATATATAAATATATCTATAGGATACTTATCTATATTCAGCTACCAACATTGATTCTTAATTCATTGATTTGTGGAGTGGTTTGGGTTGGAAAGCTCCTTAAGGATCATCTAGTTCCCACCCCTTTACCATGGGGATGGCCACCTCCCACTAGTCATGTTCTAATTTCAATTAACACCATTCTAACAATGATGAGTGTTCCTCTTTCATGAATACTTAGACACCATATACTGTGTTTTAGGTCTTGAGCCCAAGACCGTGATTGATTTAAATGAATTCAGGAGCAGCAAAACACTGAAGCAGCAGCAATACAGAGCTGAAAACCAGGTTCTTCTGCAAGAGGCAAGTGAAAAACCCAATCTTTGCTACAGAGGATGAATGTGTTTGAGCAAAATGGAGCCCTGACCTGTGAATAATCCTTTGCAGATTGAAAGACTGGAAGAGGAAAGAATTGAACTGAAAAAACAGGTTCGGAAGTTGGCTCAGGAGAAAGGGAGGAAAGTTGCAACAACAGGTAGGACTTTTTCATTCTGAGTTGACCTTTCCAGAGCTTGCTGGCTGTACTAACTGCTGTGAGTAGGTGTAACATAGTTACATGTTTAACTTGCAAGGCCAAAGACATTTCATTCAATCTGTAGGAAGAGGTGAGTGAGTTTTGCATCTCCATAGTCTTACAGCCCAGTAGCTTTTTGATTCATGGTGGCTTGTAATGCATCACTGAGAGTTGTGTCCTTGACTTGTGGATCTCAGATGCAGGATGATAATAATACTGTGGCCAGCAGGAGCTGGGAGGTCATTCTGCCCCTGTACACTGCACTGGTTATGCCACACCTTGAGTACTGTGTCCAGTTCTGGGCCTCTCAATTTAAGAAAGACATTGAGACTCTTGAACATGTCCAGAGAAGGGCAATGAGGCTGGGGAGAGGTCTGGAGCACAGAGCTGGGAGGAGAGGCTGAGGGAGCTGGGGTTGCTTAGCCTGCAGAAGAGGAGGCTCAGGGAAGACCTTCTTGCTGTCTACAACTACCTGAAGGGAGGTTGTTGCCAGGTGGGGGTTGGTCTCTTCTCCCAGGCAAGCAGCACCAGAACAAGAGGACACAGTCTCAAGCTGCGCCAGGGGAAGTTTAGGCTGGAGGTGAGGAGAAAGTTCTTCCCAGCAAGAGAGACTGGCCATTGGGATGTGCTGCCCAGGGAGGTGGTGGAGTCACCATCCCTGGAGGTGTTCAAAAAGGGATTGGATGTGGCACTTGGAGCCATGGTTTAGTTAGTCATGAGGTGCTGGGTGATAGGTTGGACTTGATGATCTCTGAGGTCTTTTCCAACCTTACTGATTCTATGCTTCTATGATCTTGCCATGATTTCCAGTAAATCTATACAATCCTTTCACATTAAATCTGTGTGTTTCAAAAAGTCTTAACATTTCACATCTGAGCCACCCAGGGAAGCATCCTGTGCTCAGAAGGAAAGGTTTGCAGCTCCTTCCTTTGCAGGCAGAAAAGTGGAACTCAGATATCCTAAATGGAATATGTTCCCTTGCTTGCAGACCAATTAAAAATTCATAACAAGGCTAATTAAAAATTTTCTAATAAACTATTGCTTGAACATTTACTTGCAATTAGGATTGAGTGGTGTGGATGTGCAGCTAACTGATGGCTTGACTGAAGAGGAGGAAAGGGACAAGAAGTTGGATTTCATGCACAGACATGATATTGCTGAACTAAAAGCAAAGGTAGGTGCTGTGGGTACTCCATATCTCAGACCACATCTTCCCAGGGTGGCTGCTGCATATTCTCTCCTCCTAGCCAGCTGAGGGCCTGCCAGCAGCTGACATGGCCCTGTCTGGGGTGCAGCTCCCTCACCAAAGTCACTTGAAGCAAAGAAATGCCCACACAATATCTGAAGGGCCTGCAGGACCTACCCTGCCTGCCAGCCCTCATTCCTGGAAGCAGGGGAAGGAAGCTCATTGCCCTCTACAACTACCTGAAAGGTGGTTGTAGACAGGAAGGGGTTGGTCTCTTCTCCCAGGCAACCAGCACCAGAACAAGAGGACACAGTCTCAAGCTGTGCCAGGGGAGGTTTAGACTCGAGGTGAGGAAAACGTTCTTCACTGAGCGAGTCATTTGCCATTGGAATGTGCTGCCCAGGGAGGTGGTGGAGTCGCCATCCCTGGAGGTGTTCAAGGGGAGATTGGACATGGCACTTGGTGCCATGGTCTAGTTGTGAGGTCTGTTGGGACAGGTTGGACTTGATGATCCTTGGGGTCTCTTCCAACCTTGGTTATACTGTGATACTGTGATACTGTGAAGCTGCTCCCTTCCCAAGTGCTGATACTGGCAGCTGTGCTTTGCCTGCCCTGGGGCAGCTTCCTCTTCCAGGGACAGTCAGCACAGGGTGGGTCTGTCTTCTGTCTCTAGCTGTCTTAAAACCCCAGGCAGCTGAGGCATCTACCCTGGAGAGGTTGGCTTCTCCCTGCTCCGTGGCTCCACCTCAGATACTGGTGTGTGACCCACATAAGCATCAGGATTAAACCTTTCAGAGCCCAAGGACTGGGGAAACACCTGGATGTTTGAGACCCAAAGAGAGATGTGATCATAGAATCATAGAATCATAGAATCAGTCAGGGTTGGAAGGGACCACAAGGATCATCTAGTTCCAACCCCTGCCATGGGCAGGGACACCCTACACTAGATCACGCTGGCTAGAGCCTCGTCCAGCCTGGTCTTAAACACCTCCAGGGACTGAGCCTCAACCACCTCCCTGGACAACCCATTCCAGGGCTTCACCACTCTCATGGTGAAGAACTTCTTCCTCACATCTAGCCTGAATCTCCCCATTTCCAGCTTCATTCCATTCCCCCTAGTCCTATCACTACCTGAGATCCTGAGAAGTCCCTCCCCAGCCTTCCTGTAGGCCCCCTTCAGATACTGGAAAGCCACAATGAGGTCACCTGGGAGCCTTCTCTTCTCCAGACTGAACAGCCCCAACTCCTTCAGTCTGTCCTCATAGGAGAGGTGCTCCAGCCCTCTGCTCATCCTCGTGGCCCTTCTCTGGACACGCTCCAGCACGTCCACATCCCTCCTGTAATATGGGCTCCAGAACTGGAGGCAGTACTCCAGGTGGGGTCTCACCAGAGCTGAGTAGAGGGGGAGAAGCACCTCCCTTGACCTGCTGGTCACACTTCTCCTGATGCAGCCCAGGATCTGATTGGCTTTCCGGGCTGCAAGCGCACATTGAGAGCTCATGTCAAGCTTCTCGTCCACCAGCACCCCCAAGTCTCTCTCCTCAGGGCTGCTCTCCAGCCAGTCCCTGCCCAGCCTGGATTTGTGCCTGGGATTGCCTCGACCCAGATGCAGGACCCTGCACTTGGTCTTGTTGAAGCTCATGAGGTTGGCTTGTGCCCACCTCTCCAGCCTGTCCAGGTCCCTCTGGATGGCATCCCTTCCCTCCAGCGTGTCCGCTGCACCACCCAGCTTGGTGTCATCAGCAAACTTGCTGAGGGTGCACTCGATGCCACTGTCCATGTCACCCACAAAGATGTGATGCTCCCTGCCTTCTCTCCTGAGACACGGGAAGGGCAGAACTGAGCAGAGCCAGCAGCTCTGGGCATTTTCCTTTGGCCAGGAACATCCCAGGTCTCAAGTTGGGAGGTTTAAGTTGGACATTAGGAGAAATTTCTTCACTAGAAGAACATTTCATTTTGCTTTAGACACTGTGGAATTTCCCTGGTGAATGGAATCCCAGTGGATTAGCAAGATTTGCAAGCATTTGTTCCCATTCAACCACAGAGTCTTGGTGAAAAGCCTAACATGAAAATGCCTCAATTACCATTTTCTGTGTGTTTTCTTTGCCTGTTTCTTTAGAATGAAGATCTTGCAAATGAATTAAGTGTGAGAGAGAAAGATTTGGAGAAGAACAAGATTGTCATGGCCAAACTTCAATCTAAGTGTGAGTTGCAAACTGTTTTCAAACTGGGGAATATTATCCTTGCAGATAAGTTGCTGATTCAGTTGTTGTGTGGTCAGAATCATTTCCCTGTTACAGCCAAACATTTCCAAGGTGGTCACTTTTCTGCATGTGTGAAAGGCAGGCAGACAGGCTACTGAAGAATTGAAATCAGTGGCAGGAAACGTTGGAAACTGGAAGATTTAATACAGTAAAATGTCTTCCTATAAAGCCTTTCATTATTGTTTTGGGCAGGAATGTTGTCTGGGGAGGAATAACACAGGCACCAGTACAGACTAGGGGGCATCCTGCTGGAAAGAGAGAAAGACCTTGGAGTCTTGGTGGACAGCAACTTCTCCATGGGACAGCAATGTGCCCTTGTGGCCAAGAAGGCCAATGGCATCCTGGGGTGCATCAGGAAAAGTGTGGCCAGCAGGTCAAGAGAGGTTCTCCTCCTCCTCTGCTCAGCCCTGCTGAGATCACATCTGGAATACTGTGTGCAGTTCTGGGCTCCCCAGTTCAAGAGAGACAGAGACCTGCTGGAGAGAGTCCAGCAGAGGCTATGAGGATGCTGAAGGGACTGGAACCTCTGTGTGATGAGGAAAGGCTGAGAGCCCTGGGGCTGCTTAGCCTGGAGACGAGGAGGCTGAGAGAGGATCTTACTAATATCTAGAAGTATCTGAGGGAGGAGTGCCAAGAGGAAGGGGCCAGGCTCTTTTCAGTGGTGCCCAGTGGCACGATGAGGGTCAGTGGACACAAACTGCAACCTGGGAAGTTCCACCTCAGCATGAGGAGAAATTTATTTGGTGTGAGGGTGCTGGAGCCCTGGAGCAGGCTGCCCACAGAAGTTGTGGAGTTTCCTTCTCTGGAGACTTTCAAGACCTATCTGGATGTGCTCCTGTGTAACCTGCCCTGGGTGATCCTGCTTTGGCTGGGGGTTGGTCTCAATGATCTCCAGAGGTCCCTTTCAGCCCCTACCATTCTGTGAATGTTCTCTTGGTATTTCTCCAGGAAAACACACTCTCTGGATGTCCCTAGCAGCTCTGCCTTTCAGTTCCTAGTTGGTAATGTCCATACATGATAGGAACATTCTTTTTATGTATCAAATCAAGAAGCATTATAATAAAACATCCTAGGGTGCTTTGATGTGAAGGTGGTAATTCAGCCTTTCAGTGCTTTTAGACACATTTACCCTTTCTGTCACAGTGAAAGAGCTGTCAGAAGAGAACAAACACCTGGAACGAGGAATGAAAGAAATATTGCAAGCTGTGAAGGAAATGCAGAAGGATCCTGGTGTGAAGGGAGGAGAAACAGCATTAACAATCCCCACCCTGGATCGTTTGGTTAATGTGAGCTTTCTTTTTCAAGTGTTACTTAGCTTTACAGGAGTTACAGCCTTTTCTTCCTCCCTCCTCACTTACTGGCCTATTGCTTAATTGAATGCTAGCTTTCTTAGTTACAAGGAGGAGTCCATGGTGTGCTACCTCTTTCAAAATGCAAATTAAAAATGAATAGAGATAGCCAAAAAAAATCTATATGGATGAGGCTCTGGCCAGCCTGATCTAGTGTGGGGGGTGTCCCTGCCCATGGCAGGGGGGTTGGAACTAGATGACCCTTGTGGTCCCTTCCAACCCTGACTGATACTATGGTATTCTAAAACAATAAATCTTCACCTGCAGAACACAAAAAGTCTTGGGCAGATTTATTGTCCCAGCCACAACGTTCAGGCAAGACTTCATTTGCCTGCCTTCTGTCTGTAGGAGGTGTTTAAATAAAAACCTCTTTATTCAAACATCTTCACAGGAGACAAAAAACCCAAGCAACAAAAAAGAATTTCAGTCTATGTCTCTGGCAAACACTCCATCAGGGAATGGAGAAGCTGATTTCAAAGCATGAAGACTTGATGCCTGTTGCTAATTTCACTACTCTAAACTTGAGGGCTCCAGGTGCTTATGGAAAATAAAGCTTCTCTGCCCCTTGTTTGTTTTGGTTTTTTTTTGTTCCTTCTGTTTTGTTAATTGATTAGGCCATGGAATCAAGGAATTCAGAGGGGGTGTGTGATGTGGGAGTGCACTTGAAAGCTCAGGTCGACCAACTTACAGGACGAAATGCAGAACTGAGACAAGAGCTGAAAGAGGCTCAGAAGGAGGCAACAAATTCCTCTAACCAGCTGGCAAGTGCAAATGAAAAGGTATCAAACCCACACAGTCTATAAGGTGCTTAAGGGAACAGTTTAATTATACAAATGGTAACCAGATTTATGTGTTGGGTTTACCAGTTTGTCCAATTTCAATTCAAGTCTTCCTCTTCTAAATGTTAACTTTAGTTCTGGCATATGGCCAGGGCCAAAGAATGGTTGGGGAATGGAGTTAACTCCATCTGGTGGCTGGTCACCAGTGGTGTTCCCCAGGGCTCAGTGCTGGGGCCAGTTCTCTTTAACATCTTAATCAATGATCTGGATGAAGGGACTGGGGCACCCTCAGTAAGTTTGCAGATGACACTAAGATGGGTGGGAGAGCTGATCTGCTTCAGGCTAGGAAGCCTCAGCAGAGGGACTTGGCCAGCCTGAATCGATGGGCAGAGGTCAGCTCAAGGAGGTTTAACAAAGCCGAGTGCTGGCTTCTGCTCCTGGGTCACAACAACCCCCTGAACACTGCAGGCTGTGAGCAGAGTGCCTGGAATTATGACAGGACAAGGGGGAATGGTTTGAAGCTGAGGGAGAGTAGGTTTAGACTGGATCTTAGGAAGAAGTTCTGCAGTGCAAGGCTGGTGAGACTCTGAAACAGGTTGCCCACAGAGGCTGTGGATGCCTCCTCCCTGGAGGTGTTCAGTGTGAAGCTGGATGAGTTCTTGAGCAACTTGGTCTAGCTGAGAGGTGTCCCTGCCCATAGGAAGGAGGTTGGAGTAGATGATCTCCAAGATCCCTTCCAATCTAAGCCATTCTATGATTCTGTGGTCTTAGAGAAGCAGAGAGCTTTTGAGAAGTTAGATAGAAGGGCAAAGACTTGTTTAGAGTAACCTATCAAATAGTAACTCTCATAATTCTTTCCAAAACCTCATCTTTTTAAAAGGAATACTTTAGGATACAAGTCCAAGTCACTTAGGTTGTTAATAACAAACCAGTGTGGCACAGGAAAAACAATTTATTTGCCTAGAGTCATGGAATCAACAAAGGCTGGTCATCAAAGAGATCATCAAGTCCAGCCTATTACCTAATACCTAACACCTCATAGAATGATTTGGGTTGGAAGGGACCTCCAAAAGATACCTAGTCCAACCCCCCTGCAGTGAGCAGGGGCATCTTCCACTAGGTCAGGTTGCTCAGAAGCCTTTGTCAAACCTGACCTTAAATATCCCCAGGGATGGGGCCTCAGCTGCCTCCGTAGGCAACCTGCTCCAGTGTTCCACCATCCTTGTGGTGCAGGACTTGTTCCTAACAGCCATTAGTTGTTGGGTCTTTTAAATTGAATTTAACTCAATTTTAATTGAATAGCAAGAGCTACTTTATGATTTTGTTTGCTTCTTTTCTTTAGATTAAACAACTGAACCATGAAATAAGCTCATTACGTCAGGCAGAAGGTCCCAGTGCTGGCTTCCAAACAGTGAATCTCCCAGAGGGAATGGCTCCTTCAAGTTTTAATGTCATTAATTCTCTGAATGAATATCTAATCCATCTTGTACAGGTAACTCATTTCACAGAATCACACAGCGGCATTCAGGTTGGAAAAGGCCCTCAGGATCACCAAGTCCAACCCAGAACCCTTCTCTACAAGGTTCACCCCTAAACCATAGCCCAAATCACAACATCCAAACCACCTTGAAACACATCCAGGGTTGGTGACTCCACCACCCCCCTGGGCAGCACATTCCAATGGCCAATCTCTCTTGCTGGGAATAACTTCTTCTTACACCCACCCTAAACCTCCCCTGGCACAGCTTGAGACTGTGTCCCCTTGTTCTGGCGCTAGTTGGCCAGGAGAAGAGACCAACCCCCACCTGGCTACAACCTCCCTTCAGGTAGTCGTAGAGAGCAAGAAGGTCTCCCTGAGCCTCCTCTTCTCCAGGCTAAGCAACCCCAGCTCCCTCAGCCTCTCCTCACAGGGCTTTTGCTCCAGACCTCTCCCCAGCTTTGTTGCCCTCCTCTGCAGCCTGCCCTCTCTCATGAAAGCATCTCCCTGGAAGACCCAAGGGATTTCAATTAATCCTTTCACATTTGAAACCTGTTCCGTTTTGTGTTTAAAATCTGTATTAATCAATCTTTTTCTTTGGCAAATAATCCTTAGGAACTGGAAAATAAAGAGCAGTTACTGCAGCAATTTGAAGAGGCAGTAGAAGGCTACAAGAGAAAATTTGCAGTGATTCGTCATCAGCAAGGCTTGCTGTATAAAGAATATCAAAGGTATTGTTCCCTCCTCTGAGGTATGGACCTTCAACCACCTAAATGGGTAGGAATTTTGGATGCAAGCTTTGCTGCTCTTTGGTTAGTGTCATAACATCTGCTGCTCTTGGATATGTACTCCATGTATTATAGAATCATAGAGTGGTAGGGGTTGGAAGGGAGCTTGAGAAATTATCCAGCCCAAATACAATACAATACAATACACCAGGCTGGAAGAGACCTTCAAGATCATCGTGTCCAACCCATCAACCAATCCAACCCACCCAACAACTAAACCATGCAGCCAAGCACCCCATCAAGTCTTCTCCTGAACACCCTGCCAAAGCAGGATCAGCTAGGGCAGGACACACAGCAGCACACCCAGTTTGGTTCTGAATGCCATTGGCCTTCTGGGCTGCAAGTGCCCATTGCTGGCTCACGTCCTGCTTCTCCTCCACCAGCACCCCCGAGTCCTTTCCTACTCTCAATCTCATCATCCCCCAGCCAGGACTGACATCAAGGAATGCCCCAACCCAGATGCAGGAGCTTGCACTTTGCCTTATTCCCTCATTCTATATGAAAATATCTGATTACTGTGTTTCAGTCAAAAGGAAAGCTGGCAGAAAGAATCAGAAAAGCTGAAAGAGGAAAAGCAAAAGCTGGAAGAGCAAAAAGAACAGGATGCTACCAAACTAAAGGCATATTCTGTAAGTAATTCTGTTGCTTTCATGTTTCAGAGAGACTTGTAAGGCACAGAACAGAGGGGTTTATAAAATATTATAAATTACCAGCTGGGAAAGATATTGCTGAATTCAAATCAGAAGGGAATTGATTGATTGATTGATTGAGTTCTTAATGGCATGTAGCTCGCAGTTTGCATCTGCACATTGATGCGTGGCAGGATGGGCTTTGGACTAAGATCAGGTGAACATTTTCACATTCAACATTGCTCTGAATTAATGACTGTGGAAGATCAATGAAAATGTGCTAGGGAGGCTTAGGTTGGAGATTGGGAAAAATTTCTTTGCTGCAGGAGTGGTCAAGGACTGGCACAAGCTGCCCAGGGTGGTGGTGGAGTCCCCATCCCTGGGAGGTGTTCAAGAAACCTGTGGCCATGGCACTTTGGGCCATGGCTTGGCCACGGAGGTGTTGGGTTGATGGTTGGACTTGATGATCTTAGAGTTCTTTTCCAACCTTCATGATTCTAAGATGTGGGGGGTTGAAATCCCCCTCCCCCAACATTAAGTTTGCCAGACCAGCTCAGTTGGAAGCAACTTGAAGATGTATTTACAGGCAAAACTACAATCTACAATGGAATGCAATGAATGTGTACAAAATATACAGGATTTACATACATTTACAATCAACAAACAGCACAAAAATCCCTCTGGTCAGAGGCCAGGGAAACTGTCCCTCTGATCCCCACCACCCTCTGTCCGAAAGGGAGGAAGGAGCAGAGGGAAAGCAGTGGTTAGACTGACCCAAAATCATAGCATCATAGAATCAATAAGGTTGGAAAAGACCTCACAGATCATCAAGTCCAACCATCAACCCAACACCTCCTGACAAGTAAACCATGGCTCCAAGTGCCACATCCAATCCCTTTTTGAACATCTCCAGGGATGGTGAGTCCACCACCTCCCTGGGCAGCACATCCCAATGGCCAATCTCTCTTGCTGGGAAGAACTTTCTTCTCACCTCCAGCCTAAACCTCCCCTGGCACAGCTTGAGACTGTGTCCTCTTGTTCTGGTGCTGCTTGCCTGGGAGAAGAGACCAACCCCCACCTGGCTACAACCTCCCTTCAGGGAGTTGGAGAGAGCAAGAAGGTCTCCCTGAGCCTCCTCTTCTCCAGGCTAAGCAGCACCAGCTCCCTCAGCCTCTCCTCCCAGGTCTGTGCTCCAGACCCTCTCCCCAGCCTCGTTGCCCTTCTCTGGACACATTCAGGTGTCTCAATGTCCTTCTTAAATTGAGGAGCCCAGTAACTGGTATCAGGACTCAAGGTGTGGCCTAACCGGTGCTGAGTACAGGGGTTGGATGACCTCCCTCCTCCTGCTGGCCACACTATTCCTGATCCAGGCCAAGATGCCATTAGCCTTCTTGGCCACCTGGGCACAGTGCTGGCTTATGTTCAGCTGCTGTCAGCCAGTACCCCCAGGTCCCTTTCTGCCTGGCTGCTCTCCAAAGTAATGCAGCCGGGGTCAGCAAAAGCAGATTAACCTCTCCCGAGCGACGTGAGCAGAGAAGAGAAGCCCCCAGAAGAAGAAAGATTGGTACAGCCAGTCTTGTAGCAGATATTTCTCCAATGAAACTGTTTAGAATTATCTTTAGTTTTCCTTTTTACACCCAATAGTGATTTCTTTGTATTTTGCTGCTTTTCTGCTCAAGATCTGTAGCAAGACTTTAAAGGCATAGCCTAAACCTCCCCTCTTTCACAGCATTTGCTCAGTGCACTTCAGCTGGATCCTGGTGAAACAAAACAAGTCCTGGCAGAAACTAACAGGAAGATAACTGTTCTACAAGTTAATGAGAGGTCCCTGACGAGGAGGTACACCACTGTGCTTGAAGCAGAAAGGCATCTCAGGAAGGAAAATGAGAAACTCAAGGCTGAGATAACACAGATGGAGGCTGCAGTTATGGGCAGGATTGGGAACCTGCAGCGATTCAAGGTATAGTTTATAGCAGCAACCTGGTGCCTTTGTGTTCCCCCCAGGTTGGCAATCAATGCAGTTGGGTTGTTGTTTTTTTAATGGAAGCAGGACTAATTTCTTCCATTTGTTACCTAAATGCTTGTTAAATGCTGGAAGAAATTCTGTCCAAATATTCTGTATTCAAATAAGTATCTCAGAGGCTGGCTTCAGTCCATTTTGGGACTTGAATACTGGGTTCAGTTTGGGGCCACTCACTCCAAGAAGGACCTTGAGGGGCTGGACCCTGTCCAGAGAAAGGCAACAAAGCTGGGGAAGGGTCTGGAGAGCAGGGCTGGGGAGGAGCAGCTGAGGGAACTGGGGGTGTTTAGTGTGGGAAGAGGAGGCTGAGGGGAGACCTCATTGCTCTCACAGAGGAGGTTGGAGCAAGATGGAGGATGGTTTCTTTCCTATTGCAACTGATATGAAAACAGGAAATGGCATCAAGTTACACCAGGGGAGGTTTAGCTTGGACATTAGGAGTCCAGAGGGGAGCCACAAAGATGATCCAAGGGATGGAGCACCTCTCCTGTGAGGAGAGGCTGAGGGAGCTGGGCTGTTCAGCCTAGAGAAGACTCCAGGGGGACCTTCTAGCAGCCTCTCAAAACCTGAAGGAATCCTACAGGAAGGCTGGAGAGAGACTTGTCATAAGGGTGCCTAGCAGTAGAACAAAGGGGAATGGATTTAAGCTGAGGGAGAGTAGGTTTAGACTGGATCTTAGGAAGAAGTTCTTCAGTATGAGGGTGGTGAGGCTCAGGAAGGCTGTGGATGCCTCCTCCCTGAGGTTGTTCAAGGCCAGGGTGGATGAGGCCTTAAGCAGCTGAGTCTAACTGAGAGGTGTCCCTGCCCATGGCAGGAGGGTTGATCTTGGAGGTCCCTTCTAACCTAAGCCATTGTGTGATTCCATGAAGTAACACTTGCTGTTGATTATTTTCATAGGAAATGGCCAGCTTCAAGATTGCAGCTCTGCAAAAAGCTTTGGATGGCAGTGTCCCCCTGTCTGAGCTAGAACTGGCTAATAAGCAGTACAATGCCCTGACTGCCAAATACAGAGACATGCTGCAGAAGGACAACTTACTGGTCCAAAGGACAACGAATATGGATCACATGGAGGTAGTATTTGTCTTGTGTTTCAACCCTAAAGGAAGGGGAAAACTTCTTTATACCTTCAGTCTGCATTGTTGTGTTTCATTTAACAGAAAGATAGAAGGTAAGTCCCAGTGCTGGAACTGCCTGAATTTGTGCCAGGGCAGGTTTAGGTTGGAAATGAGGAACAGTTTCTTTCCTGCAAGAGGGGTCAGGCATTGGAACAGGCTGCCCCTGGAGTCCCCATCGCTGGAGGCATTCATGAAATGCATGGACATGGCACTCTAGGATATGGTTTAATGGCCATGGTGGTCATAGGCTGAAGGTTGGACTTGATGATCTTAAAGGACTCCTCCAAATAGAACATTTCTATGTATGAGATGTTGGAGTCAGTCTTGCTGTCAAATTGTCATAGAATTGTAGAATGGTTTGGGTGGGAAGGGTCCTTCGAGACCGTCCAGTTCCAACCCCTGCCATGGGCAGGGACATCTTCCACCAGCCCAAGTTGCTCAAGGCCTCATCCAACCTGGCCTTGAACACCTCTGGGGAGGGGGCATCCACAGCCTCTCCCTGGGCAACCTGTTCCAGTGTCTCTCCACCCTCACTGGAAAGAATTTCTTCCTAATCTCCACTCTCCATCTCCTTTCTTCCAGTTTCAATCCATTCCCCCTTGTCTTACCACTCCAAGCCCTGTTAAAACAACCTTCCTTTCCCATTCTTAATGAGGTATTTAATTAATGAGGTATTTGGTGGGACAAAAAGAGGCTTTTACACTTGAATTCCATGTACTTTTCCTTTCATTTTAATTCTGAACGCTGGAGGAGCCACAGTCAGTGGTGATCAACATTCATGGTGAGACACCATGGCACTAAGACAGGTACAACACAGAGGGGCAAGAGTAGTATTTTTACACTTAAGAGGAAACTTTGAGCCCTTCTGTTGTCATGTGTGTAGATTATGGGGTGTGCACAGGTATGTGTAATTTAGATGTTAAATTAAATGCTATTGCAAACATCAACTCTGCTACAGTTAAATAGTTCCTTGCCCTGTTCTTGTCACCCAGCGTGAGAACGAGTCCTTGAGGTCGCAGATGAATTCGTTGAGTAAGGAGCTGGAGATCACAAAGGAGAAGCTTCACACTGTGGAACAGGCTTGGGAGCAGATGGCTAAACTGGGCAAGTATGGAACTTGTGTTACAGCCTGAAAAGTCAAATGGTATGTCCTGTGGAAAAGTAATCACAGAATCATTAGGGTTGGAAAAGACCTCTGAGATGATCTTGGAGGCCTTTTCCAAGCCAAACAATTCCATGATTCTGTGATGTTTTATTTAAGTTAGATACTTCTCTGATATGTAATAAGGCAAGATAAGCACACCTTCAGGCTGGCAGTTGAATATAGATAAGTGTTCTCTCTATATATATATACAAAAATTACAATACAATAGAATAGAATAAACCAGGTTGGAAGAGCCCTTCAAGATCACCGCATCCAACCCACCTAAACAACTAAACCATGGCACCAAGCACCCCATCAAGTCTCCTCCTGAACACCTCCAATGATGGGGACTCCACCACCTCCCTGGGCAGCACATTCCAATGGGCTATCACTCTCTCTGTATAGAACTTCTTCCTAACATCCAGCCTAAACCTCCCCTGGCGCAGCCTGAGACTGTGTCCTCTACAGAATGGCTTAAGTTGGAAAGGACCTCAGAAATATCTACTCCAACCTCCCTGCCATGGGCGGGGACAACTGTCAGCTAGACTCAGCTGCTCAAGGCTTCATCCAACCTGGATTTGAACAACTCAAGGGAGGAGGCATCCACAGCCTCCCTGGGCAACCTATTCCAGAGTCTCACCAACCTCATACTGAAAAACATCTTCATAAGATCCAGTGTCAACCTACTCTCCCTCAGCTTCAAACCATTCCCCCTTGTCCTGTCTCTAGACACCCTTAAGAAAGGCCCCTCTGCAGCCTTCCTGAGGCATCCCTTCAGGTATTGCAAGGCAGCTAGAAGGTCACCCTGGAGTCTTCTCTTCTCCAGGCTGAGCAACCCCAAAAAGTAATTGTGGAACTCTGATGAAGTCACCCAAGAAAGATAAAGCAAAACTCATGTCCTGTGTCATAGTGCAGGTAGTTTTCACAGTCAGCCAGGTTATGTGTGCCATGATTTACATACCTTTCTATTTTGATGTAGGGGGTGAGAATGCCATGGACAAGGCCACGAAAGCAATAACCAACAGCGAGATTTTGTCCATATCGAAGAAGATCACAATGCTGGAAATGAAGGAGCTGAACGAAAGGCAGAGAGCAGAACACTCCCAGCGCATGTATGAGCACCTGGGCAAGACTGTAAAGCAGCTGGAGGAGCGTAATCTTGACTTGGAAACCAAGTTTGCTGAGGTAAAGCTGTGGAGATTTCATTTGCCACATCTTCCAAGCCCATTTGTGGATGCTGCAAGCAGGGCGTTTAAAGAGGGAGAAAGGAGATTGGGTTCTGACCAAAGCTGAATAGTTTTTTGTTGGGGGTTGGTCTCTTCTCCCAGGCAACCTGTGACAGAATGAGAGAACACAGCCTCAAGGTGCACCAGGGGAGGTTTAGCCTGGATGTTAGGAAAAATTCTTCACAGAAAGAGAAATTGGTTGTTGGAATGTGCTGCCCAGGGAGGTGGCGGAGTCACCATCACTGGAAGTGTTTAAAAAGAGACTGGATGAGGCACTTGGTGCCATGGTTTAGTTGATTAGATGGTGATAGGTTGGACTTGGTGATCTTGAAGGTCTTTTCCAACCTGATTAATTCTGTATTCTGTATTGTAGTGACTTAAAATGGTACTTTTGGAGGTGCTTTTTTCTTTGCAGCCTTGGGAGCAGTTGTGTGCTTAGGATGCCATTTGGTTTGGGGTTGCTTTTGTGGTTTATTGTGGGTTTGGTTTGTTGTGTCTCTTTTTTAAGCTCACCAAAATCAACCTGGAGGCACAGAAAGTGGAACAAGAATTGAGAGATGAACTGTCCAAGAGTGTGAGTAAGGCAGTAAGTGATGCAGACAAGCAAAAAATCCTGGAGCTGGAGAAGCATGAGATGGAGCTCAAGGTTGAAGTGTCAAAGTAAGTGCTGAAGTGACAGATTTCTGGTGCAGCATGTTTGGAAGCATGCAAAAAAATTAGGCTTCTTAGGCTTAAGGAATACTACTACTTAGACATGACCTAGCACCTGATTTATTTTGTTTGGTCATATATGCCAAACTTGGAATTGAAATTGGAAAATGAAGCTTTTTTTAGTTCATGGCCATAAAGTCAGTCATTTGCTTATTGTGATTTGAACAAGGCATTGAAGTGCTGGCCTGGCTAGATGTGGGTAGGTGTGCTCTGAAATACTTACTGTTAGGGTTTTATGAACAAACTGATTAAAGTTGGTGGTGTTTCTGTGCCACAGCCTCCTTTAAATGCCTGGAAATCTCAGGTCTTGGTTTCAGAGGCATAGATACCTCAAGGATCAAACTGCAGGGAGGGAACTGTTGCTGACTTACAATTGTGAGATGGGCTTTGGATGCATGAATTGAAAAGGCAACCTTTTTGCATCTGCTGAGATGGACAGTTGTCTTTGAGTAACTAATGTAAATCCTGTTGTGTTCCTGGAACAGCAGCAACTCTGAGGATGTTTTCAGTGAAAATGAGGGATTAGATTTGAGGAAGCAGAGAAGGGAATTGAGGATGAAACATTGGGAGCATTTATCATAGAGTCACAGAATGGTTTGGGTTGGAAGGGACCTCAGAGATCATCTCTTCCAACCTCCTGCATGAGGGTACTGCTGGCTCCTGTTGAGCTTCTCCTCAGTCAACACCCCCAAGTCTTTTTCTTCTACAGTTTACTAAATGTCCTAAAGTGGGAGAGAAATAGGGGATGGAGATGCATAGCTCTAGTAGAAACCATGGCATTGTGTTCCTGGAGTCAGTTACTGCTCTCAGACCTGTAGATAACTTGCAGGAAGGTGTCCTGTGAAGACTTTGAGAGGCAATGCAGAAGAATTATCATAACAAGGACCCTGAAGAGTAGAGAAGAGTTTGCTGAAAAGAGCAAAGGTGTCAAATACAATCAACATCTGGTCTTAGTGTGGTAAGATACTCAGTGGTGTGGGGTGACACAATACTCTTGTTTTCTCTGCAAGGTTAAGAGAGCTCTCTGACATAGCCAAAATGCAAGTGGAAGCTCTGGAGGCACGCCAGCAGCACAGAGATAAGGAAGTGGAGTCTCTTAGAATGCAAATTTTGGACTACCAGGTAAAATTCAGCCACTATTAAACAGCATTTTGGATTATGTTGGGGTTTTTTGCTTTTATTCCCTGGGGTGAAAAGAAATCATTTTACTTTGAATTGGGGAATTAACAAAAGCATTTCAGAAGGATCTTAGCAAGCTGGTCCTTGTTGTGACCACACCCTTTGAAGAGTTCTATATGACATAATTATCCCATTCTCCATTTCTTCCATTCCTGTCTGTACAGCTCTTGCAGATCCTGAGCTTTTTTCTGTTACTGAGGCAATATTTATTCCCATTTTATTCATAGCTCATGGTCAAATATCAGGAAATTCTTGTAAATTTTGCAGATCTGCAGTGGACCTTACATTGCTTTGTTGCTAGCAGAAAGAATCTCTTGGGATACAGGCTGGGTGCAGAGTGGGGTGTAAGCAGCTCTGGAGAAAGAGACTTGGGGTTGTTGATTGAGGAGAAGCTCAACAGGAGCCAGCAGTGCCCTCATGCAATCCAGAAGGCAAATTGTGTCCTGGGCTCCATCAAGAGGAATCCAGTATCCAGTACCTCCAGTATCTGAAGGGGGCTACAAGAAGGCTGGGGAGGACTTCTCAGGATCTCAGGCAGTGATAGGACTAGGGGGAATGGAATGAAGCTGGAGGTGGGGAGATTCAGGCTGGAGGTGAGGAGGAAGTTCTTCCCCATGAGAGTGGTGAAGCCCTGGAATGGGTTGTCCAGGGAGGTGGTTGAGGCCCCGTCCCTGGAGGTGTTTAGGACCAGGCTGGATGAGGCTGTGGCCAGCCTGATCTAGTGCCGGGTGTCCCTGCCCATGGCAGGGGGTTGGAACTAGATGATCCTTGTGGTCCCTTCCAACCCTGACTGATACTATGGTACTATGAATGTGGCCAGCAGGGCAAGAGAGGGGATTCTGCCCCTTGACTCTGCTCTGCTGAGACCTCACCTCCAATCCTGCCTCCAGTTCTGGTGTTTCCATCAAAAGGAGGACATGAAATTATTGGAGTCAGTCCAGAGTGCCACAAATGTGGTCCAAAAGCTGGAACATCTGTGCTCTAAGGATAGGCTGAAGGAGCTGGGGTTGTCTTGGGGGACCTTAGAGCAGCCTTCCAATAGCTGAAGGGATCCTACAGGAAGGCGGCAGGGGGCTTTTCATAAGGGTGTCAAGCAGCAAGACAAGGGGGAATGGTTTTAAGCTGAGGGAGAGTAGGTTTAGAGTGGGGTTTTGGAAGCTCTTCAGTACAAGGGTGGTGAGACTCTGGAATAGGTTCCCCAGGGAGGTTGTGGCTGCCCCTCCCCTGGGGGTGTTCAAGCCCAGGTTGGATGAGGCCTTTAGCAACCAAGTCTCGTTTGGGAGGCCGTGGCAGGGAGGTTGGAGTAGATGATCTCTGAGGTCCCTTCCAACCTAGGCCATTCTGTGATGTACATATCCAGTGCATAAATAAAATACAAACAATAATGGCTTGTTTCTCTTTGCACACGCAATGCATAGCCATCAAAGATGTTCAAAAGGTGTTCGTGGTTCCATGCACAATGCATGCATATATATCAAACAAAGAGGAGATGTTCCTGTGGACATGCACAGCGCATGACCATGTTCCAAGTGACAAACCCATTTGTTCTGTGAACTTCTTCTCAGGCACAGTCTGATGAAAAAGCAACAATTGCAAAGCTGCATCAACACATCCTAGCCCTCCAAGGTAGCGAATCTGTTGCTGCAGGCAAAGTGGGGACACTCCAACTGAAACTCCAGAAGATGGAGATCCATAACCTACGTTTAGAGCAGAAGCTTGATGAGAGGGAGCAAGCCTTGTACTTTGCCAGACTGGAAGGAAGGAACAGAGCCAAATATCTCCAGCAGACAGTTCAGGCTCTGAGGCGACAGTTCAGTGGTGCTTTGCCTTTAGCACAGCAGGAGAAGTTCTCTAAAACACTGATTCAGCTGCAGAATGACAAGTTGAAGGTGCTGGAAGAAGTTCAGCATGCCCAGGAGGAGCGAAGGAACGCAGAAAACAGAGCACTGGAGCTGGAGTTAAAACTGAAAGGCTTGGAAGAATTAGTCAGTGCACTGAAGGATACAAGAGGAGCTCAAAAGGTTTGCAGCTTTGTGGCTTGGAATCAGCTTTCAGGGGAGGGTGGGGAGGCACTGGAACAGGTTGCTCAGGGAGATGTCCTCTCCCTGGAGGTGTTCAAGGCCAGGTTGAATGAGGCCTTGAATAGCCTGGGCTGGTGGGAGGTGTCCCTACCCATGGAAGGGGACTTGGAACCAGATGATTTTCAAGGTCCTTTCCAATTCAAACCATTCTATGATGACACTTCTCTCAGTGCTGGGGGAAATCTGTTGCCTCTCCAGTTGTCTGCTGGACTTTTCAGACAGTCCTCTTGCAATTCCATACACTTGCAAGGCCTCCTCACTCCAGAGAAGGGGAAAAAGCTTAAAAAGGCAGAATATCTTAGTTCTGTTGGTCTGATAAATGACAAACTGCCTCAAAGGCAAAGTGTAGCTGCTGGGGAATGGCTGAGGGAGCTGTGGTTGTTCAAACTGGAGAAGAAGAGGCTGAGAGGAGACCTCGCTGTTCTCTACAACTACCTGAAAGGAGGCTGCAGTGAGGTGGGGGTTGGTCTCTTCTCCCTAGTATCAGGTGATAGAAGGAGAGGAAATGGCCTGAAATTGTGCCAGGGGTGATTTAGGTTGGAGATTAGGAACAATTTCTTTGCTGCAAGAGTGGTCAGGGATTGGCACAGGCTGCCCAGGGAGGTGGTGGAGTCCCCACCCTGGAAGGCGTTCAAGAAACCTGTGGCCCTGGCACTTGGGGACATGGTTTGATGGCCATGGTGGGGTTGGATTGATGGTTGGACTCAATGATCTTGGGTCCAACCCAAACAATTCTGTGATTCCTTCTAGATGGCCTGTGGCCTTGGCAAATGATTTTTCTCTGTGTCATTCACCTGTAGGTGATTGAGTGGCATATGAAGATGGAGGAACTCCGTCTGCAGGAGCTTAAACTCAACCGAGAGGTAGTCAAGCAGAAGGAAGAGGTGAAGTACTTGCATAACATCATCTCTGAATATGAGAGTACAATCAATAATCTGGAAGAAGAAATTGTGCAGCAGAGCAAGGTATGTCTTTCTGCATGCTGGTAGGGAATTAGGAGCTTTGGTTTGACATGAGGCTAAACTTCTCTACCAAAAAGGTTCTCAAAGGCTGGAACAGGGAAGTGGTTGAATCCCCATTCCTGGAGGTATCCAAAAGCCATCTGGATATGGTGCTCAAGGAGATGGTGTTGTAGTGGCCCTGGTAGGGTTGGACTTGCTGATCTTAGAGGTCTTTCCCAACCATAGTGATTCTGTGAAGCAGCCTATCCCTTATTTCACTGCTTCTCAAAAGGAAGGTCCTTCCCAGTAAGTTTTTGACATAGACATTTGTATCTTGGCTCCATAATTCTTTTTAATGTCACATTTGAGTCTTTCACACTTGTGTATCTTCCTCCTTTTTGCTGTTTAAGTTGGGTATAAACTTCCCAAATACCTTCTTCAAACATCTGTTGCAGTTCCATGAAGAAAGGCAGATGGCTTGGGACCAGAGGGAGGTGGAACTCCAGCGCCAGCTAGATCTGCATGAGCAGCAGCAGCATGAAATGCTCAGCACAGCTCTGAAGGTACCTGCACTGAGCTAACCAAAGACAGGCTCAGCAGCACCCTTTTCAGAGCTGTTTGGTCACCTGAATATGAATTTTTCTCTGCAGTTAGAAGAGGCTACAGGATCAGTTCCAGACCCTACTTTGCCACTCTCCCAGCAGCTTGAGTTGGCTTTAAGAAAGATTCAAGAACATACTCGAACAATCCTGGAAACCAGGGCAGCCTGCAGATCACTGGAAGAGGTAACTCAATGTGTCAGTTAGCAGAAAGGGACAAAGGTTGTGCTTCTGTGCACTTCAGGGGTTTGTATGTAGTGAATATCCTTCTATAAATATCCCTCCCTTAGAAGTATTTAACACAGATAAAATGTCAATAATAGAATCACAGTTTGCTGATGACACCAAGCTGTGTGGTGCACTGGACTCACCTGGGGGCAGGGATCCATCCAGAAGGATCTTGACAGACTTGAGAAGTGGGCCAGTGACAGCTGCATGAGGTTCAACAAGTCAAAGTGCAAGGTCCTGCATCTGGGTCAGGCCAGCCCCAAGCACAACTCCAGGCTGGGAGCAGAGTGGGTTGAGAGTAGCTCTGAAGGAAGAGACTTGGGGGTGTTGATTGAGGAGAAGCTCCTCAGGAGCCAGCAGTGCCCTCATGCAGCCCAGCAGGCTGCTGTGGGCTGGGCTGCAGCCAGAAGAGTGTGGGCAGCAGGGCAAGAGAGGATTCTGCCCTTGACTCTGCTTAGCTGGGATCCTGGTGAGAGCCTGGAATAGGCTGCCCAGGGAGGTTGTAGATTTCTGTTTGTATGCCCACTTAGATACATTTTTGTAATGGAATGGGCTTAGTGTAGGCTATGAGATACTCTTTAAAAGGTAAGAACTTTTTGCAGTGTGGGAATTCTGAAAAGGCAAAATTTGCCTTTTTTGTTGTAGAAACTAAAAGAGAAGGAAACTGCTCTGTGGAAAGCTGAGCAGAATGTTTTATCCAGAGACAAAGTGATAAATGAACTAAGGCTTCGAATACCTGCAGCATCAGAGAGGGAGAAAATGCTGGCTGAGCTGGGGAAACCAGAAGATGACTCAGAGTACCATCAGGCCATGAGAAGTGCTCATCAAGTCATTGCAAGCCTGCAAGCAAGATTAAATCACAAGGATGAAGTGTTAAAGAAATACCAATGTATGCTTGCTAAAGCAAGAGAGGTACTGAATCCTTTTATGCACAAACTTTCTCCCATGTTTAAGTTGGTTTCGGTGCTTGTTTAGCCCTCCCTGAAGGTGTTCAGGGCCAGGTTGGATGAGCAATCTGGGCTAGGAAGAGATGTCCCTGCCTATGGCAGGGGATTGGAACTGGGTGATCTTTAAGGTCCCTTCCAACCCAAATCAGTTTGTGAAATCTTCACAAGTTTCTAGCCTCAGAGGTAGCTGAATACAGAAATTTTGTTAATTTGTTTTATGTAGAAAGTTCATGTAGAATTTTTCTTAACTCTCAATAGGCTGCTTGCTCAGTCCACAGGTGATGCACATGATGTCTGTCTGGGAATCAGCAATGCAACAGGAACAACGTCTGATTTGGCTGTGAGGAGTGAGCTCAGTCCATTCTGAATTCACGGATTGCACTGGGTTGGAAGGGACCCTCAAAGGTCATCTTGTCCAACCCCCTGCAGTCAGCAGGGACACCTCCAACCAGATCAGGCTGCCCAGGGCCAATTCAAGACTGATTTTGAATGTCTTCAGGGACAGGGCCTCAACCATATCTCTGGGCAACCTGTTCCAGTATTTCGCCACTCTCACTGTGCAGAACTTCCTCCTGATGTCCAGCCTGCATCTCATAGTATAGTATAGAATAGTACAATATAGTATCAGTCAGGGTTGGAAGGGACCTCAAGGATCATCTAGTTCCAACCCCCCTGCCATGGGCAGGGACACCCCACACTAGATCAGGCTGGCCAGAGCCTCATCCAACCTGCTCTTAAACACCTCCAGGGACGGGGCCTCAACCACCTCCCTGGACAACCCATTCCAGGGCTTCACCACTCTCATGGGGAAGAACTTCCTCCTCACCTCCAGCCTGAATCTCCCCACCTCCAGCTTCATTCCATTCCCCCTAGTCCTATCACTACCTGAGATCCTGAGCAGTCCCTCCCCAGCCTTCCTGTAGCCCCCTTCAGATACTGGAAGGCCACAATGAGGTCTCCTCGGAGCCTTCTCTTCTCCAGACTGCACAGCCCCAACTCCCTCGGTCTGTCCTCATAGCAGAGCAGCTCCAGCCCTCTGCTCATCCTCGTGGCCCTTCTGTGGACACCTTCCAGCACCTCCAGATCCCTCTTGTAATAGGGGCTCCAGTTTCAACTCCAGTTTCAAACCATTGCCCCTCATCCTTTTACCACAAGCCCTTCTGAACAGTCCCTCTCCAGGCTTCCTGTAAGTCCCCTCCAGACATTAAAATGCAGCTCTAAGGTCTCCCTGGAGCCTTCTTTTCTCCAGGCTGAACAGCCCCAACTCATTCAGCCTGTCCCCTCAGGGGAGGTGCTCCAGCCCTCTGATTCATACACTAGGCATTAGGAGAAAGTTGTTGGGGGTTGGGTTTGGGATTGTTTTTGGTGTTCAAAATATTTTTTAAATACAATTAAAAAAGTCACTGATTATAGCAAGAAGAAAATAATTTGAACATCTGCTAGAACTGGAGGAAAACTTAGCTTGAAACTGCAATGTTAGGTTGGGGGTTTTCCTGTGGTGATAAAAGTGATTGAAAATTGAAAGAATCAGTTAAACAAAAAAAAATTAGCATTGCCAGAACTGGAGGGGGAAAATGGCAACCAGCACCAGAACAAGAGGACACAGTCTCAAGCTGTGCCAGGGGAAGTTTAGGCTGGAGGGGAGGAGAAAGTTCTTCCCAGAGAGAGTTGTTAGCCATTGGGATGTGCTGCCCAGGGAGGTGGTGGAGTCACCATCCCTGGTGGTGTTCAGAAAAGGATTGGACGTGGCACTTGGTGCCATGGTTTAGTATTCATGAGGTGTTGGGTAACAGGTTGGACTTGAAGATCTTTGAGGTCTCTTCCAACCTTATTGATACTATGATAAATCCTGAGCAACCAACATGTAGTTGCTGTTTCTTGGGCTCTTGGGAGTGTGCATCAGTAAAGTTCTGATCTGATTTTTAACAGGAACAAGAAGAAGTAACAAAGAAGCATGAGGAAGAACTCAGTGGTCTGTACCAAAAGTTACATTCACATGCTGACAACTCCTTTCATAAATTCAAAGAGGTGAGTTTTGGGTAGCTGTGGGATTGGGGAAGTTTTTCCCAAACCCTTGCTGAAGAAGAAGAGGAAGTCAACAGGAATTTATAAATGATGGCAAGGAAGGCACCTGGGTGGTTGATAGAGGATTTCTGGACCATTCTGGAGAGAAGTCACAAGAGTAAGGATTAGAACTCAAGTGTAAAATAGCCCCAGAGTTATTTAGATTAAAGCTGGGGCTCAGTGTGCAGAGCATTTTTAATTTAGGGAGGCTTCTAGGAGGGAGAGCAATATTTGGGGTTTTGTTCTCTGTCATTCCATCTATGGCTATGCCAAACTAAAGCATTTCAACCTAAATTTACTCTTGGTACGTTATCATACAGTGAAACCTGGGCTGAACCTGGTTACTCTGTGCTGCACCAAACTCCTTTCATAGAATCATAGAATTGTTTGGGTTGGAAAAAGACCTCCAAGATCTTTGAGTCCAACCATCAATCCAACCCTACCATGGCCACTGAATCATGTCCCCAAGTGCCATGGCCACACATTTCTTGAACACTTCCAGGGATGATGACTCCGCCACCTCCCTGGGCAGCCTGTGCTAATCCCTGACCCCTCTTGCAGCAAATAAGAGTTTCCTCATCTCCAACCGAAATCTCCCCCAACACAATTTCAGGCCATTTCCTCTCATTTTATCACCTGAGACTAGGGAGAAGAGACCAGCCCCCACCTGGCTTCTACCTCCTCTCAGGGAGTTGCAGAGAGCAATGAGGTCTCCCCTCAGCCTCCTTTTCTCCTGGCTAAACGTCCCCAGTTCCCTCAGCTGCTCCTCCCCTGTTCTCCAGACCTTTCCCCAGCTATATTGCCCTTCTCTGGACACAGGCAGCCTCTCAATACCCTTCTTGGAGTGAGGGGCCCAGAACTGAACCCTGGATTCAAGGTGTGGCCTCACCAGTGCCCTGTAAGGCGGAGGGGCACAATCGCTGCCCTGGTCCTGCTGGCCACACTATTCCTGAGCCAGGCCAGGATGCATGGAAGATACTAATGCTTGGTTATATTCAAGACTGAGTTTGAAGCACATCAGTCATGCTTACCTTTTGGGTTTAAAGCTGCAAATGTATCCACATGCATTTGTTCTGTCTTACAGGAGTTAGCACAAAAGGCTTCTTTGGCACTTTCCAACAGCCAACATCTCCTGCGTTTAGCTGAGATGGAGCAGACTGTAGCAGAGCAGGACAGTGCTCTTGCTTCACTTGTGGAGAAACTGAAGAAAACCTCAGCTGATTTGGAGAAGCAAAAAGAAATCACTGTCATGAAAAGCAAAGAGTTTGAGCTTATCAAAGCCCGGTAAGTTTTCAGCCTGTTGAGGTAAGTCACAAGCGGGTTGGGTCAGGTCACTTCTGTGTTGCTGCTACAGCACTGGTCTGGCAAAATGAACTGAAAGAAATCTCGCTTTCTCTTTCCTCTTTTCCCCCTCTCTTTCTCCTCTTTCCTCTTTTTCCCCTCTCTTTCTCCTCTTTCCTCTTTTCCCCCCTCTCTTTCTCCTCTTTCCTCTTTTCCCCCTCTCTTTCTCCTCTTTCCTCTTTTCCCCCTCTCTTTCTCCTCTTTCCTCTTTCCCCCTCTCTTTCTCCTCTTTCCTCTTTTCCCCTCTCTCTTTCTCCTCTTTTCCCTCTTTTCCCCCCCTCTCTTTCTCCTCTTTCCTCTTTTCCCCCCTCTCTTTCTCCTCTTTCCTCTTTTCCCCCCTCTCTTTCTCCTCTTTCCTCTTTTCCCCCCTCTCTTTCTCCTCTTTCCTCTTTTCCCCCCTCTCTTTCTCCTCTTTCCTCTTTTCCCCCTCTCTCTTTCTCCTCTTTCCTCTTTTCCCCCTCTCTTTCTCCTCTTTCTCTTTTCCCCCTCTCTTTCTCCTCTTTCCTCTTTTCCCCCTCTCTTTCTCCTCTTTCCTCTTTCCCCCCTCTCTTTCTCCTCTTTCCTCTTTTCCCCCTCTCTTTCTCCTCTTTCCTCTTTTCCCCCCTCTCTTTCTCCTCTTTCCTTTTCTCCATCCACTTGGACTACCTGCTTACCAAGATTAAGTTCATGGAAATGTAAACCTTGTTTGAAATAAGAACACTGTGATGCTTTCTGTTCCTCTGAGGGCCAGAAATTAGACAGGACCACACTCCAATCTTACTTTCCTCATCTTCCTGAGTAATTATTTTATTCAATGGAGTCCTTGTTTATTGAGTCAGCCGCTTTTTCCCTCCCCCTGCTCTTTCCACATCTGTGTGTCATTTACTTCAACAGTAATAAAAAACACACCATCATGGCCTTCATTTATTGGGAATTTGCTAAGCTGATCATTGCAGTGCACCCCATTTGTGTTTCTTTTGGGTTTTTTCTATTTAGTCTGCAGCAAAAGCATGCAGCTGATGTGGAACAACTGAAAGAGGAAGTAAATGCATTGAGGAACGTGTTGTCTCAGGTGGAGAAGGAAATGGCAAATGTAAAAGCTGAACTAGAGGTCCAAAAAGAAGCAAATAACAGAGCACCCACAACAACAATGAAGAACCTGGTGGAACAGCTGAAGAGCCAGTTAGCCATAAAAGAGAAGCAGCAGAAGGTTGGTCAAGAAAAATAACTCCCTGTGTCCCATCAGCTGTGAATGGTGTTTCGTGTTTGTGGATTTGCTGTGTAGTACAGCAGGAGGTAGAGTAGGACTGCGAGCCTGGCCTTCAGGGGTGGAACACCTCGGATGTGAGGATAGGCTGAGGGGTTACTCAGCTTGGAGGAGACTCCAGAGGAACCTTGTAGCTGCCTTCCAGTACCTGAAGGGATCCTGCAGGAAGGCTGCAGAGGGACTTTTCATAAGAGTGTCAGGGACAGGACAAGGGGGAATGGTTGGAGGGAGAGTAGGTTTAGACCAGATCTTAGGAAGAAGTTCTTCAGTACAAGGGTGGTGAGACTGTGGCACAGGTTGCCCAGGGAGGCTGTGGGTTCCTCCTCCCTGGGGAGTTCAAGGCCAGGTTGGATGAGGCCTTGAGCAACCTGGGCTAGTTGGGCATTGTCCCTGCCCATGACAAAGGCATCGGTACTAGATGATCTTTAAGGTCCCTGCCAACCCAAACCCTTCTATGGTTCTGTGAATATGAGAGAGTAAAATGGAACTGCTTTTTGTTGCTTGGCAGTGTTGACTCACAGCTGTACCTTCATCACTTAGAAGCCTTTCAATTTATTCTTTTCAGGCTTTGAGCAGAGCCATTCTGGAGCTCCGGGCAGAGATGACTGCTAATGCAGAACAGCAGATCATTGCTGCTGCCTCACAAAAACAGGCACAGATCACTGTCCAGGAGCTTGTTGACAGACAAACCAAGGGGCTAATGGTGAGTGCCAGGGCATAGCATTGCATTGTTGCGTTGGTGAGAGTCTTGACTTTGAAGCTGTGCTGTTCTGTTTGTTTGCTTTCCTCTAGACACAGATAGAAGAGTTAAATAACCAGATCACACAGCTGACAGATAACCTGAAAGCAAGTAAAATCAAGGAAAGTTCATTGTCTAATGAAAAGGATGAGCTGAACCAAGAACTTCAGAGGAGACAAAAAGCATTGGCTAAAATGTTGGGAGAGAAGAATGAAATGGACAAAGAAAACAAAGAACTGAAGAAACAGATTAGGAGGCTCAACAACAGCATTCAGGTAGGAGTGGTGTGGAAAAACATGTTTGAATCCTGGTCAAGTTTCTTCATAGATATGCTGAGCTTTGGGGCAAAAATGAAGTACTTTTGGCAGGCATTGAGACTTACACTTGATCTAAAAGCTTCTATTTGCTCCTCAGCTGTTTTCTGTGTGAGCTGTTACCTTCTGCTGCTGGAGGCATGCCTCAAATGAAAGCAAGAGACTGAGAGAAATATTTGCTCCTTAAAATAAGTTTGAAAGTGTCTGGGGATTTGGATTACCACTTTCAGAGTTCTCTGGCAGGTGGAATTTTGTGATGTTTTTCCTGCCTGTCCTTGTTTCCCCTTTCAGAAGGAAAGAATTTAAAGTGGAATTGTCTGATAAATGTTTTGTCATTTCAGCTATTTGCTGCTCATTGCTCAGTTTAGTATGCAAGGTGTATTCCAGTACTTAGATTCTATTTATTAGTATATATACAAATGTAGGTTTGAGTAGTGGGCCAGTGACAGCTGCATGAGGTTCAACCAGTCAAAGTGCAAGGTCCAGCATCTGGGTTGGGCCAATCCCAAGCACAGCTCCAGGCTGGGAGCAGAGTGGGTTGAGAGTAGCTCTGAAGAAAGAGATTTGGGGGTGTTGATTGAGGAGAAGCTCCTCAGGAGCCAGCAGTGCCCTCATGCAGCCCAGCAGGCAGCTGTGTGCTGGGCTGCAGCCAGAGGAGTGTGGCCAGCAGGGCAAGAGAGAGGATTCTGCCCTTTTGCTCTGCTCTGCTCAGATCCTACCTCAAATACTGCCTCCAGTTCTGGTGTCCCCAGCAGAAGGAGGACACAGAGCTGTTGGAGTGAGTCCAGAGGAGGCCACAAAGGTGATCCAAGGGCTGGAGCAGCTCTGCTGTGAGGGAGTTGGGGTTGTTCAACTTGGAGAAGAGAAGACTCCAGGGAGGACCTTGTAGCTGCCTTCCAATACCTGAAGGTATCCTACAGTAAGGCTTTGCCTAAGGTTGTCTAGCAATAGGACAAGGGGGAATGGTTTGAAGCTGAGGGAGAGTAGGTTCAGACTGGATCTCAGGAAGAAGTTCTTCAGTGCAAGGGGGGTGAGACTCTGGAATAGGTTGCCTTGAGTAAGTATGGATGGCTCCTCCCTGGAGGTGTTCAAGGCCAGGTTGGGATGAAGCCTTAAGCAGCTGAGTCTAGTTGTGAGATCTCTGAGGTCCCTTCCAACCTAAGCCATTCTATAAACATAAATAACTATAAACACAGATTAAAGTCCTTGGGGTTTGAGTGGAGGAAAAATACATAGCTGTAATGATGATTAAACTTCTCACTTCTAATGGTTAACGAGACTTGGAAGTAATTAAAAGTTTGCAAATTTTCAGAGCAAGGCTGAGGAACAAAATCTCATAGATGGGCTTCAAAAAAAAGTCAAAAAGTTGGAGAGTGAACTGGAGAAGTGTGAAGAAACAGGAAAAAGAGGTGTAAGAGAAGATAAGGTATGAAATACTGAGCCTGTGGCTTTGAAAGGCATCATCAGCCTAGATCTAGGCAGTTCAGCACCCCCGCTTCCCCAGCTCCCTCACCTCTCCCTTCCCCAGCTCCCTCACACCCCCTTCCCCAGCAATTTGAGGTCTCTTACCTTCTTGTTTTCCATGCTCTTTGTTACAGCTCTGTTGTTTGCTTGTTTTGCTTAAAGAAAAAAAAACCCCAAAACCTAAACTCGATAATTTCTGTGCTTCACAGACCTCCAAAGAGGAAATAATTCGATGGGAAGAAGGTAAAAAATGGCAAACCAGAATGGAAGGCTTGAGAAACAAGCTAAAGGAAAAGGAGAAGGATGCAGATGCTTTAGCCAAGCAGCTGAATACACTGAAGGAAATTTATACCAAGTAAGTTGGTTTGAATAGGTTCAGCCACAGACTGAGCACAGTATCACATAATGGGAGGAGTTGGAAGGGACCTCTGGAGATCAGCCAGTCCAATCCCCCTGCCAAGGAAGGGGCACCTAAAGAAGTTCACACAGGAATGTGTCCAGGTGGGTTTGGAATGTCTCCAGAGATGGAGACTCCACCACCTCTCAGTATCACAGTATAACCAAGGTTGGAAGAGACCCCAAGGATCATCAAGTCCAACCTGTCCCAACAGACCTCACAACTAGACCATGGCACCAAGTGTCATGTCCAATCTCCCCTTGAACACCTCCAGGGACAGCGACTCCACCACCTCCCCGGGCAGCCCATTCCAATGACGAATGACTCGCTCAGTGAAGAACTTCTTCCTCACCTCGAGTCTAAACCTCCCCTGGCACAGCTTGAGACTGTGTCCCCTTGTTCTGGTGCTGGTTGCCTGGGAGAAGAGACCAACCCCTTCCTGTCCACAACCACCCTTCAGGTAGTTGTAGAGGGCAATGAGGTCACCCCTGATCCTTCTCTTCTCCAGGCTAAACAACCCCAGCTCCCTCAGCCTCTCCTCACAGGGCTGTGCTCAAGGCCTCTCCCCAGCCTTGTTGCCCTTCTCTGGACACGTACAAGTGTCTCAATGCCCTTCTTCAACTGAGGGGCCCAGAACTGGACACAGTACTCAAGGTGTGGCCTAACCAATGCAGAGTACAAGGGCATAATGACCTCCCTGCTCCTGCTGGCCACACTATTCCTAATACAGGCCAGGATGCCATTGGCCTCTTGGCCACCTGGGCACACTGCTGGCTCATGTTTAGGCGGGTGTCAATCAGCACCCCCAGGTCCCTCTCTGTTTGGCAGCTCTCCAGCCACTCTGACCCCAGCCTGTAGCTCTGCATGGGGTAAGCCGGGGCATGGGGTAAGTCTCTGGGCAGCCTGCGCCAGGGCTCCAGCACCCTTAAAGTAAAGAAGTTCCTCCTGATGTTTAGCTGGAACTTCTGATGTTCAGGTTTGTGCCCATTACCCCTTGTCCCGTCACTGGGCACCACTGCGAAATCCTGGTCCCATCCTGCTGACAGCCACCCTTGAAGTACTGATCAGCATTGTTGAGATCCCCCTCAGGCTGCTCTTTTCCACACTAAACAGCCCCAATTCTCTCAGCCTCTCCTCATCAGACAGATGTTGATAGATGCCATCAGGGATCTCGGAGGTGTTTGCCATGTGATGCATTTGTGATGCTTCTAAAAGTGATGTCTAGAATTTGACACTGAGATTTAAAGGATTAGTTAATTTTCAACAATCAAGCTGCTCCTCCAGTATCCTTTCCCTTGTAGGATCCAAACCTGAAGGGGGGCTACAAGAAAGCTGGGGAGGGGCATTTTACAATGGCTTGTAGTGATAGGATGAGAGGCAATGGATTGAAGCTGGAAGAGAGCAGATTTAAACTGGAGATTAGGAAGAAATTCTTTGCAGTGAGGGTGGGGAGACACTAGGACAGGTTGGCCAGGGAGGCTGTGGATGTCCCCTCCTGGTGGTGTTCCAGGCCAGGTTGGATGAGGCCTTGAGCAACCTGGGCTGGTGGGAGGTGACCCTGCCCATGGCAGGGGGGTTTGAACTAGATGATCTTTAAGGCCCTTTCCAGCCCAAACCATGAAACTGACTTAATATTATTGTTTTTTTCAAGGCTTGGTTTTCAATTTGGTTTTAGCTTTTGTGGGGTTTTGTTATGGTAAAGCTGTGCTGACTGTAAACTAACCTTACAGTGGCTTCAATTGGAAGGTTCAGTGAGCAAACAGCAAAGGTGGAATCTTCCAGGGAGGAAAGAGCCTCCTATAGAAAGCAAGTTGGCCAATGAAGTGTTACATGGGAGTTTATTGCTTGTATTCACATTTGTTTGAAGTGTAAATATTTGTGTTTTACTGGATGTGGCAGGACTGAGAAAGAGAAAGTTGCTCTGCAGAAGAAGCTGAAAGCTACTGGTGTCACTGTGGACCGTGTGGTTGGAGTCAGAGCCTTGGAGGCTGAAAAGGAGCTGGAAGAGCTGAGGAGACGGAACCTAGAGCTAGAAAATGAAGTTGCTCACATGAGGTGAGAGGCATTTGGAAAGCAGCTGTAAAAAGATCTGTGGAGAGAGACTCTGTTAGCCCAACTGATTCAATAAGGCAGACACAACCCCAGGAATTTCTGAGCTCCTTCTTTGAGCTTACAGAACACAGAATTAACCAGGTTGGAAAAGAGCTTTGAGATCATCCAGTCCAACCTATCAGCCAACACCATCTCATCAACTAAACCATGGCACCAAGTACCTCAGCCAGGCTCTCCCTAAACACCTCCAGTGATGGTGACTCCACCACCTCCCTGGGCAGCACATTCCAACGGCCAGTCTCTCTTTCCGGGAAGAATTTCTTTCTCACATCCAGCCTGAACCTCCCCTGGCACAGCTTGAGACTGTGTCCTCCTGTTCTGTCACAGGACTCCAAGGTCCTTCTCTGTGAGGCTGCTTTCCAGCAGGACAACCCCTAGTTTGTGCTGGTGCCTGGTGTTACTCCTCCCCAGCTGCAGGCTTTTGCATTTGTCCTTATTGAAGTTCATGAGGTTCCCCTGTGCCCAGCTCTCCAGCCCATCCAGATCTCTTTTGATCTCTTCCTTATCAGTGTATCATCTATCAGAGCAGGTGGTGTACCCGAGGGAAGCTCTGCACATCTCAAAAGAGGAGATTACTTTTGCAAAGTCCTTTTGATTTGTGGGGATTAGTTGAAGTAGTGTAGACCCATAGATTCATGGAAGGGACCTTGAATATTGTCTCTGGCTAATGTTTGGCTAAGATTGCTTGAGAATAACTGGCCCAGGAACCCAGAAGTTCAGTTTTTTTTCCTCAAGGGAGAATCTGCATTAACAGCCATTTCTTTGTGGTTTTTTTTTTCATGTAGAAGCCAGCAGGCAATCCCCAGAGATTCTGTTGTGGAAGAGTTGCATTTCAGAAATCAGTACCTGCAGGAAAAGCTTCATGTGTTAGAAAGACAACGCTCAAGAGAGACCTATTCCAGCCCCTTGGTGAGTTGAGGATGCGACCACATTACCCAGAGGCATTCATGGATTCATGGAATGGCTTGGGTTGGATTCATGGAATGGCTTGGGTTGGATTCATGGAATGGCTTGGGTTGGAAGGGACCTTTTAAAGATCTTCCAGTTCCACCCCCTGCCCTAGGCAGGGGCACCTCCCACCAGCCCAGGTTGTCCAACCTGGCCTTGAACACCTCCAGGGAGGAGGCATCCACAGCCTCCCTGGGCAACCTGTGCCAGTGTCTCACCACCCTCACTGTCAAAGATTTTCTTCCTACTCTCCAGTCTAAATCTGCCCTCTTCCAGCTCAAAACCATTGCCTCTCATCCTATCACTACAAGTCCTTGTATAAAGTCCCTCTCCAGCTCTCCTATAGTCTCCTTCAGGTACTAAAAGGCTGCTCTAAGGTCTCCCTGGAGCCTTCTCTTCTCCAGTCTCAACAACCCCAAGTCTCTCAGCCTGTGCCCATAGGGGAGGTGCTCCACCCTCTGATCATCTTCATCACCCTCCTCTGGACCCTCTCCAGCAGGTCCGCCTCTTTCTTGTGTGGTGTCACAGGGTTCATTGTATTGCAAAAACTCCATTATTGGTTTATTTTCATCCTTCAATAACTATATTTAACAGTACATTCTAGGTTTCCTTTATTTCTTGTTTTGTTTCACTGTCTTTGCTTTGTTTGGTTTGGTTTATTTTCTCCTCCTTTTGCTGTTGGTTTGCTTCCTCCTCCTTTTGCTGTTGGTTTGCTTCCTCCTCCTTTTGCTGTTGGTTTGCTTCCTCCTCCTTTTGCTGTTGGTTTGCTTCCTCCTCCTTTTGCTGTTGGTTTGCTTCCTCCTCCTTTTGCTGTTGGTTTGCTTCCTCCTCCTTTTGCTGTTGGTTTGCTTCCTCCTCCTTTTGCTGTTGGTTTGCTTCCTCCTCCTTTTGCTGTTGGTTTGCTTCCTCCTCCTTTTGCTGTTGGTTTGCTTCCTCCTCCTTTTGCTGTTGGTTTGCTTCCTCCTCCTTTTGCTGTTGGTTTGCTTCCTCCTCCTTTTGCTGTTGGTTTGCTTCCTCCTCCTTTTGCTGTTGGTTTGCTTCCTCCTCCTTTTGCTGTTGGTTTGCTTCCTCCTCCTTTTGCTGTTGGTTTGCTTCCTCCTCCTTTTGCTGTTGGTTTGCTTCCTCCTCCTTTTGCTGTTGGTTTGCTTCCTCCTCCTTTTGCTGTTGGTTTGCTTCCTCCTCCTTTTGCTGTTGGTTTGCTTCCTCCTCCTTTTGCTGTTGGTTTGCTTCCTCCTCCTTTTGCTGTTGGTTCGCTTCCTCCTCCTTTTGCTGTTGGTTTGCTTCCTCCTCCTTTTGCTGTTGGTTCGCTTCCTCCTCCTTTTGCTGTTGGTTCGCTTCCTCCTCCTTTTGCTGTTGGTTCGCTTCCTCCTCCTTTTGCTGTTGGTTCGCTTCCTCCTCCTTTTGCTGTTGGTTCGCTTCCTCCTCCTTTTGCTGTTGGTTCGCTTCCTCCTCCTTTTGCTGTTGGTTCGCTTCCTCCTCCTTTTGCTGTTGGTTCGCTTCCTCCTCCTTTTGCTGTTGGTTCGCTTCCTCCTCCTTTACCATCTTCGGCTGTCCTTGTATTGTTTTACCATCTCCTGCTTTTCTTTCATGCTTCATTCTGTCTTCAACCTGAACCAGAGTACCTGTGACCAAAATGAACTGCCCAAGTCTGTTCCTATCAGTGCCACCAAACAAAAGCATTTGAAATTCCTTCAGAAGAAGCCTCTCTCAAATAGAGATGGAATCAAACCTCAAAATAATCCTGGCATCCCCAGTGGCAGTGAAATAGGTGAGGAAGCAGACGTGCAAACGTGCGTCGGGCAAAAGGAAGGCCATGAAGCTGCTGTGGATGCAAGCCCAGAGGTGTCTCTTGAGGCTAGTGACATGTGCAGGGACCCAGACATTGCTAGGGAAGGACTGAAACCCAAAACCAGAGCTGAAGCTGATGAAGAGAACTGCGTGGAAAAAGAAAGGAATACACCCCAAGGTGAAAATGGAAAGCTTGGTGAGGAGCTTGAAGCGGAGGAGAAGAAGCAAGAAATACTCCGGCAGTCAAATGTGGATGAAGAAGAAAGCCTGGAGCTGCCTGACCCTGACAGAATCAGCTGCAAGCAGCCTGGTTCAGGGGAACCTTCTGATCAAGCTGCTGCTGAAGAAGCAGAAAAATTAAAGGTGAATAGTGAAATGAATCAACACACTGCAGAGGATGAACGTCAGACTCACCAGAGGGCTACAGAGGGGGACGAAATGACCCCGGAATTGGGTGAAATGGCCAAGGTTGGATGCTGCAGCAGTCCTCTAGCATTTCTGTTTGTTGTGTAAATGGTGTAGAAATGAAATAGCTTGGTCTTGGTAGTGCAGTGGTGGTTTCCTGTGCATCATCTGTAGGGATACTGAAGTGGTCACCGAGTGATTCATAAAGCTGACTTTATGCTTGATGCTTGCCAGCTCCCAAAGGAGCTGCTGCCAGTTCTACAGTTTTGATCCAGAAAGTTTACAAACAGTCACAGAAGGGTTTAGGTTGGAAGGGACCTTAAAGATCATCCAGTTCCAATCCCCCTGCCATGGGCACAGACACCTCCTACCAGCCCAGGTTGCTCAAGGCCTTATCCAACCTGGCCTGGAACACCTCCAGGGAGGGGCCATCCACAGCCTCCCTGGACAACCTGTTCCAGAGTCTCACCACCCTCACTGGAAAGAAAAGTTACATTAGGTGGTTTTAATCATGGAATCATTAAGGTTGGAAAAGATCTCTAAGAACATCAAGTCCAACCTTCTACCCAACACCTCCATGACCCACTAGACCATGTCCCAGGTGCCACATCTACTCAATCTTTGAACACCTCGAGGGATGGGGACTCCACCACCTCCCTGGGCAGCCTGTTCCAATCCCTGACCACTCTTGCAGGAAGGAAATTCTTCCTCTTATTGTAGAGGATTGGTTTTGTCTTTTAGACTTTGAGATTCAGTTCTCCCTGGTGTGATTGATTTATTTCTACCTAGTTTGAGCTATTTCTTTTTATTTGATTGATTTACTTCTACCTAGGTTGATTTATTTGATTTATTTCTTTCTACCTAGTTGGATTTCTTTACTTCTGCTCTACTCTGAGAGTTCATTTTAGTTCACCAACTTTTTTTTTTTCCCACAGGTTTGTGCTCCTTTGTAAACTCCTCTTAAAGGTTAAGCAAGCTTAGAAAATGCTGAGAGAGGAGTTCAAGTCAGAGCAGATTAGGTCAAAATTGGGTGACAGATGTGTCACCCATTGTATTTGTGTCAACACCCCTAATTCTCTGGTGCTTTTCATCATCCACAACTGATAGAATGGTTAGTGCACCACCACTTAATAATAATGTTTATCCCCTCTCTTTTTCTCTCAAGACATCAGGAATAGCCTCAGATGATCAGTGCAGAAGAGAACAAGAGCTTCTCAAGGAAAACTTGAGGTTGTCATCTGAAAACGTTGAGCTGAGGTTCCAGCTAGAACAGGCCAATAAAGATTTGCCAAGGTTAAAGGTAACATCTCCTTACCTTTAATCCCTATTTTTTGACCCTGGCACAGGTTAGGGGGTTGCTGGAAAAGGACTGGGAATCCTTTCTGTCAGCTCTTCAGGCTTGTGTGGAAGCCAAGAAGACCGAGTGGCTGCTAGGAATGATGAAAAATGTCATTGTGATGGGAAGCTGCTTTCCCTTTACATCTCCCAAAGGAAACCCTCTGCAGTTTTGTTGCTGTTAAGCTCAGTTTGAAATGTGTTTTGTATTTTTAGGACCAAGTAGGTGACTTGAAAGAAATGTGTGAACTTCTCAAAAAGGAGAAGGCAGAAGCTGAACGAAAGCTGGGCAACGTTAGAGGGGTGAGTCTCGCAGCAGCATTTGCCACAGAGTCACTCTTAGGCAGGGGGAGGTTTGGGATGAGGAAATCCAGTTTGTAAAACTCTTTTCATGCCAAGATTCTAAGGAGGCAGCAAATTCTGAGTCTTCCTTTCCAGACACAAAGAGTCATAGACTGGGTTGGGTTGGAGGCGACCTTGAAGGTCATCCAGTTCCAACCCCCTGCCATGGGCAGGGACGCCTCCCACTATAACAGGTTGATCGAGAACCCATCCAACCTGGCCTTGAACACCTCCAGGGTTGGGGAATCCACAACCTCCCTGGGCAACTCTTGGCCACAAGGGCACATTGCTGTCCCATGGAGAACTTACTGTCCACCAGGACTCCAAGGTCCTTCTCCATGGAGCCACTTTCCAGCAGGCCGACCCCTGCTCTGTACTGGTGCCTTGGGTTATTCCTCCTCAGCTGCAGGACTCTTCACTTGTCCTTATTGAACTTCATGAGGCTCCCCTTTGCCCATCCCTCCAGCCTGTCCAGATCTCTTAGGATGGCAGCACAGCCTGATGGTGCATCAGCCACTCCTCCCAGTTGGGTATCATCAGCCTTGGGACTGAGGAAGATTTACTCCTGCTTTAAATTGCAGCTCTTCTATCACTGGAATCCATCTGAAGTCTGGTTGCTGCCAAGGGCCCTTCTTTGCCTTTTTCTTAAGCAAGAAACTTCAGGGTTCAAGTCACAAAAAATTCTAACATCTCTTTTTATCTGTATAAATTGTAATGGGAAAATCAGGGATAAATCAGATTTGGAGTATCTCAGGATATTAACATGAACTGTTTAAGAGGTTTTTTTCCCCTCTCTCTCTAGGCTGGTAGAAGTGGAAAGACAATCCCAGAATTGGAAAAAACAGTTGGCTTGATGAAAAAGGTTGTAGAGAAAGTTCAGAGAGAAAATGAAGAGCTGAAAAAAACTCCAGCTGTGGTTTCTAATGAGAAATTACTTGGTCTTGAACAGGAAAATGAGAGGCTGAAGGTAATGATTTATGGCCAGTAACTGTGTTTAGATGGCAGTTGGCAGGGAAATGGAGCAGCCAGCCTGGTGTTTACAGAACACAGAATTAAGCAGGTTGGAAAAGAGCTTTGAGATCATTGAGTCCAACCTATCACCCAACACCATCTAATCAACTAAACCATGGCACCAAGTGCCTCATCCAGTCTCTTCCTAGACACTTCCAGTGATGGTGACTCCACCACCTCCCTGGGCAGCACATTCCAAAGGCCAGTCTCTCTTTCTGTGTAGAATTTCTTCCTAACCTCCAGCCTAAACCTCCCCTGGCACAGCTTGAGACTGTGTCCTCTTGTTCTGGTGCTGGTTGCCTAAGAGAAGAGACCAACCCCCACCTGGCTACAACCTCCCTTCAGGTAGTTGTAGACAGCAATAAGGTCTCCTCTGAGCCTCCTCTTCTCCAAACTTGAACATCAGAAGGTCCATCTAAACATGAGGAGAAACTTATCTAATGTAAGGCTGCTGGAGCCCTGGAGCAGGCTGCCCAGAGAGGTGGTGGAGTCTCCATCTCTGGAGACATTCCAAACCTGCCTGGATGTGTTCCTCTATGACCTCCTCTAGGTGCCCCTGCCTTGGCCAGGGGGTTGGACTGGATGATCTCCAGAGGGCCCTTGCAACCCCTGCTATGCTGTGATACCACTTCACAGGGTTCCTGTAAAGATTCTCTGCACCGTAAGGCTATCTTTAAATGTGTGATGAAATATTCACTCTGCTGGGCCCTGCTTTACAGATGGCACTCTCAGGTGTTTTTTTCTCCTGAGCAATGCAGAGATGTTTTAACCAACTGTTTGTTGTTTAGTCTGAGCTGGAGAAAATGAAACTGGACCTGGGGGAGCAGCTGAGTGTGAGGCATGAATTGAAAACCAAGGGCATGGAGAAAGTCATAGCTGAAAACGAGAGGCTGAGGAAAGAGCTGAAAAAGGTATGGGCCTTGTAATGCTCCCCTTCATTCCCTGCAGCTCCTGGGTGGGCTGACTGTCCTATTTTTTCTCTTGTTTCTTGGTTTTTTTCTTCTGTTTAAGAATGGTTAGAATAGAATAGAATAAACCAGGTTGGAAGAGACCTTCGAGATCATCACATCCAACCTATCAACTAATCCAACCCACCTAAACAACTAAACCATGGCACCAAGCACCCCATCAAGTCTCCTCCTGAACACCTCCAATGATGGTGACTCCATCACCTCCCTGGGCAGCTCATTCCAATGGGCAATCTTCTGAACTTCTTCCTAACATCCAGCCTAAACCTCCCCTGGCACAGCTTGAGACTGTGTCCTCTTGTTCTGGTGCTGCTTGCCTGGGAGAAGAGACCAACCTCTGCCTGTCTACAACCTCCCTTAATGTAGTTGTAGAGAGCAAGAAGGTCTCCCCTGAGCCTCCTCTTCTCCAGGCTAAGCAACCCCAGCTCCCTCAGCCTCTCCTCACAGGGCTGTGGTCCAAACCCCTCACCAGCTTTGTTGCCCTTCTCTGGACATGTTCCAGCAAGTCAACATCCTTCCTAAACTGAGGGGCCCAGAACTGGACACAGGACTCAAGGTGTGGCCTAACCAGTGCAGTGGACAGGGGCAGAATGACCTCCCTGCTCCTGCTGGCCACACTGTTCCTGATGCAGGCCAGGATGCCATTGGCCTTCTTAGCTGCCTGGGCACACTGCAGGCTCATGTTCAGCCTGCCATCGACCAGTACCCCCAGGTCCCGCTCTGCCTGGCAGCTCTCCAGCCACTCTGACCCCAGCTGATCTGGAGCAGACCACTTCACTAAGCACTGATATTGGCACCATAAAGTTTTTAACTCTGTGCAGAGAGAAGGTGTCCAAGGAGCAGGCCAAGGGCAAATGTGCAAGCTGTAGGACCAGTGAGCTATAGGATTTTAAACTGTGTGTGGAGAGAAGACTAATCCGATCACAGAACCATAGAATGGCTCAGGTTGGAAGGGACCTTAGAGGTCATCTACTCCAACCTCCTTGCCATGGGCAGGGATACCTCTGAACCTACTCTCCCTCAGCTTCAAACCATTCCCCTTTGTCCTGTTGCTAGACACCCTCGGGAAAAGTCTCTCTGCAGCCTTCCTTTAGCATCCCTTCAGGTACTGGAAGGCAGCTACTAGGTCTCCACAGAGTCTTCTCTTCTCTAGGCTGAACAACCCCTCTCCCTCAACCTGTTCTCAGAGCAGAGGTGCTTCAGCCCTTGGATCATCTTTGTGGCCTCCTCTGGACTCACTCCAACAGCTCTGTGTCCTTCTGCTGGGGACACCAGAACTGGAGGCAGGATTGGAGGTGGGGTCTCTGCAGAGCAGAGTTAAGGGGCAGAATTCCCTCTCTTGCCCTGCTGCCCACACGCCTGTCGATGCAGGCTAAGATAAGGAGCACCCCTGGAGGAAATTTGCAAGTTGTGCTATTGATCTTGGGTGTTCCTCTCAATCAGCACTGATCTATCTCACCACCACTTCACATAGCCTTGTGCTGCATGTGAGCTTGTGTTGCACATGCCTTTGTTTTTGCTGAACAACAGGAAGCTGACAATGGAGAGAAGCTCCGAATAGCAAAGATTAACCTGGAGATCTTAAATGAGAAGCTCACTGTGCAACTGGAGGAAACCCTGCAGAGGCTAAATTGGGCTGAGAGGCAACTTGATGGAGCTGACAGCAAAAACTGGAAGTCCATTGTCACCAGGTAGGAATGGAGAATCATAGAATGGCTGAGGTTGGAAGGGACCTCAAAGATCATCTACTCCAACCTCCCTGTCACGGGCAGGGATGTCTCTCATCTAGACTTGGTTGCTCAAGGCCTCATCCAGCCTGGCCTTGAACACCCCCAGGGAGAAGGCATCCACAGCCTCCCTGGGCAGCCTGTTCCAGAGTCTCACCACCCTCATACTGAAGAACCTCTTCCTAACATCCTATCTAACTCTGCTTTCCCTCAGCTTCAAACCATTCCCCCTTGTCCTGACTCTAGACCTCCTTAAGAGAAGTCCCTCTGCAGCTTTCCTGTGGGATCCTTTCAGGGATAGGAAGGCAGCTAGAAGGTCCCCCCAGAGTCTTCCCTTCTCCAGGCTAAACACCCCCAGCTCCCTCAGCTTGCCCTCGTAGCAGAGGTGCTCCAGCCTTTGGATCACCTTTGTGGCCTCCTGGACTCTCTCCAGCAGCTCTGTGTCCTTCTGCTGGGGACACCAGAACTAGAGGCAGGATTGGAGGTGGGGTCTCACAAGAAAGAAGTAACAAAGAGAAACACAAACACAAGTGTTAATGCTTCTTTAAATGCCAGCAAACAGATTGGAATTCTCAGGGGTATATTTCCCCTTTTCCATAGAAGGATTTCAGATGGTGTTTAAGCTTTATTTCATGACATTTAATCCTCTAAAGATACTTTTCCTCTCCATTTCTGCAAAAGTCTGAGCTTTGCTTTGATCTTTGTTGGGTTGTGGTTTTTTTTCTCTAAATAAAATTTCTAGCAGGATGCAGGAAACAAAAATGAAGGAAATGGAAGTGGATATTGCTAAAAAAACTCAAAGCATTGCTGACCTCAAAAGGCTGCTTCAGGAAACAACCAAACGTGTGCACAGCACTGACAAAACCTTGGAAGGCCTTAAAAAGGAGGTAAGGCAAATGTAGCCCAAGTAACTAATATTGATAAAATCAATAAGGCTGGAAGATCATCAAGTCCAACCTGTCACCCAACACCTCATGACTACTAAACCCTGGCACCAAGTGCCGCATCCAATCCCCTCTTGAACACTTCCAGGGATGGTGACTCCACCACCTCCCTGGGCAGCACATCCCAAGGGCGAATGACTCTCTCGGTGAAGACCTTTCTCCTCACCTCCAGCCTAAACTTCCCCTGGTGCAGCTTGAGACTGTGTCCTCTTGTTCTGGTGCTGCTTGCCTGGGAGAAGAGACCAACCCCCACCTGGCTACAACCTCCCTTCAGGGAGTTGTAGACAGCAAGAAGGTCTCCCCTGAGCCTCCTCTTCTCCAGGCTCAGCAACCCCAGCTCCCTCAGCCTCTCCCCATAGGGCTTATGCTCGAGGCCTCTCCCCAGCTTTGTTGCCCTTCTCTGGACACCTTCAAGTGTCTCAATATCCTTCCTAAACTGAGGAGCCCAGAACTGGACACAGGACTCAAGGTGTGGCCTAACCAGTGCTGAGCACAGGGCACAATGACTTCCCTGCTCCTGCTGGCCACACTGATCCTGATGCAGGCCAGGATGCCATTGGCCTTCTTGGCCACCTGGGCACACTGCTGGCTCATGTTCAGCCTACTATCAACCAGTACCCCCAGGTCCCGCTCTGCCTGGCAGCTCTCCAGCCACTCTGATCCCAGCCTGTAGCACTGCATGGGGTTGCTGTGACCAAATTGCAGTACCTGGCACTTGGACTTGTTGAATGCCATCCTGTTGGACTCTGCCCATCTGTCCAGCCTGTCAAGGTCCCTCTGGAGAGCCCTTCTGCCCTCTAACAGATCAACTCCTGCTCCCAACTTGGTGTCATCTGCAAATTTACTGATGATGGTCTCAGTGCCCTCATCCAGATCATCAATAAAGATACTGAACAGGATCAGGCCCAGCACTGATCCCTGGGGCACACCACTGGTGCCTGGCTGCCAGCTGGATGTGGCTCCATTCACCACCACCCTCTGGGCTCAGCCCTCCAGCCAGTTCCTAACCCAGCACAGAGTGCTGCTGTCCAAGCCAGGGGCTGATTTAGCCACATGGTTCTAAGAATAGATTAGTTCAGATTCATTTCTCTCTCATATTTATATTGGTAGAGTCTGGGGGGATTTTTTCCTCTGATTTCTAGGCTTTTTTCAGTCCTACTTGCCATAATTACATGTGGTTTAGCCAGCTGGCCTTCACCACACAGTATCAATTGATGGTCTTCACTTGAAGTCTCAGAGGGAAATTCATGTTTTATGCTGTATTCTGGCATTGTTTTTTACCATTATTGTTATAGTTCCACTGTTGATAGAGTGGTGGGGGTTCAAAGGGACCTCTGGAGGTCATCCAGTCCAACCCCCTGCCAAAGCAGGGTCACCTAGCACAGGTCACACATCATGATGGGTCTTGAAGGTCTCCAGAAGAGACTCCACAAGCTCTCTGGGCAGCCTGCTCCAGGGCTCCAGCACCCTCACAGTAAAGAAGTTTTGCCTCACGTTGAGGTGGAACCTCCTGTGTTCCAGTTTGTGTCCATTGCCCCTGGTCCTATCACTGAGCACCACTCAAAAGAGATTCATACATTTCATCAGTCTCTAGTTGTGGAAACTCAGCAGATGAACACTTAGTACTCCTCTGTGATAACCTGGGTTGCATCCTTAGTAGTATTTTCATTCTTCTTTCCTTAATCCTGCATCTAAAAGGACTCCATCTGATCTGCAGCCTCCACAGAAACGATTTTCAACGGTAAAAATGTCTTCATTTTCCTTTTAAGCTTGAGCTTCTCAAACACCCTCCAGAAGATGCCACCACAGAGCAAAGCCTCATCAAGAAGCTTCAGCTTTTAAGGTAACCTCTTTTACATAAATCAACACCTCAGCCACTAGGACATGCAAGAAGGAAGATCAGGGAATGGCCACTGCTGGTTTCAGTTCTGTATTTTGTATTCTTTTAAGATGTTATTCTGCAATGGTTTTATTTTCCAGATTGACTAATCATCAGTTACAGAAAGAGAAAGCAGAGCTGGCTCAGCAGCTGGAGGAGCAGAAGCACCACATACACACAGATACAAGTGAAGGTCCTGCTGCTGGTAACCATTTTCAGTCCCTAATGCCCTGCCTTTTACTCAGCATGTGATGCAGGAAATCATAAACCCACAGAATTCATTGAGTTATGTCAGTGGCAGAGAAATACTACAAAATCCAGGATGGCAGGGCTTGGAAGGGACCTCTGGAGATCAGCCAGTCCAACCCCCCTGCCAAGGAAGGGACACCTAGAGAAGCTCACACAGGAACAAGCTAAAGGAAAAGGAGAAAGATGCAGATGCTTTAGCCAAGCAGCTGAATACACTGAAGGAAATTTATACCAAGTAAGTTGGTTTGAATAGGTTCAGCTACAGACTGAGCACAGTATCACAGAATGGGAGGAGTTGGAAGGGACCTCTGGAGATCAGCCAGTCCAATCCCCCTGCCAAGGAAGGGGCACCTAGAGAAGCTCACACAGGAATGTGTCCAGGTGGGTTTGGAATGTCTCCAGAGATGGAGACTCCACCACCTCTCTGGGCAGCCTGCTCCAGGGCTCCAGCACCCTTAAAGTAAAGAAGTTCCTCCTGATGTTTAGATGGAACTTCTGATGTGCCCTTTGTCCTGTCACTAGGCACCACTGAACAAAGCCTGGTCCCATCCTCCTGACCCCCACCCTTGAAGTACTGATCAGCATTGTTGAGATCCCCCTCAGGCTGCTCTTTTCCACACTGAACAGCCCCAATTCTCTCAGCCACTCCTCATCACAGAGATGTTCCAGTCCCCTCAGCATCTTTGCTGCTCTTTTCTGCACCCTCTCCATGACCTCATCAGATGTTATGAACACCTGAGGAATGTTCACAACTATCTGAAGGGCTGGTGTCAAGAAGAAGGGACCAGGCTATTTCCAGTGGTGCCCAGTGATAGGACAAGAGGCAATGGACACAAGCTGGAACCCAGGAAGTTCCACCTCAACATCAGGAGAAACTTCTTTGCTGTGAGGGTGCTGGAGCCCTGGAGCAGGCTGCCCAAAGAGGTTGTGGAGTCTCCTCTTCAAGACTCGCCTGGATGTGTTCCTGTGTGGCCTGGCCTAGGTGATCCTGCTCTGGCAGGGGGGTTGGATAGGCTGAACTCCAGAGGGCCCTTCCAACCCCTACCATCCTGTGATTCTATGAAAGTTCTGCCAAATGATCTGCAGTGAATTCTTGGAAGAAAATGCCATATGTAACCCAAGCTGGCAGCCAGTGAGAGTCCATTTCCCAAGCCCTGCTCTGAGAGTGATTTGAGACATGAGAGGCATCAGTCCCAAGGCAAAAGCAGAGCAATGGAGTAGCACCTTGCCATGTAACTGGGGGGTGGGGGGGAAACAATTAAACCTCTTAAAATCATGAATGCAATTAACAAGATGCTAATCCTGTGCCATTTCCTAATTGCCTGCATTTGATTGCTTTGTGGCTGTATTGCCCAGAAGTGTGCCAGCAGAGTGGCCATGGGAGTACTGCACTCAGTCACAGGGACTGATTTGCCCAGGATGAGTTTGTGGTGGATTTTGATCCCAGCTGGGTTGCACACTTCCCTGTTTCAGCTTTCTGGAAAGGCAAAATTCCTCTTGACAAGACTGCTCATGGGTTTTTTTTCTTGCAGGATGTAATGGAATTACAGAGAAGGAGCAAAATGAGAAGTTAGTGACAAAAGTAGCTGAGCTCCAGACCCTCTTGAAAGCCTCAGAGCTGGAAAACCAGCAACTGAAGGTGAGGTGTAAGGATCATTGCAGGCAGGAGAATGAGTAAAATCAGAGTTAGGAAGAAAAAGTCAGTTTCTAAAGAGCATCTTCATGAAGCCTGCTTTGTTGTTAGTTAGAATCACAGAATGGTCCAGGCCAGCAGGGACCTCCAAAGCTCATCCAATCCAAGCTCCCTGCAGTCAGCAGGGACATGCCCAACTAGGCCAGGTTGCCCTGGGGAGGTTTTTCTGCCCCTAGTGAAGGGTACCCCCCTCACCAAAAAAAAAAAAAAGCTTTTCTTGCTGTTTGTCTCCTAAATTCTGGATTAAAGGTGGTAATTCCTTCACTCTCCTTAACCCCCTACAGGCTGGGGTCAGAGTGGCTGGAGAGCTGCCAGGCAGAGCGGGACCTGGGGGTACTGGTTGATAGTAGGCTGAACATGAGCCAGCAGTGTGCCCAGGTGGCCAAGAAGGCCAATGGCATCCTGGCCTGCATCAGGATCAGTGTGGCCAGCAGGAGCAGGGAGGTCATTCTGCCCCTGTGCACTGCACTGGTTAGGCCACACCTTGAGTCCTGTGTCCAGTTCTGGGTCCCTCAGTTTAGGAAGGATGTTGAGTTGCTGGAAGTTGTCCAGAGAAGGGCAACAAAGCTGGGGAGGGGTCTGGAGCACAGCCCTGGGAGGAGAGGCTGAGGGAGCTGGGGTTGCTTAGCCTGCAGAAGAGGAGGCTCAAGGGAGACCTTCTTGCTCTCCACAACTACCTGAAGGGAGGTTGTAGCCAGGTGGGGGTTGGTCTCTTCTCCCAGGCACCCAGCACCAGAACAAGAGGACACAGTCTCAAGCTGTGCCAGGGGAGGTTCAGGCTGGAGGTGAGGAAGAAATTCTTCCCAGCAAGAGTGATTGGCCATTGGGATGTGCTGCCCAGGGAGGTGGTGGAGTCACCATCCCTGGAGGTGTTTAGGAGGAGACTTGATGGGGTGCTTGGAGCCATGGTTGAGTTGATTAGATGGTGTTGGCTGACAGGTTGGACTGGATGCTCTCAAAGGTTTTTTCCAACCTTATTTATTCTATTCTATTCTAACAGGAAGAAACAAAACAGCTGAGAAAAGAACTGGACAACTTTGACCCTTCTTTTTTTGAAGAAATTGAAGATCTGAAGTACAACTACAATGAGGAGCTAAAAAAAACATTCTCTTAGAAGAGAGGTTAAAGAAACTTTCTGAGCAGTTCAGCATTCAAGTGGATAGCCCAGGCAGTACTTCTGCTGATCAGGCAAGTGTGTAGTGGCCTCAGGACTGAGAGGGAAAAGGAATTCTGGAGCAGGTCCATTTTTTGGGGGTTGGTTTTATCTTTAAGTGATACAAACCTGTTAAAGCCACAACAGTTTGGCACCTCCCCAAGAGTGCAGAATTGCATTAGCCCTCCCCACCCCTAGGTTAGGGGCAGGATTTGCAGACAGCAGGCTAGATAAAAGTGACTCTTCCCTCTCCCAGCTCTCTATCTTAATTCAGAGCAGTAATTTGGGTCATACACAGGTGTCAGGTGAAGTTAAAACTTTGGAGTTGAGCACATTTTTCAGAGTTTTAGGATAGGTAAGTTCCAGATCAATTAAGAACATGTAATTTAGTCTGGCTTAATGCTGGGGCTCTGGGTCAGGCTGCTGGCTGGCTGTCCCCACAGCCCTGCTCACTTTTACCTCGATTTTTGAAGCTCTAAAAACAAAGACTCAGCCAGGTGAGATTCTTTCAGCCAAACTAATGGTACTTTGTTGTAGATAAATTCTTCTTTGTTGTATATATTGTATATAGCTGGCTGTACACTTCCACAGCCCAGGTCAAATAAAAGACCACTCAAACAACCCTGCATTCTCCTCTTACTTTTACACCATCAGAGAATCAGTAAGGTTGGAAAAGACTTCAGAGATCATCGAGTCCATCCTATCACCCAGCACCTCCTGACTAACTAAACCATGGCACCGAGTGCCACGTCCAGTCCCTTTTTGAACACCTCCAGGGATGGGGACTCCACCACCTCCCTGGGCAGCACATCCCAATGGCCATTCTGTCTTGCTGGGAAGAATTTTCTCCTCACCTCCAGCCTAAACCTTCCCTGGCACAGCTTGAGACTGTGTCCTCTTGTTCTAGTGCTGGGTGCCTGGGAGAAGAGACCAACCCCCACCTGGCTACAACCTGCCTTCAGGGAGTTGGAGAGAGCAAGAAGGTCTCCCCTGAGCCTCCTCTTCTCCAGGCTAAGCAGCACCAGCTCCCTCAGCCTCTCCTCCCAGGGCTGTGCTCCAGACCCCTCCCCAGCTTTGTTGCCCTTCTCTGGACACTTTCCAGGCTGAACAGCCCAAGCTCTCTCAGCCTGTCCTCATAGCAGAGGTGCTCCAGCCCCTGATCATCTTTGTGGCCCTTCTCTGGACCTTTTCCATCAGGTCCGTGTCCTCCTTGCGTCGAGGGCTCCAGAGCTGGACACAGCACTGCAGGTGAGGTCTCAGCAGAGCAGTGGCAGAATCACTTCTCTCCATCTCTGGCCATGCTTCCTTTGATGCAGCCCAGGCTGCCATTGGCCTTCTGGGCTGCAAGTGCCCATTGCTGGCTCATGTCCAGGGGCTTCATTCAGTACCCCTCAGCCAGCTGCAGCAGAATGAATGATACCTCCCTTAGAGTGGGTTGTCAGTGCACTTAGTCTTCTGTCTGTTAGACCAGAGAATTGTAGATGAATCACAGATAACTGGTATTTTATTTAACCATATTCAGAGCCATTCTTAATGTGGTTAAATGTTAACACTTAACCTTCATCTCTGAGGGTGTTGCAGCTGCACCTATAGAGTAAATAAGGGATGTAAGGTGGTAGGGATTAAAAATCGCCAAGTGAACATTAAATAACAAAGGAAATGAGCCAGAATTAAAGAGGCAGAAATAGGAAGCTAAGTACATTAAATAACTGTCCTCTGGGCCAGACCTACAAGAGGTGGATGCTGGCATAAATCCACTGGAGTTTAATCTCCAGAAGTTCTTCACTGATCACTCTGGCATTGCACTTAGCCCACTTAAAAGGAAATAAACTGTGGGAGTGTATTTTGTGGGGAAGATCATCAATTCCAGAGTTGGCAGAGCCAAGCCTGCCTCTAAAGGGCCTTCCTAAGAGGCAGTCCTGGAGCAGTTGTGACATACCAATCCTTCTACCTGGGGAAGCCCCACCCTGCAGCAAGGACAAAGCCAAGCAGTCTGAACAGTCCCTTCCCAGCCTTCCTGTGGGTTCTTCCCATCAGACAGGCCCAGCTCTGGTAGCTACAAAGCAGTCACAAACTTCTAATGGACTTCCACAGAAATTGGATCAGGCCTGTTACTGCACGTGTCCAAAGGAGAAAGGAGCAATGGCTGGGTTATCACAGCATCCCCCAGGCTGGAAGAGACCTCAGAGATCATCAAGTCCAACCTGTCACCACAGACCTCATGACTAGACCATGGCACCGAGTGCCACGTCCAGTCCCCTCTTGAACCCCTCCAGGGATGGTGACTCCACCACCTCCCCGGGCAGCACATTCCACTGGCAAATTACTCTCTCAGTGAAGAACTTTCTCCTCACCTCCAGCCTAAACTTCCCCTGGTGCAGCTTGAGACTGTGTCCTCTTGTTCTGGTGCTAGTTGCTAGAGAGAAGAGACCAACCCCTTCCTGGCTACAACCACCCATCAGGTAGCTGTAGAGAGCAATGAGGTCTCCCCTGAGCCTCCTCCAGGCTAAACAACCCCAGCTCCCTCAGCCTCTCCTCACAGGGCTGTGCTCCAAACCCCTCCCCAGCCTTGTTGCCCTTCTCTGGACACGTTCAAGTGTCTCAATGTCCTTCCTAAACTGCGGGGCCCAGAACTGGACACAGGACTCAAGGTGTGACCTAACCAGTGCTGAGTACAGGGGCACAATGACCTCCCTGCTCCTGCTGGCCACACCATTCCTAATGCAGGCCAGGATGCCATTGACCTTCCTGGCCACCTGGGCACACTGCTGGCTCATGTTGAGGTGGCTGTCAATCAGCACCCCCAGGTCCCTCTCTGTCTGGCAGCTCTCCAGCCACTCCGACCCCGAGCTCAAAAAAAACCTCTTCCAAGACGCTTCCAGCAGGGCAGATGTGCCTCTGATTAACTGAAATTCTGAGTTGCAGCAGTCCCAGGCACCCTGGCTGCTTCTTCTCACTGTTTCAGTATCGGAGGGGGACCTACAGAAAGGCTGGAGAGAGACTGTTCAGAAGGGTCTGTGGGGATAGGACAAGAGACAATGAACTGGAGCAGGGCAAATTTAGGTTGGACATCAAGAGGAAGTTCTTTACAATTAGAGTGGTGAAAGGTTGGTACAAGCTGCCCAGGGATGTGGTGGAGGCTCCATCCTTGGAGACATTCAAGACCAGACTCGATGCAGCCCTGGGCAGCCTGATTTAGTTGGCAGTGTCCCTGCTCACTGCAAAGGGGTTGGACAAGATGACCTCCGATGGTCCCTTCCAACCCAATGCAGTCTGTGAATATTATTTGTGCTATAAGAGGTTGCCAAACTTGCCAGCCCCAGGCCACTTCCATTCTCTGACCACTTCTTCATCCTGATTACTCACCAGAACTCCTTCCTGGTTAAGCATCCCTGTTACAGAGTGGCTGTAAACAAGCAGAAACACGAAACCTGTTTTTCCTGGTGTATCTCAGTGAAAAATCTGAAGCTCTCTTTGATCTAAGAGTCTTTAATTAAAAAGCCACTTTGCATATCCACTCCTTCAGCCAGCTTTTTGGCCTTGCTACAGGCCTGTGAGACAGGCATGAGCTCTTATGGCTGCAACACAGCCCAGAGAGTCAAGTCCCTGCTCTAATCATTCAAATTAAACTGGTGTCAAAAGGTGTCATTGTAATGCCATTTCCATTTCTTAGTACATTCAAAGGGAGGTGATTGTGCTCCTCTACCCTGCTCTTGTGAGACCTCACCTGGAGTACCTGAAGGGGCCTACAAGTAAGCTGGGGATGGACTTTTTACAAGGGCTTGTAGAGATAGGATGTGGAGCAATGGATTGAAGCTGGAGGAGGGGAGACTGAGACTGGAGATTGGGAGGAAAAAATTCATAGTATCATAATATCAGTCAGGGTTGGAAGGGACCACAAGGATCATCTAGTTCCAACCCCCTGCCATGGGCAGGGACACCCCACACTAGATCAGGCTGGCCAGAGCCTCATCCAGCCTGGGCTTAAACACCTCCAGGGATGGGGCCTCAACCACCTCCCTGGACAACCCATTCCAGGGCTTCACCACTCTCATGGGGAAGAACTTCCTCCTCACCTCCAGTCTGAATCTCCCCACCTCCAGCTTCATTCCATTCCCCCTAGTCCTATCACTACCTGAGATCCTGAGAAGTCCCTCCCCAGCCTTCCTGTAGCCCCCTTCAGATACTGGAAGGCCACAATGAGGTCACCTCGGAGCCTTCTCTTCTCCAGACTGAACAGCCCCAACTCCTTCAGTCTGTCCTCACAGGAGAGGTGGTCCACCCCTCTGCTCATCCTTGTGGCCCTTCTCTGGACACCTTCCAGCACCTCCAGATCCCTCTTGTCATAGGGGCTCCAGAACTGGAGGCAGTACTCCAGGTGGGGTCTCAGCAGGGCTGAGCAGAGGGGGAGAATCACCTCCCTTGCCCTGCTGGCCACACTTCTCCTGATGCAGCCCAGGAGCTGATTGGCTTTCCAGGGTTACAATTACTTACAATGAGGGCTTACAAATGACTTACAGTGAGGATGGTGTAATCTTTTGGACTCCTAGACTTTTTGTTTGTTTGTTTTAACAAACAAAGGCCAGGTCCCTGCACTAGCTGTAAGGGCACTGAACCCCTTGTGAAGTGCTTCTGTCCAAGAGCTGAACAGTCCTGTTCTGCACGTCTCCCATAAAGCATATTCCTCCAGTCCCAAGAGCTCATTCAGGTTGGTTAGCCAATGAACTTGACCTTTAAAAATTAAGGAAGCTGCAAGCTACTGTGTCCTTTGTTTTCAGCTACTGTTCCCCTCTCTGTGAGTGACAGAACAAGAGGAAATGGCCTGAAATTGTGTCAGGGGAGCTTTAGGCTGAGTATTAGGAAAAATGTCTTTGCTGCAAGAGTGGTCAGGCACTGGAACAGGCTGCCCAGGGAGGTGGTGGAGTCCCCATCCCTAGAGGTGTTCAAGAAACACTTTGGGACATGGTTTAGTGGCCATGGTGGTCTTAGGTTGATGGTTGGACTCAATGGTCTGAGAGGTCTTTTGCAACCAAAACAATTCTTTGATTCTATAAAAAATGGCTATAGACACAGAGTGCTAGAGAATAGGCCAAGAAACTGTGAGAATGAATGCAGGGAAGCTCAGTCCTCCTAGCTTTCCCTTTTCTCTGTGAAGAAAGAGCAAGCTAGCCAGGAACAAGAACTTGGTGGGTTAGAAATCACTCCCAGAAATGCATGACCTGCTACTGGGCATATCCTTCAGCTGCTAAAATAACCCAAACCTATGACAGCAGACCAAGCAAATGGGAACCTCTGAGAGATAGGAAAGGGCAGGGGCAATTGAGTGGAAGCTGGTTGTCTTGACCCTTTAGGTGGTCATCTGTGATTAAGCAGCTGGACTGGCAGGTCCACTGGTGGAAAGCTGAAGGCAATCATAGAACTGTTAGGGTTGGAAGGGACCTCAAGGATCAGCCAGTTCCAGTCCCCTTGCCATGGGCAGGGACATCTCACACTACAGCAGGTTGCTCACAGCCACAGCCAGCCTGGCTGCAAACACCTCCAGGCATGAGGCTTCCACCACCTCCCTGGGCAACCTGTGCCAGGCTCTCACCATCCTCATGGGGAACAACTTCTTCCTAACATCCAATCTCAATCTCCCCATTTCCACTTTTGCTCCATCCCCCCCAGTCCTATCGCTCCCTGGCACCCTAAAATGTCCCTCCCCAGCTTTCTTGTAGCCCCCTGCATACATTGGAAGGCCACAATTAGGTCTCCTCAGAGTCTTCTCTTCTCCACACTGAACAGCCCCAACTCCCTCAGTCTCTCTGCATAGCAGAGCAGCTCCAGCCCTCTGCTCATCCTCATGGCCCTTCTCTGGACAGCTTCCAGCACCTGCAGATCCTTCCTGTAACAGCGGCTCCAGAACTGGATGCAGTGCTCCAGGTGGGGTCTCATCAGAGCAGAGTAGAGGGGGAGAATCCCCTTCCTGGCCCTGCTGGCTGTGCTTCTCTTGCTGCAGCCCAGGGTGTGGTTGGGTCTCTGGGCTGCAAGTGCACGCCACTCAGAGGTACGACTGTGCAAGTCTTCCTGGCACACTTCTGTGCTTGTGTGCAGTCTTGCTAGGGGCTGGATAGCTGCAGAGAGTCAAGGGTGCCCACAGTGGTGTCTTTCAAACAGATGTTGTGCATTTATGCAGAATCCCCTCCCTTGGAAGTGTGTTACGAGGTGGAGTTCCCTGAGGCAGGAGACTAAAGAGGCTGCCTACCAGCACAAGGGCTAAAGGTCAAATCAATACTCCTGCAAACTTAATAGCTCAGAGACATCAAGAGCATGCAGCTCCACACAAAGTCTTTCAGGAGTGCTGTTGCTTTGCTGCAAGCAGAAGCAGCTGGATTCCACATTTCCAGCAAAAGAGAGAAGCGGGCAGCATCCCCTCCAGTGCCTACAGATTTGTTTGTGGAGCTCCACAAACACCACACTAGGAAGCTGGGTGTCTCTGCAGCACTTTTAACCTTCACCCAGCCAAGCAATTTCGGTTCTGCAGTCCTGGTGGCACCTGACCAACTTCATGGCCAAGATCAGGAAGAAATTGCATAAATGCCCTCTTTTTTTCCCTTCCCCATATGTCAGTGTTCTTAAAGAAATCCAAAGGGAGGTGCAGAGTAAGCAGTTCTTCCCTCCAGCTCATCAACTTTGTCCACATTTTAAGGCAGAGCTGGTTTCATGCCTTCTGAAGAGCTTTTCAGTTAGTGCATTAATGCTCCCATTCACAGCCAGAGTTATGGAGTGAAGCATATGTGATCAGAGGGTTTCCAGCAGGGGAAGGCTTCAGATAATAGCCCAGAGCAGTTATTTACCCTGTGCTCTGCTAGCAAAAAGCAGAGGAGCTGCAGTGGCTGTGTGGAAAACCTTGTTGGCAGCTGATCAGAGATAATCAGGGGAGGACTGGGTATTTAAACCAGATGCTATCCAAAAAGCAGTGGGGGTTAGTGCTTAACAATTATTCCCCTCCTGAGCTAACCCATGCTTTAGCAAATTCAGGAATTCAGAGTAGCTGTTCAGGTGCTGCATGATTCTAAGCACCTCTGCTAAGCACCAGCCAGCTCAGCTCTTGGCTCTTTCCTCACAAATCATCAGAGACTGGCTTAGGTTGGAAGGGACCTCAGAGATCATCTACCCAAACCTCCCTGCCATGGGCAGGGACACCTCTCAACCACACTTGGCTGCTCAAGGCCTCATCCAGCCTGGCCTTGAACACCCCCAGCAAGGGGGAATCCCCAGCCTCCCTGGGCAGCCTGTTCCAGAGTCTCACCACCCTTGTACTGAAGAACTTCTTCCTAACACCCTGTCTAATTCTACTCTCCCTCAGCTTCAAACCATTCCCCCTTGTCCTGTCTCCAGACACCCTTATCAGAAGTCCTTCTGCAGCCTTCCTGTAGCATCCCTTCAGGTATTGGAAGGCAGATAGAAGGTCCTCCCTGGAGTCTTCTCTTCTCCAGGCTGAACACCCCCAGCTCCCTCAGCCTCTCCTCATAGCAGAGCTGCTTCAGCCCTTGGATCACCTTTGTGGCCTCCTCTGGACTCACTCCAACAGCTCTGTGTCCTTCGCCTGCTGGGGACATCGGAACTGGAGGTAGGATCTCAGCAGAGCAAAGGGGCAGAATCCTCTCTCTTGCCCTGCTGGCCACACTCCTCTGGCTGCAGCCCAGCACACAGCTGCCTGCTGGGCTGCATGAGGGCACTGCTGGCTCCTAGGGAGCTTCTCCTCAATCAACACCCCCAAGTCTCTTTCTTCAGAGCTACTCTCAACCCACTCTGCTCCCAGCCTGGATTTTTCCCATGGGTGAGATGCTGGATGAGAACAAGAAGCTGGTGGTGATGGGTGACTGGCCAGCACCATTGCACACATCAGGAGCTAGACAGGAATAGAGCAGAATGCAATGCTTCTGATCACACCTGCAAGGGCCAGACAGCTTGCAAGACATAACCCCAAAGATTGATTTAGTGATTGTTTTTAGCAAGGAAGGTGCAGTACCCCTTAGAGAGCTGGGACAGGTTTGAGCCCAGCCTGTGGTTCTGCATTGAGGGTTTAGTGACACGTGCTGGAGGAAGTGCTCTGGCTGCAAACGGTTTTGACTGGCGCAATGTGTTATGACTCCATCGCTCACCTTGAGAGAGGAGACTAAAAATGCTTTGATAAATGGTTTGAAACACTGCCCAGTTTCACTGGCTTTGTTCTTCTAAGTGTTTGTACCTCTTGCTTCAGCTGCAAAGCTATTTCATCATGCCCTAAAACAATGCTTTGCAGCCAGCTGCAGGAGAAGAAGCCGTAAAGTGGAGCGTGCTGGCCTGCCCGGCCAACTGAGAGCATAATCTTAACAGAGAATGGGGTGGGGGGCCCTCTTGGCAGTAAAACAGCACATGTACATAGCACAGCCTCACCTACAACAGCACATGTACATAGCACAGCCTCACCTTTACCTCCTAGAGATGTCTTTGGTCTGCTGTCTCAGGTGTTCTTCTTTCCTTTGCTGTGCAGGCTGGGAGAGGAAAGCTTTCCCAGTACTGTTCTTTTCTGATGGCAGTGATTTCACATTGGGAACCTGGAGCCCCACTCTTCACCTCCTCTGAGCTTGGCTTCTCCTGGATCTCACCTTCTTGGATGCCAGGAACTCCTGGTGCCATTTACAGTTATTAACCCCCTCGGTGAGCTCTCTGTAGCTGCAGCTGCCACATTCACAAGGAAGGAAAGGAAACCAGTCTCATATCTAGCAAGGAGCTGCAGCCTGTCTCCCAGATCCTGTAATGTGTTGGCAGCCACAGACTTATTCAACATGTTCACTGCTGAGCCCTTAACAGCCTCTGGGATCAAAGATGTTTGGGTTGGAGTCCATCATAGTGGTTTTACAGAGGGAATGACAAGACACTTGTTGCAAAACCAGATCTTTTCCTTGTTGTTTCATCACTGAGGAAACCATCTTCATGCCTTTCTGTGTGCTCACCCATACAGATGGCACTCCTGCCTTCAGCAGGCCTGAGAAGGAAAAACAAACCTGTATCCTTAAGTGAGAGTAGTGACAGCTGAGGAACACAGAAGAGAGACACGTTAGCTTGGCTGCCTCCAACACCTATGGTCAGGATGGCAGTGCCCTTGTCCTGTTGGTGCCCTTGTGCTGAAGAAGTTCTTCCTAAGATCCAGGCTAACCCTGCTCTCCCTCAGCTTCAGACCATTCCCCCTTGTCCTGTCTCTAGACACCCTCAGGAAAAGTCTCTCTGCAGCCTTCCTGTAACATCCCTTCAGGTATTGGAAGGCAGCTGTAAGGTCCCCCTGGAGTGTCTCTTCTCCAGGCTGAACACCCCCATCTCCCTCAGCCTGTCCTCAGAGCAGAGCTGCTCCAGCCCTTGGATCATCTTTGTGACCATCCTCTGGACTCAGTCCATGAGGTCTGTGTCCTTCTTATGCTGAGGACACCAGAATTAGATGCAATATTCGAGGTGGGGTCTCAACAGAGCAAAGGGGGAGAATCTCCTCTCTTGCCCTGCTGGCCACACTCCTCCTGATGCATCCCAGGATAGCAATATGCTGCTGTTCAGCCCACGCCAAAGCAGCAGCAGAAGGGTGTTATGTGGCATCCTTTAACTAACTGCTCAAGGTTTGTCTGGTAAATATATTACACTCATGAAATGCTGACAGCAGAAATGAACATTAGGTGCTGCACCTCGAGGAGCTATGGCTAGGCACAGGACACTGTCACCTTTCCACTTATCTCTCTCTGCCCATACTGCATGGCAGGGTGCCACTGCTGGTCATGTGCCTCTCTCATCTCTCTCCTTCTGCCTTGGCCACATCTGCCTTGGGACTCCTTTTGTGTCTTCCCTGAAAAACTAGTTGACAGAAACTTCCCTACTTCCACCACTCCTGGTGTCATGCTGTTATCTGGGAGTAAAGCCAGGGGGGAAGGTCTGTAGTGAAATATCAGGACAGCTCTGGCATCTTCTTGGCCCTCTCTTGCATTCTAGTTTTCCTCCACAACAAAATGAAAGTTTCCACTTTAAGCCTGGAGAAGGTGTGAAGGGGAAGCAGAAGAATATCCTGGACAGAAAAGAAAATCCCTGATGAAAGAAAGATCCAGATCCTGCCTCCAGCACTGCAGCTGCAAACATTGGTTCCACTGCTCCCTAAAATGGAGTGGAGCATCCCAGAGGAAAATAGTTCTGCCAGCAAGCTGTGAGAAAGAAACTGATTGTGGGTTTTTTATACTAAGAGTGAAGCTGAGGAATTCCTTTCTGTGAGAGGCCTTCAAAATCTGCTTCAAATAAGACAGGAAACCCCTCCTGTGTGAATGGGCATACACTCATAGGTCAGTGGATTAAATGACATGAAACAGAGTGCAAAACTGAAGATGAGACTCTCAGGTTTTGGTAACTGAGGTAGGTTTCACTCCAGTGTTTCCAGGAGATATGACCTGCCATTACTTCCGAGGACAGGCAATGTCTGAGTTTGGTATCTGAAGAAGACTGCTGGCACCTGCAGCTCAAACTCAGTGAGCATGCCAATAAATAGGCTTTCATTTTAAAAAGGGGGGTTGTGACTCCAGCATAAATGCACAACATCTATTTGAAAGACACCAGTGTGGGCACCCTTGACGCTGTGCAACATTCCAGCCCCTAGCAAGACTGCACACGAGCACAGAAGTGTGCCAGGAAGACTCGCACAGTCGTACCTCTGAGTGGCGTGCACTTGCAGCCCAGAAAGCCAACCAGAGCCTGGGCTGCAGCAAGAGAAGCACAGCCAGCAGGGTGAGGAGGGTGATTCTCCCCTCTACTCTGCTCTGCTGGGTCCAGTTCTGGAGCCCCTATTACAGGAAGGATCTGCAGGTGCTGGAAGCTGTCCAGAGAAGGGCCATGAGGATGAGCAGAGGGCTGGAGCTGCTCTGCTATGAGGACAGACTGAGGGAGTTGGGGCTGTTCAGTGTGGAGAAGAGAAGGCTCTGAGGAGACCTAATTGTGGCCTTCCAGTATCTGCAGGGGGCTACAGGAAAGCTGGGGAGGGACTTTGGAGGGTGTCAGGGAGTGATAAGACTGGGGGGGATGGAGCAAAACTAGAAATGGGGAGATTGAGATTGGATGTTAGGAAGAAGTTGTTCCCCATGAGGATGGTGAGAGCCTGGCACAGGTTGCCCAGGGAGGTGGTGGAAGCCTCATGCCTGGAGGTTTTTGCAGCCAGGCTGGATGTGGCTGTGAGCAACCTGCTGTAGTGTGAGGTGTCCCTGCCCATGGCAAGGGGACTGGAACTGGCTGATCCTTGAGGTCCCTTCCAACCCTGACAATTCTATGATTCTGCATCCTAACACACACAGATATCTGCATGCACACTTAGTGCAGTAGTTCCTTAACACAGACATATAAGGAGGCTTCCTGAGGCACTTGTCCAGAGAATGGATTGATTCATCCATGTGAAACTTGCCACTTAAAAGCAAGTTTAATGATGAGCTTCAGGAGGCAATAAAGTGACTTATTTTTCTGTGTGAATCCATTCATGCAAACTGAAAAGTGTTTGCTGTGTCCCAGGCTGAGTGCACAAGCAGCAGTCTGTGCCTCTCAAGGGCACTTGCAGCAGTAGAGCAGATCAAATCTATTTCTCTTTAGAAGAAGGATGTCCTGCAAAGGATGTTGATGTTGTGACCCTGGCTGATGCACACCAGGATGTTTGGATTAGGACTGACAGGCTGTAATCAAGCTGGTGTTTGGCAGACAGAAAAAGAATATGCAAAGGAATCACAGAATCACAGAGGCTGGAAGGGACCTCTGGAGAGCATTGAATCCAACCCCACCGCTGGAGCAGGATCACCTAAGGGCAGGCCACACAGCAATGTGTCCAGATGGCTCTTGAAAGTCTCCAGAGAAGGAGACTCCACAGCCTCTCTGGGCAGCCTGCTCCAGGGCTCCAGCACCCTCACAGCAAAGAAGCTTTTCCTCATGGAATGTGGAAGGGAGTTCACAGTGAGCAGTGTGAAATGTGGAGGGTTTGGGCCACTTTTGTCACTTTTAACTTTGATCTAGCTACTTTATCTGGGTTTTAGGTCAAATCTTAGAGAAGAATTGCTTTCAGAATTAAGGCCTTTATCTTGCTTATGCTAAGGGAGACCCTTTGGTGACAGCTGTCATTCTCATAGGAAGTGGAGAAGAGAATAGAAATAGGAATAGAATAGAATAGAATAGAATAGAATAGAATAGAATAGAATAGAATAGAATAGAATAGAATAGAATAGAATAGAATAGAAGTAGAGTAGAGTAGAGTAGAGTAGAGTAGAGTAGAGTAGAGTAGAGTAGAGTAGAGTAGAGTAGAGTAGAGTAGAGCAGAGCAGGGCAGGGCAGGGCAGGGCAGGGTAGGGTAGGGTAGGGTAGGGTAGGGTAGGGTAGGGTAGGGTGGGATAGGAATAGGAATAGGGATAGGAATAGGGATAGGAATACGAATAGGAATAGGAATAGGAATAGGAATAGGAATAGGAATAGGAATAGGAATAGAATTAACCAGGTTGGAAAAGACCTTTGAGATCATCAAATCCAACCTATCACCCAACACCATCTCATCAACTAAACCATGGCACCAAGTGCCTCATCCAGGCTCTTCTGAAACACCTCCAGTGATGGTGACTCCACCACCTCCCTGGGCAGCACATTCCAAAGGCCAGCCACTCTTGATGATGGCTGAGGAAGTACAATGGCTGAGGAAGTACAAATGTCCTTTGTCCTCAGCAATTAGTGAGGTGGAAAATGTTTTCTTCTAGGGTTCATAGCAGTCATATGCTCTCATGCAAGAAACCTTTCCTTTCTCTACATCCAGCCTTTAGGCCTGATATTAAGCCTCTAGTCATAAAAATTTGACCTCAGTGGATTTTTAGAGCTGAGTAAGGACTATGAGTTTGGCCTCAAGCTAGCAAAAAGAGTATTAAAAACACCATAACCACATAAATAATGGCATCAGTCCCAGATATATCAAGAGAAACAAATAAAACATCCCTCTGTTCAACTCCTCTTGGCCACTCCCTAGTCCTTCCTCCCCTCTCTTCCCAGGATTAAACTGCAAACCGTTCCCTGCCATTTCTTGACACTTAAACAGAGCTTGAGAAGAAAGCATAACATGGCCTGAAAGAAAAGAACTGCAAAGGAATGATGGAATCCTTATCCTGAAGAACCTAACTTCTTTTGCTAGGAAAATAGTGCAGTGGGAGCTGCCTCCTTGGAAGCAAAAAAGAAGAGGTGAGTCTCTGTGTTGTCTTTCAGAAAGGGGTTTCAAATCCTGCTGCTTAGTGACCAGATGTTTGGGACTGCATTCAGCCCTTCCCTTATCTCCCAGCCACTGCCTGCCTTTTCCAGGAGGCTGATTAAGAAGGGGGAAAAATAGCTACTGTGAGGAAAAAAACCCACCCAACCAAACCAGTGTCTTTCTCCACCTAAAAATGGGTTTCACCTCTCTCTTCTGGCCTGTGGCCTGGTTGATGCTGTCCTCTCATCATGCTGCCTAGTATAGCATGAAATTGGAAAAGGCAGCAGCATTCATGAATAGAATGTGCATTAAATGCTAGAACAGCTGGCTGGCAGTAACAGAAGGACAAAGAGATCTGAGCTGGTAAGGGCAGTGCTACAGAATGTGTCTCACTCTGTAACAGAGCTTAGGGAGCGCTCCTGGATCCAGTAACAGCACTGGAAGTGCAGCACCACCTCCAGCTGTACAGATACATCGATAACAGCAGATCCAGAGGTGATTCTGCCCTTCTGCTCTGGTGAGACCTCACTTAAGAGGAATGTGTCCAGCTCTGGAGGCCCTAACACCAGGGCATAGAACTGCTGGAGCCACAAAGATGATCAGAGGGTTGGAGCAGCTCTGCTATGGGGACAGGCTGGGAGAACTGGAGCTGTTCAGCCTGGAGAAGGCTCCAAGGAGACCTAATAGCAGCATTTCAGTATCTGAAGGGGACCTACAGGAAGGCTGTTTAGAAGGGTCTGTGGTGATAGGATGAGGGGCAGTAGTTTGAAACTGGGGTTTGGATATCAGGAGGAGGTTCTGCACAAGAGGGTGGTGAAATACTGGAACAGGTTGCCCAGAGATGTGGTCGAGGCCCTGTCCCTGGAGACATTCAAGGTCAGACTCGATGCGGCTCTGGGCAGCTTGATCACTGGAGATGTCCCTGCTGACTGTAGCTGGCTGGAGGAGGACAGAAACTGGTAACAACAAAGGGACAACACAGATGTCCCACACCACAGGTCGGTGACATGGGGCCAGGCTGCAGAGGACAGCAGGGCCACTGGATCGCAGCATTCCAAGGGCATGGCCACTGGCAGCAGGCTGCCAAGCAGCGTCAGGCAGGAGGGCTCAGCCATTGCACAGCCCCTCAGACTCCTCCAGGCTCTCCACAGACCCCTCTCAGCCCTTCAGGCTCCCATAGAGCACTCCAGGGTCCCCACAGACCCCCAGGGCTCCTCAGCTCCACCCCCACCCCCCAGGCTCCCCACCGCCCCCTGTCCGCATTGGCAAGTGCGGGAGGCGCGCGCGTGCCGGAAGCGCAGTGCGCGTGGAGGCCTCCTCCCCCGCCCCCCAGCGGAGTCCTCCAGCCTTCCCGGCGTGCCCCGCGCTCACCATAGAGCGGAGGGCCGGCCCCGCCGCTCCTCCCTCCCTCGCTCGCTCTCTCCCTGCCTCTCCCCGTGTGTGGCAGGCGGCGCGGCCGCGGCGACATGGCGGCCGTGGGGCAGGCGGGCGGCGCTGCCGCCGAGGAGGAGGAGAAGCACCTTAACGGCGAGCTGCCGCCGGAGCCTGAAGACAAGGACGGCGCGGAGGGCGGCGCGGCGGGGCTTGGCACGGAGGATGGCGCTAAGAAGAAGCGCAAGAAGAAGAAGAAGGGCAAAGCGGGGCCCGCGGGTAGGGGCCGCGCCGGGACCCTCCGCTGACAGGCCGGCGGGGCGGCGTGGCGAGGCGCGATCCGGTAGAGCGGACCGGGCCTTGTGCGCGGCAGCGGGCGGCTGTGGGCGTCTGAAGGGTCGTGCCGTGCGGGGCGCGGGGAGGGCGGTGGGCGCCGCCGAGGCCGCTGTCCCGGCCCGTGCCGGCCGTGTGGGCTGAGGGAGATCCCCTCGGGGGAGAGGGGGCTGGCGAGTGCCGGGAGGATGCTGCTGCCGTTCAACCGCAGGGGCGAGGGAAATCCCCCCTCCTCGGATAAGCACAGGAGAAGCCACCCTTTCCCTCATCCCCCATCCTATGCCCTGAGGGGGGACAGGCGTAAAGGCTGCCGCTGTAAGAGTCATCCCGCATGATGGAGCCTCTGTATCCCTTCCAAGTTCTCTGAGAGAGCCGGAGCATGTCTGGGCAAATAGTGAAAGGTTTAGGTTTGCTTTAGCAGGCTAGCAGTTAATGACGAGAGTGCTGTGCGTTTATAATTATCTATCTCACGCCCATATTATCTCACAGGAGCAGGCTGCTGCTATGGCAAGGAGATTTAGTTTACCCTGGGCGGGGAGGGGGGAAAGTAGTGAGAAGTGTCTGGCTAATGCTGCCTTTACACACGAGTTTCAGTAACAGTTGGCACTGTAGTGCCCTACAAGCTTACATATTGGGTCTGCTTTAAAAAACAAGGCATGGTGTGCTGTGGTGCCCGTGGGATGAGCACAGTATAGCGTTTATATAAAGTTTGGGAGGCTATTTCTTCACTGTTGTGGAGCTGTCCTTTTGCTCTAAGTCATGCTTTACTTTTACAAGCAGGACAAGAAATAGATAAAGAAATGGAAGGTGCTCTTGGTGATGTAGCCAAACAATTGGATAAGCAAGCATTGGAGGAGAAAGAAAAAGATGATGATGATGAAGGCAAGTGTAACTTCTAACGTTTCCAGTTTCACCTTCTTCCCAGACTCCCTATTTTAACCAACCTCTGCAGATGCATTTTGGGTTTGTGGTTTGGTGGTGGTGGTTTTATTTAGGAGAGCTGAGATGAAACTGTGTATTTTGTTTTACTTCTTGGCAACAGTTTGGCTGTGGTGCATATATATAAACCAAAAAGGATAGCCAGTTTGTTAAAACTTCTTGCTTTCAAGGCACCTATTACTGCAAGGCAATGTTTGGTTAAGATAAAGTAAGCTATAAATCATTCTCACTTACATTACCATGGCTGGTATAAATTTTCCAAGTGGTGTCTCTTATTCTTGGCTTAGAATAAGAAAGAGTGCAGAAAAGAAATTAATGGAGAGTTTTAATTAATAGAAGGTGTTAGAGGCTTTGGCAGTGACTTGAAAGCTGCTCTCATATATCCCTGAATTTTTTTATTAAAGCTGAACTGGGGAGAGATTAATACACAAGCAAGGCACATGCCTTGTGAGTTGCTTGAGCTATGCAGCTGATAGAATAGAATTAACCAGGTTGGAAAAGACCTCAGAGATCATCAAGTCCAACCTGTCACCCAGCACCATCTAATCAACTAAACCATGGCACCAAGCACCCCATCCAGGCTCCTCTTAAACACCTCCAGGGATGGGGACTCCACCACCTCCCTGGGCAGCACATTCCAATGGCCAGTCTCTCTTTCTGGGAAGAATTTCTTCCTCACATCCAGCCTGAACCTCCCCTGGCACAGCTTGAGACTGTGTCCTCTTGTTCTGGTGCTGGTTGCCTGGCAGAAGAGACCACCCCCCACCTGGCTACAACCTCCCTTCAGGTAGTTGTGGAGAGCAAGATGGTCTCCCCTGAGCCTCCTCTTCTGCAGGCTAAGCAACCCCAGCTCCCTCAGCCTCTCCTCACAGGGCTGTGCTCCAAACCTCTCCCCAGCTTTGTTGCCCTTGATGGTCTAAGGAAGTGCTTTGGAAGTGTCTGATATTGAAACCCAGGCTGGCTGCATCTTTTCTGTAGGAATATCAAGGGGGAGGGGAAAAAATGCTGTCTGTCCTTTGTTTTGATGAGTGGCTCTCTATAAAAATGGACATTCAGGAGTGTGTATTTCCCAAGTCAGTAATTGAGTTTCCTTGTGAAGTCCAATTTCAAGCAGGCTCAGCACCCTGAAAATGGGTCCTGCTGTCCTGCTAAGAAATCTTCCTAGCTGTCTGCTGCTGGAGTTTATCATTCCAGAATTTAATTTCATAAATTAGATACTGAAGGTTGGTTTGTTTGTTTATTTTTTTTAATGAAATGTGTCCTGAGATGTAAAATTGCAAATCAATTGATCTTTGAAGACCATTCATCTCTATATGGCACCCACTTTTATGCAATTACCCTCTGTAGAAAGGACTTTTTTGATGGATTATTTGGTTTAGGTTGTGCTTCAGGTGATGGAGTTGAAAGCTCTTCATGCAATATTGTGCTTTAGCATGGCTGCAACTGAAGTAAGAAGTATTGAGGGGAATAGGGAAGACTTCATACAGTGGAAAACATTCTTTGAGCCTAATTGGAGTAGTTATAGCTCGGTCTCAGGAGAAATAATATTGTTAGTTGCAGATCAGGTGCTGGGTTTATGCTTTTTGTGGTGTTAAGAATTACAGTCTCAAAAGCTTTACAGTATCAAAAAGCATTTAGAAGGTGCTGTCTCTTTAATAAGAGTAATCTTCTTTCCCACATGTTAGATTTGTATGTGTTGTTAGAGAAAAACAATGTTTTTTGAGGAACAAATGAATTGCTGCAAGTGTTTTGGAAGACAACTGTGTGTTCTTGCTTGTACAGCTCCTCACTACTTGGCCTCTTAACTGTGTAGTTCCTTAAGACTTGGTGCTGCATTAGATTAAAAACCAACAAAATACCCCCCTCCTTCCCTTGATAAACCGAGTGGTCTCAGAAATGAGGTTGTATACCTTTTAAAATCCAGGAGAGATGAGGAAGTGCTCTTCAGATTTCCATTGCAGTGCTCAAAGATGCTGATGGGTAGCATTTCTGCACTCTATTAAGCTAAGTTATTGAACAGCCGTGCCAAAATGGCATAGAGTGGGCTCCAGTTTTGCAGGGACCTTAAATTGCTTTCACTACCAGCTCAATAACCTGGAGACAAACAGGGTATTGGTCAGATGGCAGTGGTTATGCTTCTGGCAGCACAGTCAGTCTGCAGCAGCCCTCAAGGACACGAAGGCATAGGCTGAGTTAGTTGGGCTTGCAGTTGGCAGACTCACGTGCAGCGATGTATGAAAGTGCCACAATAAGCAGATAGCAGCAGTGGCAACCTTTAAATGCTGTACTACTTTTGCACTTTAGGCCTCATGTTTAAAAATAAAACAGGAAAAAAACCAAATCACAGGGTGAAGGAAACTGGAGTCAAATCTGATTCAATTTGGTTTTGGTGAATAGCTTGAGCACAGCTCAAGGTCAAGAGAAAGGTGGCAGACCACATTTTAAAGCAGTCTGTAGCACTGTTAAGGATTTTTGGCTGCCTGTGAAATAAGGACTGATGGAGAATCTGGTGAAGTGGACTGGACTGTAGTTGGACTGCTAGTAGTTAACACTTGTAATAAAAGTTATGCTTGCAGTTCTTCAGCATTTAAAGTAAGATACTTAATGCCAAAATGAGATGGGGACTGGGGGGGGAAGGTGACACATCACTGAGATTTGCTCCAGCTCCAGGATTGTAGCAGTCACTGCCACATACCAGTGTGGATGACACTGACCATCATGAGAAGCTTGAAGACTGGAACAACTAGTCAGTGGCTTGGTTTTTAAATAAGTGAGCAAATAGAAGTTTCTGCATAAATGCATCCCAAATGACAAATGCTTTGACTTGATTCTAAAGGTTCTTCCACTTTTGCTATTAATTTTTGATTGAAACCAAACATTCCAAATGCAGATCACTGGTAGTTGCTCATTTTGAAATGAGCTTGTGGTTAGATCCAGAAGGTTTAGTTAGATGGTATCACATTACATAAAGACTTGATTGTGGATGAAGTAACCAAGCTTTAGATGTCACCAGACATGAAGTTGTTGTGAACTCCCCAGTGTGACTGTAAAGTGGCGTGGCCAGCCCTTGGTGCTTACATGCTGCATGCTCAGTGAAAACCTCCCACTGGTACCTCCCACAGACAGTGCTGGTTGTGACTTTCCCTTTTGTCTCCAGATTAAATTCATCCTGACCCTAAGTGCTATCACCTTTGCTTGTTTGGGTTTTTTTTTTTTTCCAGATGCACTAAGTTCTTTAGCTGAAACATCAGAAGCTGACTTTGAAGCAGAAGTTCCTAGCTTCTTGTTAGCTATTGTGTCTAATACAGCCCTGTCTGAGCACCCTCCCCCACCCCCAGGCATCTCTTTGGGTGAATTGGGAACAGAGGAATTTGAAGTAGGACTTTGTGAAAATTCTTGCCCTGAGCTGCTTTTTTTGTGTTTGTTGTTTGGGGGTGTTTTTTTTCCCCCCCTATGTTTGGTGATATGTTTAAGTCAACAGCTTTAGAAAATACTTTCTTCAGGTCTGTGTTTGGTGTGGGGATTGAGAATGCTGAGGGCTTAGTGGCAGCTTCTGGCTGTCGTCATTTAATTCATTGAATTCTGCTCTGAAGGAAGTGTTCCAAAGTAGTCCAGATGGTCTTGTGTCTCATTCAGAATGCTTTGGTTCTTTAAGGTTGTTTTATGTTCACTTGAGCACTTTTCTTTCCTGTAGATGGAGAGGGTGAAGGAGATGGAGCAACAGGGAAAAAGAAGAAGAAGAAGAAAAAGAAGAAAGGACGTAGGTATCAAACACAAAAATAGAGATGGGCTGAATGAATATTTGCTGTAACCATGTGTAAGAGCTGTTCTGGGCAACTGAAGCAAACTTTGGGGTGCAGCTTGGGTTTGTAGGCTAAGTCTGTCCTGAGTTTTTTTCATTCTGGTATCCTGAATGTCAAACTGAGCCATATAAAGCCAGATGAGGGCATTGTGATATGATGTGGTCTTGGTAGAAGCCCAAATTGTAGTCAGAGTATCTTAAATACCTTGTGCTGTTTAACTTTTATGCTTGAAGATAAGATACTTGGTATTGGCAGTGTACCACATGTAAAACTTTCCTCACTTGTACTCAACAGCTAAAGTCCAGACAGATCCACCTTCTATTCCAATATGTGATCTATTTCCTAGCAACATATTCCCAAAGGGAGAAGAATGTGAATATCCACCAACACAAGATGGGTGAGTTTTCTTGAGCTTAAAGAAACCTAAATGTTAGCAGCTGGATGTGCTGAATTGCAAAACTCCTAACAGGCAACTAAATGGACTGAGTGAGTTTTAATGTGCTTCTCTCTCCCACCCCCTCAGTCACCCCCAAACTGCATCATCTAACAACCTCATGAATAGAAGTCTTCAGGCCAAAAATATTCCTTGCTCCCTGCATTATAATTAATGTGTAGCCTGTATGAACAGAATTGTCCTGGTGCAAGGGATCTGGAGACCTAGGGGACCAACAGTATTTCAACAGGCAGCTTGTAAGGAAAATGCAGTCTGAATTGGGACTGAGGGCAGGTTTAAAATTTAAGGGGATGAGGCTCTGTTATGTAGCAGTTTTGGAGGCATTTAGGTGTCAGCTTGGTGTTTATTTTCTGCTAGAGACATGTCAGTCTCAGAGCACGTGCCAGTTTATTTTCCACTGTGCATCTCCGTGCATGAATCTATCTATAATTATAAACTGCTTTTCTAAATCATAGTGAGATGGGAATAATGTGCAGTTCTGCTGAGCATAGATAGATAGTGGGGTACTGGAATAGAGACTTGCAGTCTCAGGGACCTGTACTGGGGCCACTGATGTTTCAACATCTTTGTCAGTGCCATCCAGTGCACCTTCAGCAAGTTTGCCAGCAGCACCAAGCTGTGGTGCACTAGACTCACTTGAGAGCAGGCATCCATCCAGAAGGATCTTGACAGGCTTGAGGGGTGGGCCAGTGCCAAATCCATGAAGTGCAGAAAGTCAAAGTGCAAGGTCCTGCTTCTGGGTTGGGCCAATCCCAGACAGAAATCCAGGCTGGTTGCAGAGTGGGATGAGAAGGAAGAGCCTTGAGTGTATTGACTGATGAGAAACTCAACAGGAGCCAGCAGTGCCCTCCTGCAGCCCAGAAGGCAAATTGTGTGCTGGGCTCTGTCAAGAGGAGTGTGGCCAGCAGGGCAGGAGAGGGGATTCTGCCCCTGGACTGTGCTCTTGTGAGACCCAACCTCAAATACAGCATCCAGTTCTGGTGTCCCCAGCATAAGAAGGACAGAGAACTGTTGGAGTGCATCCAGAGAAGGCCACAAAGATGATCCAAGGGCTGAAGCACCTCTGCTATGAGGACAGGCTGAGGGAGCTGTGGGTGTTCAGCCTGGAGAAGAGAAGACTCTGAGGGGACCTTGTACCTGCCTTCCAGCAGCTGAAGGGCTCCTACAGGAAGGCTACAGAGGGACTTTCCATAAGGGTGTCTAGAGATAGAACAAGGTGGAATGGTTTTAAGCTGAAGGAGAGTAGGTTCAGCCTGGATTTTAGGAATAAGCTCTTCAGTGGGAGGGTGGTGGGACCCTGGAATAGATTGCCCAGGGAGGTTGTCAATGCCTCCTCCCTGGAGGTGTTCAGGGCCTGGTTGGATGAGGCCTTGAGCAGCTGCATGTAGTTGAAAGGATCCCTGCCCCTGGCAGGGGGTTGGAATAGAAGATCTCTGAGGTCCCTTCCATCCTGAACCATTCTTACGATCCTAATGTTTTCACAGGGTCCAATTTCCTTATGCTCTGTTAGAAACTAGGAGGTACCAACTTGACTGAGCTTCCAGATTGCTTTTCCTGCATGAAGTGGTGTGGAAGGTCCTGCTTTACACCAGGGGGTGCAGGGGTGTGTGTGTGTGTGTAATTAGTTTGACTTACCTGTCAGTCTGAGTGGAAAGATGAAGTATTACTGAAAACTTCCCAGGGAATTTTGAATCAAAACTGTGACAAAAGTAGCTTAAACCAAGAGGGAGAGGGAAGCATAAATATTTATAGTTCTGAAAACATTGTTTAGCTTTCAGTGGGTTTTTTTCCCCCGCCCAGAATCAAACTACTTTGAAACATCTATTGGTTGTTTAAAGTCAATGCCTGTTTCTCGGAGTCAGCAACACAGAGTCTAGTACCTCCTGTAGGATGTGTTCAGATATTCACAGGTAACATGGCTTCATGTTTATGAGGAAGCTTTTTGAGGAAGCCTTTTCATTCTCAGCTTGATCAAGAGGTGTGAAATTTTTACTCGTCTCCAACTTAAACCTCCCCTGGCACAGTTTCAAGCTGTTGCCTCTCATTCTATCACCCAGTACTGGGGAGAACAGACCAACCCCCACCTCCCAAGTGGAACAAATGTTTTGGAGCAGGAGGTGAACTTCTGAAGCTGACACATCCTAGCCAGCACACTAGGAATCTGTCCTCAGAAAAGCTTGTTAGGTCCTGTAGGTGTTGGAAGACTTGATGTGTCTTTTATGTGATGTGACCTTTTATCTGATCAGTTGACCTTTCACGTGTCCTGAAGTGCTTAGGCCCAAGCAGGATTTCTTGTCTCCTCCCTGGTGGCAGTGGTGCAGCTTTGGCAGCAAAATGCCTTGGGTCTGATACAGTATTTTTAAATCTAGAGGCCACTTTGTCCCCCAGCTGTCCTGCATGGAGTGACCGTATGCTGCATTACAGTAGATAGAGTGAGGAAAGCTTCCTGCCAGCTTGCAGGGGTTTGTACTTAAGTCTGAGTGACAACAGAGCAGCTGCCCAGACTCTGTCAGCAGCTCCAGACTGCTCTGTTGGAATCCAGAGCAGTCCTCCAGTCCCTCTTCCCTGCTGTTTTGATGCAGCACACCTTTTCCATCTCTTGTGCTGGGACTGCTGTGCTGGCAGTAGTCCAAGTGCAGTAAGGGGGTTGCTGCTTCTTGCCTTTTCTTTGGGTTTTTTGGATTGCATTTACCAGTGGTAAGGCTGGGATACAGCTGTGATGTTTGCTGCTGCAGCATGAAAACTGCTCAGGGAATTCAGCTTGGGCTTTCTCCCTTGCACTGTTGTTACTTTACCTGAGAAGGAGCAGGAGGTTCAAGGAAAACAAGCGAAAGGGTCTCATGTATGGAACCTGTGATCATCCTGAGAAAAACTGTGTAGGAGAGCTTCTCTGTCTTTCCAACTCTGCTGTAGGCCTCTTAACACTGTAAAAACAGTTCAAAAAGCAGCAAAATTGCAGGGCATGGTCTCTTGGCTCACTTGTACCCAGGTTTTGGCTGTGGAGTAGATTCTTAGAGCCAAGTTCCATGTCTGTGAAACAGGTAAGTAGCTACACCTGGTTTCAAGAAGTAATCTTCAGTGGTTTCGTTAGAATCAATTCACTTAAAGGTAGGAGCAAATGTTTGAGTTTGGAGACTGGTGTGGTTCAGTGTCTGTGGTCTGTCTTCATGGATTTATAGAACAGTTTGGGTTGGAAGAGACCTTCAGGATAATCCAGTTCCAACCTCCCTGCCATGGGCAGGGACACTTCTCACTAGACTAAGGTGCTCAAGGCCTTGTCCAGCCTGTCCTTGAACACCTCCAGGGAGGGGCATCCACAAGCTCCCTGAGCAACCTGTTCCAGTGTCTCACCACCCTCACTGGAAAGAATTCCTTCCCATTATCCAGACTCAAACTCTCCTATAAATCTTGTCCATTGTCCCTTTCCTGCCTTCCCTAGCAGGGTCCACAGCTGTGTGCTGGTCCTGCATAGCAGGCAAAAAGTTCTTGGAGTTACCACTAAGGATTTTTTGGCATTCCTACAGGGCTTCAGCTTCACCATTTGAAGGGTATCTCCCCTTTGGTGTCAGAAAGGTGGTCTTTTAGTTCAAATTCTGGCAGTGGCTGGAGTGTTTGCTTCATTTGTTGGCTTTCTTGGAATCTGTCTTGTGTGGTTTCTTGCACAGTAAAATCTATTCAACACTAATTTTATATATTCTTTTATTGAAGCTTCTTCTTGCTGTTGTTTTGTGAACCTACCAGAGAGCCAAAGTGGAATCCAAGTTAATTCCTCCTCCAGCAAATTCAGAAAGCAACTTCCTGGCATGTGTCATAGTTTCTGTGCACTCTGTTGGGTGTCATTCCCTAAACATTCTGAGCATCAGCAGATGTAATACTGGAACTGCAAGCCCTTACATTTGAAAGAGTTTATTGCCATAGAATCAGTAAGGTTGGAAAAGACCTCAGAGATCGTCAAGTCCAACCTGTGTCAGGAAGAGTTTCTGGGCTGAACAGCTACACTGGAGTGCTGAGATTCTGCTCCAGACAGGAAGAGCACTGCCTGAATGACTGAGAATAACCTTTCTGCTTGAGCAGAGCATGTTGCAGTGATGTGCTGTGCCCAGCACAAGGTAGAACTGCAGGCCCTGATAGGGATTGTATACATCTGTCTGCTGGGGAAGCGTTTTGTGTCCTTCGAGTATGCAGCTGCTCTGGGAGGGTTAGAGGGTAAGGCTGGTGAAAGTGGGCATGGAATAATATAGTTTGTGGTCTAACTGAGTTTAATTTCTATGCATAGATGCTTTGTTTTGCTTTTTGTCTGCAGTGTTCTTGCCCTTCCCAGGTGCCAGTCTGTGGTGCTGATTGTTTTGTGTCTTTAATGAACTTTATTTACTGCGGTACAAATCAGGCTCTTCCCTGGTGCACCGGGGAACGTGGACCTGAGCGGTTAATCAACGTGTGGCAGGCTTCAGGAAGAAGTTGCAATGAGTGCTGTGATGCTAGGAGCTTCTCATGACACACCTCCCTTTCTTTTGAAGGAGAACTGCTGCTTGGAGAACAACTAGTGAAGAAAAGAAAGCACTGGACCAAGCCAGTGAGGAAATCTGGAATGATTTTCGGGAGGCTGCAGAAGCACACAGACAAGTGAGGAAATATGTTATGAGCTGGATAAAACCTGGAATGACAATGATAGAAATCTGGTGAGGACACAGATCTCTTTAAAGACCTCTGCTCTGCATTTTCCTTCATTCTCTAGAAGGGGGGACAGATGTAGTCTCACCCTTTGTGTGCTTCTTTCACCATGTCACAGGCGTTGGGGGAATCCCTGTTTAATGTACACAACCAATATCCCACATTACTGCCTCTAAGTTTCCCCTTATAACATACTCTTAGCTTATGCAGCCTGACAGGGCCTGGGATCACACTGAGCTGGATTTCAAACTGAGCTTTCAGCTGTTTCTTATTTTGAGCACATGCTTGACTTGAACATTGAGTGCTTTGGCTACTCTTGGACATAAGTTCTGCAGCAGCGCTGAGAGGAGCAGCAGTAATAGTATATAGAGTTGTTAGGGTTGGAAGGGACCTCAAGGATTATCTAGTTCCAACCCTCCTGCCTTGGGCAGGGACACCTCACACTAGGTCAGGTTACTCAGAGCCACATCCAGCCTGGCCTTGATGTTCAGGCTGGGGTCAGAGTGGCTGGAGAGTGGCCAGGCGGAGAGGGACCTGGGGGTACTGGTTGATTGTAGGCTGAACATGAGCCTGCAGTGTGCCCAGGCAGCCAAGAAGGCTAATGGCATCCTGGCTTGCATCAGGAACAGTGTGGCCAGCAGGAGCAGGGAGGTCATTGTGCCCCTGTACACTGCACTGGTTAGGCCGCACCTTGAGTACTGTGTCCAGTTCTGGGCCCCTCAGTTTAGGAAGGATGTTGACTTGCTGGAACGTGTCCAGAGAAGGGCAACAAAGCTGGTGAGGGGTTTGGAACACAAGCCCTATGAGGAAAGGCTGAGGGAGCTGGGGTTGCTTAGCCTGGAGAAGAGGAGACTGAGGGGTGACCTTATTGCTCTCTACAACTGCCTGAAGGGAGGTTGTAGCCAGGCAGAGGTTGGCCTCTTCTCCCAGGCATCCAGCACCAGAACAAGAGGACACAGTCTCAGGCTGCGCCAGGGCAGGTTTAGGCTGGATGTTAGGAAGAAGTTCTACACGGAGAGAGTGATTGCCCATTGGAATCGGCTACCCGTGGAGGTGGTGGAGTCACCTTCACAGGAGGTGTTCAGGAGAAGACTTGATGGGGTGCTTGGCTGTATGGTCTAGTTGTTGGGTGGGTTGGATTGTTTGATGGGTTGGACGCGATGATCTTGAAGGTCTCTTCCAACCTGGTGTATTGTATTGTATTGTATTGTATTCTGGCCTTCAGAATTGCCAGTGAGATGCTGTGTGGACAAGCAGTTCAGGTGCCGTGGGCACGGCATGGCTGTGTAGTCAGTCCAGGGCAGGAAAGTTTGGTTTATGTTTAGTCCTCACTGATGTTTCTGGAGAAACACAGTTTGTTCTTCTCAGCTGGTAAGAAATAACTGAGCCAATTGATGAAGGTCAGTCGTGAGTTTAAGGTGAAGTTGAAAGAAATCATTGGCCTGAACTGATTCTCCTGACTTCTATCCTGTTGTCTCCTTTTCTGTCCTCTTGTTTATCTAGAGTGAATGTCTACTGCCCAAGCACTGCACTGCACTGACCCAGGATAGTTTAGCTTCCAAAATCAGGTGCTTTCAGCCTTGTATGACTGAGGACTGCTGGCACCAGTAGGGTAGTGAGAAAGCTACTCGGAGCTGATCCCCGAGGTAACTCTGCAAGGATCAGGGGAAGAAGCCATACACCACAGGGAAAGTGGCAGACAGACAGTTGCTTTTAAAATCACTAGTCTGGTGGACACAAATCAGAGAATGGTTTGGGTTGGAAAAGCTGTCCCAGGATCGTTGACTCCAGCCATTAACCTGTGACCACCGTGGCCATTAACCCCATCCCCAGGGGCCACGGCCACACATTTCTTGAACCCCTCCAGGGATGGGGACTCCACCACCTCCCTGGGCAGCCTGTGCCAATCCCTGGCCACTCTTGCAGCAAAGAAATTTTTCCTCCTCTCCAGCCTAACCCTCCCCTGGCACAATTTCAGGCCATTTCCTCTCCTTCTGATTGTAGGGAGAACCCTGTCACGCTGCATGACACAGTTTCACTGAGTTCTGAGCAATAATTCTCCCAAACCCTGGCTTTTCTTCCAGGACTACCTCGGGCTGTAGGGACTTACCTGTTAAAAGGAGCTCTCTTCCTTTCCCAGATCACTCTGAGCAGCTTTCCTAACTATAACCAGAGGATGGTGCAGTGCTGTGTGCTGCATCGTGCCCTCACCACTACAGGAACGAGCCCTAGGGGGCAGGGATCTGCAGCTTTCCAAGTACCTAACAGCCTGAGAGTAGACAAAAACCAACAAGAAATATTAGGCTCAGAAGGTTTTATTTTATCACAGCTAGTGCTTACATTGAAAAAAAAAAAGTAGTATTATCCTTTTTTAATTAGAACTGCTTTTAATAAATGAGGACTACACTGTTGCCTTCCCCCCCCGTCTCCTTTCTCCTCTCTTTTTCCTTCCCCCCCTCTCTGTCTCTCTTCTTTCTCCTCCCCACCTCTGTCTCTCTTTCTCCTTTCCCCACCTCTGTCTCTCTTCTCCTCTCTTTCTCCTTTCCCCCCCTCTGTCTCTCTTCTCCTCTCTTTCTCCTTTCCCCCCGCTCTGTCTCTCTTCTCCTCTCTTTCTCCTTTCCCCCGCTCTGTCTCTCTTCTCCTCTCTTTCTCCTTTCCCCCCTGTCTCTGTCTCTCTTCTCCTCCCCCGCTCTTTCTCCTTTCCCCCCCCTCTGTCTCTCTTCTCCTCTCTTTCTCCTTTCCCCCCGCTCTGTCTCTCTTCTCCTCTCTTTTTCTTTCCCCCTCCTTGTCTCCTTCCAGTGTCAGTAATTATAAGGAATGCATGTAGTTTCATGACTGTGCTGCTCAGGGAGAATGATTGAAGTGTAGCTGGTGACAGGCTGGCTCTTCTAAACTTAGAGTGAAAACACTTGTGGCATACTCAATTGTGCTCAAGGAAAGAGTACCAGAGATGACACACAGTTGAAGGCTGCCATCTATTTCCAGTCTGGAGTCTCCTAATTAGCATCCAGGTGATTCCAGATTTCATGTGAGAAGACCTGCTTGCCTCTTCTGAGGCGGTGTTCTTACATCGCTTGATTTGAAGTCCTCGTAAGGAATGTTAATGACAACTGTCATGTTCTTTTGCCTTTTGGTTTGGTTTTTCCCTCCTCTCTGCCTTCTCAGTGAAAAACTAGAAGACTGCTCCCGGAAGCTGATCAAGGAGAATGGTTTAAATGCAGGCCTTGCATTCCCTACTGGGTGCTCCCTGAACAACTGTGCTGCCCACTACACTCCCAACGCCGGGGACCCGACGGTCCTGCAGTACGACGACATCTGCAAGATCGACTTTGGGACACACATCAGTGGTCAGTTGGTTGGTTGTTTGTGTTCATTTCTGTCCATTAAAACCTTGAGAGCATTCCACAGTTGCAAAGCCTTAACAAAGCTAATGAAGTTCTGCTGCTTGCAGGACATATTATTGACTGTGCTTTTACAGTCACGTTCAACCCCAAATACGACAGACTGCTGCAAGCTGTAAAGGATGCCACAAATACTGGAATCAAGGTATGGGCATTGTGTGATGGCTGTCAAGTCTTTTTCCACTGGCCCTTTGCTGTTTGTCTTCCACTGATGTTTGCACTTGGCTTGCAGTGTGCTGGAATAGATGTACGCCTCTGTGACGTGGGGGAGGCCATACAAGAAGTGATGGAGTCCTACGAGGTTGAAATTGATGGCAAAACATACCAAGGCAAGTTCCCTTCTTTGGACAAGGGTAGTTGTTCTGGTGTTGTGTGTGTGTGTGTATTTGTACAAAGAGTTCTTTACACCATATGGTATCAGTCTGGTATAAATATGTTTCTGGCTGGCTTCTCATTCTCATTTAGGAAAGATGTTGAGTTGCTGGAAGGTGTCCAGAGAAGGGCAACAAAGCTGGGGAGGGGTTTGGACCACAGCCCTGTGAGGAGAGGCTGAGGGAGCTGGGGTTGCTTAGCCTGAAGAAGAGGAGGCTCAGGGGAGACCTCATTGCTCTCTTCTACTGCCTGAAGGGAGGTTGTAGCCAGGTGGGGGTTGGTCTCTTCTCCAAGACAACCAGCACCAGAACAAGAGGACACAGTCTCAAGCTGTGCCAGGGGAGGTTTAGGCTGGATGTCAAGAAGCTCTTCCCAGCAAGAGAGATTGGCCATTGGAATGTGCTGCCCATGGAGGTGGTGGAGTCACCATCACTGGAAGTGTTTTAAGAGCCTGGATGAGGCACTTGGTGCCATGGTTTAGACGGTGTTGGGTGATAGGTTGGACTCCATCTCTAAGGTCTTTTCCAGCCTGGTTAATTGTATTCTGTTCTGTTCCTCTGGAGGAATGCTCTTGGGCTATCATAGAAGCATAGAATCATTGAGGTGGGAAGAGACCTTGGAGATCATCAAGTCTAACTGCACACCTAGAGCTCACAATCCCACCACTACCACTAAACCATGTCACCAAGCCCCACAGCCCAACCACCTCCAGGGCAGCCAGTCCCAGTGCTTGAGAACTGTTTCTGTGAAGAAGTTTTTCCTACTATCCAACCCTTGGCACAGCTTGAGGCCATAAATCCTTCCAAGTCTTCTTTGACTGATTAGATGAAGGCTAAACAGTTGTGTCGAAATTCATTTGAGCCCTGCTGTTTGGTTTTATTAATCAGTTTTTGTTACTCTTGGCCCTGTTGATCCCCAGCACAAGAAGGACATTCAGCTGCTAGAGCAGGTCTGGAGGAGGCCACAAAGATGAGCAGAGGGCTAGAGTACCTCCCCTGCAGGGACAGGCTGAGGGAGCTGGGGTTCTTCAGCCTGGAGAAGAGAAGGCTCCAGGGAGACCTTAGAGCAGCCTTCCAGTACCTGAATGGGGCTTTTCAGAAGGGCTTGCAGTCACAGGATAAGAGGCAATGGATTGAAGTGTGAGGACTGGATATTGGGAAGAAATTCCAGTGAGGGTGGTGAGACCCTGGAACAGGTTGCCCAGGGAGCTGGGGGATGCCTCCTCCCTGGAGGTGTTCAAGGCCAGGCTGGAGGAGGCCTTGAGCAAGCTGGGCTGGTGGGAGGTGTCCCTGCCCATGGCAGGGGGTTGGATCTGGATGATCTTTAGGGTCCCTTCTATGAGTAACAAAGTTTTGCTGCAACCTACATAAGTAGGTCCTGGGCTGGAGTTTGTACAGGATGGGTGCATCTGTCAAGATCAGTTCCTGTGGGATGTGAGGAGTCACTGTTGCTCTGTGCATGGGCTGACAAAGCAGACTGCTGTGAAGGGCTTGGGGGGTGAGGGAGCTGCCTGTAACGTTGCTGCTCTCTTCCCCAGTGAAGCCCATCCGCAATTTGAACGGACACTCGATCGGGCCCTACAGGATACACGCTGGCAAAACAGTGCCCATTGTGAAAGGAGGAGAGGCCACCAAGATGGAGGTAAAGGAAGCCCTGTCACCCCCCCCTCCCACCCCCAAACTGTCACTACAAACTGTCACAACTGTCCTGATGGGTAGGCTGGGCTGGGACTGGCTTGAGAGCAGCCCTGAAGAAAAGGACCTGGGGGTGCTGGTGGATGAGAAGCTCAACAGGAGCCAGCAGTGAGCACTTGCAGCCCAGAGAGACAATCACATCCTGGGCTGCAGCAGAAGTGTGGCCAGCAGGGCCAGGGAGGTGATTCTCCCCCTCTGCTCTACTCTGGTGAGAAACCACCTGGAGCTCTGTGTCCAGTTCGGGAGCCTCTGTGCCAGGAAGGATCTGGAGGTGCTGGAAGGTGTCCAGGGAAGGGCCATGAGGATGAGCAGAGGGCTGGAGCTGCTCTGCTATGAGGACAGACTGAGGGAGTTGGGGCTGTTCAGCCTGGAGAAGAGAAGGCTCTGAGGAGACCTAATTGTGGCCTTCCAGTGTCTGCAGGGGGCTCCAAGAAAGCTGGGGAGGGACTTGCTAGGGTGTCAGTAACATTTCTATCCTGTTGTAGCTGTGGGTGACTTTTTGCCAGCACAGTTACATCTGATACCTTTCTTGAGAAGCTTCTGGTGCAGTTTCTCTTTGCAAGTACAGACTAATGCAGCATATTCCTGGTGTATAACATGAGAGGGTAGATGAAAGATGTTGTTTGAGTGGTGGTTTGGAGCAGGGGAAGAGAAATTGCTGTACATTTGGCATTTAGAATAGAATTAACCAGCTTGGAAAAGACCTTTGAGATCATCCAGTCCAACCTATCACCCAGCACCATCTAGTCACTAAACCATGGCATCAAGTGCTTCATCCAGGCTCTTCTTAAACACTTCCAGTGATGGTGACATGATGTGACAAACTACCAAGTGGAAATCACAGAATGGTAAGGGTTGGGAGGGACCTCTGGAGATCATTGAGTCCAACCATCCTGCAAAGCAGGACCACTTGGGGCAGGTGACACAGGAACACATTCAGGCAGGTTTGGGATGCTTCCACAGATGGAGACTCCACTACCTCTCCAGGCAGCCTGTTCCAGTGCTCTGTCACCCTTAAATTCTTGAAGTTCCTTCTGATGTTTAGCTGGAGCTTCTGATGTTCAGGTTTGTGCCCATTACCCCTTGTCCTGTCTCTGGGCACCACTGAACAACGCCTGGTCCCATCTTCCTGGCTGCCACCCTTGAAGTACTGATCAGCAGTGTTGAGATCCCCCTCAGGCTGCTCTTTTCCACACCAAACAGCCCCAATTCTCTCAGCCTTTCCTCATCACAGAGATGTTCCAGTCCCCTCAGCATCTTTGCAGCCCTTTGCTGTGCCCTCTCCAGCAAGTCCCTGTCCTCGAACCAGGGAGCCCAGAACTGGACACAATACTGCAGCTGTGGCCTCCACCGGGGCAGAGCATGAAAATCTGTCGGCTGATCCTTAGCCCCCATTCTGCTGTGAGCCTGTGTGCTAACAAGATCAGAAGGCTTATTTCAAAGGCTGCTAATGAGATCAGAAGCTTTTTCCTTTCATTCCCTGAGCACCAATGATCACTTGTAAGCCTATCAGAGCAAGACTTTTAAGAGCTGAGCAGGGAACTGAGTGGTCTGGACAGCTCTGAACTTTGAGGTAGGCTCATTCTCATCACCCAAAGCTTTTATCATCATCATTGCTCACTTTGTCAATGTTGTGAGCACAAAGACACGCTTCTGGCTGTCATCTTACCTACAGGAGTGTGCAAAGGGATTAAAGAAGGGGAAAAGGAAGGCAGGAAAAGCTGCTTGGTTTAGCTTAGTGAGTGGTTAGGTCTTGTTTATCATCCAGCAGAGTCTTCCTAGTGTAAAACTCAATTTTGTAACTGAAGCATAAAACACTTAAAGCACATCTTACTGAAAGATCTCAGAGCTTTGAGGATGTTCTAATTGACCACTGAGGAGAAGACTTGGAGCTTCTGCAGCTCCTGTAGGTTACTCAGGACACAATCCTAACAGTGAGTTCTGCTGCTGAAGAACGTGGAGCACAGCCAAGCTCCTACTGTACTGTGCTAATTATAGCAGCAAGCTGCAACCCAATGAGAGGAATAACAGCCTCTGATGATCCTCCTGCTGGAAAGAAGTGGGTGTAAAGTGACTTCTTTTATCATTTCTGGTGGCATTGTGTGTGGGCTTTGGGGTTGTTTGGGTTTTTTTTTTTAACTTCTGTTAGTTTAATCTTCAGAGGCATCTTGAATTTGGAGCCTGTGTTAACTGCTTCTCATCTGCCTCCTTCTTTCTGAGTGGTGACTTTCAAAGTAGCTTAACATAGAATCACAGCACCATAAAACTCAAGGTTGGAAGAGACCTTGGAGATCACCAAGTCCAACCACTCACCTGGAGCTCTCAATCCTGTCACTGCCACCAACCACATCCAGGCTTTTTGAACACCTCCAGTGATGGTGACTCCATCACCTCCCTGGGCAGCACATCCCAATGGCAGATCTCTCTTCCTGGGAAGAATTTCTTCCTAACGTTCCTAACATGCAGCCTGAACCTCCCCTGGCACAGCTTGAGACTGTGTCCTCTTGTTCTGGTGCTGGGTGCCTGGGAGAAGAGACCAACCCCCACCTGGCTACAACCTCCCTCCAGGGAGTTGTAGACAGCAAGGTGGTCTCCCTGAGCCTCCTCTTCTCCAGGCTAAGCAGCACCAGCTCCCTCAGCCTCTCCTCCCAGGGCTGTGCTCCAGACCCCTCCCCAGCTCTGTTGCCCTTCTCTGGACACCTTCCAGCATCTCAACATCTTTCCTGAGGGGCCCAGAACTGGACACGGGAGTCCTACAGTTAAGGCTTGGCAGAGAGGAGTTTCCATAAAGGCATTTTCAGGATGGCCTTGGCTGGAGCTGTGATAATGCCCATGGAGATAGAGCTCACCTTCATCTCCTGAAGAAATTCATCTTGTGGAGTGGAAAGGAGCAGGGTCAGGGTTTGTACTAGCAGCTGTGTGCAGAAAATCCTGGCAGGAATTGGGCACTTTAGGAAGTCTCCAGTCAACAACTTCAATGAGGCATCTGAAATTCCACATCCAGCTCTCTCTGCTTTTTTCATGGCTTGAGTGGCTGTTGCTTTTTTCCTGTGGGATGTTAAGGATTCAGTTCCACCTTTGGTTACTCCAGGGTGTGTCTGGAAGTGTTGCACCATGGAGGCAGTGGGCTGTGAAGTCATTCTGAGTCTATAAAGGTATCAGTGAGCACAGCCTGATTGATTTTCCCAGGGAGCTGGTACCCTTTATGTATCATTTTGTCAAATTACTTGTGAGTATTGGGGTGGTTTTTTTCCCCCTCTCCCAATTCCTTGCTCATTAGTGCAGAAGAAAAGAGATGGTCTTGGAGATACCACCACACCATTCCAAGCAGACATGCTGAGGTATCTTGCAGCTTTCCCTGCCCTCCCAGGGACATTTGCTGCCTAAACCACTCATTTCCAAGGACTTCTTTCTGAGCAGCAGAGGAGAATGACTTCATCAGCAAATGTTTGCAGCAGGATGCAGTTTCTTAGGTCATGTTAGAGATGTGCTTTGAGAATGTTCTACCTGCAGTGACTTTGAGAAATTGTGCCTATAAACACGCTGGGATTTGTGGCTTGAAACAAAGACAGTGGTGCTCAAATTCACAGGCTGCACTGGCTGGGAAGGAACCTTCAGAGGTCACCTTCTCCAACCCCTCTGCAGTCAGCAGGGACACCTCCAGCTAGATCAAGCTGCCCAGGGCCACAAGAAGTTTAACCCCCAGGGGATGGGGCCTCCACCACCTCTCTGGGCAGCCTGTTCTAGAATCTTACCACTCTCATTGTGCAGAAATTCCTTCTGATGTCCAGCCTAAATCTGCCCTGCTCCAGCTTCAAAACCATTGCCCCTCATCCTATCACTCCAAGCCCTTCTGAACAGTCCCTCCCCAGCCTTCCTGCAGGCCCCCTTCAGACACTGAAATGCAGCAGCTCTAAGGTCTCCCCAGGGCCATCTCTTCCCTGGGCTGAACAGCCCAAGCTCTCCCAGGCTCTCTTTATAGGGGAGGTTCTGATCATCTTTGTGGCCTTCCTCTGGACCTGCTCCATCAGTTCCAGGACTCCCCTGTGTTGGGGATCCCACAGCTGGACACAGCACTTCAGATGAAGTCTCACCAGAGCAGGGCAGAGGAGCAGAGTTACTTCTCTTGACTTGCTGGCCACAATTCTTCTGCAGCAGCCCAGGCTGCCGTTGGCCTTCTGGGCTGCAGGTGAACATGGCTGGCTCATGTCCAGCTTCTCATCCACCAGCACCCCCAAGTCCTTTCCTGCAGAGGGTAAGCAGCTGGAGATGTTTCTCACTTCCCTGTCTGAAACCTCCCCTTGAATTTTTCTCTGTTGTTTTGGTGATTACTGCTGTTCACATTTCATTGCATTCAGAAGTGGTTACACTGAGAGCATGGGGTCAGACTGGCCTCAGTGTCTCTTATTTTCCTACTGTTAACATGTTCCCTGCTTTTTCTCTCTCCTCAGGAAGGTGAAGTGTATGCCATAGAAACCTTTGGTAGCACGGGGAAAGGTGTTGTCCACGATGACATGGAGTGTTCCCATTACATGAAGAACTTCGATGTTGGGCACGTGCCAATAAGGTTGGATTGTGTTCCTGTGTCTTGCTGGCTTGTGGTGCCAGAGCTACCCCCCTCCTAGGGCTCAAGCCTCATAAATTCATAGAATGGTTTGGGTTGGAAGGGACCCTAAAGATCATCCAGTTCCAACCCCCTGCCATGGGCAGGAACAGCTTCCACCAGCCCAGGTTGCTCAAGGGGCTCATCCAACCTGGCTTTGAACACCCTTCTGGGCATGTTCTTGTGTGACTTGTTCCAGGTGATCCTGCTTTGGCAGTGGGGGTTGGACTCAATCTTCACAGGTCCCCTTCTAGCCCAAATCATTCTATCATTCCATAGATTCATGGAATGGTTTGGGTTGGGACCTTAAAAATCATCCAGCTCCAACCCCCTGCCATGGGCAGGGACACCTCCCACCAGCCCAGGTTGCTCCAGGCCTCATCCAGCCTGGCCTTGAATGCCTCCAGGGAGGGGACAGCCACAGCCTCCTGGGCAGCCTGTGCCAGCGTCGGTAAAGAGTCTAATAACTGGCAACATTCTGCTCCCTGCAATGTGCCTCTCACTGGTGTGCCCTGTTTCTGTAGGGAATGCTTGCTGGGGGTTAGCTCTTTCTTCTCAAACCTGATGTTGTTGCTCTCCCCTTCAGGCTCCCAAGAGCAAAGCACCTGCTCAACGTCATCAACGAGAACTTCGGGACTCTGGCCTTCTGCCGCCGCTGGCTGGACCGCCTGGGGGAGAGCAAGTACCTGATGGCACTGAAGAACCTCTGTGACCTGGGCATAGTGGATCCATACCCTCCCTTGTGCGACATCAAAGGCTCCTACACAGCACAGTTTGAGCACACTATACTCTTACGCCCGACCTGCAAGGAGGTGGTCAGCAGAGGGGACGACTACTAAACTCAAAGCCACGCCTCAGCACCTTTCATCCTCTTTAGGCTTGGTTGGAACACACTCTCCCAGAATTAATTTGCAACCTCTCTGTCTGTTTTAACAGTGGACTGATGGCAAAACTTTCCATCTTTTGGAAAGGAAGGGATTTCACCCAAGGCAAGTCTTCTAATGTAACTAACCACCACCACCACCACCAACAACAGCAACAAAAAAGCTTTCAGGCCTTTAGAAATCCTTCAGAAGTTACCTTTTCTGTTTGTTTATTTCTGTTCAGGGAAAGACATGCCTAAAAAGAACCACCACCAAACCACCACCAAGCAGCTCAGTTTTTAGGTTGGAATGAGTTAGCCATGTGGGGCTGAACACTGAGGAGGAAAAGAGGCTTTTTTTTGTTTCTCCTCCAATATTTATATCTTTCCCCTATTCCTACTGGAATTGCTTTGAATGACTTACACCTGAGCTCAGCACCCGAGGGCCTCTGTGGTAATTGCCTTTTAAACTCCCCTGGAAATCCATTTTGTAAAGAATAAAGACAAACTTTCAGATCTCAACACCTAAAACCAAAACCAAAACTAGCTCCTTTTTAGAAGCCTGGTTACAGTTCTGGTCAGGACTCTGCTGGGAAACTGCTCTATTAAATATTTTACAAACTTGATTTGCCATTTCTTGTCTTGAAAGTGGGGCCAGCAGGTCCAGAGAGGTGGTTCTGCTCCTCTGCCCTGCTCTGGTGAGACCTCACCCTGCCTCCAGCTATCGACCAACAGCACGAGAGAGACATGGAGCTGCTGGAGCAGGTCCAGAGGAAGGCCATGAAGATGAGCAGAGGGCTGGAGCACCTCTGCTGTGGAGACAGGCAGAGAGAGTTGGGTCTCTTCAGCCTGGAGAAGAGAAGGCTCCAGGGAGACCTTAGAGGTGCATTTCAGGATGTGAAGGGCACCTGCAGGAAGGCTGGGAAGGGACTGTCCAGAAGGGCTTGCAGTGATAGGATGAGAGGCAGTGGTTTGAAACTGGAGCAGGGCAGAGTTAGGTTGGACATCAGGAGGAAGTTCTGCACAATGACAGCAGTGAAATACTGTGAGAGGTTGCCCAGAGAGATGGTGGAGGCCCAGTCCCTGGAGATATTCACTGTCAAACTTGATGTGGCCCTGGGCAGCCTGATCTAGTTGGAGGTGTCCCTGCTGAGTGCAGGGATGAGATGACCTTTGAGGGTCCCCTCCAAGCCAGTGCAGCCTGTGAAACAGGACCTGTCTGTCCATTCATCTGAAACTTGCCTTTCAGAGCTGACTAAGGAGTTCTGGGATAACAGGGTGAGAAATCATCAACTCTTTGCAGGACCAAATGTGACAGCTTCAGTAAAGCTGTGTGGTGTGACTTGGAGTGTGCCCATCTTCAGGTGACACTCCAGCTGCAGTGCAACATGTCAGACACCTTTGGGGGCCTCTGGCTCTTCTCAGCAGCATGCAGCTGGGAGCTGAAGTCAGCTGTGAACGTTGCTGTGCATCCCTACATCTTCTTTGCCATTGGCATCCTGTGTTGCACGGAGTAAAGTTGTTCTTAATGTGATTCCCATTCTCCTTAAAGTTCACATCCCATTGGACAGGTTGTGGGGACAAGGGAAACATCACAAGGAACTTCTTTATTGTGAGGGTGGCAGAGCCCTGGAGCAGGCTGTCCAGAGAGGTTGGTGGGAGTCTCCTCTGGAGACTTGGAATGCCTGCCTGGATGTGTTCCTATGTGATCTGCTTCAGGGGATCCTGCTCTGGCAGGGAGGGTGGACTCAGTCTTCAGAGGTCCCTTCCAGCCCCTCCCATTCTGTGATCATTTTGGCTAATCAGGAGTATTTGGTGTCCTCTTGGGCCAGGAGGTCATTGTGTGTCTTCTCAGTGAATTCTGCACCGAGTCTGGTGGCTGAATAGGATTTGTGAGGGGAAATGAAATCCCCTGGCTCCTCAGGCCCAGGTGGCTTCCAGCCCCTGGAGCTTTGCCTCCTGACTAGAATTCTGCATGGAGTTTGTGGTAAGGAAAGTGAGAGCTGCTTTCAGAGCTGCCTTCACCACATCTGCTCCCTCCTTACCTACAGAGGAGTTCCTGTGCAGTTACAAACACCTCTTCTTGTCCTACTCTTTGGCCATAAGCTGCATTTTTGGCCCTTACAGAGGGGAGCAGTGTCCTGTGCTGCCTACAGCTTAAAACTAATAGACCTGGCTGCTTCTGTCTTTGGGGGAGTTTTGTTTGTGGTTTTTTTCCTCTGATAGTAAATATTGTTTGAACTTGGTTCTGGTTCAACTTGCAGAATTGGGATAGCCTGGGATGTGTGCTTCTGTTGTTGCTGTTTGAGAGCCTTGGCATCCCAGCAGTGACTCTGAAGTGATTCATGCAGCTTCGTGGGCATGTGGCTCTGCTTCCAAACGGACTGCAGCTACTGGAAGGCCTTGCTACGTGAAACCTGGCACCTGAAGCAATCTGTGGCAAGGATTGCTGGGTGCAGAGGTTGCTGGTGTCATCTACAGCAACAGCATTCTGCTGCTGCTGCACTTTGTGACATGGTGCAAGCAGGTTGTGGTAGAGTGGCTGCCTTCCAGCTCACCTTGGCTGTGTAACAAGTCTGCTCACTGCAGGTTCTGACAGAAACAAGCAATCACAGAAGTGTCAGGGTTGGAAGGGACCTCAAGGCTCAGCCAGTTCCAACCCCCTGCCATGGGCAGGGACACCTCACACCACAGCAGGTTGCTCACAGCCACCTCCAGCCTGGCTGCAAAACCTCCAGGCATGAGGCTTCCACCACCTCCCTGGGCAACCTGTGCCAGTGTCTCACCACCCTCCTGGGGAAGAACTTCAGGAAGACAAAACTGCTTCAGTTCTTGGCCTCTCATCTACCAATTCCAGGCTCTTCTCTAGAAAGACAGCTTGTGTGGCTCAGTGGCACTTGGTAGCCTTCTGAAAATTGCAGGGGTTTTATCTTTATTGATTTCTGGAGCAGCTTGCCCAGGGAGCCTGTGGATGCCTCCTCCCTGGGAGTGTTCAAGGCCATGTTGGATGAGGCCTTGAGCAGCTGAGTCTAGTGGAAGGAGCATACCTGCCCACAGAGGGGAGGTTGGAGGAGGTGACCTCAAGGTCCCTTCCATCCTGAGCCACTCTGTGATTCTGATTGGATGGACTGAAGCTGGGAGGGACTTAGACAAAATCCTTCCCTGTGAGGGTGGTGAGACACTGGAACAGCTTGCCCAGGGAGTTGTGGATGCCCTCTCCATGGTTCAAGGCCAGGTTGGATGAGGTCTTGAGCACCCTGGACTAGCGTGGGGTGCCCCTGGTCATGGCAGGGAGGTTGGAACTGGATGATTTTAAGGTCCCTTCCAACCCAAGCCATTCTGTGAATCTATGAAAACTGAGTTACCATTGGCCCCCACATCCCTGCAGCACAGCAGCCTCCATGAACCCAGTGCTAGACCTGCTTTTGTTAGGAGCCAGTCTTGGAAGCAGCAGAGCACATCCCCAGGGGATCCAGTTACCTTACAGCTGCTCCTTAACACCAGGTTTCTTTCCCTGCTGCTCTCGTGGCTTGCAGCTTCCGCATGTTGTTACCATCAGCAGCTCACAGTAACGTTCAGCTTACAAACCCAAGCTGGTATCAGGGAAGCTTAATGATGTGTAAGCACGACTGGAATTTGTTCATTTGGATGTTACAGCTGCTGTTTGGAGATGGGAGAAGCTTTGCCAAGTTCTGTTCCTTCCAAACAGCTTTTTTTCCTCTTGCAGGAAGGATGAGGAGAGAGAGGCGCTTTGGAGTTAGTCACGTGCCAGCATTTTGCACTTCCAATTGCCCTATAGCTTCGTGGAATGGTTTGGGTTGGGACCTTAAAGATCATCCAGTTCCAACCCCCTGCCAGGGGCAGGGACACCTCCCACCAGCCCAGGTTGCTCAAGGCCTCATCCAGCCTGGCCTTGAACTCCTCCAGGGAGGAGGCATCCCCCAGCTCCCTGGGCAACCTGTTCCAGTGTCTCCCCACCCTCACTGGAAAGAATTTCTTCCTAATCTCCACCATAAATCTCCCCTCTTCCAGCTGCATTCCATTCCCTCTCATCCTCTCACTACAAGCCCTTGTGAAAACTCCCTCCCCAGCTTTCTTTTAGACTCCTTCAGGTACTAGAAGGCCTCTTTAAGGCCTTCCCAGAGACTTCTCTCCAGGCTCAACAGACAATCACAGAATCCGTCAGGGTTGGAAGGGACCACAAGGATCATCTAGTTCCAACCCCCTCTGCCATGGGCAGGGACACCCCACACTAGATCAGGCTGGACACAGCCTCATCCATCCTGGGCTTAAACACCTCCAGGGACGGGGCCTCAACCACCTCCCTGGACAACGCATGCCAGGGCTTCACCACTCTCATGGGGAAGAACTTCTTCCTCATGTCCAGCCTGAATCTCCCCACCTCCAGCTTCATTCCATTTCCCCTAGTCCTATCACTACCTGAGAGCCTGAGAAGTCCCTCCCCAGCCCTGGTGAGACAGAGCTGGAGGGCTGGGTCCAGTGCTGCATTTCCTTCTTCCCCTCTCCCCAGCCCTGGTGAGACAGAGCTGGAGGGCTGGGTCCAGTGCTGCATTTCCTTCTTCCCCTCTCCCCAGCCCTGGTGAGACAGAGCTGGAGGGCTGGGTCCAGTGCTGCATTTCCCAGTAGAAGTTATGGAGTGAGTTTAAAAATCATTTCATAGGAAACCAACCCAGTACTGCTGAAGTAGGAAGCAGCTGCAGCATGCACACACAGAGCCTTCTGTCCACACCAAGGCATTTTATTGAGGTATGAAGTTTGCAGAAGATGAGGTAACAACTTGCATAGGACTTATGCAAAAATAACTTCACAATTACCATTCCCTTGGCGTTAATCAACTGCACGTGGAGAGAGGCTGAGACTTCCTGCTTGGGAGACGCTCCTGAGGGCACAGCTGCATTGATGCCAGCAGGAGGCAGCACAGCAGCTGGAGCTGAGGAAGCAAGGCAGCTGGAAACGGCTTTCATCCACACGTGGCATCTCCTCGAGGTTACCAAGGCAGACAAGGCTTGCCAGAGCTGCTTGTCCCATGCAAGAGAGGAGGTGATGGCACTCAGAGTGGGGTGGGTTAGTGTGGCTGAGGTGCTTGTTAGGATTTTGTTTGCTGTTTTGTTGGTTTGGTTTTTAAGGAAGCTTTAAATGATTGGCATGAAGAACCCCCTAGCTCTCAGAGCCAGTCCTCTGGATTTGGCACTTGAGTTGTTAAGGCTAAAAACATGGAAGTCTTGGGAGTAAAGATACATTCTTGTGCTATTTGAACACTCCTCTTCCTTCCAGCACACATCCCGATTTTCATCTCTTTCCCCCAGATTCCAAGACATTCTCTCAAGGTATCTTTAGTGTAGTTCCACTGAAGCTTGCAAAAGAACCTGACTGCAGTCACCAAGCAGGTCCAGAAAGCCTCCTCCAGCAGCGTTCAGCCACTGCTGGAGCTGTAGGACCATCCCTGTGCTGCTGCACCTTGACATTCATTCTAAGACCTAGTAGCAAGTTCTGCACAGTAAGAATCCTGCTCTCCTTAGAACTAGACTAGAAAAGGGACACAAGCAGAGAGAGGAAAAATTAACCCCTTGCCCATTTTAAGTCATTTTCCCCTAAGATTATAAACCCAAGAAAAACCCAGCCTGAGGTAAAATTCAAATGCAAAGAGCAACATGATTTTTTTTTCCCCCCTTTTCTTTTCTTTTTCATAAAAAAATAGCTGTATGGAAATTCTAGGGATGGAGAAAGTCACTGCCCATAAAAACTGTGCCTAACAAGTGTAAAGAGGGCTTGAAACTAACACACACACGCAAAAAGGATAGAAAAACCTTGTACACAAAGTTAAAATGAAGTACAAAAGTTGTACTTTCTTTTTCTCTTTTAAAAATAGAGAGTTCTGACCATCCAGAAGTGGCTTTGGATTAGCTGCTGCTGCTGCTGCCCATGGCCCACTCAGTGGATTCTGGCTGCTGCTGGCTGTCAGCTGTGCTAGGAGCTGGGGGTTTGCCCCGGCCCTTGGCCTGAGGGAGTCGTTGGCTGTAGAACAGAATGTAGGCTTGAGCGTTGCAGACCTCTTCCATAGTGCACATGTTGAGTTTGGAGTCGTTGCAGTGGACCCAAAAGCCTGCAGTGAAGAGAGAGAGAGACACACACACACACAAAGAGCTGTGAGGGCACTGCTGTGGAGTAGTTGTGTTAATTGATCATTAATTGTGGTGTTGGGTCCCACTTCATGAGTGGTGCAGTTGGCTGTGCGAACCTGGAGGAGAGGAGGCTGAGGGGAGACCTTATTGCTCTCTACAACTACCTGGAAGGAAGTTGAAGTGACTCATAGAATCATAAAGCTGGAGAAGACCTTCAAGTCCAACTATAACTTAACTACCCTGACCACTAAACTATACCCTGAAGTGCCACAGTTCTGGGCCCCTCAATTTAAGAAGGACATTGAGGCACTTGAACGTGTCCAGAGAAGGGCAACGAGGCTGGGGAGGGGTCTGGAGCACAGCCCTGGGAGGAGAGGCTGAAGGAGCTGGGGTTGGTCTCTTCTCCCAGACAACCAGCACCAGAACAAGAGGACACAGCCTCAAGCTGCACCAGGGGAAATGTAGCTCGAGGTGAGGAGCAAGTTCTTCCCAGAAAGCATGATTTGGCATTGGAACGTGCTGCCCAGGGAGGTGGTGGAGTCACAGGGATTGGATGTGGCACTTGAAGCCATGGTTTAGTTAGTCATGAGGTGTTGGGTGATAGGTTGGACTTGATGATCTCTGAGGTCTTTTCCAACCTTATTGATTCTATGATTCTTGAGCACCTCCAGGGGTGGGGACTCCACCACCTCCCTGGGCAGCCTGTGCCAATCCCTGACCACTCCTGCAGCAAAGAAATTGTTCCTAACATCCAAAGCGGTGGGAGTTGTTCTCCCAAGTAACAAGTGATAGGACAAGGGAAGTGGCCTCAAGCTGCACCAGGAGAGGTTGAGGTTGGATATCAGAAGAAACTTCTTGAGTGAAAGGCTTCTCAAACACTGGCACAAGCTGCCCAGGGAGGTGGCTGAATCCCCATGACTGGAGGTGTTGAAGAGGCAGAGATGTGGTGCTGAGGGCCATGGTTTAGCACCAGCCTTGGCAGAGTTAGAGACTGGTTGGAGTTGATGATCTTAAGAGGTCTGTTCCAACTGAAAGGATTCTGTGATTCAGTTACAGAATTACAGTCTGTAAGTTATAGAATAGAGAGTGCTCTGATTCACTTAGAGAATCAGAGATTACTTTGGGGGGGGGGTGGGGAAGACCTCCAAGATCAACATCCAATATTTAGGAAAGGAAGTTCAAAGCAGTGGCTCTTTTGTGCTGGAATGGCAACACAGGAGGTGCTGCTTTGCAAGGCACTCGTCTAAAAGCCAGCTCCAGTTGCTCTGGCAGGAGTTCACCACATCATCTGAGTCTTCCTCCAAAGGACCTCCACCCTTCCATGATCCATGTGGAGGAGTAACTTCTACCAGCAGCTGAGCACAGGCAGGAGGGAAAAATCTCTTTAGATTTTAGATTGTCTCTAGACAAGCTTATTTCACCAAAGCTATGGAAGGATCATAGCATCATTAAGGTTGGAAAAGACCTCTAAATCATCCAGTCCAACCATCAACCCAACCCCAGCCTGGCCCTTAAACCATGTCCCAAAATGCCATAGCTATGCACTGGCCCACAGCTCGCCTTGTTATTTGCCTCTAGGTTTTAAAAGCCCAGCTGAGCTTCCTCAGCTTTACAGGAGGAGAACAGACAGCCAGAAGCCATTTAACAAGCCCAAGACAGAAATTTAATTCCCCTGGCCCACAGAGCTGCAGCTCTCATTGCAGGCAGCTCAGCCCCAAGTGATCCCCTTTCGGTCCTGAGAAGACAGTCAGCAGTTGGGAATTGCTGACAGCCCTTTCTCCCACGCTCCCTCACCTCCCGGCCGGTTCCTACCTCCCTCTGAGTTGTAGCAGTAGGCCGTGTAGTGCCCTGAGCCAAAGCCCTTGCCGTGGTGCATCACCACAGCAGAGAGATCGTAGATAAAGCAGTCAGGCAGGAGGGACTTGAGGGACTCCCTGCAGCAGTAGGGCTCCATGTTGAGCCTCTGCTCGAAGCTGACGTGCACGCCGATCTTCTCGCGGTGATTGCGTCCTGACCACCTGCAAAGCCAAGCCGGTGACAGCCTGCCCCTCTGCCCCGGGCACCACGCCGCACAACCCTCACTTGCATGCTGCCTTGCTTTTCTTGGCTTCTCTCTAGGCTTCCTCTTTCACTTCTCCTTTATCTCAAGGCCTTTCACAACATCTCTGCGGTATCTACTGTTGTCATCTTCTGAAACACCCAACTCCAGGTCTGTCTCGTTTCCCACATATGCACAGATCCACAGAACGGTTTGGGTTGGAAGGGACCTTAAAGATCAACCATTTCCAACCCCCTCTGCCATGGGCAGGGACACCCTGCACTAGACCAGGTTGCTCCAACCTGGCTTTGAACACCCATCTGGACATGTTCCTGTGTGACCTGTCCAGGTGATCCTGCTTTGGTAGCAGGGGTTGGACTCAATCTTTTCATAGATCCCCTCCTAGCCCAAATCATCTGAAGTATCTGAAGGAGGCCTACAGGAAGGCTGGGGAGGGACTTCTCAGGATCTCAGGTAGTGATAGGACTAGGGGGAACGGAATGAAGCTGGAAATAGGGAGATTCAGGCTAGATGTGAGGAAGAAGTTCTTCACCATGAGAGTGGTGAAGCCATGGAATGGGTTATCCAGGGAGGTGGTTGAGGCCTCGTCCCTGGAGGTGTTTAAGAGCAGATTGGATGAGGCTGTGGCCAGCCTGATCTAGTGTGGGGTGTCCCTGCCCATGGCAGGGGGGTTGGAACTAGATGATCCTTGAGGTCCCTTCCAACCCTGACTGATTCTATGATTCTATGATTCCACAGATTCATGGAATGGTTTGGGCTGGGACCTTAAAGATCATCCAGTTCCAACCCCTGTGCCATAGGCAGGGACACCTCACACCAGCTCAGGTTGCTCAAGACCTCATCCGACCTGGCCATGAACACCTTCAGGGAGAGGACATCCACAGCCTCCCTGGGCAACCTGTGCCAGTGTCTCACCACCCTCCCTGGAAAGAATTTCTTCCTAATCTCCAGTCTAAATCTCCCCTCCTCAAGCTTCAATCCATTCTTTTGGATTATATTCTTGGGGATCAAAAGATAAAGTTTGAATCTATCACAGGATCCCAGCATGGTGAGGTTTGGAAGAGACCTCTGCAGATCATCCAGTCCCACCCCCTGGCCCTAGTTCTGCATGGACAAGCAAAGTGGTGTATTGGTTTGCAGTGCAGTATTGTGACATCTTCTGCAAAGCCACTGTGAGGAGAGGCTGAGGGAGCTGGGGTTGCTTAGCCTGGAGGAGAGAAGGCTCAGGGGAGACCTTCTTGCCCTCTACAACTACCTGAAGGGAGGTTGTAGCCAGGTGGGGGTTGGTCTCTTCTGCCAGGCAACCAGCACCAGAACAAGAGGACACAGTCTCAAGCTGTGCCAGGGGAGGTTTAGGCTGGATGTTAGGAAGTTCTTCCCAGAAAGAGAGATTGGCCATTGGGATGTGCTGCCCAGGGAGGTGGTGGAGTCACCATCACTGGAGGTGTTTAGGAGGAGCCTGGCTGAGGCACTTGGTGCCATGGTTGAGTTGATCAGATGGTGTTGGGTGACAGGTTGGACTCGATGATCTCAAAGGTCTTTTCCAACCTGGTTAATTCTATTCTATTCTAATGCACTTTAAATGTCTATTCATGGTTAAATGCTTATATTAGCCAAGAAACAGGGCTTTCTAGGAACTCTTTCTCCTCATACTGGTAAATGAAAGTGCCGCTGAGAACCACCCCCCAACAAAGAGCACCGAGCTAGGCCCCTCCGCTACTCACCGGAACCGCTTGAGGTGCAACCTGAGGACCTGAGGTAGGCGACACACCATGAGCTGCTTCTGAGCTTCTGTGAGTATAACGGGTTTAGAAGAAAACTTCCTTCGTTTTGCTGAGGCCAAACACACAGTTACACAACACAAACCTTGGCAACAACCTCCTGTGTCAACCCAGCGTCCGGCCGCCGCACTGCGGGGCCCTAAAGAGCTGCTCCGTGCGCCTCCGGCGGGAGGGTGTGCCTGGAGAGGCCTTAGGTTATGCTGCAATGGTCACTTGGGTCGGTCACCTTAACTCCTGCCAGCTGACTGCTTCAGCTGGGAGGCTCAGAACTCCCTTTAGTGTGTGATCAGACTTTACCTAAGCCTTTGTGGGCTGCCCAGGGAGGGGGTTGAGTCTCCATCCCTGGATGTGTTTCAAGGTGGTTTGGCCGTGGTGCCTGGGGCTATGGTTTAGGGGTGAGCCTTGCAGAGTAGGGCTCTGGGTTGGATTTGGTGATCCTGAGGGTCTTTTCCAACCTGAATGTTGCTGTGGTTTGTGACACTTGCAAACATCCTCTTAACTGTTCCATCTCCTAGCTAGCTGTTAGTAACAGCTGTCAAGTGACCGCCCCAGGAAGCAAGGACTTGGTTTGCAACATACTTTCAGCGTTGTCCTCCCACGCTCGCCCTGTCAGCCCACCCCGCGTTTTACCCAGAGAACGTATGCAGGAGTACATACTGCCTTTACTCACTGTTGCACTGATCACATGCATAAATCTTTCCTTCCAGAGCTTCAGTTTCTGTAAACTTGGCCAGCATCTCTGTCAGCAGGCAGGGATACTGAGACGACATCTCCTTGCCATTGCAGTGATACCTCTCAGGAAACTCCAGGGACAGGTCCCAGAAAGGTTCTACAGTGTTGGATTTATTGTCACAGGCAAGGCAGGTAACCTGTAAAACAGGATTTCACCAGGGGCTTACACTCAGGAACTTCACTTTGCTAAAGGTTCACCGTAAGAGAGCTCTAAACCAGAGCCAAAGCCACAGCAGTTCTTTTTCACTTGCAACCACAGCCAAGAGAGTCAAACGGAGCAGAGAAATGACACGGCCACGTTCTGGCCCCTGAAGCAGCACATCCAAGACTCTCAGCACAAATGGGTGAAGTGCTCTCAGGTTTAACTGAGAAAGAAAAGCTCTGCCTGGGACTGTCCAAGGGAAAGCAGCTGATGGGAGCCTTGGGACTCTCTTCTCCAAAAAGAAATACTCCAAAAGGAAAACTCGAGATGGAAGAGAGGGGCCTGAGTTTAGGTTAACTGCAAAGCAAAACAAACAAAGTCATAAACTCAACAGCTGGGGATTCTGAAGTCTGAGCCTTCTTGCTTTGTAAGGCTTCCAGGGAAGCCTGCATTAGGGAGCACACTTCTGCAAAGGAAAAGAAAGGTAACAGGGAAAAAGAATTTATTTCTTCTTCAGTGGATCCAGTGTCACACCAGGGAAAGGACAGGCAGTAAGGCAACATAAACAACATGTCAAGAAGTGAAGTCAGCCTGGAGAACGCAGCTAAAACAGCAGGGGACCATCAGTTCATGGCAACATTCAATATTTAGGAAAGGAAGTTCAAAGCAGTGGCTCTTTTGTGCTGGAATGGCAACACAAGAGGTGCTGCTTTGCAAGGCACTCTTCTAAAAGTCAGCTCCAGTTGCTCTGGCAGGAGTTCACCACATCATCTGAGTCTTCCTCCAAAGGACCTCCACCCTTCCATGATCCATGTGGAGGAGTAACTTCTACCAGCAGCAGCTGAGCACAGGCAGGAAGGAAAAATCTCTTTAGACTGTACAAGCTTACTTCACCAAAGCTATGAAAGGATCATAGCATCATTAAGGTTGGAAAAGACCTCCGAATCATCCAGTCCAACCCCAGCCTGGCCATTAAACCGTGTCCCAAAGTGCCAGGGCCACAAATTTCTTGAACACCTGCAAGGATGGGGACTCCACCACCTCCCTGGGCAGCCTGTGCCAACCCCTGACCACTCCTGCAGCGAAGAAATTGTTCCTGACCTCCAAACCTAAACCTCCCCTGCCACACTTTCATTTATATAAGGATCTTCATGATGATCTTAGGCCAGCTTCGCTTCTTCCTAGATGTTCTTGCCATTATTTAGTGCATTCTTGAGCTGCAACAGCTTCCCCATGACCCATGCTACCTCCTACATAATGATCTGTGAGCTACCTTCTACATATCCCATGAGCTACCTCATGGCTATTAGTGCACCAGTAGACACATTCAGCAGCGGAGTTAGGCAAGCTGTTAATTGTCTTTAATTACCAAGAAGAAGAAGAACCCCCCACTGCCTTGTTCTTAGAAAACTCACCTTTGAACTTACATGGCAGAGAAGAGGAGACTCCTCTGGTTTAATTCACACTGACAGGAGCTGCCCTTTTTTTCCCCAAGTGCTAACATCTGGCAACCTTTCAAAGCCACAAACTATTAGTAACTCAGAGCTGGAATCTAGGCTCAGGAGACGGAACGCTGCATCTGGCCACAGTTCAAGCCAGCTCCAGCATAAACACAGAATGACTAATAGACTTCTGCTGTACAAATGGGTGATTTTCTGCAAGCCAGGAGTTTATTTAATTGAGGAGCTGGGTTCAGAATCTGTTGCACATGGGTGCATGCTGCAGATTAGCAGGCTCAGGATGAACCAGATACGTGAGCTCGGCACCAGTGATTCTGATGAGTTCTGAGGGTTATATTTCATGTGGAGCACTAATCGTCTAGGGTATTGGAAGATCTTTCCCCAACTGGCTCATACTGCCCCAAGGAATAAGAAACAAATCCTTGGTCCAGCCTCCAGTTCTGCCTCTCACAAAAACAAACCTGGTGCAATAGTCACAGAATGACAGAAGGGTAGGGGCTGGAAGGGAACCTCTGGAGATCATCCAGTCCAAATTCCTTCTGCCAAAGAAGGACCACCTAGGGCAGGTCACATGGGAACACATCCAGCCAGTGCTCCATCTCACCCGGACATGCAGCTGTGAGCAAAGCTGGCTTATGTTGACAAAATCCTGCACTGATACAGAGCTGCACTTCAGATCCAGGGCAGTCCTCACCAGGATGCTGCAGCAGAGTTAAACTCCCCAGAGTTATCTGGGATTTGCACACTTGCCAGCAGCCTTACAGTAACCCCACATATTTGCAGGGGTTAGAAGGGACCTCTGGAGATCATCCAGTCCAAACCCCCTGCCAGGGCAGGATCGCCTAAAGCAGGTCACACAGGAATGCATCCAGGTGGGTTAGGAATCTCTCCTGAGCCAGACTCCACAGCCTCTCTGGGCAGCCTGCTCCAGGGCTCCAGCACTCTCACAGCAACGAAGTTTCTCCTCACACTGAGGTGGAACCTCCTGAGTTCCAGCTTGCACCCTTTGTTCCTTGTCACTGGGCACCACCAAGGAGAGCCTGGCCCCCTCTTCTTGATACCCACCCCTCAGATACTTACAGACATTTATAAGACCCCCTCTCAGCCTTCCTTCTCCAGACTAAACAGCCTCAGGACTCTTAAGTCTTTGGACCAGAGCTGTTCCAGTTCCTTCCTCTCAGCTGGACTCTCCAGTAGATCCCTGTCTCCTGTCAGCCACTGTGTGCTAACTGTTCCTGTGCTCATCCTCACCCAGTGGTAAATCAGAGGTAAATCAGGGCTGCAAAATAAACAGGGAAGCATTTTTCTTAGCCAGGCCTGAGCTTACTCAAATTGGATTACTCAACAAGTAGGAGGATCCCTGCCCTTCTGTGGAATCCATCAGCACAGGGTTCCCAACACCCCCATCACTTCTCTTTCTGTCCAAGGCAGGACTCCTTTCTCTCATGCTCCACTACCATTCACACAATGGAACCCAGATTGGCTTCCCCCCCCAATGGAAAGCCCTGAAATGGTATCAACTGCACACAAGTTGACCAAGATGTAAGATTTTTACCAAAACAAAAGAAGACTCAAACTCAGAAGGACTGGCAAAAGCTTTCTGCCTCTGTCCAGCGTGCCTTTCTATGGGGTGAGTAGCAAGGGAAGGGAGCCTGCTCCAGCTGGGGGTTTGTGTGCTTTCCCATGACTCTGCTTTACAAGCTTTTACTACATTTTACAAAGTTTGAATTCAACTCCCCACTGGATTCCACAATTACTATTTTAGGAAGCCTTAATGATGTCATTTATATCAAAGCTGCATGAGAAGTTTGCATTGGAGCGGAGGAAGTCAGTTACTGGTTTTAGCCAGTCTGAAATCTCTACCTTTATGCTCTGCCCTGACCACCCTCTCATGCCTTGAACCCAGGGTACTATAAACAATTGCTTGGTTAAAACTCAGTATTCAATCATGGGCCAAAGGCCAGGCTGAAAAGAGCTGGATCAAATTGCTTGATTCAAGCTAAGCTTGGAGGCCACTCAGACAAGCATCACTGTGCCCACAATAACTTGATGGACAGCCACTGCTTCAGATGGCATTCAGCCTAAACACAACTATTTTCTCTGGCTAACACACTGCTGCAGAAGCAGCCAACTCCATCGCCTGCTGCTTTGCCTATGTTCCCTGAGCTCACATGGAAGAGAGACAACTGATCCCACCTCTGCTTTGGTTTTTAAGGGCAGTAAGATGGCCAATCCCTTTTTCTGTGCTTTCACTATTGAAGAGGCATATCTAGAGAGAGCAGTCATTTCATTTTTCCACAGCAATCCAAGTAGAAGGGGAATTTCTAGCATCCCATGCCAGTCCATACTGCATCTCTTCGGTTACAAAAGCAACTTTGTAGTGGTGAGCAAAAATGATCTGGACCTGTTTAACAGAAGCATAACCACAGCAGCCTGGGGTCTGTGATGTAATAAATGAACTTCAAATGTCACCTCCATGTAAGCTGGAAAACAATCTGGCAAACATTTTGTGACTCAGGTAACACAGGAAAGCAGAGAGTCCCAATATCAAAGACAGAAATGGATCAGTGTTAAGTGCACGGAATCATAGAATCAGTAAGGTTGGAAGAGACCTCAGAGATCATCAAGTCCAACCTGTCACCCAACACCTCATGACTACTAAACCACGGCTCCAAGTGCCACATCCAATCCCCTCTTGAACACTTCCAGGGACAGTGACTCCACCACCTCCTTCTTCAAGTTCTCATCATTCTGAAGTCTGTTTAGGGTAAGATTTAATACCCAGCACTGCTTGACAGTCACCCTCAGCTTTCTCCCCCAGACTTTAACCAAGCACACTATCCATAACTGAAATGCTTCACCCAAAGCCTGCACATTGCCACTTCTCTCAGGCAGCATCTTCCCGAAACACAGTGATTGAGCAAGGAAATGAGGCAAGGCTGACAAGGAGAGGCACTGCCTCCTAAAACTGTAAACAGTTTACACACCAGGTTGGGGAGAACTTACTTCACTCTCTAGGTCTTGGTGTATTCATTTCTCTTGGTGTATTCATTTGTCTGAGCACTGCAGACTCATTCAGACTCTCATTCTGCTGTGCTGAGCAGGGCTGGGGGTGGCACTGTGCTCTGATTGCACCTCAAACATGATCAGGAAGTAATCAAACAGTCTGGGGGTGGTTTAAGCACGCCTAGAGATCCCAGGAGTGAGCTCTTGCCAGGCACTCTAACAGAAACGTATTAATGGGGGCAAAAAACATCACCATCCAGCACAGAATCAGAGAATAGTTTTGAGGTGGAAGGGACCTTACAGATCATCCAGTTCCAACCCCCCTGGGCAGGGACACCTCACACCAGCCCAGGTTGCTCAAGGCCTCATCCAGCCTGGCCTTCAACACCTCCAGGGAGGGGACATCCACAACTTCCCTGGGCAACCTGTGCCAGTGTCTCACCACCCTCCCTGGAAAGAATTTCTTCCTCATCTCCAGTCTAAATCTCCCCTCTTCCAGCTTCAATCCATTCTCTCTCATCACAACAAGCCCTTGTAAGAAGTCCCTCCCCAGCTCTCCTGTAGCCCCCTTCAGGTACTGGAAGGCTGCTCTAAGGTCTTCCCAGAGCCTTCTCTTCTCCAGGGTGAGCAGCCCCAACTCCCTCAGCCCTGTCCCCACAGGAGTGCCGCTCCAGCCCCCTGATCACCTTTGTGCCCCTCCTCTGGACCTGCTCCAACAGTTTGATGCCCTTCTTGTGATGAGGGCACCAGAACTGGATGCAGTGCTGGGGGTGGGGTCTCAGAAGAGCAGAGCAGGAGAAGCTGTCTCTTCCTAGATCAGCCTGACTGTTCAGCTACAATTATCAGCTTTCACAAATACTTCAAAGTAGTTTCCCTGCCTCCCCTCCTCCCCAGCATAAACCATCCTGACAAACAACATAATACACACACCAGAGCTCCTGTGAACACGTGGGCCACAACTTTCCCAAAGCAGGGCTGAAGAGATGGATTTACTGTGACAGCTGAAAATTGCTATTTCAGTTTCTGGAGGGTTTTTTTTCCCAAGCTGTACCTACCCATTGCTTTGCTGCAAATGGGCAAACTTTGAAACAAAGGTAGTTCAAGAAAGAGCAAAATAAAAAATGGTGCATGCTGTGCTACTTAGCAGGGACCACTGAAAAACCACAAGTCAAATACTCCTCAAGACAGCACCTAACCTTCTGGAGTTCTTCAAGAGTCCTGGAGGTGTTCAAGAGGGGACTGGACGTGGCACTTGGTGCCATGGTTTAGTCATGAGGTCTGTGGTGACAGGTTGGACTTGATGATCTTTGAGGTCTCTTCCAACCTTGGTGATACTGTGATTCAAACATCTGTGCATCAGTAATGTTCAGTTTGCCACTGGCACATAATCAATAACTTCAGTGTGGTATCTTCTCCTTTCACACTGAAGGGCTGAGTAGACAGTGGGTACCCTCCACCCACTCCAGTGGGTACATGAGTACAAGCACTGAAGGGCTGAGTAGACAGTGGGTACCCTCCACATCAGCACAAGCACTGAAGGATCAAAACCAACTGCAGGTGTAACACAATCACAGAACGATAGGGGGTGGAAGGGACCACCAGAGGTGCAGTCCAACCTCCCTGCCAAAGCAGGATCATCTAGGGCAGGTCACACAGGAACTGGTCCAGATGGGGCTGGAAAGCCTCCAGAGAAGCAGACTCCACAACCTCTCTGGGCAGCCTGCATGGCAGAGTAAAAAGCTGTAATTCTACAAAGGATATTGGATTCTATTAAAAAAAAAAAAAAAAAAAAAGAAATCAATTCAAAAGTGCAGAAGAGGCAATTCACTCATGCTGTTCCTGGAGTTACTCATTACATAGTCTAGTATTCCATCAAACAAAAAAAGACTAAGGGCCATGAGGATGAGCAGAGGGCTGAAGCATCTCTCCTATGAGGACAGCCTGAGAGAGTTGGGGCTGTTCAGTCTGGGGAAGAGAAGGCTCTGAGGAGATCTAATTGTGGCCTTCCAGGCTGGATGTGGCTGTGAGCAACCTGCTGTAGTGTGAGGTGTCCCTGCCCCTGGCAGGAGGGTTGGAACTGGCTGATCCTTGAGGTCCCTTCCAGCCCTAACAATTCTATGCCTTCAAGTAGTAGATGATGCAAACTGACTTTAAGTCATCTGAAAACACAATAAACCAAACTCATTAAACATACAAATGTTTTGACACCACCTAAAGCTTTCTCCAGTTATCAAAGAGCAACCTGTGGAAGATTCTCAGCCATCAAATTCTCTCCTTTCTTAATCTTATATCCTAAATTCAGATAGTGCTGAACCAGGCAGTCAGCCTGATGGCAAACTGGGGATTAGGACTTCCCTTCAGGTTAAGAGTAGCTACAGGAAGAGGGGAAATGGTTTACTGCACATGTGAAAGTAACACGAAACCTGAGTAAACACAGAGCTGATCTGCATTGTAAGTGATCCTCTGTGTACTCTATCAAGAGGAGCTCCATAGTACTCCTGACATTTGAAGGTCAGGAAGATTGACTTCACAGCACTTGAGTATCTCAGGGAACCAAATATCTTCAGCTGGTGTATTCAGTACAAAGGGACAGCAAATATAACAACTTTACTAGTGATCCTAAACCAGGCAGCAAGCAACAAGCTTCTCAATTCCCTTTATTCACTGAATTAAGCCATATTTGATTAAATAGACTAAAATCCCACCCTGTTTTCAAAGAAGGCAGCAGGCTAGAGGTCCAAGTACCTCCCAGAGAGGAAGTGTAATACTGTTACAACTTGTAGGTAGGTAGAGCTACAAGGACAAAGGGTACACTCCTTGCTTTAACAGCTAGCGTTGTCAAAGAGGGAAGGGCAGAGCAAGAAATCCTTCCTGGTTTTCCTCAGCCCTGCATGGATCTTTTCTTGCCTTTTGGAAGGCTGCTGCTCCTAGCAAACACCTAGCAAAACCATGGTGCAGGAATCTTGCTGAGGAGAGGGAAGTAGCTGCCTTGAGACTTCTTCCAAAAAGAAATGAGCCCTGTTAGAGAGGCTGGAGTTGCTTGTTACTCAAGCACTGACTTTGTTCTACTACCAAAGCTGTTGTTTTGGACAGGAATGTGATTTCCAGGGAAAGCTTAGTGACATCATAGACTAGACACTTAAATTAGCACAACCCTGATACAAGATAGGTTACCCAGAGGCAAGGAAATAAGCCAACAGAAACGTTCTTGCACTGAACATCCCTGCTGTTACTTTCAGTTAAATCTCCAAACCTTCACACATTAAATTCATGACATTCATGAAATGCTTCTGCAATCCCTCAGTAAAACCTAAAGGCCAATTCCAGAGGGCAGGGACTTTCTCAACCTCTGTGCCTGCTGCACTCTGGTTAGATTTTAGATTACTCCAACAGTCTCCAATATTTGTTAAGCTCAGTCAGTTCACAGAACCATAGAATGGCTAAAGTTGGAAGGGACCTCAGAGATCTACTCCAACCCTTCCTCCACAGGCAGAGACAACTCTCAAGTACACTTCTCTGCTCAAGGCCTCATCCAGCATGGCCTTGAACATACCCAGGGAGAAGGCATCCACAACCTCCCCGGGCAATCTATTCCAGAGTCTCACCACCCTCATACTGAAGAGCTGCTTCTTAAGATTCGGTCTGAACCTGCTCTCCCTCAGCTTCCAACCATTCCTCCTTGTCCTACTTCTGGACACCCTTATGGAAAGTCCCTCTGCAGCCTTCCTGTAGGATCCCTTCAGCTGCTGGAAAGCAACTATAAGGTCCTTCTGGAATCTTCTCTTCTTCAGGCTGGACACCCCCAGCTCCCTCAGCCTGTGCTCACAGCAGAGCTGCTCCAGCCCTTGGATCATCTTTGTGGCCTCCTCTGGACTCACTCCACCAGCTCTGTGTCCTTCTTCTGCTGGGGACATCAGAACTGGAGGCAGGATTGGAGGTGAGGTCTCAGAAGAGCAGAGTCGAGGGGCAGAATTCCCTCTCTCGCCCTGCTGGCCACACTCCTCTGGCTGCACCCTAGGATGTGATTTGCCTCCTGGGCTGCAGTTGTCATTTGTACACACACAGTTGGGATATGCATGGCAGGACAGGGACATACTGAAGTACTTAACAGGAAGCCCAGAAAAAAGGAGAAGAAAAAAGGAATAGGCAGAAAAAAGAGAGGAAAACAGCTGTTGCCTCCACCCCACAAATTGGGTTCCTGTGATGACAGAGCCTTCCCTATCTTTGTGCTCTAAGAGGATTCCTGTACAACAGCAGCATGACAGGCAGTTATTCTGCAGTAATGAATTTCAAATTCAAGCCATTCAATGAAATAATTTCCTGCTTGGCACCTATCAGCTAATGCTTCCACTCAGAGGAGATTAACACCTGCCTTAACTCCTTTTGTCTGGTATCACTGCAGTGATAAGCTAGATGCTTAGAACTGTGAATGCAAATCAGTTGGTGCTTAGGAGCACAGTCAGAGGTTTCTCAGGACTTGCAAAGGTGTGCTTTAAAATACCAAATGTAACACTTTCATGGGGTGACTGTGGTAGTCAGAGCCTGGGCAGCACACAAATTACCTTCCTTTTGAAATGGTGGGTAGTGTACCCTCCCCATCCTCCCCCAGTAACTTAGCCTTTGAAGTATATGCTCATCACTGACCTGTATAAATCCACAATTACAAATCGTCACACACCTCAAAAGGAAACCCAACCAGAACTGTAAAACCATACCTGACTCAACAGCTGGCCATGAAAAATGTTGTTAACCACATTCAAAACCTGTTTTATAAGCTTCCTCTGAGAAGCAGGGATGAGAGCTGGGTATCTAGCCCCCGTAGTCTCCAGTTCCTGCTGCACTTTATCCAAAAGTTCACAGAGAAATTCCTGAGCATCCTGCTGGGCATATCCTCTGAAGGCTGGAATTAGTCTCCACACGGAATGAAGCATGGCAAAAGGAGACACCAGAGCCCATTTGCCAGACCACATGACTTGGAACAGAGTGTGCAGCTCATGGCAGAGAGAAATATGCTTTGAACTGGGCTCCCTGGGCTGAATAAGTTCCATATTTCTGCTTTTTGATGCTCCTCCACTTAATCCCGAGGATAAACTAGGCCGCCTCACAGAAGAGGACCCCTTGATTTTCTCTGGGGTCCCGCTCCCGTGCAGCGCCGCGGCAGCTGGGGGCAGGTGCTTGGCTGAAGCTCTCGTTTTGCCGTTGGTCGCCGTTGCCAGCAGTTCCTGAGTTTGGTTGAGATCGAGCTTCAGGAAGCACTCTCGGAAGATAAGCAAGTGACTCAGTACCTGCAGGATGGAATTCATGTAGCAGGTGTTGCCCAGGTTTCTCAGTCCTGTGACCCCAGGGGTCACCGTGGGCCTGCGTTTCACCGGAGAGTCACCCATCGTTTTCAACCTGACTTCATCTGAGGTACAAGTTTCCGCCCCGGCCGCCGTGCCGCGCGGTGGGCTCTGCAGGCGCAGCGCTGCTCCTGAGGACATCCTGAGCTGCTCCTGCAAGCGACTGCTCTTCCTGGGAGGCATCTTTTCCAGCTCTGCCTTCAGCTCACGCTTCCGCTCCTGCCTCCTCTTCCTAGCTCTGTCCCTTCTTTCCTCCTCTTCCTCCCGACGCCTCTCCTCTTCCAAAATCCTCTTCCCAGAGGGCGTCAGCTCGAGCCACGACCGGAATACCTTGCCCAGGAAGGCGCGCCGCCGGTGCCAGAGAGCCGTGAACATGCGATCCTCCTTGCGAAGCAAGGCCTGGGCGCCGCCGTGGGAGAGGTAAGAGTCATCCCCCGTGCCCGCGGAGCGCAGGGTCCTGCCGCTGCGGGTGGTGCACTGGTAGTTCTGGCTCTTGATGGCGCTCAGCGTGCTCCGCAGCAGCTTCAGGTCGCCGGTGGCGTTGTCGTTCAGGACGTAGTCGTCGCAGAGGTAACAGAACACGTACAGCTCGTTGACCTCCAGCGCCACTGGGTGACTGCTCTCCTGAAAGTGCTTCAGTGCGTGTTCTTCGATGTACCTCCCGCAGGCCACGTGGGAGCAGCTGAGGCAGGCCCAGACGGACTCCGTGGTGTTGCAGTCCGCGCAGTGCCATTTCTGGGGGTTGAGGATGGAGTGGTCCTGGGCCAGGCGCAGGCGCCCTATGTGCTTGCACTTGTCCATCCTCACAGCTCACACTGCAGAGGCGCCCTGGCAGAACTCATCATCCAAGCTGTCTGCTGCCCGTGGTGCTTCGGTCTGCAACTGAAAAGCAAACACAAGAGGGGTCAGGTGATAAAAAATTCAACCGTGACCTGGGCTGCATCAAAAGCAGCGTGAAAGGCTGGACAAGGGAGGGCATTCTGCCCCTCTGCTCTGCTGAGACCCCACCTGCAGCACTGCATCCAGATCTGGTGCCCACACCAAAGGACATGGAACTGCTGGAGTAGGTCCAGAGGACACAAGGATGATCTGAGGGCTGGAGAACCTCCCCTATGGGGACCAGCTGAGAGAGCTGGGGCACTCCTGGAGAAGAGAGAGCTCCAGGGAGACCTCAGAGCAGCCTTCCAGTACCTGAAGAAGGCTAGAAGAAAGATGGAGAGGGACTTTTTACAAGGGCTTGTAGTGATAGAACAAGAGGGAATGTATTGAAGCTGGAAGAGGGGAGATTTAGACTGGAGATTAGAAAGAAATTCTTTAAGTGAAAGTGAGGAGGCACTGGAACAGGTTGCCCAGGCAGGTCATGGATGCCCCCTTCTTGGGGCTATTCAGGGCCAGGTTGGATGAGGCCTTGAACAACCTGGTCTACAGGAAGGTGTCCCTGCCCATGGGAGGGGGTTTGGAACTAGACGATCTTTAAGATCCCTTCCAAGCCAAACCATGCTATGCATTTGTAAATACCCAACTGTAACACTTCTACAGCTGCCAGCATACCAAATGCATACTTGAGGTTAAGATCATGATCGCCATCCAACTAAGTCCCACCAAACACATAAAGGCAGTCAGTGGTGTGGAGCCACAATCAACATCACCAACAGCAGCTTGACTGCCAGACTAAATGGTCTGAATACCACCGTTTATCTTCCCAGTACCTTCTGGCTGAGGGCTGAAGCATACAAGTTACACTTTAGATTGAGAAAGTAACAAACCAGGCCCAAAGCAGGACTGATTTAGTTAACAGGCAGGGTTAGGGAGTTTGGATACAGACACAACTTAACATGGGACAGTTTGCCCAGAGAAGCTGTGGATGCCCTACCACAGTTCCACAGCAGCAGAAAAGTCAGGCACATGCTGGTGAGCAACACTCTGGGCTGATGGCCACCAACATGCAGATCTTTTGTTACTGTTTTCCAAGCACTGAAACAGGCTGCCCGAGTGTGTGTGTGTGTGTGTGTGTGTGTGTGTGTGTGTGGAGTCACTGTCCTCGGAGGTGTTCATGAAACATGTAGAGATGGCCCTTCAAGACACGGCTCAGTGGCCATGGTGGTGTTAACAGTTGGACTTGATCTTGGAGCCTTTTCCAACCAAAACAATTCTGTGACTGGAAGTGTTCAAGGCCAGGCTGGACAGGGCTTTGAGCAACCTGACCTAGTGGAAGATATCCCTGCCCATGGAGATCTTTGACTACATGGTCTTTGAAGATTCCTTCCAACTCAACCCATTCTGTGACTCTAGGATTCCAAAATCCCCCCAGTTCATTCCATCCCTCAGCACACAGGTGCACAAGTGCAAAGTTCACTCAGGTTTGTTTACACAGCGCCAACAGTTCAGACGAATGAAGCTTTATGAAACTCAAACCCTTAATTAAACCACACCTCTAATTAAATCACTGCCCCTTAGTGCTCAGGCAAGCCTATAATGCCAAAGCTTGCTTTAATAATGTATCTTTAACAAGTACATTTTAAGGTGTCATCCTAACACCTCTGAAAGACAAAGGGTGAGCTGGAAAAGCAGAACTGATTCCTTCCTAAGGCAGAACTACCACTAAGTGTCTTCCCCAGCTGCTGCAAACCTCTGTTTTGGTCTTCCTAATCCACATCTCCCAAAAGCAACTTAAAAATCTGGTTAACCTCCCTTCCTGAGCTTGTATGGTGGCATTTATTTGCTCAAAGCTGCTGTGTTTGCTTTCCCCTGTAAGATGCATTTATCTAAAACAAATAGGCAGGCTCTGACACAAAAAAAGTTAAAGAGACAGTGATTTATTCATTGCTTTTACCGTCTTTCTATCTGTAGCTGAGACAAACAATGCACCAGGAAGTGACTATATTTGATCAGGGGTGCTGTGCCCACCATGCCATTGACTGGAAGGGTTTACACAGCACAAAGCAGCAGCAGCACCATTATGGGCAGCACTTGCCAGAGGAAATGGTTCATTCACCTGAGGAGTTGCAGGGGGCTGTCAAATCTCCAGGCTACGCATGCACGCTGGGGACCTAGCCCAGGCTGTACGCTATCAGCACTATGGACTCCGTGTTTCGCAGGAACGTAAACCACGCTACAAAAGTCACAGAACGGCTGATGTGTTGGAAGGACCTCAGAGATCACCTACTCCAACATCCCTGCCAGGGGCAAGGATGCCTCTCAATCAGACTTCACTGCTCAGGGCCTCATCCAACCTGGCCTTGAACATCCCCAGGGAAGGGGCATCCACAACCTCTCTGGGCAACCGATTCCAGGGTCTCACCACCTTCATACTGAAGAACTTCTTCCTAAGATCCAGTCTGAACCTACTCTCCCTCAACTTAAAACCATTCCCCCTTGTCCTATTGCTAGACGCCCTTAGGAAAAGTCCCTCTCCAGCTTTTCAGGTACTGGAAGGCAGATGGAAGTTTTTCAGCTTGCAGTCTATTTGCAGGCTGTTAACGAGAGCCTTTTACACAACTGTGCAAACTGAGTTTGCTTTTTGTACTGTGTAAGTAAGACCACTTGTGCTATCCCAAGTCTTCTCCTAGTCTGACAGCTTGTCCCCAAAACTAAGCTGTGTGAGCAGACTGGTTTGGAGAATCCAGAACACTAACACTGATAAAATTCACATAAATTCCAGAGTTAGTTCTATCTTACCTTAATTCTCCCTGGACTATTAAAGGAAGACCTCTGTAAAGTGTGCTGCAAGAACTAAGTGTGGGTTTTTAAGACAGGATTTTTGAGAGGCAAAACTCATCTTTGTGGGTTTGGGCTAAGAAATAGATTCTCCTGTGTAACATATTAGTCCTTGCCAGCAGGCCAGAAGTGAACACTAAACCCTGCCTTCTCCCACCGGGCTGTCACATCCAGCAGTGCTGCCACAGTCAGAGGACTCAGGTCAGCCCCTTTCTGGTTGTGTTAAAGTCACTGTGTAAACACTGTGCCTTATTTTCCCTTCTCTCTAATTATTCCATGATCAGAAACTGTGTTTTTTCTCTCCACTGGAAAACATATTCTCAAGAGCAGGACTTCAATGTAAGCAGATACTGGACCGAGGACAAAAGCAGGCTGCTGGTTTCAGGCAGACCACTGTGTAAAAGCCAGGGTTGCACAATCAGGCTCCTCACGCAAAAGCAACAGGATTCTACGAAAGCACAAGATCAGCGCCTTGAAGGGACAGGAAAAAACCCTAAACCCCGGCTCCCCCACCAGCAACCAAGCCAGCACGACGCTTCCCCACATCGCTCCCCACCTACCTCGATGCGACAGGGTGGAAAGGGGGAGGGGAAGGAAACCTCTTGGCGTGGGGGAGAAGTTTTTCTTTGAAGAAAACGTGAAGAAATCAAAATGTGGTTTGGTCAAAAAAGACAGAAGTATCTGGAAAGGCTGTGGAAAAGCTAAGAGGAGGGACCTGAGAGCAAGAAAACTTCCAGCAGCACAGCGGCAGGGTGAATGCTTCAGGATGCGGAGTGCTGAGACTACACTGAGTCACAAAAGTGTGGAAGTTTACCTCAGAAGCAAGAATTGGCAAGACAGAATAAATAGCTCGGGGAGAACAGGAGTTAAGTGACAGATAATGGTAAAAGAGAAACCTAAACTCATTCCCACGCCTGCTAGAAAGCTGCCAGTGGAGTAAAATGGTACGAATCAGAGTCATTAAGGTCGGAAAAAAACCTCCAAGCAAGAGCTCCGACGTGAACATTCCTTAAAGAAACGTTATTCAGCGCTAGTTTCGGCATTCTTCTCTCCCGAGGTTCAGTTCTGTGCACACACACAAAGAAACCGTGAATGAGCCGAGCAGCACTTCAGAGATCAAGCCCCCACTGTGTTCTTAGCACAGAAGCAGTCAGCAAAGTAGCAAGCCCTAAGACACGGAACAGCACTTACTGCAGGCACTCAACTATCTGGGGAAACAGTGATATAGAAAAGTCTTATTTTGTGCCCAAGCTTCACAAGGTAGACTTGAAGACACACGGGAAGTTTGGGGTTGGTTTTTTTTCCACCGAACCTTAATACTTCAGTCTTAATTGATGTGCTTCATTTCTTCAGTTCCACTAACGAATAGCTGTCAAAAATGTATATTTTAGGCTGAGTCCACAAGCTGGAAAAGTACTCGGTGTCAAAAAAAGCAACAAAGAAAACAGATTATTTTTTTCCCCTTCCATTTGTGTTCCATGTAAACAAGAAACTAAGATTCATCTTCACAAGCTGATAAATTGCAACTCTAAATATAAACAAAAGGAAATAATTCCCCCCCCCTCCTCGTCACTACTTTCATAATTAATTGCTTGGCATGTAAATGAAAAAGCAAACCAAATCAATCCAAGTTTATCACCTCGAGTGCTAGACTAGAAATGCAGCACATAGTTTTACTAACAGATCTGTAGATACTTCTGCAGTGTGCTTATGTGTGTGTGTGTGTGTGCGCTATGAGCATTGTGGCTTTTACATCAGATGAACATTTCACAGAATCACAGAACGCTGGGGGTTAGAAGGGACCTTGAAAGATCATCCAGTTCAACCCCCCGCTGCCAGAGCAGGATCACCTATACCAGATCGCACAGGAACACATCCAGTTTACCTACAGAGTACCTGTTCAAAATCTGAGACAAAAAAAAGAGAGAGAAACTGTGGGTACCTGAGCAACTCTTAAGTTTTAGAAGGCAGATGTACTGCTTTCTTACACCATTTTTCTCTTGTTTTAAAGAAAACAACCCAAGAAGACACTGATGTGATGAACTTCAAGCCAGGCATAACATTAGGGAGGTGGTGGAAGCCTCATCCCTGGAGGTTTTTAAGGCCAGGCTGGATGTGGCTCTGAGCAACCTGATCTAGTGTGAGGTGTCCCTGCCCATGGCAAGGGGGTTGGAACTAGATGATCCTTGAGGTCCCTTCCAACCACCACACGATTCTATGACTTACAACCGAAAGCAGCATCTCAGCGAGAATTTGTGAGCTGCTTCTTAACAGCACAGCCTTTGAGAAGAAATCCTTCTCCTCCCTGCCTCCTTCCTCTGGAGCCACAGAGCATCCCTTTAACTTCTCTTTTGGCTACGAAAAGAAGAGATACGCTGCCTTGAAGCCACCAGGACACCCGAGACACCGGCAACAACGTTTCCTTACTGCAAATAACCGCACATTTCCGGCAGTTGAGACTTCGAGGTAAACAAACCGTTCAGATTGAAGCACTTTCACGGAAAGATAAAGTAAAAACCATCGCGATTCTTGTTAGCCTGGATTTACACATGACAGTTCTTCCCTTTTACAAGAACAACGCTCTCCGACTGCTGACAGCTCCTCGGGCACCGCGGGGCTCCCCGCTCCGACCCCCTGCGAGCGCAGCGGCCGCAGCTCGGCTCCCTCGGCTGTCTCCGCAGGCAGGTCCAGCGCTCCCCCGAGCCCCGCGACATGGCGCAACTCTCCGCCTCTCGCCGACAAGAGGCGGCACGTACGAGACCCGAGCGGCTTGCCTCCCCGCCCCGCGCAGCTCACCGCCACCTCCTCTCGCTCTGCCTCACCTCAACGCCTTTCCGATCCCCTCCGGGAAGGAAGGCTGAGGGGATCGGCGGGCTGCCCAGCGCAGCGGGGAGGCGACGGGACATCTCCCGCCCGCAGCCGGCGGGGAAGGACGGTCTCGAAGGACCCTGATCCTGAGCTGTTAGGACCGCCAAACCCCTTCACTCCCGCCCCAGCGGCTTCCCCGGCCCCACGCCGTGCCCGGCTCGCCCCCCGTGGCAACAAGCGCCCTCTCCTCAGGCACCGCGACGCCGCTACCACCACCTCTCCCCGAGGGAAAGGCTGTACCACCTCCCCCCGCCCCGCCCCGGTCCCCTCCGCCGGGCACCTGCCCCCCGCAGGAGTCTCCCGGTCGGAGGGGTGGCAGAGCCGTGGCTGCGCTGCCGCCCCCGCACGCACCCGTCACCCGTCGCTGCCGCCATCTTGGGCGCCCCGAGCTGCAGCCGCCTCGGAGCGGCCCCTCCGCGACGTCAGCGCCGCGCAGAGGCCAAACACCACCACCCCCACACCCCCTCCCCACACGGCGCGGGGATCCCCGCGCCGCTCGCCCCTCCGCCGCCCCCAGGCGGGCGGGAAGCGGAGGAAAAGAGGCTTTGAGCCGGCGGGGAACCGCTGCTAGGTACCCCCAACACGGCCGCCCCGGGCCGGGCCGTGTCACCACCCCACACCCACCTGCCGAGCGCGGGACGGGAAGCGCCGATCGCCATGTGCCGGTGGCAGCTCTGTCATCAGATTTGTAGTGGCAACCCAAGTCCTTCCCACGTCTCCTCCCACCTCCCCCGGGCCTCCCCGCCCACCGCCGCCAGCCCAAGCGGACTGGTCCCGCGGGGCCGGGCGCAGGAAACCGGGCGGGGAGCGACGGAGGCGCTGCGGGGCCGCTGCCCCGGGAGGGAGGCTGAGGCAGGCGGCGCCGGCGGGCGCTGGGAGCCGGTTCCCGAGGCACCGAGGAGCTGCCTCTGCCCCCGGCCAGCGCCCTTAGGGCACCTGTTTATGCAGAGGCGGGTCTGTACCTGCCGGTGAGAAAAGAGGTCTCTGGCATCCCCGCAGACGGTTTCCTTATTTTCCTTCTTACATTTCACTCGTGTTCGGTCTTCTGCGGCATCGCCCTTGCTCGCCCGGGGCTAAGACCTCCGCTTGCATTTCCCCAGGCGGACTCAGCACTGCGCTGCTGCCCTGGGCTGGCCGGGCCCGGCGGCACCCCGGGCTCGCAGGTGCTGCCAGCAGCCATTTCTGGCCTCGCCGCTGCCCTGCCTGCCGACACGTGGCTGTGGTCGGACACAGTGTCCAGGGTGCCGGGATCTGTGCCGAGACGTGGCTGTGGTCGGGCACGTTGTCCAGGGCATCTCTGCCGGGGTCTGTGCCGAGACGTGGCTGTGGTCAGACACGTTGTCCAGGGCATCTCTGCCTGTGAAACTCCTTCGCATCCCTCTGTGTGTGTTTGCTGAAACTTACACAGGGCATTTCGTACACACACACACACACACACACCCCCTCTTATCAGGGCCCTGTTACCTATCTATTAAGTTCTTTTCAGTCTCGAGTTTCATTAGAGTATTTTAAACAGGCAAAAAGCTGTAAATTCACATCCTGCAGATGCCCTGGCTTGTAAATGTGAGGAGTCTTCACACTCGTCCTTTTGAAACTAACATTTCTGAAATGCAGACAGCTCTTTTTAGCTGCTTTCCAGTTCTGCTTGTCCTGAACTTAGACTTGTCCATACCTTTTGCTCTGCCCTGGGATGTACTGGGCAGCTGTGCACAGGCTGCCTGTGCTTGGGGCAATAGGTACCTGGTGAAAACTTCCTGGCTGGGCCAACATCACTTTTTGCATCCACACTCAAGCAGGCTGGCTGTGAACCTGCCCTTGGTGCACAGTGCTGCTAATGAGTGCAAAATGTGATCATGGTGTGTGTGGTGCTTGCTTCTCAGCCATGACTGCAGCACGTGGGCATGGTGCACCTGCAGAACATGGGCATGGTGTGTGTGGTGCTTGCTTCTCAGCCAGGACTGCAGCACGTGGGCATGGTGCACCTGCAGAACATGGGCATGGTGTGTGTGGTGCTTGCTTCTCAGCCAGGACTGCAGCATGTGGGCATGGTGCACCTGCAGAACATGGGCATGGTGTGTGTGGTGCTTGCTTCTCAGCCAGGACTGCAGCACGTGGGCATGGTGCACCTGCAGAACATGGGCATGGTGTGTGTGGTGCTTGCTTCTCAGCCAGGACTGCAGCACGTGGGCATGGTGCACCTGCAGAACATGGGCATGGTGTGTGTGGTGCTTGCTTCTCAGCCAGGACTGCAGCACGTGGGCATGGTGCACCTGCAGAACATGGGCATGGTGTGTGTGGTGCTTGCTTCTCAGCCAGGACTGCAGCACGTGGGCATGGTGCATGTGTGGTGCTTCTCAGCCACGATATGCGAGGGTGGTTTGCTGCAGAGCAGGAGCCCTTCAGATCCCCCCACTCTCAATTTGGATCCATTTCTGCATCAGGATGTTTTCATGACAGCATCAAAATCCTGCACATCTGTTTCTGTGTTTCTGTCATAGTAGAAAATGTGTTTCAGTTTAAAACTTGAAATCTCTTGGCCCCCAGTTGTCTCAGCGCTCTCCTGGCCGTGCTTCCCAGCCCATGCTGTTTCTAATGACACTGCTGAGGCAGCATGAGCAGGATGTGGCCAAGAGGCACAATTCAACTTCTTTTTTTCCCCTGTGGTGTCACTTTTATCATGGTGCTTTCAGAAGCTCATAAAGAAGAGTATACAGATACCATAAACTCGCCAGGCTTCTCTCTTTGATTCCAACTTGCAGCTTCTTTTTCCAACTTCCAATGCTGTTGCCTAGTGAAAAATATTTGCAAAACCTGTCCATGCAGAGAGATTCCACATGCTGGCACATCCCTCTCGTGTGTTTTTAAAGGCAACTTTCACAGTTTTCAAACAACCATTCCTTTCTGTCAAGTTACTACCTCCATTTTTAACAGCAGCACTTTCTTCTTCAGTCCCAGTTGGCTAACTAAGCCTCCCATAGTGGTATGTTGCTGGAATCCTCTTCTGGTGTCTACATCAAGTTCTTTGTGCATGTCTGTCTGTCACTTCGATGTATTTTGGACCTGCTCTCAGGACCAGACTGAGTCACCACCCTGCCTGCTTTCACCTGAGCTCCTCATCCCCTCGTAGTCTCTAGGGAGGAGACCCCCAAGCTCCTGATATCTCTGCACTCACCGGAGGTCTGGGTGGATGAAGCTTAGGTGAGGCTCAGGGTATTCCCATTCAGGGCACTGAGAAGCAATCCTAAATCCTGTTGTGGTTTTTTTTTTCCCTGAGCATCCAGGAGAGACTTTGATCCTGGGCTGCTCACAGGAAGGCCATCAATGTAAATGGAAAATGGTAGCTCTCAGCCATGCATACATTTTAGCCCCACTGCAGAGCCCATTGCTCATTCAGACACAGCCTGAGGCCTTCTCACCACCCCCTTTATCCCCTAAATGGCCACTTTCAGCCACCATTCCCAGAGCAAATTTGATCCTCACGAATTCTTACCTCTTTATGCTGGTTTTATATCTTGGTACCCAAACATCTCTCTAAGGCACAGTGCTACTCCTTTCTTTTTTTCACCAAACACCACCTCTCTCTCAAAATCTCTGCCAAGTCTCTGCTGCCTCTGCATGATCTATTTTTAGACAGAATAGATAAAGTTGGAGGGGAGAGGGGTTGTGGGGGTTTTTGGGGGGGAGGTGGGTGGGTTCCCCATGCTGATTTTCACTAAGGTCACTTAATAACTTCATTGAGTTAGGGCCACCTTTATTCTCTGTTCCTGCCACATTGCCTAATCCATTGAAAAGTATTGATTTGGAATTGGGATTTGGCTGTGGCATGGCAGGTAAGTGACTGAATTGCTGTGTGCTGCTCTTACCATTTCTATCCAGCTCCATGTGTGCCCTTAGAGACATCCAGCTGAAAATTCTTCACCTTCCTGTAACCTTTCTCACAGTCCTCCTTCCTCTCCTAATCACAGAAGCACAGAATCACCAAGGTTGGAAGAGACCTCCAAGATCCTCAATTCCAACCTGTCACCACAGGCCTCATGACTACTAAACCATGGCACCAAGTGCCACGTCCAATCCCCTCTTGAACACCTCCAGGGATGGTGACTTCACCACCTCATAGTATCATAGTATCAGTCAGGGTTGGAAGGGACCACAAGGATCATCTAGTTCCAACCCCCCTGCCATGGGCAGGGACACCCCACACTAGATCAGGCTGGCCAGAGCCTCATCCAGCCTGGGCTTAAACACCTCCAGGGACGGGGCCTCAACCACCTCCCTGGACAACCCATTCCAGGGCTTCACCACTCTCATGGGGAAGAACTTCCTCCCACAGCCTCTCCCCACCTCCAGCTTCATTCCATTCCCCCTAGTCCTATCACTACCCAAGATCCTGAGAAGTCCCTCCCCAGCCTTCTTGTAGCCCCCTTCAGATGCTGGAAGGTCACAAGTAGGTCACCTGGGAGCCCTCTCTTCTCCAGACTGAACAGCCCCAACTCCTTCAGTCTGTCCTCACAGGAGAGGTGCTCCAGCCCTCTGATCATCCTCCTGGCCCTTCTCTGGACACCTTCCAGCACCTCCAGATCCCTCCTGTAATAGGGGCTCCAGAACTGGAGGCAGTACTCCAGGTGGGGTCTCACCAGAGATGAGCAGAGGGGGAGAAGCACCTCCCTTGCCCTGCTGGCCACACTTCTCTTGATGCAGCCCAGGATCTGATCTCTCCTCCCTGGGCAGCACATTCTACTGGCCACATTAAGAACATTTGAGGTTGATAAGGATCCCTGGGCCTTAGGGACATGTTTAAGAGCCAGCTCCTTTCCACCACCTTACAGCTAGAATGTTTCTGATTTATTTGGGACAGCCAAGAAATTGGTTTCCCAAACTGTGGCTTCATCTGAGATTCATTGGGCATTTATGAAAATGGATGCCAGAGAGATAATATATTGTCAAGAAGCAGGCAAATGTGGTAAATCCCTAACAGTAATTCAGCCTCAGATGATGTGTGATGAAAGTTCTCTGGAGGAAAAAAAAAACCCAACAACAAAAAAACCCAAAACCCAACAAAACACACACACAAACACACAAACAAACTCTGACTCAGTGTGAAAAGCTTTCCAATATGGAAATTAGTTTTAATTTATATATATATTTATTTTTTTAATGCACTTACTGCATTAATAAAACTCTGCAAGTGTAACTCCAGCTTGCACAAGACAGCAGCCTTCCTCTCTAGAAGTTTTATGGAAGCTGCACACCACTGCCCCACCAATTCTTTAGAATAGAATAGAATAGAATAGAATAGAATAGAATAGAATAGAATAGAATAAACCAGGTTGGAAAAGACCTTTGAGATCACCAAGTCCAACCTATCACCTAACACCATCTAATCAACTCAACCATGGCACCAAGTGCCTCATCCAGGCTCTTCCTAAACACCTCCAGTGATGGTGACTCCACCACCTCCCTGGGCAGCACATTCCAGTAGCCAATCTCTCTGGGAACAATTTCTTCCTAACATTTCTTCCTGAACCTCCCCTGGCACATCTTGAGACTGTGTCCTCTTGTTCTGGTGCTGCTTGCCTGGGAGAAGAGACCAACCCCCACCTGGCTACAACCTCCCTTCAGGGAGTTGTAGAGAGCAAGAAGGTCTCCTCCGAGCCTCCTCTTCTCCAGGCTAAGCAAGCCCAGCTCACTCAGCCCCTTCTCACTGTGCTCCAGACCCCTCCCCAGCTTTCTTGCCCTTCTCTGGACACCTTCCAGCACCTCAGCGTCTTTCCTAAACTGAGGGGCCCAGTACTGGACACAGGACTCCAGGTGTGGCCTAACCAGTGCTGAGCACAGGGCAGAATGACCTCCCTGCTCCTGCTGGCCACACTGTTCCTGATGCAGGCCAGGATGCCATTGGTCTTCTTGGCTGCCTGGGCACACTGCTGGCTCATGTTCAGCCTACTATCAACCAGCACCCCCAGATTCCTCTCTGCCTGGCTGCTCTCCAGCCACTCTGCCACCAGCCTGCAGCACTGCCTGGGGTTGTTGTGGCCAATGTGTAGAACCTGGCACTTAGATGTGTTCAATCTCATGCCCTTGGACTCTGCCCATCTGTCCAGCCTGGCAAGGTCCCTCTGCAGAGCTCTCCTACCCTCTAACAGATCAACTCCTGCCCCCAGCCTGGTGTCATCTGCAGATGTACTGATGATGGACTCAATCCTCCTGCCCAGATCTTCAATAAAGATATTGAACAGGATATATTTACTAAGCTTGGGTCTGGGTTTGTGGTTTGAGAGTTCAGAACTGGTGAAAAGAGAGAGGCAGAGAGAAAGCCTTACTTGAGCAAAAGAACTACCTGAAAGGAGCCTACAAGAAAACCAGGAAAGGACTTTTTACAAGGGCTTGTAGTGATAGACTGAGAGGGAATGGATTGAAGCTTGAGGAGGGGAGATTCAGGCTGGAGATTAGAAAGAAATTTTGGATATTAGGAATTAAAAACCCCACCTGGATATTAGGAAGAAATTCTTTCCAGTGAGGGTGGGGAGACACTGGCAGAGGTTGCTCAGGGAGGTTGTGGATGCCTCCTCTCCAGAGGTGTTCAAGGATGGTTTGGATGAGGCCTTGAGCAACCTGGGCTGGTGGGAGGTGTCCCTGCCCATGGCAGGGGGGTTGGAACTGGATGATCTTCAAGGTCCCTTCCAACCCAAACCATTCTATGAATCTATGAAATGAAAAGTGAGTTTTGAGCAAGCAGCCTCTTCTTGCTGTGGCTGATGTGAACCTTGCTACTCATTTGCAGCCCCCACTTAGGAGTGGTGCCCCTGTGGTGCTTGCAGGGTATAATGTCACCCTGGCAACCACGCTGCTCAGATGTGAGGTCATGTTTGTCACCACGGTGTCTAAAGCTGCTTGCACCCACACTGCTTGCACCCACACTGCTTGCACCAGGTTTGGAGTTCCAGCTGCTCCACTATAAAATTTCTCCTCCTGGAGAGCCAGGCACTATTAGTGTTACAGTTATAGGCTGATGCCTAGGAAAAGTCCAAAGACCTTGAGTAGAAAACAGTTAAAGGTAAATAAATTGCCATTGGATATGGTACTTTTGCTTTTACAGACATGTCCTCTGCAGACATAAGCAGATGGAGCTGACAATGTGGAGTTAATTGCACATCTGAGGCACAGAAAGAGATGGGATGCGGAGAGCAGTAATAAATCACAAAGTTACATACGAGCAGCTTGACAGTTTCCAGTCCAGCCCTAGATGATAAATAACATTTCCCCACCTTGAAACAGTGAGAGCATTTTAGCACAGCACATGAGAAAGGGCATCTTGGAAATCTCATCTCCTCTCTGCAGCTAAAGACACAATCTAAGGGACATGGTTGAGCACCAGACTTGGTAGAGTTAGAGAGTGGTTGGACTTGATGATCTTAAAGGTCTTTTCCAGCCAAAAGGATTCTGTGATGCTATGATTCTGTCTAAACCCATTTGCATGCTTACCTTCATGCAACACCCTCTGTGGTGCATTTGTAGTGTTGCCAGGTTTCTTGACACAAACAAACCAGACTTCTGCTTATCTCAGGACTCAAAAAGAAATTCCATGAGTCACCCTGAAAATGACATCAAGTTTTTCTGTGAAGCTTCTGGGCCGCAGCCCAGTTCAAGATGAAGACCATGTAGATATGGGTGTCTGCATGCAAGCTAGATGTTTTCATTCCCAGCAGAGCTGGTGGGAGGTGGGTGGGTGGAGGTCTTGCATCAGTTACTTCTGAGGTACTTCTGATGTGTGAGGCGTTCAGCCAGGGCTGGCCAGCCTGGCATGCAACGTAGGGGACTGTCTGGAGAAGCAGCCCCAGGCCACATGGAGCCTCTCAAAATGTCACTGAGTGAGAACTGAGCATTGGAGGTCTCCTTAGCTCCTCCTCAAGCACATAGCTGATGTCCAGTTAATAGAATTGATCTCTAGACTCCTTTGATACACTGACTGAAAGCTCAATCAATTGTGTGAACATCTAACACCACTTGAGGCTTGGGATGTCCTGCCTGGTTCCAGGCTACCCTTCTGGAAAGGCATCAGTTCCCATATGTCCTGTGCCATATCTGCTAGCTCCAGGGAGATGTCTCAGATACCAGAAAGGTTCTCACATTGCTTTAGACACCAACATCTAAGCAACTTAACCAAGCCTTGGACTTCCATTGGCTCTAAAAGGTATGCAGGCATGTTTAGTTGTCTACATATAGGCCCTAGAGATGGCTTTGGGCACCAAAGGCATCCTTGGGAGCTGACTGGTGTGATGGAGATTCTGCAAAAGAACCAAACCTCCCTGGAGCTGCCTGTGGGGCTAGGCACCTCTCCCTAGCACAGGTCCTTCAGTGCTGACAAACATCCTTATGCAGCAGAATCCTGCACTCGGCCTCTGTGCAGATACTTAGGTTTGAGCGTCTGCTTGGCGTACTGGATCCCACCCACACTCATGGAATCATGGAATCACAGAACCATAGAATCAAATAATTATAGAATCATAATCATAGAGTCATAAACTCAGAATCACAGAATCATAATCATAGAATCATAAAATCATGGAATCCTAGAATTGGAATCATAGAATCATAGAGTCATAGAACCATAAAATCATGATGGTTAGATTTATAGATTTGTATACAGAATTATAGAATCATAGAATGGTTTGGGTTGGAAGGGACCTCCAAAACTCATCCATTCCAATCCCCTCTGCAGTCAGCAGGGCCATCCCCAACCAAATCAGGTTGCCCAGAGCCCTTTTGAGCCCCGCCTTGAATATGGATGAGGCTCTGGCCAGCCTGATCTAGTGTAGGGTGTCCCTGCCCATGGCAGGGGGGTTGGAACTAGATGATCCTTGTGGTCCCTTCCAACCCTGACTGATACTATGATCTCCAGGGATGGGGCCCCAACTACCTCCCTGGGCAACCTATTCCAGTTGTCCCTCATAGAAAAGAACTTGTCCCTAGCAGCCAATCTGAATCTACTCTCCTCTGACTCATTTCATTAAAGCTCAACTGGGTCCAAACATAGCAGACACATTTTCCAAGCAGCTATGTTTCACAAATAGGATGAAAATCTGGGAGGATTCCTGAGTCTCCCATTGATCTGGGGGTTTAAAACCGCAGCAAAACTTGCACATGGCATAATGAATTGCTGGATGTTTTCCCAAGCATTTCCCTACTTTTCTGCATAAGAAAAAAAGCCCAAACAACAAAACCCCAGAAAGCACTCATTTTCATGCTGATTCGAGGGGAAATTGTCATCAGCAGGGTTAATGCCATGCTCATTCCACTCCTCTTCCTCCCTTTTGACTTCACTTTGGCTTTGCCAGGCGTATTCAGGTAAATCCATCCTCCTGGCTGCAATGGTTTCACAGTAAGGAGGTGTTTGAACCCAGGGCTTTGCAGGCCTATTGACCATGCTGAATTCACCACAATGCTTGATGGCATTTTTGGGCTTATTATTTCTTATTTTTAAATACCTTGGAAAAGAAGTGGAAATGAACCAGTTGTTTAGGCAGCTGCTGTGATTTTCACTGAAAGTTCCAAGGCTCTTAAGTTCCTTTTCACTTTTAGGCCCCCAGCTTGCCCTCCTTGTGCTACTGGTGAGCTTCTGAGTCCCAGCTCTGACACAAATGTTGTTACTAAAAGTTCTCAGACACATCCTCTTCCTGCCAGTCTTGCAGAGAAGCCAACCAGAGGTGTGTTGGAAGTGCCAAGAGAGAGCATTTAAGGCAACAACAAAATCGATCAGTCAAATCTTGCTGCTGCTCCTTGTAAGGACAAGTGAACAGTGAGCAATGTTCTTCACTTTCCAACCCAGGAGCCGCCTTCTACAGCTCTGCATCCAGCAGATCCTGGTGAAAACCTTCATGCCTGCGTTTTCTTCATCTGGGGACCACTCTACTACTATACACAAGGGGTGCTGCAAAGGAGCATCTTGAACAACATCTCCTTTTGTTATCCTTCGTTCTGACTTGGAGTCTAGACACCAGGAGGAGATTTCTTAGCAATGTTCTGATTAATTCCTAATTCAGGGGCGGTTTTACACTCCTGTCAAGAGGAAGGAAGCTCTGCTTGCAAGCACCTTCCCATCCCGGGGCCAGCTGCCAGATGAGAGTGCTCAGAGTATCTGGCATTTCTCTTTCCCTAAGCTCCTATATTCCTTTGCTCTGCGTGAGCCTGGAGAACCATCTTCCCACATCCTCCTCAGAATACAAAGCACCCTCAGTGCATGACCCCACTTCTTGGCCAAATGCTGAGTCCTTTTCTTCTGCCCTCTGAGCTTGTTCTGCATGACAGTACTTGTGTCTTTAACACGTCTTTTGTGTAGCAAGTTCTATGCTATGGATCTCCCATCGAGGTGAATGGATGTGGTAAGTATGTCTGCATAGCTCAAGCTCTGCTTTACTGTAAGAGCAAAGAAAAGCACAGCGCTGCGAAGTGGTAAATCATTCCTCACTCGGGATGCTGGCTATCACAGCTACTGTAGCCAGCCGGCTCCTCGGAGGGAAGAATGAGGGCACAGCTTGCTTTGCCCCCAGCCTCAGCATCCCTTGGAGCATCCAATACCGTCACAGACTACCAGGGATGTGCTTATTTCTCCTTAGGTATCACAAGGGGCCAGGTGAAACCAGATCTGCTGATGGGTTTGGATTAAAATTATTTTAGATCGGGGTTTGCTCCAACCAAGCTGAAAATTCATCGGATTTCAGTTTCGGGTCCGTAGTGGGAGAGCTCTGTCTGTGAACAGAGCTGAGCCTGCAAATATTCCAGCTGTCAAAAGAAACTGGACTTGATTTAGCCCCTAACCCAGTCTGTGATTCCATGAAAGAGGCGGAAAGGAGACACACTTGTCCCCTTCGTTTTGTTATGTACTTTTTTTTTTTTTTTTTTTTTTTTGGGTGGCGGGGTGTTAATTTTGTAGCCACACATTTGATGGTTTATTATCCCCCGTGGTTTTTATCTGGCCTCTGTCATCGTTGTTCTGAGTTCAGACTGTTTAACAGAGGTGTTTGGCTCGGCTTGGTTTCTTTCCAACCTTAACAATCTTATTAAACGAGCGTTTCGTCCCCGAATGTCTCCGATTTTGCTGGGTGCCTCAGCTCGTGGAACTGCCTCTGCGACCGCAGAAAACTATACCTGCAAAATGAAATTATTTGGCTCTGGCGGGGGGAGGAATTACTGCTGCCGCGGTCGAACTCCAGCACTTCTGCCTCGGGATGTCAATACCTCTCCGCAGAGGGCTGCTTCTCAATTAAACTCTAGCAACAGTTCCTTGAAGTTTAAAGCCCCGAAAGAGCGGCAGCCTGTGAATGGAAACACTTAAACGATACATTAGGATTTAGTTACAGGCTTTGCATTCGTTTTCTTAACCAAATGTGAAACAATTGTGGAGCCGGGCCCAGAGGAGAGAAGATTGGACTTGGGTTTCTTTTTTTGTTATGTTTTTTTTTTTACGTTGGAGCACCAGCGTTAACGATCAGTGCTCAAGCGTTTTAGATTTCAATCTTAAATTAGCAATTTAAAGACGACAAAGAATGATTTTCATGCTTGTCAGTTCTGATTAATGTAACATTCACCCCTAGAGAACAGTATATTGCTCCAGTACTTTATTTCGAGATGCAAGAGACCAGCCTTGGGAAACAATGAGAGGCTGTTTGGGGGCTGCCTTGCTCAATTTTTTTGCACACACCCCCTTATTCTTTTTCTTTCTCTTTCTCCTTTTCTTTCTCTTTCCTCCCCCCCCTTTTTCTTTCCCTGTTTCTTTCTCTTTTTTCCCTATTTTTCTTTCTCTTTCTCTTTTTTTCTTTTTTTTTTACCTTTTTCTTTCTCTTTCTCTTTTTCTTTCTTTTTTCTGCTTTTCTTTCTCTTTTTTCTCTTTTTCTTTCTCCTTTTCTTTCTCTTTTTAATCTTTTTCTTTCTCTTTTTTTCTTTCTCTTTTTCTTTTTATTTCTCTTTTTTCTCCTTTTCTGTCTTTTTCTTTTTATTTATCTTTTTCTCTTTCTTTTCTTTCTTTTTCTTCATCTTTTTTCTTTCTTTTTCTCTTTTTCTTTTCTTTTTCTTTTTCTCTTTTTCTTTTTCTTTTTCTTTTTCTTTTTCTTTTTCTTTTTCTTTTTCTTTTTCTTTTTCTTTTTCTTTTCTTTTTCTTTTTCTTTTTCTTTTTCTTTTTCTTTTTCTTTTTCTTTTTCTTTTTCTTTTTCTTTTTTTTTTTTTTTTTTTTTTTTTTCTCTTTTCTCTTTCCTTTTCTTTTTCCCTCTTTTTCTCTTCTCCTTTTCCTTTTTCTTCCTTTTCTTTTTCTCCCTTTCCCTTTCCCTTTCCCTTTCCCTTTCCCTTTCCCTTTCCCCCTTTCCCTTTCCCTTTCCCTCTCCCTCTCCCTCTCCCTCTCCCTCTCCCTTTCCCTTTCCCTTTCCCTTTCCTTTCCCTTTCCCTTTCCCTTTCCCTTTCCCTTTCCCTTTCCCTCTCCCTTTCCCTTTCCCTTTTGCTTTTTTTCAACTTGAATTCTAAAGCTGCCACTATCCACTGCTGATATCACTCCCCCTCCTTGCACATCTTATGGTCGTTATTTCCCAAGGTAGGTTCCAACGAGAGATTTCCTAAGTGACACTCCAACCCAGCTAATGCCATTTCCTTGCCTCCCTGCAGATCCCTCCACTGGGTTTGCAGCTCCCCTGTGGAGCCCGAGCAGCCCCCAGCTCTCTACCTTGCTAATCTGAGCTTTCAAGGGCAAAGATTGTTGGGAGCATGCACAGGAAATTTATATGCTGCTCTCCTGCTGAAGAACTTACAGAGAGGGGAATACAACCCCAGAATAGGGGGCACATAAGAAGGAGCACATAAGGGTTCTCAGGCACTGGGTCAGGCTACCCAGGGAGGTGGTGGAGTCGTCATCCCTGGAGGCATTTAAAAGACATATGGATGTGGTGCTGAGGGGCATGGTTTAGGGGCAGTGTTGGCATCACTGGTGGGGTTGTGAGCTCTAGGTGAGTGGTTGGGCTTCATGATCTCAAAGGTCTCCTCCAACCTCAACAGTTCCATGATTCTATGCATACCAGGTGTGGACAGATGCCAGCAGATCCTGGAGCAGAGGGGTGGCTGCCAGGTGTGCCTCTGTGCATGCCTCCCATCCAGGCTCTTCCAAACCCACTTGGAATGTCTGTGAGGAAATGCACACTCAGGTGGTCTTTCCAATGCCTTTCAGATCTCCCCTAGCAGCTCCAAGCTGTTGGCATATCAGTGCTGTGTCTGGACAGCAAGGGTTCACAGGGTAGGTAGGGAACTGCAGGGTAGGCATACAAGAGCGTGAGCGGCACCTCCACAGCAGAAGAGCATGAGGAGGAAGCAACCAAGAGAGTTCATCTCCCACAAGATGTGAAGCAACCAAGAGAGTTCATCTCCCACAAGATGTGATAGCCTGGCAGCAGCATCCTGCTCCTTTAGGGATGGAACAAATGTGTAGCAAGAGGAAGTTCCTACAGTGAGGAGCCTGCGTTTGAAGCTGATGATTTAGACACACAGGACAGGAGAGGAAGTGCATGGTGGTAATTTATTGTGGTTGCCAAGCTTCTCAGGCTGCTTTACCTGCATGGAGCCAAGTACCAGTAAGTTCCTCTGGGTGACATCTGGCTTCCCAAAGTGTAAAATGCCTTTCAGAATGCCCCCACAGAAACTAAAAAGGAAAAGAATGAATGCGGGGAAACATGCTGGAGATTTAATGATGTTTTCTCCAGAGGCTGGAAGTTCCCTCCCCAGATGATAGGGAGGAGCAGGGGGAGTGGAGTAAAGCTTGGAATTCCCTATGGAAGGAGCTCAGCAGGTGGTCTCTTTGCTCATTCTAGCCTTGGCTGCAAACAAAAGGAGAGAAGAGGAAGGAAGGCCAGATCCAGGGGCAAGGCTTGCTCCCCCAGCCTCCAGAGACTGCCCCTGGAGGTGAGACATCTAAAGCCACTTCCCACCACTTCACACACTTGTGAAGGCACAGAGCTCCTGCCTGTAACGATCACAGAGTGTTAGGGGTTGGAAGGAACCTTGAAAGATCCTCCAGTCCAATCCCCCACCTAGGGCAGGTCACACAGGAACACATCCAGGTGGGTTTTGAATGCCTCCAGAGAAGGAGACTCCACAGCCTCTCTGGGCAGCCTGCTCCAGGGCTCCAGCACTCTCACAGTGAAAAAGTTTCTCCTTATGTTCACATGGAACCTCCTCTGCTCCAGCTTGCACCCATTGCCTCTTGTCCTCTCTCTGGACACCACCAAGAAGAGCCTGGCTCCATTTCAAATCCATGCCTGATGCTATTTGAATAACCCTGATGCTGGAATACCTCACATTTGTAAACTCTTGGGAATCTTCTCTTTCCTCCACCTTTTGTTGTTCACAGGGCAAAATGTAAAGAGAAAGCATCAATTTTGGAGCCTAACTTAGGTTTTGGGACCATTTCCAGTTACCTGATGCTGAGAGTTTGCTGGGCAGTCGCTCAGTGTGACAAAGCTTCATGGAAGCTGCAGTTACAAAACAGGTGAAACACTCTGGTTGACATAGAGGAGGCCCTGATGTAATGCTTGTGGCTCCCCACTGCCAAGAAAGCGAGGAGCCAGGGCTCCTTGGTGACTCTGATGTGCTCTGTGGGAGCAGTGGGAAGCTCAAGATGTCACTTGAAGAAATCACACCACAGGGTCATTCAGGTTGGAAAAGACCCCTGGGATCCTCAAGTCCAACCACTGACCTTACTCTAAAACCTTCACTCCTAAACCATCTCCCCAAGCACCACATCTAAACGACTTTTAACATCCATCCAGGGCTGGTGACTCAACCCCCTCCCTGGGCAGCCCATTCCAATGTCTGAGCACTCTTGCTGGGGTAAGACTTTTTTCCTCATGCCTAAACCTCCCCTGTCGCAGTTTGAGGCCATTCCCTCTTGCTCTAAAGAACAGCTGAAAATCCAGTTCTGAAAATATCTCACCTCCTGCGGGTCAAAGCACCTCCTCAGTGTACTGGAACTTGAAGCAATTCGAGGAAAGCCTCTTCCCTGTTTGTTCACCTCAAAGCCTCAGCAATGCTGTGGGTTTAATGAGAGGCTGCTTGTCTCCTGTCTTGGGCTGCTTGGAGGCTTTGGGTGCTCCACCACAGGAGTGAGTGGTTCATGCGAGAAAAGAAAACGCTGCAAATGAAAGAGGGAAAAGAAGATTGTGAAACCTCTGCTGGTGGCAAAGGGCACTTGGCAGGCATGACCTTTGAAACCTCTTTGATTGCTTTAATTGACTTCAATTGCAAAGAAAGGAGATCTTTCTCACTTCCCAGGCTTTTCACCAAAATGCATCTTTTTGGTAGGGCCTCTCCTTGAAACGTTGATCTGGGAGTACAGCACCGAGCCTGGTCCTTCTTGAAGCCTATTTCAAGCATCCTTCTGCTCCAGGTTTGAATGTATATTCCCTGTGAGGAGTGGTTTGTGCAGCAGATGTGTTTGATTTTGTCATGTGGAAGATCATAGGATCCAAGAGCCACAGGTTACTTCATGCCAGAAGGGTCCAACCTCCTACTCAAAGCAGGAGCAGCTGTGAGATCAGACCAAGTTGCTTCAGGATTTCTCCCAGCTGAGACTTGAATACTTCCCAGGGTGAAGGTTGGACAGCTCGTTTGGGCAGGCCCCCCACTGAGTGCCTTCATGGGGAAAGGATCTGTTCTTCCATCCTGTAGGAGATGTTCTTCCATCCCGTCTGAAGCCCTCATCCCATGCCTGCTGCCTCTCAATCCTTCCAGCAGGCTGCGAGCAGCTTTTGCAACCCTTACTCGCTGATAATTCCTTGGCTATGTCAGCAGCAACATCTTGCAAGCAGCAGCAGAAAGGAAATTGTTGGTAATGTTCACCACAGTGCCACAGGCATTTCCTGCTCTAATTATAGATGCTGTGGTGTCTTGGGCATGACATGAGGGGCTGGCACGGGCTTGCTGGCCTGCTGCTGTGCAGGGAGCTGCAGTGTCCAGACCTTTGACTCCGTGGGCATTGGTGATAAGCGCTGGGGCTTTCCAGCGCGGACCTCTGTAGGTAGTTTGAGGTTGGAAGGATGAGAACAGCAGCGAAGAGCTTTCAAATTGTCATTTCAAGTGAAAGGTAAAGCCCAGCAGGAGCCTGTGGGCGTTTGCAAAGACATGCAGGCCGCTGTGTGGGAAACAAAGCGTCGCTGTGGCTGCAGAAAGTGCCCCTTCAGTCCTTCCTTTTCTGGTGGTGTTGCCAGTGTCCTCCTTTTAAACAGAACGCCTTTTAAACTTAAAAATGCCTCTGGTGAGTCTTCTGCTTTTCTTTTCTTCTTTCAATTTTCTTTCTGCTTTCTATTTTGATTTTCTTTTTATATCTTTATATTATTTTATTTTTCTTCATTAAAAAAAAAGTTTAGTTTTTTCCTTTTTTTTCTCTTCCCTTTTTTCCTTTTCCTTTTCTTTTTCCTTTTCCTTTTCCTTTTCCTTTTATCTTTTTTCCTTTTCCTTTTCCTTCTCTTTTTCCTTTTCCTTTTCCTTTTATCTTTTTTCCTTTTCCTTTTATCTTTTTTTTTCCTTTTCCTTTTCCTCTTCCCTTTTTTTCCTTTTCCTTTTCCTTTTCCTTTTCCTTTTCCTTTTCCTTTTCCTTTTCCTTTTCCTTTTCCTTTTCCTTTTCCTTTTCCTTTTCCTTCTTCCCCTTCCCTTTCCCTTTCCCTTTCCCTTTCCCTTTCCCTTTCCCTTTCCCTTTCCCTTTCCCTTTCCCTTTCCCTTTCCCTTTCCCTTTCCCTTTCCCTTTCCCTTTCCCTTTCCCTTTCCCTTTCCCTTTCCCCTTCCCTTTCTTTCTTCCCCCCATCTTTTCCCCACATTCAATCTTGTTAAACACTAACCAACTTTTATGAAATCCTGACTTTGCTTTTTCTTTTTGGTATCACCTGACCCCTGTGGGTCCACTGCTGCTCCCTGGTACGTGGCCCAGGGCCTCATCCCTGCAGGCTCCTTCTGGGACTGCTGGAGCAGAGGTTTCACTCTTAGCTCATGGGGAAGGGATGCTGTCTTTCTGCTGTGTTTCCATTTGGGGCTCTCAAAACCTCTAATCACCCAGCTATCTGGGATGTCAGCATGCATCAGGAAGTTGAATGCACCCAAGTGTTGCTGGGTGAGGCTGGACAAAGACAGATTTCACGGACTCAAAGAAGAACTTCAGCTGCAAGAGACCTTAAAGATGATCTAGTTCCACCTCTCCTGCCATGGGCAGGGACACCTCCCACTACAACAGGTTGATCAAAGCCTCATCCAGCCTGGTATTAAACACTTGCAGGGATGAGGTGTCCACAGCTTCTCTGGGCAACCCATTCCAGAGTCTCACTGTCCTCATACTGAGGAGCTTTTTCCTAATGTCCAACCCAGATCTGCCCTGCTGCAGTTTCAAACCATTCTCTCTCATCCTATCACTCTGAGCCCTTCTAAACTGTCCCTCCCCAGCTTTCCTGCATCCTTCAGGTACTGGAAGGCTGCTCTAAGGTCTCTCCAGAGCCTCCTCTTCTCCAGGCTGAACATCCCCAGCTCCCTCAGCCTATCCTTGTAGGAGGGGTGCTCCAGCCCTCTGATTATCTTTGTGGCTCTCCTGCAGACCCTCTCCAACAGATGTGGACCTAGCTGGCCCAGGTGAGAGGTTAACCTGGAGTACAGGCAGGTCCTCATCCTCACTGTGAGTGGCAGTTGCACTGCATTGAACTGGCCTGCCCTGAATTAAGATTTTTGAGTGGGGTTTTCCTGCTTGCCCCATATCTGCTTTATGCTCAGGAAAGAATGGAAAAGAAGGAATAACGGAGACAAAGGAGATCTTAGAGCAGCATTTTAATATCTCAAGGGGGCCTAAAAGAAAGCTGGGGAGGGACTGATTAGAAGGGCTTGGAGTGACAGGATGAGAGGCAATGGATCGAAGCTGGAGCAGGGGAGATTTAGGTTGGCCATCAGGAGGCAGTTCTTCACAATGAGGGTGGTGTCATACTGGAAGAGTACCTTCTCGAGTCCAACCATCGGCCTAAGACCACCACGGCCATGAAACCGTGTCCCCAGGCTGTGATGAACAGCTGGTGATGTGACACCCTCCTGCTGTCCTCTAGTGGATGGCCTCAGAAGAGCTCAGACACACTGCAGGGCTCCATCTCTGGTGAAAGTGCTCCAAGACGAACAGCCCTGGGAGATGAGGGACGGGAGGGGTCAATGCCACCACTGCAAGGTTCTGAGTGTCCAGGCAATCACTTCCAGGAGGGATGCTGACGGCTTAGGTGACCAGGCAAGTGCACTCTCCAGTCTTTCTCTCCACCACTGGTGTAGGTTCCATGTCTGAAGTGACTTCTGGCCTTCCAAAGCATTTGCACATTGAATGAGCATTGGTTATGCACAGGTTAGATGGATTCCTCCCCACTCCTGCTCTGCCATGGTGAGAAACTCCTTCCTGTGTGGCCCCCTCCATTCACAGGGCAAGATGAGTCCCCTGGGAAGGAGCAGCCAGGATCCAAGCAGGCAAGAGTGGCTTTGAAGGGCTGGGGAGGAGGCTGCCAATTGCCCTGTCTGTGGGCATCCTCCTTTTTTGGTCATTCCCACTCCTGCCTGGGGTTGTTGACGCATGCAGAGCCCTCTAACATCCACTCATTTGCCCACAGTTAGCCAGGATGCTCCCTGGGATCATTTTGGGGGCCAGGAGTTTCGCTGCCTTAGTACTCTGGAGTTTACCTGTGGCTGCAACAAAGCCTTGTTGGTAGCTGGCCCTTGGGTTTGAGACCTGCTGGAGCAGGTCTAGAGGAGGGCCATGAAGATGATCAGAGGGCTGGAGCACCTCTCCTATGAGGACAGGCTGAAAGAGTTGGGGCTGTTCAGCCTGGAGAAGAGAAGGTTTGGAGAGACCTTAGAGCCGCATTTAAATATCTGAAGGGGACCTCCAGGAAGGCTGGGCAGGGACTGTTCAGAGGGGCTTGGAGTGATAGGATGAGAGGCAATGGTTTGCAACTGGAGCAGGGCAGATTTAGGTTGGACATCAGGAGGAAGTTCTGCACGGTGAGGGTGGTGAGACACTGGAACCGGCTGCCCAGAGATCTGGTTGAGGCCCCATCTTGGGAGATATATTCAAGGTCAAACTTGATGCGGCCCTGAGCAGCCTGCTCCAGCTGGGGATATCCCTGCTATCTGCAGGGGAGCTGGCCAAGCTGACCTCTGAGGATCCTTTCTAACACAACACATTCTGTGATAGTCATAGATTCAGAGAGTAGATTCATAGAATACCAGGCTGGAAGGGACCTCAGGGATCACTTAGTCCTCCAGCCTGGCAGGATTTGGAGACCATCCACAGACTTCATCCTACATCAAAGACACTTCCATCAATTAAGACCGGAACCTTCAGTCCCAGCTGGCAAAACCTCGGATGAGCAGAAGGAAACCTGCGGTTTAAAATGCTGCCATCAGAGGGCAGTCTGAGATAGCTCCAGAAGGAAGAGACCTTGCACAGCCCGCAGTTACCCGTACCAAGAAGCAAAGAGACGGCTGAGAGGAGTGAGGGACTTGTCTCAAGCCAAAGTTTTGCCTTTGACTTCAGAAAGGATTGATTTTGGCAAGTAATGACTTAGAAGGAGTGCAAAAGGGGAGCTCCTGCAGCAAAACCGCTAATTCCAGCTTGCCTGGAAGAGATCTACAGTGATGAGCCTGAGCCCCAAAGTCAGCAGAGGGATGAGACTCAGCCTTGTACAGCTGTATGCTCCTGCTAGGAATCTGAGGATTGACTTTTCCCTTCAGAGGGAAAAACAAATGTGTCTCCTGATGTGACAGGAGAGGCAGAGGGGAGACCTCATTGCTCTCTACAGCTCCCTGAAAGGAGGTTCCAGTCGGGTGGGGGTTGGTTTGCTGTCCCTAGTCTGAGGTGATAGAAGGAGAAGAAATGGCCTGAAATTGTGCCAGGGGAAGGTTATGTTGGAGATGAGGAGAAATTTCTTTGCTGCAGGAGTGGTCAGGGATTGGCACAGACTGCCCAGGGAGGTGGTGGAGTCGCTGTCCCTGCAGGGGGCCGTGGCACTTTGGGACATGGTTTAATGACCATGGTGGTGTTGGGTTGGAAGTTGGACTGGATGACCTGAGAGATCTTTTCCAACCCAAATAGTTCTATGATTCTATGATTCTGTATTCATGATAAAAGAGCAGAGCTACTTCAAGGCAGGTGTGGGGCACTACCACCAGGGAGGTGTCCCTGCCCATGGCAGGGGGTTGGAACTAGATGATCCTTGAGGTCCCTTCCAACCCTGACAGTTCTATGATTCTATGATATGCAAGGAGCTCTCAGGTCTTGCTCTCTGCTGAGGAGCCCAAGTCCTGCCAAAAGGAGACTGGCAACCACTACCAGCTGAGGATTTTTGTAGTGCCCATACTCTCTAGTGTTGTAAAAGGCAGCCTGGCACAGGGCTTTGAGAGGTTACCTGCTGCCAACCTGATTGCTAGGGCCTGGAGGAGAAAAATCTCATCCTTTTAAAGTCCCAGCTTGTGTTCCTGAGATGCTGGGCAAGGCACTTGTGTCCCTTAAGCATCAGCCACTAGTGAATGGATGCAGGATACTTCCCACAGTGTCATTCAATGGCTACCTCTTGCAGAGTGTCTTAAAATGCCACCACCACTGCCCTTCCACATCAGATAGAGAGCATTGCCACTCCAGCCTCTGGTTGCTGCTCTGCACCATCCTCTGGTCCAGGGGGAAAGAGGATTAGAGCTGTGGAATCTGCTGCCTCCCAAGGTACTGCTGAGGGACTGGTGATGCAGTGGCAGAGATGACAACCCCCAAGCTGGCTGCAACCTTTGGCTCCAGAACTGGGTGAGCCGGTGGGATGCCACTCTTCTTCCCTCCTGCTTGGGGGTGATGGTGGCTCAAAGCAAGCCCAAAACACCTTTTAGTGAAAATATCCTTTTTCTATGCTCTGTATGCAATCCAGGGCATACTTCATGCTTTGATTAGCTCAGACACAAACACATCTGCTTCAGGAGGCAGCTCACAGGCAGCTGTTCAGCCACTAAAAACTGAAGAGAGAGCAAATGTTCTTTATGTCCCAGTATCACCTTGGAGGGCAAAAATAGTCAGTGTCAGCCTCTCCTGCAGGAAGAACCATGAAGGGAAACAAACACCAGAGGTGGCTGCTGACAGTGTGAAGCTGGAACACAGAAGCAGGCTCAGGTTTAAACCACAGCAGTGCTCAAGGGCAGGAGACCAAACCACAGCATCACAGAAAGGTAGGAGTTGGACCTCTGGAGATCACTGAGCCCAGCCCCCTGCCGAGGCAGGAGCACCTAGGGAAGCTCACACAGCAACATACCCAGGCAGTGTCTGACTGTCTCTAGAGATGGAGACTCCACCACCTCCCTGGGCAGCCTGCTCCAGCACCCTTAAAGAAATTCCTCCTCATGATTAGATGGGACTTCTGTTCCAGTGTGTGCCCATTACCCCTTGTCCTGTCACTGGGCACCACTGAACAAAGCCTGGCTCCATCCTCCTAACTGCCACCCTCTCAGTATTGATCAGCATTGATGAGATCCCCCTCAGGCTGCTCTTTTCCAGAGTAAAAAGCCCCAATTCTCTCAGCCTTTCCTCATCACAGAGATGTTCCGGACCCCTCAGTGTCTGTGTAGCCCTTTTCTGTGCCCTCTCCAGCTAGTCCATGTCTTTTTTCAACTGGGCAGCTCTGGGGCCTCCAACTCAAGAAGGACATGGACCTGCTGGAGAGGGTCCAGAGGAGGTCCACAAAGATGATCAGAGGGCTGGAGGCTGACAGAGTTGGGTCTGTTTAGCCTGGAGAAGGCTCCAGGGAGACCTTAGAGCTGCTTTTCAATGTCCGAAGGGGACCTACAGGAAGGTTGGGGAGGGACTGTTCAGAAGGGCCTGTGGGGATTGGACAAGGGGCAATGGTTTGAAGCTGGAGCAGTGTAGATTTAGGTTGGACGTTAGGAGGAAGTTCTGCACAATGAGAGTGGTGAGATACTGGAACAGGGTGCCTAGAGAGGTGGTGGAGGTCCCATCCCTGGAGATACGCAAGGTCAAACCTGACGTGGCCCTGAGCAGCCTGATCTAGTTGGAGATGTCCCTGCTGATGGCAGAGGGGGTTGACAAGATCACCTTTGAGGGTCTCTTCCAACCTGATGTACTCTATGATTCAGTGAAATACAGTTTAGGTTTTAAGAAACCCAGGTTCTCATGAGCCTGCCCTGATCACTCTGCCTTAGGAGGCTTGCTGGAGAGGTGCCTCTGCATGAACCAGATGTGCTTCAGCCAGGTCTGCAAAATGTGGCTTCGTGCATCCTGAGCATCAGAAGGGAGCTTGGAGTCAGGGCTGACTCTAGTTTAAGTTGCTGGTTCTGGGTTTCTCCTATTCTACCAATATTTGGTGATGGACCTCTGGGCTGCATGAGTCCTTCCCCCTGCTCTGGCATGGAGGGAGCATGAAGCCCCTTGGTGTTCCCAGCACGCTTGGCTGAGCATCCTGCTGCCTGTGCTCGCTGACCCTGCACTCCTCCCCCTCAGCAGAGCCCTGCTGGCCCTCCCCTGCAGCAGCAAGGTGACAAACCTCATTTTCTGCAACGTACCCTCAGCTGCTTCTTGACTTGAGCTCAATCTTTCTAGTGCAGCTCACCCCAGAGCTAATTTTGTCTGAGGTGAGGTACTGATTGGGAATGGGCAGTGCTCTAGCAAGCTCAAACTGGACATACCTTTGGGATGCAGAATTAGCTCTGGTTTGATTTTCAGTGGCTCAGGCTAAAGGCTGTGCTGTGCCTTTTTCAGTGCTGTTCTCTTTTCGAGGAAGGAAGCTACAAATGCATCAAATATCCTCTAGATCCTCCTCAGGCCTACTTTTCCCATCACATATAATGCAGCAACATGCATTTTAAAAGAGAGAACACCAGCCACCCAGAACAGCAGCCCGTGGGAGGAAGGGATTGAAAGCTTCCCAGCCTGTCCCAGCCCTAATAATCTGGACACAGAACCCCTCCACAATGGTTTGGAGGGGGGAAAGGAGTTAAAAGGAATGGGATATTTGCCTCCCAGTGCTACCAGCATGGGTTTATTGTCTGTCATCGAGGAAAAATGAAAGAGCAGCCCTTGGATTTTGAGGTTAAGTTGACAACATGCAACAATAGGAGAATTGTTTATCTATCTATAACATATAAATATATAACATAGAGTGGTTTAGAATTCGAATGAGAAGAGAAAAGGGAAGGAAGGGAAGGGAAGGGAAGGGAAGGGAAGGGAAGGGAAGGGAAGGGAAGGGAAGGGAAGGGAAGGGAAGGGAAGGGAAGGGAAGGGAAGGGAAGGAAGAAGGGAAGGGAAGGGAAGGGAAGGGAAGGGAAGGGAAGGGAAGGGAAGGGAAGGGAAGGAAGGGAAGGGAAGGGAAGGGAAGGGAAGGGAAGGGAAGGGAAGGGAAGGGAAGGGAAGGGAAGGGAAGGGAAGGGAAGGGAAGGGAAGGGAAGGGAAGGGAAGAATGGAATAGTCAAGGTTGGAAGGGACCTCAAGGATCATCCATTTCCAAGCCCCTTGCCATGGCCAGGGACACCTCACACTACAGCAGGTTGCTCACAGCCACATCCAGCCTGGCTGCAAAAACCTCCAGGGATGAGGCTTCCACCACCTCCCTGGGCAACCTGTGCCAGGCTCTCACCACCCTCATGGGAAAGAACTTCTTTTATTAACTATTCTATTCTATTCTATTCTATTCTATTAATTATGTATGTTATTATATATATTTTCTATATTAGAATTAGAATTAGAATTAGAATTAGAATTAGAATTAGAATTAGAATTAGAATTAGAATTAACCAGGCTGGAAAAGACCTTTGAGATCATTGAGTCCAACCTATCACCCAACACCACCTCATCAACCAAACCCTGGCACCAAAGAATAGAATAGAATAGAATAGAATAGAATAGAATAGAATAGAATAGAATAGAATAGAATAGAATAGAATAATATATATAATAGTGATATAATAGTGTTGTTGGGAAAAGCTGAGGTCAATCAAATAAACACTCAGCCTTGTTGTAATCAGTGTGTTAAAACCAGTTAAGCCTCTGCCCAGATGTTTGCACCAGGGGAGGTTCAGGCTGGGTGTTAGGAAGAAGTTCTTTACAGAAAGAGAGATTGGCCCTTGGGATGTGCTGCCCAGGGAGGTGGTGGAGTCACCATCACTGGAAGTGTTTAAGAAGAGCCTGGCTGAGGCACTTGGTGCCATGATTTAGTTGATTAGATGGTGTTGGACTTGATGATCCCAAAGGTCTCTTCCAACCTGGTTAATTCTATTCTATTCTCTTGCTTTTGAGGAGTAGAAGTCAGATCTTTACCGACAGTGATTCCTCTACCACTTTGCCTTTAAAGCTGAGAGAACAGGCAAATATTTTTGCAAGCTCCCAGAAGAGCTGGCAGTTTGCTATAAATGCACAGGGAGGCTTCAGAAGAGCAGGCTGAATTCCTCAGCTGTACACAGGCAGATTCCTTAAATCAGGGCAGTCATGCTCACAGAAGGAACAAAATACAACCCAACCAATAAAACCCTGGACCTGTCATCTCTGAGCAGCAGTTAGCTCACTGCTGTGCTCCCATGGGAAAGGGAAAGGCAACTTTCCCAACAGAAGGAATGGCTCTGTAATGTGAGGGACGATTGAAATGCAAGTAACAAACCAAAACAGATGAAATATGTGCAAAGTAAATAGATCAAAGGCACGGAGATAATTAATTACCAGCGGGCCAGTTCTCAGAGGGAGCCCCTTCCCTCACAAAGAGCCCACTGTACCCGACCCTTCCCGATGTTGGCATCTGCAGCAGAGATTTGCTGATGTTTCCTAATGAGTAAGGACAGATTTATGATGCAGATAACTGCCTCTCCTCGCAGCTTATCTCCTCTTAGAGTTATTCCTCAGCCTGCACAGAGCCTTCCCTCCGTCCGCGACGTTTCAGCGCGAGGCAAAGTACCAGGTCCATCCCGGGAAGTTTTGATCCCTATCTGCTGATCATCCCTGTGTTTACACAGCCCTTTCAAAAGGAAACTCCGTGGCATTTTGAACCCAAATTCTCTTAATTCTCAGTGCCTGGATACCCATCTTTCATAATCCCATTAGCACAGCAGGAATATTTCTGCTGTAAGGAGGGCGAGCGCGGAAAGGATGAAGCCCTGCATTAGCACTGGCTCTTTGTCTGCCCTCACACTAAGACAACCTCATCCCCTGAGGAATTACTGGAATGATAGAAGAGAGAAAAACCCAGCTGAATTGTTTGTGTGCTGATGGGGAGCTGAGCAGCTCGAAGGCATGGCAAGGCTTGTGGCCACAGGGTTGTCGCAGGGTGATACCAGCCAGGCGTCAGCAGCAAGCTGGAGGTGCTCTGGGTCTGCAAACCCAAAGGTTTGCCAGCTGGGAGGAGTCTTCTTTTTCTGGGAGCAGCTGAAAGGCACCAGGAGAGAAAGATGCTGATTGCTACCTGGGAGTGGCAAGGAAGGATGGGGAGAGACTGGTTACAAGGGCCTGCAGTGACAGGCCCGGGGACAATGGCTTCACACTGGAGAAGGACAGATTTAGATTGGATATCAGGAAGAAGTTCTTCACTATGAGGGTGGTGGAACACTGGAACAGGTTGGCCAGGGAGGTGGTTGAGGCTCCTTCCCTGGAGATATTCAAGGTGAGGCTTGACAGGGCTCTGGGCAACCTGTTGGGGATGCCCCTGCTGAGTGTGGGGAGGTCAGACTGGATGAGCTTTGGAGGTCCCTTCCAGCCTGGACCATTCTATGATTCTATGATCAGACACCTACCTACCTTCTGCCAAGCCCACCAAGAGCTCCACTTAGCGGTTGGTTATCTCAGTCTCTTTGAAGAGGGGTGCTGGAATCATCTCGGTGGAGCTGCATGTTTCTCAGAGGCTTTCCAAGAGTGTTCACCCTCACCCCACCCATCACCAGCACCTTCTCCACTGTGTCCTCCAGCCCCTCATGCTGACTCCTAAAAGTTTTGCAGATGGCTGAGGGCACAGGGCTGAAGGTCTGAGCCCTGCAGTTTCTCCTACTCTTTAAAGGAAACCAAACTGTTCTCCTGGAGAAAGAACCAGGCTGGTGCAAGCCTAGACAGTGGAAGGGAGAGAGGGACCAGAGAGAGGTGAGGTAGGTGGTGTAGGCAGGTGCTAGTGATGTGGGACTTCCATCACCGTTTCAGGGAAGGGATCACCATGTGAGGGGCAAGCCTGAGCTCAGCAGCATGTGGGATGGGGACTGGGGGCTCTGGACCAGGAAGGATAAAGGATTCAAGGGGAAGAATAGAATAGAATAGAATAGAATAGAATAGAATAGAATAGAATAGAATAGAATAGAATAGAATAGAATAGAATAGAATAGAATAGAATAGACCAGACCAGGTTGGAAAAGACCTTTGAGATCATCGAGTCCAACCTATCACCCAACACCATTGAATCAACTCAACCATGGCACCAAGCACCCCACCCAGTCTCCTCCTAAACACCTCCAGTGATGGCAACTCCACCACCTCCCTGGGCAGCACATCCCAATGGCCAATCTCTCTCTGAAGAATTTCTTCCTAACATCCAGCCTAAACCTCCCCTGGCACAGCTTGAGACTGTGTCCTCTTGTTCTGGTGCTGCTTGCTTGGGTGAAGAGACCAAGCCCCAGCTGGCTACAACCTCCCTTCAGGTAGTTGTGGAGAGCAAGATGGTCTCCCCTGAGCCTCCTCCTCTCCAGGCTAAGTAACCCCAGCTCCCTCAGCCTCTCCTCATGGGGCTTGTGTTTGGGTGGAGCAGCCTTTCCTCCTCCTCTCTATTTTTCTTTCCAAAACCCCACAGCATCCTCCCTTGGATGGATGAATAATTGGCAAGGGCTTTGGCCTGGTTTGTCCTCTTCCAGGATACTTCCCCCAACAATCCTATCCCAACTGACTCTGTTCAGAGCAGACAGGCTTCCAAGTGGTGTTTTCCTGTGAAACTTGGTCACAGCTTTTCTCTTTAAACAACATCTCAGTAACTCTAAACCAAAACAAAACCAGAACCAAACAAAAGACAAACACACACACACAATAACCCCAAAGCCAACCCCCCACGTAAAAAACCCCAAACCACCAACCCTGGATAAAACACTCTCTGTTGTTTTTACACAAACCAGTGGGCTGCAGCACCTCAGCTGTGAGACTTTGGGCTGTGGATCTGACAAAGACCTCACCATTGTCAGTGTGTAACCATGCCTCCAGCTCCCACACCCTCCCAGAATAGGAATGGTGCTCTCCCACCAGGTTGCAGAGCCTAAGCCAAGGGATTTAAGGAGCAGCAAGTGATAGGGGCCAAGTGTGAAGGCTTAGTTTACTTGGTTTAGCACAGACCTTTAATTTTAGCCACTGCAAATATAATAAGGCCTTTTCTTTATATATCTATGCAGCCATGGGTCAGAAAGGGCAGAGGAGCTTAAAAGACTTATTCATGCAAGCAGGGCTGCTGTGCTAAGTCCACTATTTACACACTGCAAATGTATTTCATTCACATTAATGCAGTGTGGAGGAAAATGGATGCAGGTTGTGTGTGTCTCCATCTCCACAGCAGCACAGAGGCTGAAAGTGCAACCAGAGAACCATAGAATTGTTTCAGCTGGAAAAGATCTCCAGGACCTCTGAGGTCTTTCCCAACCTTATTGATTCTATGGTCCTCGAGTCCAACAGTCTTTGTGTTTTGCCTTCACCCAGTGGAGAGTTCACCTACACACAAGGGCTGGGAGGGTTTTCTAAGCCAGCCCCCTCCCAAAAAACCCACAAAATCTCCTCGTGTCCCACAGCTCAGGGGGCTGCTGAAAACATTCTCTAGCACAAAATCAGAGAATCACAGAACTGTTGCAGCTGGAAAAGGCCTCCAAGATCATCAAGCCCAACCACCTCACAGCCTGCTCTATTTTAAGCTCACTGATTGCCCAGAGAAGGGGAAAAATAGTTCAAGTTGGAGTCATTATTAGCATTTTTCAAGAATTCCTGCTCCCATTCCCTGGCTTCTGCCAGGCAGAATGGTTTCTCTGAACTTCTGCACAGTTTGTGCAGAATATTGCAGGAGGTTTCAGGCAGACCTTTGGGCTGCAGATTGGTGGAACCTTGATGCAAGCAAAAAGAAAAGGCTAAACCATGTGGGCTTTGCAAGCTGCACAGTGGTTTGACTGCAGCCATGCAGCTCTCTCCTATTGATAGGTCAGAACTGAACTGCAATTTCTGGACAAGAAGAACTGAAAAAATCAAGGTCATAACAGTCATTTTGCTTCCAGAAGCCTGTGGCAGGGATGGGGCAGGAGACCAGCACTGCGTGATATGATGCCACCTGGTTTTAGCGGGGCTCCAGCAACCAGAAGGGGCAGGGACACTCTGCCTGCAGGTCATGCCCAGCTGTCACTGGTTCCCCCCACCCCCAGACACCCAGAAACTGCTGCTGAAGCTGTGAGAGCCATTCCCTTTCTCCTGCAGGTGCTTTTGGTGCTCCATGCAGCCAGCAGTGGTCTGTGTGAAGGCCCAGAGCAAGGTGTCCCAGCTGTGCTCGGCTGCCAGCGCTGGGGACACCTCAGCCAGGATGCTGCATGGAATGTTGGATGCCACCATGGAAGGACAAAGTAGAAAAGGATCATTGCCTTTCCCAGTCCTGCATCCTGTCCAGCATCAGCAGAGCTGAAAATACTCTATTAACATCCTGGCAGTCCAGGGTGAGGACACCTTTTCCCATCCCTCCCCGGCCAGGGAAGTTCATAGAATCACAAAACGGTTTGTGTTAGAAGGGACCTTAAAGGTCATCCAGTTCCAACCTCCCTGCCATGCACAGGCACAACTTCCACCAGCCCAGGTTGCTCAAGGCCTCATGCAACCTGGCCTTGATCACTTCCAGGGAGGAGGCATCCACAACCTCCCTGGGAAACCTGTTCCAGTGTCTCACCACCCTCACAGTGCCAGCTCTGCTCAGCACAAGGACTGAGCTGTCCCATGGGAGCACCTATTTAAAGAGAGACTTTTTAGCTTCTCCTTTTCATAGCCATAATGCCTGGAGAGAAGCCAAGAGTGGTTCTCAGGCATCTCTGAGCCTCTGGGTAATAGGTTGCTCAGGGAAGTGGTGGAGTCACCATCCCTGGAGGTGTTCAAGAAATGCATGGCCATGGCACTTGGGGACAGGGTTTAATGGCCATGGTGCTGATGGGTTGACGGTTGGGCTCAAAGATCTTTGAGGGCTTTTCCAACCCAAATAGTTCTATGATTCTATGAATCTGACTGTGGCAGCAGCACTGATGGGTGGGGGTCAGGGTGGCAGAAGTGCTGGTGTGTGGGGATCAGGGTGGCAGAAACACTGGTGTGTGGGGATCAGGGTGGCAGAAGCAGTGATGTGTGGGGATCAGGGTGGCAGAAGCAGTGATGTGTGGGGATCAGGGTGGCAGAAACACTGGTGTGTGGGGATCAGGGTGGCAGAAGCACTGGTGTGTGGGGATCAGGGTGGCAGAAGCAGTGATGTGTGGGAATCAGGGTGGCAGAAACACTGGTGTGTGGGGATCAGGGTGGCAGAAGCAGTGATGTGTGGGAATCAGGGTGGCAGAAACACTGGTGTGTGGGGATCAGGGTGGCAGAAGCACTGGTGTGTGGGGATCAGGGTGGCAGAAGCACTGGTGTGTGTGGGGATCAGGGTGATAGAAGCAGTGATGTGTGGGGATCAGGGTGGCAGGAGCACTGGTGTGTGTGGGTATCAGGGTGGTAGAAGCAGTGATGTGTGGGGATCAGGGTGGCAGAAGTGCTGGTGTGTGGGGGTCAGGGTGGCAGAAGCACTGGTGTGTGGGGGTCAGGGTGGCAGAGGACTGGTTTTATCTGGCTCACAGCTTTACAGTCACTCTTTCCAGGAATATATTCAGAACTCCTCTGGCTCCAAAGGTGCTCAGCCATCCTTGTTCTCCAGCTGATTTTCTGACTTCTGCCCTGCCTTGAACATTTCAGAAGAGGAGGTGTGCCAGGATGTCCCTGCTGGGGATCTGCAGCCTTCCTTCTTGTCTCTTGTGGATTACCAAGGCCACCAAGACCAGAACATGTGTTTTTCTCCTACTGCATTAAACATGTTGAATGCATGCTAAAAATGTGAATACATTATTGAACAGCCTGGAATTTTTCCTTCAGGTGTGATGGCTCCAGGCCATTTGTGCTTCACACACGACTGCAGGTAAAGGCTTGCTGAGCTGGCAGAAACATGCACTTAATGAAATGCTATTCTCCTTCTTGTTACAGGCAATAGCAGAGCTCAGCAGTCACTCAGCTTTAGGCTAGCCTACTTTTCCCTCCAAAGTTCTGCCCTGCAGTCAAAGCTGCAGTGAGGCTAGGGCAAGAGGGACATCTGCCCTCCAGGGAAGGTCCTAAAAGGGTGCAAAAGAGGCAAGACCCCACTGGCCAGTCTAGGCAGCTGGGAAAGCAGCCAGGAGATGTGCAGAGAGCAGGAGGTGATAGCAGCAAAGCTAAGGAGCCCAAGAAGGAGGAGAAGGGGGCATGGAAGAGCTCCAGAAAGACAACTGGTGGAAATAGAAAGGGGTAATGAGGACAAGGCTCCGGATTTCACCCTCCCTCTGCTTGGTGTGATTTCACTGATGGCCTGGTCCTCACTGATGTTGCACAGCTCAGCGCCACAGCCCAAAGCAGCAAGGAGGCTCTCCAGGAGGCTGGGGGTGTGTTTGGGTGAAGCCTGGAGGCAAACCATGCAGATGAGGGTGTGTGGTAGTTTGCTTCCAACCGAGTTAGTCTGGCAAAGTTAATGTTGGGGGGAGAAAATTTCAACCCACCACGGGCCAGATGGCCTGCAGGTGCCAGGCATGATGCCTCTTGCCCATGAGACCTCTTGCAACCCATCAGTGAGCTGTACCTCACAGAGCCAGCCCTGGGAGGAACCAATCAGTCCTTGCAGCCCAGGGTAGCTGTGGGAAAGGACAGTGGCCCAAGCCCTTGTGCTAGGATAAGCCAAACCTCAACAGCTCCTTTCAAAAGCTCTCCTCTCAACAGCTCTTTAGAAGTTGGCTATAATATGGCTCTGCTCAGCTCAGAGAGCACCCTGAGGGGATGTCTACCTCAGGGGTCCCAGGTGCCCTTTGAAGGCTTTGGCTTTCCTTTCTAGGTAGCTTTATATCAGTTGTAGTATGGCTAATTCATTCTCATTGCATCTTACTGGTTAAAATAGTCCCATACTGGGACTCATCTTTTACCTCGAAACCTTAGAGAGCCAGCAGGCTAAGTTCTCCTGAAGGTATTGATCCCATGGGTAAGGGCTGGAGCTGTGCAGCATAACTTGACCCAGCATCAGGCTTCGTTAGGGTTTGTCAGCTCAGATCTAACTGTAGGCAGTTTGAAGAGATGAGGGTAGCAAAGGGCACCTCCCCAGGTAGCTGCACTCCTCAGGCTTTCTTGCTGGATGCTGGCAGGGTCTATTGCTTATTTGGGGAGGGACACAGCACATTCAGGATGTCACAGGATCACAGCACATTAGAGTCTGGAAGGGACCTCCAGACATCCTCAGGTCCAGCCCCCTGCCAAAGCAGCACCACCCAGGGCAGGTCACACAGGAAAGCATCCAGGGGGGTTTGGAAAGTCTCCAGAGAAGGAGACTCTCTGGGCACAACCTCTCTGGGCAGCCTGCTCCAGGGCTCTGTCACCCTCACTAAAGAAGTTTCTCCTCATGTTGAGGTGAAACCTTCTATGTTCGAGCTTGTACCTGTTGTTCCTTGGCTTATTATTACACACCACTGAAAGGAGCTTGGCCCCCTCCACTTGACACCCACCCCTCAGATATTGATAGACATTGATCAGATCCCCTCTCAGCCTTCTCCTCTCCAGACTAAACAGCCCCAGGGCTCTCAGTCTCTCTTCACAGGGGAGATTCTCAAGTCCCCTAAGCATCCTCCTGGCTCTCCCTTGGACTCTCTCCAGCAGGTCTCTGTATCTCTTGACCTGGGGAGCCCAGAACTGGACACAGGACTGCAGCTGTGGTCTCAGCAGGGCAGAGCAGAGGGGGAGCAGAACCTCCCTAGCCCTGCTGGCCACACTTGTCTTGCTGCACCCCAGGATCCCATTGGGTCTCTTGGCCACAAGGGCACGTTGCTGTCCCATGCAAAACTTGCTGATGGAAACAATTCTGTGTGGAAGTAAAAGGCTTGAGGGGGACCACTGGGCTGATCTGATCATTCCCAAACCACTCTGTGTGCCACACCGGCTTGACTGGTAGAGAAGGACCTGGGGATGCTGATGGACAAGCAGCTGAATAGGAGCCAGCAGTGTGCCCAGGTGGCCAAGAAAGCCAAAGACAACCTGGCTGGGATTAGAAATGCTGTGTCCAGCAGGAGCAGGGAGGGGATTGTCCCCTGGGACTCAGCTCTGGGGAGGCCACACCTTAAGCATTGTGCCCAGTTTAGGGCACCTCAGTACAAGAGAGATGTGGAGGTGCTGGAGCCAGGGCAGAGGAGGGCAAGGAAGCTGGGAAGGGCCTGGAGAATAAACCTGATGGAGAGCAACTGGGGGAGCTGGGGACGGTTAGTGTGGAAAAGAGGAGGCTGAGGAGAGACCTGGTTGCTCTCTACAGCTACCTGAAAGGACCTTGTGGAGAGGCTGGTGCTGGTCTCTTCTCACAGGTGATTAGTGATAGAACAAGAGGGAATGGCCTCAAGCTGCCACTGGGTAGCTTTAGACTGGACATTAGGAAAAAACCCTGGACAGACACTGGAATGTGCTGCCCAGGGAGGTGGTGGAGTCCCCAAGCCTGGCTGTGTTTCAAGGTGGTTCGGCTGTGGTGCTTGGGGCTGTGGTTTAGGGGTGAGCCTTGTAGCGTAGGGTTCTGGGTTGGACTTGGTGATCCTGAGGGTCTTTTCCAACCTGAATGTTGGTGTGGTTCTGTGACTGGGAGGTGAGTGGCGATGCTGTCCTCGTCCCCCTGCAGGCCCGTGCCCCTGCGCTGACTCCTGAGCGTGTGGGCTCAGCATGGCTGGGCGCCGGTGCCAGGCTCGGCAGCAAGCAGAGCGTGTTGTTCCGCCTGTCTGCCCGCGGTTTGCTCCCTTTCTTCTGCTCTCCTATCGCTACCGTAAAATGCAGCTCTGACCTTTTTGTCCTCAGCAAGCTATTCATTTAAAATACAAATGCTGTCCTCAAACAGCAGCCATTAATATGAGGCAGCAAATTCTTTTCTTTGTTCTTGATTGTTGATTTCCCTCGCCCCCTTCCTTCCCTAAACCCCCCTGCCCCCTCCCCTCCCCTTCCACTGGGGGGGAAACTGGGTGGCAGGAGAACTGCATAGCTGCAGGAGCAGTTTGCTAATTGCTTACTTTCAAATCACTAATTTGTAGGGGGTTGGTTTGGTTATAAAGGGGGAAAAAGAAACAAGCCAGGGGGTGATAATAAAAAAGGGGAAAGCAAAAAGAAGTCAAGGTTACAAAGCTCACAGAAGCTCTCTGGCCTGGAATGTTTATGCATTGTTTAAATGTAAATTGCAGGCCTGTGGCTGCACATCCATGCCCCCCACTGAGTGCCAGGTAGCGTGGTGCCATTCCACCTGCAGCCCTTGGGTGCCACGCTCAGCCAAAGGAGCAGAGCTCTGTCCTGGGGTGCCCTGGGGTGCCCTAGGGTACCCTAGGGTGCCCTGGGATTGCCTGGAGTGCCCTGGGGTGCCCGGGAGCCATGCCGGCGAGGTGCCAGCCAGGCCACCGCTCTCACTGCCAGCATCGCTCCTGGCTGGCGCCCGGCTGGCTGCGGGCAGCGCCCAGCCCCTGACCCCGGGGGCAGCTTGTGCTGGAGGCAAAGGCACAGAATGAAGAGGCTTGGGGGACAGCTGTGTCCCAGGCTGCCTTCTCCACACACCTCATGTCGAATCAAACTGCTGCCACTTTGTTCTGGTGAGACTTCACCTGGAGTACTGCGTCGAGCTCCTGAGCCCTCAGTGTAGGAAGGACGCTCCTCAATTTAAGAAGGACACTGAGACACTTGAACCCATCCAGAGAAGGGCAGTGAGGCTGAGGAGAGGTTTTGAACACAAGCCCTAGGAGGAGAGGCTGAGAGAGCTGGGGGTGCTTATCCTGGAGAAGAGGAGGCTCAGGGGAGACCTTCTTGCTGTCTACAATTCCCTGGCTGGAGTTGTAGCCAGGTGGGGGTTGGTCTCTTCTCCCAGGCACCCAGCACCAGAACAAGAGGACACAGTCTCAAGCTGTGCCAGGGGAAGTTTAGGCTAGAGAAAATTCTTCCCAGGAGGAGTAATTTGCCATTGGGATGTGCTGCCCAGGGAGGTGGTGGAGTCACCATCCCTGGAGGTGTTCAGAAAAGGCTTGGATGTGGCACTTGGAGCCATGGTTTAGTTGTCAGGAGGTGTTAGGTATTAGCTAATAGGTTGGACTTGATGATCTCTGAGGTCTTTCCCAACCTGGCTCATTCTGTTATTCTGTGATTCTATGGAGCAGGTCCAGAGGAGGACCATGAAAATGATCAGGGGGTTGGAGCACCTCTGCTGTGAGGACAGGCTAAGGGAGCTGTGGGTGTTCAGCCTGGATAAGAGAAGGCTGTGGGGAGACCTAATAGCGACCTTGTAGTACTTGAGGGTGGCCAGAAGCTCAGGATGCCCACGCATGGTACTCATGCCCCATGGGGAGCATTTCTGACTACAGCAATAATCTCTGTCCCACTTGGACGCTGTTATCTCTTCATCTCCTTCTCTGTTGCTGTTTTTTTGCAGTCATAGGTTTGGAGAATTGCCCTGACACCCCCACACCCAGCAAAACCAGAGCATCCCAGCTCACCCTCAGCTCCAGCACTGCCCTGAGGACTGCCTGCAGGGAGGTCCCTCAGCAGGGCTGCTGCCCACCTTGGAGGTGGCCTTGAAATGTGTCCCGAGGTGCTGTGAATGCGGCAGATAACCATCGGTGAGGACCTGGTGTGGTGCTCCCGTGTCAGGGATGTGACAGTGGCCTGTGCTGGAGGAAGGAAACCTTCCCAGGGCAGTCCTGAAGGCAGAGGCACTGCCCTGGGACCTGCAATTCGCTGTTTGTCCTGGGGAGAGCTGCCACCGTATCAGCAGCTGAAGACACCAGCGAGCTCCAAGGCTGTGAATGCGAGGGAGGAGAAGTCAAGGGGGGAAAACAATTCTTAACTGTGCTGTTTTGTGTGTGTGTGTGTCTATCTGCATGGGAAAGGCAGCTATCTGCATGGGAAGGGAGGGCAGCTATCTCTGCTCTGCCCTGCATGGGAAGGGTGGGCAGCTATCTCTGTTCAGTCTCTTGTTGTGAGAGACTTCATTGTGCACCACTTGCAGTAAAAACAAATCTTTCCAGAGATATACCACAATAGGGCCACTGTTGCTATTTCCCCCTCTGCTTAATAAAGTAATCCTGGTTGCATGACGGCATCAAGGAGGGGAAAAAGAAAAGAAAGCAGCATGTGAAGGCAGCAGCTCCCTCAAAAATAACTTACATTGTGTTTCATCGATGAGAAAAGGTCAGAGTCATCAGCCAGGCCACACGGTTTGGGTGGGTTTGCAGTGGAAAGTGCTGCATCCACAGGACTGTGCAGCAACAAACCCAATCTCTAGTGGTATCACACAGGAATGTGCTGGCTGGGAGCCTGAAGGTTGCTTCTCAAATGGGCAGCACAGTGGATGCCTTGACAGGAATCTTTGCCTGTTCTTGGGTAATGTGACCAGAGAAGTGAGCAATTCGTTTCCTTAGCTGGAAGAGAAAGGATGAGTCAGTAACCTTTATGGCTCATGATTGTTAAAATAATCCCTGCTGCTCTTGTTTGTTCAAAGAGCAAGGGGACGACTGGGGTGGAGGTCAGTGCTCAGCAGCTTGAGGATCATCAAGAGCAACCTACTCAGCTGCAGTGAGTGGGACCTGTAGTATCACTGGGTTTTGCTAGGTGAGCCTTGCTGGCGCTCAGACCTCCACATTCTCACAATGAGGGATCCTCCCTGCCCCAAGCCTGCAAGAATTGGGCTGTGGTGGGCTCCAAATTCACATTTTCCCTGGGACTGGAGCATATCTGTGATGAGGAAAGGCTGAGAGAATTAGGGGTTTTACTGTGGAAAAGAGCAGCCTGAGGGGGGATCTCATCAATGCTGATCAATACCGAAAGGGTAGGTGTCAGGAGGATGGGACCAGGCTTTGTTCAGAGGTGCCCAGTGACAGGAGAAGGGGTAATGGGCACAAACCTGAATATCAGAAGTTCCATCTAAACATCAGGAGGAACTTCTTTAATTTAAGGGCGCTGGAGCAGGCTGCCCAGAGAGGTGGTGGAGTCTCCATCTCTGGAGGCATTTCAGACCTTGCCTGGACATATTCCTGTGTGAGCTTCTCTAGGTGCCCTTGACTTGGGTGATCCCCAGAGGTTCCTTCCAACCCCTACCATTCTGTGATTCACTCAGAAAAGAATAAATATCCTTAACATAGCATGAAAGCAAAACCTCTGCTTCCCCAGGCAAGGGAAATTCATGGATTATCCACACAGGTTTATTTTTCAGGGATGCCTGAGCATAATGTGCCCTTGGAATATGCTGTGCTGCTAACTCAACACTGCAGGGAAAATACCAGGGCAGAAATTGTAGCATGAAGCAAGAAGTTATCTCAGTTGTGGGCTTGAGCTTGAAGCTGGCATCCAGCTGGCAGGGGCAGGGTGGCTGTTAAACACGTCAACAGCCCCAGATAAATGCCAGGATGGCCTTGTGAACAGGAACTCCTGATAGTATTTTCTCTTTGGGCTGTTGCTATTTCAGTTCTGTTTGTTTGCTCTCTGTTTTGGAAGTTACAGAGAGAAGAAAAAAATAAATACAAATATTCTGCACAGCTAAAGAAAACAGAGTCCTGGCAGGGGAAGAATGAGGATGCCAGCTGGTCACTCCTCCCTTGCTCCTGGTTGAGCCAGCAGCTGCGTGTTTGACTTTTCCCAGATCCCAGAGGGGTTTAAGTGGCAGGTATGGGGTGCCCTCTGCATCTCTGTCAGCATCTGTTGGGTATCCAAGGATTTCATCATCACAGAATGGTCTGGGTTGGAAGGGACCTCCAAAGGTCATCCAGTCCAACCCCCTCTGCAGTAAGCAGGGGAGTGCTCAGCTAAACCAGGTTGCCCAAAGCCTCACCTTGGATATCTCAACCACCTCCCTGGGCAACCTAAGGATTTAAGCTGTGATGCTGTTTGAATACAGGATGAGCAGTGATGCCTGTTGCCTGAGGCTGGGATTTAAACCCATTCTCATGTGTTCATTGTTTCCCTGTACAAAAGGCAGGAGTTTTCCAAAGCTGACTGGAGTGCAGTCATTTGTGGAGAACAACCCAGGGCTGCTCCCTGGCTCACGGCAGCAGGTAACAATACCTGGCTGCCTCAGGAATGGCAGACAAAGCTGTCGTCAATCTCCCAGCCCAGCAGGGAAATGAATGGGGACTGCAGAAAGCAGGACCCTGGCAGCTTCCTAATAGGTCTGTGGGTGGGAAAAAACACAAACACTTCTCCTGCTTTTCCTTCAGGCAGTAGGCAGCCCAGCTCCTGATGCTCAGAGGCCATGTGAAGCAGCTGTCAGGCATTGGAGTGTGCCGACCAGTGAGATGTCAGAGTCACCAGCTCTGGATGTGTTGAAAAGTGGTTTGGATGTGGTGCTTGGGGCTATGATTTAGGGGCTATGATTTAGGGGTGACTCTTGTAGAGTAGGGTTCTGGGTTGGATTCGGTGACCCTGAGGGTCTTTTCCTACCTGAATGTGTCTATGATTCTGTAAAGTAGGGTCCTGGGTTGGACTTCGTGACCCTGAGGGTCTTTTCCAACCTGAATGTTTCTGTGTTTTCTGGGATTCTCTGCTCAGAAGAGTTCAGGTCGTTATCGTTCCTAATGTGTCAGACGGTCACCAACACAGGGCAAAGGCAGGTTTGTGGCAGGAGCCCCCCCCCCGGCCACCTCCTCCTCTCCTCCTTTGTCCTCCAAGCTCTTCGCGTTGCTCCGCGGCTGTCGTCGCTTGCCGCGCTGCTTTGTCGTTTCGGAGCCCAGCGGTCCGCAGCAGGGACCTGGCCTCTTCCCTCTTGCGCCCCGTCCAGCTGATTGGTATCAGCCCGAGGTGGGGTGTCCTGTTTATGTCCCCGAGCAGGACTGCGAGTGCTGGCTCGTCCCAGCGGCACCATCGCTGTCGCCAGAGCTCTGCCACAGGCTGCCGGGCTCCTTGAGGCCCCGAGGCAGCGCTGTTTGTCCCTCCTGCACGGCGCTGTATTTACGGTGCCTTAGGGGTTGCTGCCGGTCACCAGCCGCCACCGGGGAAATATTTTTTCCCCTTCTTTCCACCCCCCGCTGCATAACTTGGCTTCTGTTTTCTTGTTGTTGTTTTTTACCTCCTGCCTTTGTAGCTGTTGGCTGCGGCCGGGGCCAAGTCACGGGGCAGGATGTGCTGCTTCTCCGGAGGTATGGACATGTGAACGAGCGACACAGCGCTCAGGAAGCTTCCCGGGCACCGGGAGGTGATCAGCTGTGCCACCGAGCTGTTAGCACAGCTCCCAGCGCAGTTCTGGCCAGCAACAGTCCCCTCCGGAGCCCCTGGGGGTTAGTTACCCCTCCTGAAATCATCAAACGGTTTGGGTTGAAAGGGACTTGTAGAGGTCACCTAGTCCAGCTTGCCTGCAGTGAGCAGGGGCATCTTTAACTACATCAGGTTGCTCAGACCCCCTCCAACCTGCACTTGAATTCATTTCCAGGGAGGGGACGTCAACCACCTCCCCAGCGTCTCACCACCCTCACTGAAAAATGTCTTCCTTGTATTTAGTCTCAGTCTACCCTCTTTTAGTTTAAAACCATCATCCCTTGTCCTGTTGCAACAAGCCCTGCTAAAAACTCTGTCCCCATCTTTCCTGCAGATCCCCTCTAAGTATTGAAAGGCCTCTATAAGGTACCCCCAGAGCCCTCTCCCCTCCAGGCTGAGCACCCCCAACTCTTGCAGCCACTCTTCATAGGAGAGGTACTCCAGCCCTCTGATGTCTGTTTTGGAGGTGTTTAACAGGGGTTGTTTGCTCTGTAGAGACCTTATGGTGGCCTTCCAGTACCTGAAGAGGGTCTACAAGAAAGCTGGGGAGAGATGGTTCCCAAAGGTCTGTGGTGCTAGGAAAGGGGCAATGGTTTTAAACCAGAGCAGGGCAGATTTAGGTTGGACATTAGGAAAATCTTCTTTACTCTGAAACTGGTGGAACACTGGCACAGGTTGCCCCGGGATGTGCTGGAGGTCCCATCCCTGCAGACATTCAAGATCAGGCTTGATGGAGCTCTGAGCAACCTGATCTAGCTGGGGATGTCTCTGCTGACTGCAGGGGCGTTGGACAAGATGAACTGTAGGTGTCCCTTCCAAGATGATTCATCTATGATTCCATGTGTCTGTGCTTAGTTTGCAAACCCAGCTCTGTGTGAACATTTCCAGGCTCCTCAGGTGGCTGTCAGCTGCATGCATTGCAGTCACCAGGCTCAGATTCCTTCCAATCAGCCTCCCTTTCCCAGTCAGCCCAGTGGTTGTGGGGTCCTTTCCCAGCCCCCTTTCCCCCTCACTCCCCCACTACTGCAGATTTCTGGGGAAGAGGCTGACCAGGTCAGGGCAGCCATACTAAGCAAGGCACAATGGCATTGGTGGCTGAGGCTTCCTTCTCTCCCACCACTGGGGTCCCTTGTCCTTGCATTTGCCAACAGCTGCAAGGGCCTCTGCTCTGTTTGACTTCCCTAGCTGTACAGAGGGCAGGTTTAATCCTTTGCTCCTTTCCAAAGAGCATCTTGATGCTGCCTGTTGAGCTTCAAAAGTAGCTCTGCATCTTCCTGCTCCCTGATTGCCTCAGCAGAAATGGCCAACATGGGGTGCTCCTGGGTCTCTTCTGCAACCCTGGGTGCTCAGGAGGTCCTTTCACAACTGCCACCTGCCACCAACACATCACAATAGATGGGGAAGATCTCCAGTCCTTGTTTGTGCACCTGAAATAATTGCTGCCTTACTCCAACAGGTGTTACTCAGATAAAGGTCAAGCACAGATTATGCAGCAGACTTAGAAGCTGAACAGATGCTTGGCCATGACAACATTTTTCCTGGGCTACATGCATCAGTTGGGCTTAAGTATATCCACAGGCACATCACACACCTGAGAGCACATCTCACTCCCAAGCAGTCTAGCAGTACTTTTTTTTTTCTCCAGAGGACCCACCAGCATGACAGAGAAAGGAGATGAGCACAGCTGGGAGCTGGACTGGGCACAGAGGGTGGCTCCTGGAATGGCTGCTATGGCACCTTGGCCTCTCTGCCACACTAACAGAATCACCACAGAATCACAGAATGGTCTGGGTTGGAAGGGACCTTCAAAGCTCATCCAGTCCAATCACCCCACACTCAGCAGGGACATCCCCAACTAGATCAGGCTTCCCAGAGCCCTGTCAAGTCTCACCATGAATATCTCCAGGGATGGAGCCTCAACCACCTCCCGGGCAACCTGTTCCAGTGTTCCACCACCCTCATGGTACAGAACCTGTTCCTAACATCCAATCTAAATCTCCTCTTTAGTTTGAACCCATTGCCCTCATCCAATCCCTTCAGGCCTTTGTAACATAGACTCTTTGAATGGTAGAATTGTTAGGGTTGGAAATGACCTCAAGGGTCAGCCAGTTCCAACCCCTCTGCCATGGCCAGGGACCCCTCACACTAGATCAGGTTGCTCAGAGCCACATCCAGCCTGGCTGCAAAAACCTCCAGGCATGAGGCTTCTACCACCTCCCTGGGCAACCTGTGCCAGGCTCTCACCACCCTCATGGGGAGGAACTTCTTCCTAACATCCAATCTGAATCTCCCCATTTCTACTTTTGTTCCGTCCCCCCAGCCCTATCACTCCCTGACACCCTCAAAAGTCCCTCCCCAGCTTTCTTGGAGCCCCCTGCAGATACTGGAAGGGCACAATTAGGTCTCCTCAGAGCCTTCTCTTCTCCAGACTGCACAACCCCAACTCCCACAGTCTGTCCTCAGAGCAGAGCAGCTCCAGCCCTCTGCTCATCCTTGTGGCCCTTCTCTGGACACTTTCGAGCACCTGCAGATCCTTCCTGTAACAGAGGCTCCAGAACTGGACACAGAGCTCCAGCACTGGACACAGAGCTCCAGCTGTGGTCTCACCAGAGCAGAGTAGAGGGGAGAATCCCCTCCCTGGCCCTGCTGGCCACACTTCTCTTGCTGCAGCCCAGGCTCTGCTTGGCTCCCTGTGCTGCAAGTGCTCACTGCTGGCTCCTGTTGAGCTTCTCATCCACCAGCACCCCCAGGTCCTTTTCTTCAGGGCTGCTCTCAAGCCAGTTGCTGCCAACAAGTTTCCCATCTAGAGAGCATTTCCCAGCCTGTGAGCCTTGCCAGGGCCTCGTTGCCTTCCCTTGCAGCAGTACAAGGCATTCATGATGTCTCTGTGCTGAACTGTGGGAAAAGAGAGGCAAGAATCTGTGACCCCTGGGTGAGGGCATGCTTTGGAAATGCTGTCATCGAAAAAAATCAACACATCAGACCAGGAGGCCCACAGGCAGCTGATCTCCTCCTGCCTTAGCAGAGAGAGGGCTCCTCTGGATGCAGGGGCAGCAGCCACCGGACGTGTTTGAGATGTTTATTCCACCCAGCGCTGATCCTGCAGGCAACATGGTAACTAAAAATAACGATTAATAAATAACTAAATGCATATAAATACACTGCAGCTATTTGTTTCCCCCTGTGCTTGCGTTTACCCCACACCAGCCCAGCTTTCCACCCCGGCCAGTGGCTAGTGCCAGATGTTCATCAGTCATTTTCAGCAACAAGCTCCTGTCCCAGCAGATTCAGCCTGCTGGAGCTACTCTTTATTTATCAAGCATGCCTGTAATTTTCCACTGTGCCTGGAAGATCACATTCCTCTGGGACCTGTGGTGCTTGGCCAGAAGGGCCTCACCCACGTGCAGCAGCCACGGTCCCCAGCCCTTCTCCTGGGACGCTGCTTCTGCAGCCTGATGGAGCTTGTCTGGCAGGTGTCAAGGATGGAGGAGGTCCCCATCAATGGCACCTCCTGGGAAGTGGAGGAGGAGCTCCTAGAGTCCACAGGGCTGTCCAGTAGCCTTATGGCAAGATGCTGCTGAGGGGAGGGATGTGGCTGGGCTGCAGGAGCACTCAGCCCGCTGGCACTGGTTACTAAGGAGCAGTTGGGTGTGCAAGGCAACAGAAGGCCAATCACAGCCTGGGCTGCATCCAAAGATGTGTTCCCAGCAGATCCAGAGAGGGGGTTCTGCCACTTGGCTCTGGTGAGACTTCACCTGGAGTACTCCCTGGAGCCCTCAACACAGGAAGGACATAGACTGATGGAGCAGGTCCAGAGGAGGGACACGAAAGTGATCAGAAGGTTGGAGCAGCTCTGCTAGGAGGACAGGCTGAGGGAGCTGGGAGTGTTCAGCCTGGAGTAGAGAAGGCTCTGGGGAGACCTAATAGCAGCTTTCCAGGACTTGAAGGGGGCTACCGGAAGGATGGAGAGAGACTTTACAAGGGCCTACAGTGACAGGATGAGGGGCAATGGCTTCAAACTGGAGAAGAGCAGATTTAGATTGGATATCAGGAAGAAGTTCTTCACTATGAGGGTGGTGGAACACTGGAACAGGTTGTCCAAGGAGGTAGTTGAGGCTCTTACCCTGGAGACACTCAAAGTGAGGCTTGACAGGGCTCTGGGCAGCCTGATCTAGTTGGGGATGTCCCTGCTGAGTGTGGGGAGGTCAGACTGGATGAGCTTTGGAGGTCCCTTCCAGCCTGGACCATTCTATGGTTCTATCATCTCTGAGGGAGGCTTTGGCCAGCTCTGAGCACAGCCTCCTCCAAGTACCCAGCTTTGGGTGAGGGAAAACTATTAGGCAGATCTGGGTGGTTTCTCCTGCTTTCCTCCCAAAGCAGCAGAAAGTTTCACTTGCACAGCAGTGGATAGGCTCAGTGCCTGTCACTGCCCCCAGCTTTGCAGGATGAAGGCTCCACCATGCTTCCTGCAGTGGCAGGGAGGCATGAGGCAACCGGGGATCCTTTAAGGAGGGCTGCTGCAGCTCCTGGCAGCACTGCCACCACTTTGCTCCCTGACGCCCTGTCACACACCTCTGCTCTCCACTTGCCAGCAGCAGCACAATCCAGAGAGCCTCTGTGAAGCTGTCAACTTTGCCTGCATCAACAGCTCTTGTCTGTAAGGCCAGAGGAATGCTTCTGGAGGAAGAGGCTCCCTTGTGGATGCTGCTGCCAACTCATTACAACCAGGCTGGCTTTCCTGACACTGAGTTTATCACACAGCAGGACTGGCTAAAGGCATTTCTATTCCTGGAGTCATCAAGCAATAAATGTACTCCTCACATGGGTAGGCACAAGACCTCACGTTCTCCTATGTGTAACATGGGACTAAGCAAAGAGAGCAGGCAGGCTACTTCCCTGAAGTCATTCAGTGGCACTGTCCAAACAAGCTTTTCTCACCGAGAAGGGCTTGCCCAGCCATCTTCTCACTGTGAAGTGACCTCATAGGGATGGAGACCTCTGGGAAGGGACATTTCTCCTGCCAGCCAAAATCCCCTTACAGAAATCACTCGTGGCCAGACTTGTCCTGCAAAAGCTAAGCTACTCCTCAGTGTCCAGACCCAAGGCTAGGACAAGGGTCAGACAAGGTGCCAAAAGTGGTGTCCACTGCCAGAGCTGTCCTGGATCCCTGTGATGCTTGAGCCAGCTGGGACTGTGGACACCTCCACCCACACCCTCCAGAGCCTTCATGATGCCACGGAATCAACTAGCCATGGCAAATGCAGTTTTAATGGCATTAAGATACAGTGATGCTGAAAACATGTCAAGCAGGTAAAACTGCAAAGTTTTAAAGCAAAATGGAGATACTGGAAGCTCTTAGCCTCCCAAAGTCTCCACAGGAGGCTTTTCCTGCCCTCTCCTGCATGGAGGAGAAGGGCGCTGCTGCAGCGTGGTGCCCTGGCAGTCACTGATTAACCACCTGCCTAGGGAGCTGCTCCCCACACTGTGGGTTACGCCTCGACCCCCTGGCCACTCATTTCTGATGCTTGACTTCACTCTGTGGTGTTTTTATGGACCTTTTGCTGCAGTGCTCATTTCCCACAGCCTTTGTTTTTCCTCCTTTAGCGTTACGAAGGGAGGGAGGGGAGGAGCTTGAGTTCCACCATCTCTGGCTTGCTCTGCAGCTCAGCCACCAGGATGCAAGGATCTGGCCAGCTTCTGAAATATTTAGGTCTAAACCCCCTTCTTATGAGAAGAGCTTACAAAGCTCCCAAGAAAGAGGTGAAAGGAAGGGACTTTCACAAGGGCTTGTGGCCCTTAGGCCTTAGGATGAGGGAGAATGGATTGAATCTTGAGGAGGGGGAGATATAGACTGGATATTAGGAAGAAATTCTTTCCAGTGAGGGTGGTGAGACCCTGGAACAGGTTGCCCAGGGAGGCTGTGGATGTCCCCTCCCTGCAGGTGTTCAATGCCAGATTGGATGAGACCTTAGGAAGAGACTGGGTGGGGTGCTTGGTGCCATGGTTTAGTTGATTAGATGGTGTTGGGTGATAGGTTGGACTCGATGATCTCAAAGGTCTCTTCCAACCTGGTTAATTCTATTCTATTCTATTCTATTCTATTCTATTCTATTCTATTCTATTCTATTCTATTCTATTCTATTCTATTCCATTCCATTCCATTCTATGCTATTCCATTCTACTCTATTATATTCTACACTACTCGATTCTATTCTATTCCATTCTATTCTACTCTATTTCTATTTCTATTCTATTCTATTCTATTCTATTCTATTCTATTCTATTCTATTCTATTCTATTCTATTCCATTCCATTCCACTCTACTTCTATTCTATTCTATTCTATTCTATTCTATTCTATTCTATTCTATTCTATTCTATTCTATTCTATTCTATTCCATTCCATTCCATTCCACTCTACTTCTATTCTATTCTATTCTATTCTATTCTATTCTATTCTATTCTATTCTATTCTATTCTATTCTATTCTATTCTATTCCATTCCATTCCATTCCACTCTACTTCTATTCTATTCTATTCTATTCTATTCTATTCTATTCTATTCTATTCTATTCTATTCTATTCTATTCTATTCTATTCTATTCTATTCCATTCCATTCCATTCCATTCTTTTCTATTCTATTCTTGAGCAAGCTGGGCTGGTGGGAGGTGTCCCTGCCCCTGGCAGAGGGTTGGAACTGGCTGATCTTTAAGGTCCCTCTCAACCCAAAGCACTCTATGAATCCCTGAAGTGAGATTTCTGAGAGCCACCCATGCTACCTGACTTTTCAGCACGGAGCTAATCTTAAACAACCCCCCCAGAGAGGAAACTAACTCCGTGGCAGCTTCTCCTCACCCGACACCACCTTGGCTGTGCTCCTTGGGGTGGGCATGAAGTCTGCATTTTCAGTGATGGAAGCAATAAGAGAAAAAGAAGTTGTTGAAATCATATTTATATTTATTACAGACAGGAGATATAGAAAACAAATTACCAAAATAGCATCATTTATCTTTTTTTTTTTTTTTTGCTTTTTAATCTTTCTCTTTTTTTTGTTGTTGTTGTTGTGAGTCCACAGGACCTTGAAAGAACAGAATACATACTTAAAAGTGGATTGGTAGACTTGTGACATTCCTGCTCTTCCTGTTTTATTTACTCCCTCCTCACTCTCATGAACCAAACATGTTCTATGCAATGTGGCTTAAAGATACTTTACAGGAAAGAGGGGGAGAAAAAGGGATTTTAGTGCTGAAAAAAACCTGCAGTTAAATGTGCTCTAGTCCATACTGGCATTAAAGAGAGGAAGCATAATGGCCATGGATATTGCAAATGATAACACAAGGAAACAAATAAAATGCTCAGGTTTTGAATACTAACCAGAAACAACAACAAACAAAACCAAACCCCCAAATCAACTCCAGGCCCACTGTGAGTCGCTGGGTTGTGATACGTGAATGCGAGGCCTTCCCCTTCTCAGCATCCACTCCTCATCCTCCAGGCAGAGTTGTTCTCCTCTGGCAATTGCATTTGATTTGTTTTAAATCTCAAAATCTCTCTTCATCTCCTTCTTTTTCTTCTTCTTTTTCTTCTCCTTCTTTTTTTTCTTCTCCTTCGTCTCAGACTGTTTGTGAAGTCTCGCTGGAGCCATGCCCATGGGCTCCAAGCTCTGGTCTGAAGCTGAGACTTCAGTGCAAATAACTTTCAGATTGCATCCTCAGATCCTCTGAGTGGCCAGGGCCAGGCTGGCCATTCCCTTTATCCCATACACACTGTCCACCTAAGGGGGGGGAGGGTTGGGGGTCTTCAGGAGTGCTTTTGTTTCAAGGAGTTTTGTATCAGGTGCCACCTTCAACCTCATCTTTCCCCAACACAATCAGACTTCCCACACTGTGAAGTGGCAGGCAGTAAAGTGCTTTATACAATGAAATATTTACACTAGGGCTGGGTTCATATTTTAACACTTCAAAGACAAAAGCTCAGAGATGCTGCACCACCTACAGAGCTCTTCCCTGCAGCCATGCGGTGGGTGGAGAGCCGGCCCCTGCCCTGCGCCGTGCTTGTGCCAAAGGAAGAGGGATTTGATTCACTCCAGCAGCTCCCTCCTCACCAGCACCAGCAGGGAATTTAGCCCCCACAAACCTTCGGTGGGGTGAGCAGGTGAAAAGCAAGTGGCACCCGGTTCTCTTGGGCAGGTGCCACGTCCTAGCCCCAGGGGCTGTTTCTAAGGAGCAGTCGCGGCTGCCAGGCTGCTGCCGGTGCCTGCCTGCTGCCGCTGCTGTGGCTGTCACCTTCCCCACAGCATCCTCTGGGAGCCTCCGAAGGTCGCTCAGGATCCACGCTGGTGGCACTGGCAGTGGTGTTTTGCTTCTCAGCTCCTCTCCCTCCCGAGGGTGGCAATTTAGCCTGGGGCCATCAGTGGCTTCACAGGAGTGGCTCTGCCATCGCAGTGCGGTGAGACAAGCATCTGCCCTTCCTTTGCTCTCCCTCAGCCTAAGGATGAGCCAGGCTCATGCCAGCTCCTGGCAAGGAAGCTACAGGCAAGTGAATGAACATTGGCCAGGAAGGATTCGATTAGACAGCTCCTACAACTGTGAGTGCCTCGCTACACCTTTTGGCACTATTTGCTTGCATTCCAGTTCTCATCCTAGAGATCTTCTCTCTGTGAAGGCTGTTGCCTTTTGTGCATACAGAAATGCCCTAGGCAGCTGCACACCTCTAGTTGCAGTCTCTTTTCTTCAGAATCTCCAGGACATTTCTTCCAAGATCTGACTTCCACTGATGGACAAAGCTCTTCATGTTGACCAAGAGTCTGCCCGTTCGGACATCCTCATGTCCTGCCACGAGGTACTCCAGGCCTGCAAAACAGCAAAGCAGTGAGAATGCACAGCACCTTCTGCTTAAGAGACCCTAATGATCAGCCTGGATATTTAGTCTCAAGTGAAAAAAAAACCACACAAAGAAATATTTATAGGTCTATTTATCACATTTACAGTGAGGGTGGTGAGACACTGGAACAGGTTGCCCAGGGAGGTCATGGATGCCCATTCCCTGGAGGCGTTCCAAGGCCAGGTTGGACAAGGTCTTGAGCAACCTGGGCTAGCAGGAGGTGTTCCTGCACGTGGCAGGGGGTTGGAAGTGAATGATCCTTAAGGTCCCTTCCAAACTAAACCATTCTGTGATTCTCTATTGATTCTCTCATTTATCTGCAAATCTGTATCTATGGAAAGATTGTGCCACATCTGTCAGTGAGATGCAGTAGACAAACCTCCATTTTCTTAGCTTCTGAATACAAATGGAAGCTGAACTCTGGAGGCTGTGTTACAAGTTTTTATACCTTGGTTGGGAGCTGCTATTACCTTCATTTGGCAGCTACCTGCCTTACTCCTCCCTGAATACAGCTGAGCCTGGAAATTGGTCAGTTCAGCATGGCCCAGTGCAGAGTGGCCCAGTGCTGGTGTCTTGCTCATAATGGCCAATGTCCCCTTGCAGGCAAAGGCATAGAATCACAGAATCACAGTTGTTTGGGTTGGAAAAGGCCTCTAAGATCATCCAGTCCAATCATCAACTCAACACCACCATGCACATTAAACCATGTCCCCAGGTGCCATGGCCACAGGTTTCTTGAACACCTCCGGGGATGGGGACTCCAGCACCTCCCTGGGCAGCCTGTGCCAATCCCTGACCACTCTTGCAGCAATGGCTTTTTTCCTTAATATCCAACCTAACCCTCTCCTGGCACAATTTCAGGCCATTTCAGGTGCCTGAGTCTCTGTCCTTGGAGATGTTCAAGAAATGTTTGGACACAGCACTCTGGGACATAGTTTAACAGCCATGGTGGTTTTACATTGGTGTTTGGACCTGATGATCTTAGAGGGCTTTTCCAACTGAGACAGTTCTGAGAGTCTACAACTCAAATTAGATGGAAATGTGTTTTTATGGATTCAAATTAGCATTAGCTTTGAAGAGATATGCCATGGAGTCATGGCATGATGAGCACCTTCTTCCCTCTGGGAAGAAACTGAGACTGGTCAAGCTGGAAGGCTGCAATTATGCCTCATTAATGAGAATCTGTGTTTGAAAGTCTACAGAATGAACCAAGTGCTTCTCTACAAGCCTCCCATCAGATGGAGACTGCTGTTGGAATCCAAATGCTGCAAAAGCCAAATACTTCTTAATGCAAACTCAGCTCAATGGCCTGAGGGGATGGAAAGGTGGGAACGAAATCTGTGTGCTGCTCAAGGAGTCAAACCTACCTGGGTTGAGGATGGGACAAGTGCAGCCCCTGTTAGTCCATGATTCAGGGTAGAGTGTCCTCTTGCCCCGGAGGATCTTCAGCTTGGTAGATTTCAAGACTTTCTTGATCTTCACATTGACTTCTGCGTGGGAGCCCTTGTCATGAGCTGACAAGATCTTTGCCTTGATCACTGGGAAGACACAAATTCAAACCCAGGAAGAGTCACACTGCTTACAGTGCTTTCTTTTTCTTTGGTCTAATGCAGGTGTCTGAGTGAAGCACTGAAGACAATTACTTGGCTGCAGTGGAACTAGCCTGGTGCGTCTTGCTGGGGAGCCTGGGGTCAGTGCAGCTGCCAGGGGACTGCATACATCTCCATATGCTGCCAGGTGGTTTGGCCATGGCCACTGGACCTGCCATGTGGGCAGTGGGAGAGGTCCAGTGTCCATTTTCCCCCAGAGTTCAGCAAAGACCTTGGCTTCCTTAGCAGCTTTGGAAATCCAGCTCAACACGAGGAAGAACTCTGTTGTGAGGGTGACAGAGCGCTGGAGCAGGCTGCCCAGAGAGGTTGTGGAGTTTCCTTCTCTGGAGACTTTCAAAACCTGCCTGGACACATTCCTATGTGACCTGTTCTAGGTGATCCTGCTTTGGCAGAGAGCTTGGACTAGATGATCTCTGGAGGTCCTTTTCAACCCCTACTATTCAGTGGTTCTGTGCATAAAGCAAGATGCTTCACCCACCTTGCCTTGGCACCATGATACCTATACATTTGGGGAAGGTCAAATACCTGCCCCCAGACTAAGTACCCCACAGGCTCGCTGGGACAGAGCCTTGCACACAGCACCACCTCCCATCTTGCACTGCCATGCAGCACCTCCATTGGCAGCCCTTCCCCCTCACCCACAACTCACCATAGGTGTACTTCATCCCACAGAAGACCTTGGGATTCCCTAAAACTTGCTCTTTACATTCACATTTACCTGGGGAAAGAGAAGGAAACAAAGAGCTGTAGACTTAAAAGACGGAAGCCTCCTCGGGCAGAGCCTGGGACTTGCCAGAGGCTTTCACGTGGTCCACATGGCCCATGCACCCCCCCCCCAAAAAAAAAAGTCCTGTTTTCAGATCCAATCTTAGTCCAAGGGCAATTATTCCTTGTTTACAATCTGAAGAGAAACAAAGGCCTTATTATTTTGCCTTGGGATGCAAACAACACGCGTGTCTCTCCCGGCGGTGTTTTCCACACCAGCATGTACCAGACGAAACTCAAAGAGGAAATGTTGCAGAGGTTAAGGCAGATTAATGACTTCCGTGATCTCAGAACAAAGGATAACATGATAGACTTATTTATGTTTCAAATTGAGTTGCCCAGACAAATGATGGAGCTTTCCCCTCAATTAACTCGATTATTGTATCTTCGAGATGTTATCAGGGAGGCTCTCTGAAGCCGCAGGAAATGACGCTCGGCAGCTCGCAGGACAGTTGGATGCTGTGCCTTGGGGGCAACCTGCCTTGCAGCAACCTCATGCAGCACCCATCTCGTCCAGGCTAGAGGGACAGGAGGACAACCTCCTTCTTGTAAAGGAGGTTCTCTGTCTGCAGTTCTGGGCCACTCACTTCAAGGAAGGATATTGAGGTGCTGGAGCGGGTGCAGAGGAGAGCAACCAGGAGACTGGGGAGAGGGCTGGAGGGAAAGGCTGATGAAGAAAGGCTGAGGGAGCTGGGGTGTTCAGCCTGGGGAAGAAGAAACTGAGAAGGGACCTTATCATTCTCTTCAACTACTTAAAAGGAAGTTGTAGTCAGGTGGGGGTCAGGCTCTTCATAGAGCCTCTCCTTCTGGTGCTGGCTGCCTGGGAGAAGAGACCAACCCCCACCTGGCTATTACCATAGAATCATAAAATCAGCCAGGTTGGAAAAGACCTCAGAGATCATCACGTCCAACCTACTACCTAATACCTAACACCTCCTGACAACTAAACCATGGCTCCAAGTGCCACATCCAGTCCTTTTTTGAACACCTCCAGGGATGGGGACTCCACCACCTCCCTGGGCAGCACATCCCAATGGCAACCAGTGACAGGACAAGAGGGCATGGTGTGAAGCTGCACCAGAAGATGTTTGGGTTAGCTATTAGGAAGCACTTCCTCACAGAAAGGCTGATTGGGCACCGGGATGGACTGCCCAGGGAGGTGATGGAGTCACCATCACTGGAGATCATTAAGAAAAGGTTGGATGTGGCACTTGGTGGCATGGTTTAGCTGATGTGGTGGTGTTAGGTCATAGGCTGGGCTTGATGATCTCAGAGATCTTTTCCAGCCTCAATAATTCTGTGATGGAGCCCTGGAGCAGGCTGCCCAGATTGGTTTTGGAGTCTCCTTCTCTGGAGACTTTCCAAACCCACCTGGATGTGCTCCTGTGTGACCTGCCCTAGGTGATCCTGCTTTGGCAGCAGGGCTGGACTTGATAAAAAGGTCTCTTCCAACCCCCACCCTTCTATGATTCTATGACAGGAGGGAATAGCTGCAATTGATGCCAAAATTATTGTGGATGTTGGGGAAATAAATTCTGAGTTAGAAATTTCCTAATTACCTGATGCCCTCTAAATAAAGTTGCTGGTCTGTCCACTGTGTTCAAAAAGGTTTAGACTGAATATTAGGAACAGTTTCTTTCCTTCAAGAGTGGTCAGGCGTTGGAACAGGCTGCCCAGAGAGGTGGTGGAATCACCATCCCTGGGGGTGTTAAAAAAATGTGAGGAGATGGAACTCCAGGACATGGTTTAATGTCCGTGGTGGTGTTAGGTTGACGGTTGGACTCAGCTGTCTTAGAGGTCTTCCTTTTCCAATCAAAAGAATGCTAGGATTCTATGTAGTAGTTCTAATGAGTTATAAGGACATGTTGAAAACACGATAGCCAATAAGGACATGCTTAAAACATGATAGCCAAGTAAAAGATGAGAGTACTCCCCCTGGAAATTCAGAGCTAGGGCTGCAGATTCACACAGGCAACTCTTGCCTCACCAGCAGCTAAATGCTGGGTGCAGGCTATCACCAGGGATCATCTGCCTGAGGGTTTGCATATAGAATGGATCACAGAGCCACAGAGTGTTAGGGGCTGGAAGCGACCTCGAGAGATCATTCAGTCCAACCCCTGCCAGAGCAGGAGCACCTAGAGCAGGTCACACAGGAACACATCCAGGCAGGTCTTGAATATCTCCTGAAAGGGAGATTCCACAGCTCCCCTGGGCAGCCTGCTCCAGTGTTCTGTCACCCTCATGGTGAAATAATTCTTCTTTCTTTTCCATGGAGCTTCCTCTGCCTCTGCTTCCACCACTGCCCCTTGTGCTGGCATTGGGCATCCCCCAGCAGAGCCTGGCTCCAGCCTCTGGGCACTCACCCTGCACATAAACATGAATGAGGTCACCTCTCAGGCTCCTCCTCTCCAAGCTACAGAGCCCTCAGCTCCCTCAGGCTCTCCTCCTGAGGAAGATGTTCCACTGCCTGCAGCATCTTTGTGGCTCTGTGCTGGAATTTTTCAAGCAGTTCCCTGAGGTCCTACTTGAACTGAGGACTCCAGACCTGGACTCAATACTCCAGGCGTGGCCTCAGCAGGGCAGAGTAGAGAGGAAAAACTTCTCTATACTTACTGACCACATCCCAGGATACCATTGGCCTTCTTGGCCACCAGAGCACATTGCTGGCTCCCAGTCCAACCCCTGGTGGATGAGCCACAAGGTTCCTCCAGCTTGCGGCTGGTCACACAGGACATGAACCCCCATCCCCTCCCGCAACTGCCAGGGTGAGCACTGCAAGGCAGTGCAGAAGGCAGGCTCTGTGCTGGGTGCTGGCAGAAGGGATGGAGCAGGGAAGCAGGCACACACAGAGCTGCTGTCCTACCTGAGTGCCGAAGTGCTGAGAAGCCCTGCTCATCCTCCCAGCCCCAGGCAGGCTCACTCTCATTGACCGCCGCCTGGACAGGAGGTGCTGCGTTGTGCCAGGTCACGTCTGAGCTGCTGGGGCAAAAGACACGTGGTCAGGCTTCCTCCTGGGGTGCCCGGGAGGCAGGGCCACCCCTCTCCTGGGCACGATGTGAGCGTGCATCTTGGAGCTGTCAAATGCACAGGGCTGTTTTGGAATGTGAACAGGTTGAGTGTTCCACAGTGGGTCATGGTTTGGGATTTATGTGCTTTAAGTAGTCCCAGTGTGGCAAAATAACCTCAACACACAAGATCCTGAGAGGGGGCATTATTAAAATGTGCTCTCTTCTGGAAGTCAGAGCCTGACTCTAAGGCCAACACAGTCAAGCTGAGCTGCAACAGGGACAATAAGGCTCAAGCCTTGGGTCTCCTCTCGTGCAGAGGTCCCTGAGGCTCATGTTTAGTTCATGGAGAGGAAGCAACTGTTAAGGTTATGGAAAACACCAGTATGGAGAGCAAATAACCCAACATCACCAGTGCCCTGCCAGGGTGTGCCAGGCACCCAGGTGAGCTGTACCATCACCAGTGCCCTGCCAGGGTGTGCCAGGCACCCAGGTGAGCTGTACCATCACCAGTGCCCTGCCAAGGTGTGCCAGGCACCCAGGTGAGCTGTACCATCACCAGTGCCCTGCCAAGGTGTGCCAGGTACCTGGCTGAAGTGCAGCCTCAGCTGCCTCTCTATCCCCAGTTCCTCACCACACCAAACCCCCAAATCTCTTCCCTGATGGCTCTTTCTCAGCCCATGTGCCATATACAAATAGGGCCAGTGCAGTGCCCTCCCTGGGACAAAGCTCAGAGGGACACATGGAGGCTAAGAGGGGGCGGGGGTACCCCAACTCACCTGCTGCAGTCACCGGTGTGCGGGTGGCAGCCGCGGGGGCAGTGGCAGGGCCGGCAGCCGTGGTCCCCGAAGCCCCAGTAGCCGGGCAGGCAGTGGTCACAGCGGGGCCCTGCCACCCCGGGCTTGCAGGGGCAGTCTCCAGTGCTGGGGTCACAGAAGGTGCGGGGACCCAGGGGCAGCGCGGCCGATCCCAGCGGGTGGCAGGAGCAAGCTGCGGGGAGCACAGCGGAGGGAGAAAGCCTCTGTGAGTGCACCAAAGCTGGCTGCAAGACTGACAGGTCAGCAGAGCCAGCAATGCCAGCCGCTGGAACAGGCTGCCCGGGGGGTGGAGTCTCCCTCTCTGGAGACAGAAAAAACTCGCCTGGATGTGATCTGGTGTAGATGATTCTGCTCTGGCAGGGGGCTGGGACTGGAGGAGCTTTCGAGGTCCCTTCCAGCCCCTGAAATTCTGTGATTCTGTGTTTCAGTGATTCTGTGCTGCTGTGGTTCTATGATTCTGGGATTCTATGATTCTGTGACTCTGTGCTTCTGTGGTTCTATGATTCTATGATTCTGTGCTTCTGTGATTCTGCGATTCTATAATTCTGTGCTTCTGTGAGTCTACGATTCTGTGTTTGGAGCCTACATAGCCCTTGGCAGTGAAACAATGGCACCAGCAACTGACTGGGGCACACTGGGAGAAATGGCCACTCACTGATCATCAAATACCAGAGTAGTTTGGATTGGAAAAGACCTCTAAGATCATCCAGGCCAACCATCAACCCAACACCACCATGGACATCAAATCATAGCCCCAAGTGCCATGGCCACACATTTCTTCTATTATCTGCAGGGGGCTCCAAGAAAGCTGGGGAGGGACTTTTTAGGGTGTCAGGGAGTGATAGGGCTGGCAGGGATGGAGCAAAACTAGAAATGAAGAAGTTCTTTGCCATGAGGGTGGTGAGAGCCTGGCACAGGTTGCCCAGGGAGGTGGTGGAAGCCTCATCCCTGGAGGTGTTTGCAGCCAGGCTGGATGTGGCTGTGAGCAGCCTGCTGTAGTGTGAGGTGGCCTAACCAGTGCTGAGCACAGGCGCAGAATCAGGCAATTTCTTGTTGGGGGGTGGCATTTCAAGCCTCCCTGCTCCTGCTGGCCACACTCTTCCTGATGCAGGCCAGGACGCCATTGGCCTTCTTGGGCAGCTGGGCACACTGCTGGCTCATGTTCAGCCTACCATCAACCAGTACCCCCAGGTCTCTCTCTGCCTGGCCGCCCTCCAGCCCCTCTGACCCCAGCCTGCAGCCCTGCATGGGGGTGTTGTGGCCAATGTGTATATGTTTAATTCTGCTCTCACAACATTTTTGTGGTTTCAGGGACCTGAAAACAGCTGCAGTGCCCGTTCAAAACGCTGAAGGATAGATTAATATTGGCAGTTAACTTGGGAGCCAACTACCAATCTGAAGTCTCTGCCCAAAGTAATCCTCAACTTTTCCACACCCTTTTCATTTCCCCTCCCCCAACCCCCCAATATAATTATATAAAATTAAAAGATTAGGAAAGCTCTCCACAAACTGCAGAAGTAGCTGCAGGCAGTGAGCTCTCTGATAGCATAGTTTTCAACAGCACTCACCGAGCCTTGCATACCTTTCCCCTGAAGTCTGTGAAGTGTTTTACACCTGACACGTGTAGCCAAATGCTCTCTCTGGGGCTTTTTTCTCCCCCCTGCTAGATGTGGTGGATATTTCTGGCATTCCTCAGCCCCTTCAGGGGAAATATCAAGCACTTTAAAAACTTTTCTGTTCTCCTGCAGTCAGTGAGATAAACCCCTGCTGCTCAGCGAGACATTTGATCCTGTTTCACTTGGGTTTCAGCTGACTCTTACACCCAGCCCTTTATGTTTTTATACCTTCTCTTTATTCTTTTTCTTGTTTCCTTTTTCCTTTTCTTTTTTCTTTTATTTTTCTTTGTTTTCATTTTCTATTTTTTCCTTTTTCTCCTTTTTCTTTTTCTTTTCTTTTTCCTTATCTTTTTCTTTTTTTTTTTTCCTTTTTCTTTTCCTTTTTTCTTTTCCTTTTCTTTTTCCTTTTTCTTTTTCCTTTTTTCTTTTTCTTTTTCTTTTTCTTTTTCTTTTTCTTTTTCTTTTTCTTTTTCTTTTTCTTTTTCTTTTTCTTTTTCTTTTTCTTTTTCTTTTTCTTTTTCTTTTTCTTTTTCTTTTTCTTTTTTTTTTTTTTTTTTTTTTTTTTTTCTTTCTTTAATTTTTTTCTTTCCTTTTCCTTTTTCCTTTTCCTTTTTCTTTTTCTTTTTCTTTTTCTTTTTCTTTTTCTTTTTCTTTTTCTTTTTCTTTTTCTTTTTCTTTTTCTTTTTCTTTTTCTTTTCTTTTTCTTTTTCTTTTTCTTTTTTCTTTTTCTTTTTCTTTTTTTCTTTTTCTTTTTCTTCCTTTTCTTTCTTTTCTTTTTCATTATCTTTTTCTTTCTTCTTTTTATTTTTCTTTCTTTTCCTTTTTCTTTTCCTTTTTCCTTTTCTTTTTCTTTTCCTTTTCATTTTCCTTTTTCTTCTTCCTTTTTTTTTTTCTTTTTCTTCTTCCTTTTTTATTTTCCTTTTCCTTTTTCTTTTTTTCCTTTTTCTTTTCCTTTTCATTTCCCTTTTTCTTTTTCCTTTTCTTTTCATTTTTCTTTTTCTTTTTCTTTTTTTCTTTTTCTTTTTTTCCTTTTCCTTTTCCTTTTTATTTTTTTCTTTCCTTTTTTTTTTTTTTTTCTTTTAATTTTCATGTTTCTTTTTCTTTTTGGGTCCCTCACTACAGGAAGCACACTGAGGTGCAGTGGGACCAAGAGCAGCCTTGCACAAGCTCCACCTTTTTGCTTTCTATTTGCTTTGTAAGCAGCATCATTAAAAGGCCAATTTACCACCCTGGGCAATATTCTGCATGTGACTTCCATGCATGTATGAATTATCAGCCACCTGCTTATGCTGATTGGGATTCAAAGTCAGTTGAGAGGGACTCCAACAGAGCCAGATTTCCTCACCCTGCATTGGTGACACTGTTGTGGTTTCTTCAGCTGCCAGACAGCCTTTGGAAATGACAAACCTTTACCCTGACACCACCCCACCCCCCAAACCAAACAACCCACCCAACAACCACTACAGTTGAAAAGCAAAAGTAAACTCAGCAATTATAAACCTCAATTTATGGTCTGCAATTAGACTGTAGCTGAGGCTGAAAAATTCATGAGGGATGTAAAGAAAAAAGACCCAGATGAATGGTGAGAGGAAAGAGTCATCAGATGGCTGATTGAGGTGGCAGAACGCCTCGTTTGATCAGCTACACACCTACCCCCTGAGCAAATATTATCTCCACTCTTTGCCTACAAGGTTCTTTAAAGTATCCTTAAAGATTATGGCTGAACAACTCCCTTTGTTTACCTTCACTTTGGTATTTTTCAGTTTTCAGTGCTACCTCTTGGTTGAGCAATAACAGTGCCTTGAACCAGAAGTGAGCAGGCAAGGCTGTGGCCTCCCCAGAAGGACTAAGAGGGCTCCATGCATGTCCCTCCTTATTGCAGTCCATGGCATGATCCTGGGAAATGTGCCAGGCACAGGCTGCAATTGCTTTTATATCACTTAATTTAACAGCAGTTTGCTATGGCCCTGCAAGCTGCTGGGATTCCCTGGAAGATGCTGGGACCCCAGGCCCATGAAGCAGCCCTGGCAGAAGGAGATGGGGAACAAAATGGTAAAGGTGTCCTTGAGAGGACAGCATTAGTGAGGGTTTGAAGAAGCCAGAGAGAAATCATCTGTGTGTTTCTAGCAATAGAGTCTCAGAAAAGAAAACATTTGGATCATCCCTACAGGAGGAAGGGTAGATAGAGAAGAGAGGGAAGGGAAGGGAAGGGAAGGGAAGGGAAGGGAAGGGAAGGAAGGGAAGGGAAGGAAGGAAGGGAAGGGAAGGGAAGGGAAGGGAAGGGAAGGGAAGGGAAGGGAAGGGAAGGGAAGGGAAGGGAAGGGAAGGGAAGGGAAGGGAAGGGAAGGGAAGGGAAGGGAAGGGAAGGGAAGGGAAGGAAGGGAAGGGAAGGGAAGGGAAGGAAGGGAAGGGAAGGGGAAGGGAAGGAAGGAAGGGAAGGGAAGGGAAGGGAAGGGAAGGAAGGGAAGGGAAGGAAGGGAAGGGGAAGGGAAGGAAGGGAAGAAGAAGAGAAGAATTAACCAGGTTGGAAAAGACCTTTGAGATCATCAAGTCCAACCCATCATCCAACACCATCTAATCAACTGAACCATGGCACCAAGTGCCTCATCCAGGCTCCTCTTAAACACCTCTAGTGATGGTGACTCCACCACCTCCCTGGGCAGCACATTCCAATGGGCAATCACTCTTTCTGGGAAGAACTTCTTCCTAACATTTCTTCCTGAGCCTCCCCTGGCACAGCTTGAGACTGTGTCCTTTTGTTCTGGTGCTGCTTGCCTGGGAGAAGAGACCAACCCCCACCTGGCTACAACCTCCCTTCAGGGAGTTGTAGAGAGCAAGAAGGTCTCCCCTGAGCCTCCTCTTCTCCAGGCTAAGCAACCCCAGCTCCCTTCCAGCATCTCAACATCTTTCCTAAACCGAGGGGCCCAGAACTGGACACAGGACCAGGGTGTGGCCTAGCCAGTGCTGAGCACAGGGGCAGAATCAGGCAATTTCATGTTGGGGGGTGGCATTTCAAGCCTCCACACTCACGTTTGCAGGCGTCTGGGGCAGAGAAGGGCTTCCTGAGGTCCCGGTAGAAGCCTAGCTTGCAGCGCTGGCAGTGCTGCCCTTCCGTGTTGTGCTGGCAGTTGTCACAGATGCCACCGCTGCGATTGCCCGAGGCCAGCCACACATCCAGGTCGAAATGGCAAGTGTCAGCATGCCCATTGCACTTGCACGCTGAGGTGATGCCAAAGGGAGGAGAAAGACTCATTAAGGCAGTGAAAGATGTGGATTTATTGGGGGAACAAAAAGAAAGACAGACACAAAAGGCCAAGCCACGTTTTGGAACGGAAGCCTTGGCCCAAGGAACTTGTTAGTGACTCAGATGCATGAAGCATCATCACATTTTCATGCTTCCCAACCTCTAGAGAGGACAGGGAAGGAAAAATCATTTCTTTAACTCTTTTATTTCCAGCACAAGTTTCCCACTGCAAGGGCAGCAACGTGATGCAGGGAGACCTCTCACGTTCAGTGGCCCTGCTGGGGCAGGATGCTTCTCACCCTGCTTTAGAAGTCAGCAGTGCCTCGTGCAGCATCTGCTCCATGAGATGCTCTCAGCATGTGATGGAGGGAAAAAGGCAGGTGGAGGGGAGGTGTGTGAGAGAGGGCAAGCATCTTCCTTTCCCTGTGCTGGCTTGAAGCCTGAAGTCAGGGGCCAAGTGAGGTCTGCTCCAAACTGTGCTCATCAAATGTTGCTGTTGGGAAGAGGGATTCACTATCATTCCCTTGGGGAACTCACACACTGTAGCTCACATGGGCAGCCTGATGCCAGCTTGTGTTGGTAGCATCATTGAGAGGGCAGGACAGCACTCATCAAACCTGCAAACCTCCCTGAGGTGGTGTAGTTGATCCTCAATGTCCTTTTGGCTAGACTGCTGCTGTTATTGAAGCAGACCACTTTGTGTCCTCTGCAGTCCCCTGCAGCCTATAATCACCCTGATCGTTGCTCCCTGGCGCTGCAGAAGCAATCCTCAAACCTCCCCAGAGTCCCTGGTTCCTCTCACCCCCAACACCCAGGGTGTGAGCAGAGCCCAGGACCAGGCCCTGCCAAAGTCCATACTTCCCACAAACATGGAGGGGACAATGGTGATGCCCCTGGCTTCAAGGTGCCGCAGTCTGCCTCCAGCAGAGGAGATGCAACTGAGTCCCACAGAAGGGCCAAACCAACAGGCACCATGGTCTGGTGGGGATTGCCCAGCGAGGGGCTGTGCACACAGGACCATCCCCACCATGCAGACACAGGTGGGCGCTGGGCAGCAGCGGGCATTGGCTCTCCACTCACCAAGCTGCTTCCCAAGTGCCTGCCCACTACCTCAGTATCTGCTGCCTCTTGGAAACACAGGAGAAAAGCAGAGGAGGAGGGAGCATTTCACTCCAAAGAGGCTCTGGAGGCAGTGCCCAGAGCTGGCTACTTACAGCGACACTCCCGGGGGCTCCGGTTTTGCCGTCGGCAGCCTGCCAAGGCTGGTCGTTGTAGAGAGGGGCACAGTGCTGGCAGTGGGGCCCTGCTGTGTTGTGCTTGCACATGCACTTCCCATGGACCTGGCAGGGCAAAGAGAGCAAGGGTCACCCACAGCAACACTCAAGGAGTCTTTGGGGCATGGACAATGCCTGTGCACATGAGAGATCACGCCAGCTAGTTTTTACTGCGTGGACTAGAAGGAGGGTTGGAGTAGAACAACCTCATGAGGAAAGGCTGAGGGACCTGGGGATGCTTAATCTGGAGAAGAGAAGGCTGAGAGGAGATCTTATTAATGCCTATAATTATCTGAAGGTGGGTGTCAAGAAGATGGTGCTAGTCTCTTTTCAGTGATGTCCTGTGATAGGACACAAACTGCAACACAGGAAGATCCACTTCAATGTGAGGAAAAGCTTCCTCGCTGTGAGGGTGACAGAGCACTGGAGCAGGCTGCCCAGAGAGGTTGTGGAGTCTCCTCTGGAGAATCTCAAGAGCCATCTGGACACATTCTTGGGTGACCTGCCCAGGATGATCCTGCTTTGGCAGGGGAATTGGATTGGATGATCTCTGGAGGTCCCTTTCATCCTCAACCATTCTATGATTCCATGATGTCTACCTTGATGTCCAGTTCAGTCAGAGGTAACTGTCCTGCAGTGACTCTTTCAGTTAGACCAGTATTTGTGGAGCTGCATGTCACAGCATTGGATAATCATATCCAGAGATCCATACCCAACTTTTTTCTTTGAGATCTAAAATGACCTTTAGCAGAAAACTTGCAGCTGCAGCACGAATGTCCACGAGGTATTAAGTAAAAGAAGCCAAGACCAAAAGCATCCTTGGGAGCCTCTGTAAAGCCTTTTTCTCCCCCCTCAACATGAAGACACCTTTGCAGAGCTCCAGGAACAGCACCCACAAGCTCAGCACCCAGTCACCAACATAAAGAAGTACAAGGTGGGGGGAGGTAATCAATTCAAACCCTCACACCATAGATATCTACTGATCCTGGGCAAAAGTTTTGCCCCACAAAGGAAGAACCAGGGATGGCACAAGGACTATGAGTGGCTATGTTCATGGCAGGCCAACAGTTTAGCAGCTAGGCAGCCTAGAGGGAGGGGGTAATTAGAGATGAAAAGCCAGCAGAGCAGGCTTGGTGCCAGCTGCCCCGGCAGCCGCTGGCATTACTCACACTGTTGGCAAAGAGAAAGCAAACAGGACGTAGCCAGAGGGCAAGAGCAGCCCGGCAGTCCCTGGCTGCAATGAAATCAAGCTCTAAAGCAGCATGACTCTGCTGGCAAAGCTAAAGGCCCTGCCTTCTCCTGGGGAGCGTGGCAGGCAGCTACCTATCACAGCTATTTTGGTGGCTGCCTGTGCTTGCAGCTTTACTCTGCTCGATGTTTTGCCTTTAAATGCAGTTTCGCTGTGAGCCTTTCAGCTGCAAGCCTCTCCAGATGTGTGATGCATGGCCAGGCTGAAGGCATGATGGGCATCCTGTGCCTGCTGAAATGCAAACTGAGTGGTGCTTCACCACCCTGGTGCCCCACCACCCATGCTGGTGCCCTTCCTTCACCATTCACAGGGCAAGTTATAGACAAAGGAAGGCAATGAACTGAGCAGGGTTTGGCATCCCAGTAATGAGACGGAGACCTCACTGGGTCTTGCCAAGTGTGGGTTCATGCTCACAGAATCATAGAATAACCATAGAACCATTTAGGTTGGAAAAGACCTTGAAGATCATCAAGTCCAACCATTCTCCAATGCTACCAAGTCTGGTGCTAAGCCCTTAGCACCACATTTCACATGGCAAATTTGCAGGAGGGGCTCCTCACTACAAGAATGGTGCTGGAGTGTGTCCAGAGAAGAGCAACAAAGCTGGTGAAGGGTGCAGAGCTTCTTCACAGACATCTTAAAGCATCTACCTGCAAGGAAACAGGACTTGGTTAAGCCTGTACTGGCTGTGGTTTTAACAATGCCCTAACTCTTTGAAGGCATTTTTGGTAGGGTTTTCTTTGGCCATTGAGTGATTAGGGCTAAAGTGGTCAAAGTAGCCTGAACCACATCGGTGGCCAGAAAAATCCTTCAGCTTGTTCCTCACCCACCAGATCCTGGACATGCAGGAGGGAGAGCAACTTGTGGGAGCCAGAAGATACCATGGTGAAAATGAGGTGTCCCTTGGTGCTTTGCTGATGATGATGCCAAAGAAAGAAGGACATGGGAGAAGGCTTGCAAAGAAGGATATGTCTCAGACATGAGGACTCTTGGGATTACAGTGGGGGATGCGTGCTCCCTCTGCCTGTGCCCACAGCCTGCAGCCTCACCCCTCAAAATCAGCTCTCCCCTTTGCCAAAGCCACACAAAGAATCAGTGGGGACTCAATCAATCAGCCTGTGGCTGCTCAGAATTAATAATGTGCAACTCTGAAGCTCAGCAGCACCTAAGAAACCCTCAAAGGATTAAGCATCCCCAGACAGCAGCACAGAATGAGGCAGAACTCCCTGCTGAGGAGCATTCACAGTCCCAAGGCCCAAGAGCCTGCATTCTCTGACGGCCCCAGTCCTGCACAACAGGGCATGTCCTGTTGCCAGAACATAGGGAGGTGGGCAAAAACAGAACAGAAGAGGATGGGTATCCAGAAAAACCCTGTTCTGCAGCCATTCATTTTGCAGGCAGAGCTAATAAGTGAACCACTGAATAGCTGTGAGCCTCCTTGTTCATATTAATCTGTATGTGGACTCCAAAGAAAGAGGTTTTCTAAGCTGGAAACCTGCTGCAGCTTTGGCAGGCTGGTGGGCTTTGAGACACTGTGGCAAGCAGCACTGCCAAAGAGTCCCATTTGGAGATGGTGCAACTGAAGCCAGCTGGTGTTTAGGTAGATTCCAAGGTAGAGTAGGGGATGATACTGCTCCTGGCATAGATCACTTGTAAAGGTGTGATGCACCTGAGGGCAAGAAAACGATTGGACTCCCTGAAAAGCTAAAGAAGTACAATTCTGATTTCACACTGGTGAGGTCACGCTTCCAATACTGGGTTCGGTTTTGGGCCCCTCACTCCAAGAAGGACATTGAGGGGCTGGAGAGTGTCCTGAGAAGGGCAACAAAGCTGGGGAAAGTCCCAGGGCAGAGTGAGGAAATGATGCACTTGTCACAGAGTCATAGAATGGTTTGGTTTGGAAGGAGCCTTAGAGATCATCTAGTTCCAACCCCTGCCACGGGCAAGGACACCTTCCACCAGCCCAGGCTGCCTTGTCCTTGGTGGTTTCTCTGGCATCTCAGCACCTTTCTGGCAGCAGCATGTGACTCCCAGGCATCGACAAAGGACAGAGACCGTTTTCTCCCCCTCCCACGTCATTCACCTCCCTTTGCACTGAACTGCGAGGCGTGCCCACTCGGCTCACTCGGCTCACTCCGGAGCGGCGCTAAGTACACAAACAGCTCCCAGCTCCCCTCCCTTGAGCACTCGCGCAGCTCTCGCCTCGTATTCAGCAGCACAGCCTCCTCGCACCATTTCTCATTGTGTCGTGGGGGCTTTACATCCCAGTGCGCTTTCACACTGCCTCCCTTCGCGGCACAACAGCCCCGGCACGACCTCAGGCACAATGCAAACAGTGTTACAAAAGTCGCCTTCTGCAAGATAAACGAGCGACTGATTTCTCTATACAAAGAGAGCTGCTAGGCCATGCTTCCTTCCAGAGCCTTTTGTTGCTGAATTACAACCTTCCACTGCTTCCTTTCACGTTGCAAACACATTAGGTTTGTTGTTTTGTTTTGGTTGGGTTGGGTTTGGTTTAGTTTTGTTTTGTTTCGTTCTCCTTTAGTCAAATCCTCTAAAACGCTTCTTCCCCTATTCATCATGGAGCCAAACGTTGGGCAGTGAGAAAGAAATGCTGGATCGAGGCCAACTAAACAAATGCTCTCAGTCACCTGTTAAGAAGTGATTTATCTTGCCAGAGCTCTGCTTTATGGAGTCCAACACAAATGCAGGCTCAAAGAACAAAATCAGTGTCCCAAAGACCCTGATAACACCAGCAAGGCTGAACAGCTGGGAGGGGGAAACCTGCTTTTAATGGAGTTTCTGCCTTAGAGCTGCTCAAATGGGATTTCTCTCTAGGATTAGTTAGTTAGTTAGTTAGTTAGTTAGTTAGTTAGTTAGTTAGTTATTTTTACTTCCATGGAAAATGGGCAGGCTGTCAGCCTGAAGGAAAGCAGACAGCCCTCATGCTGAGCCTCCAGTGATGGCTTTTAAACTGTGTGCTGTGCTTCAGCCACTGTGCCAGTTTCAGGAGCAATGCCCACTGGCTGCTGTCAGCACATGGGGGAGGTATTCTTCCCAGAGCACTTAGACAACCAAATTTATGCATGAGAAAGTTCTCATATCCTATCTTGATTCTTCTGAGAGAACACAAAGCTTGCTGCCCAGGGTGTGGGGGCCTTCTCCTGGGTTGGAAGGGTTTTTTTGTGTGTGTGTGTTGTTTTGTTTTGTTTCTAATTCCTTGTACAATAGGCTTCTGTCAAGGCTTCTGGAGAAGACCTTCAGCATCTTTTGATGTTGGGAGCATGATAACAATTTATAACAGCCACTGGCTTGACCACATGGGGAGGGGGTGGGAGGTGGGGGTGGAATATTCACCCTGCCAGACTATATAGAAGTGTTTTAAGCATGGCAGCTCGGTCTACACAAGATCCCAACCACAGTGTATCCCCCACCGCTTCCTAACTATGGAAGAAGCCTGGGGAGCTCAGCTGGTGTGGTAGTTTGTGTGCCTTTAAAATTTCAACCCATCACAGCTGGCTAGCTTGGTTTACATCAAATGCATGCCCCAAAATCAGGTGAGGTATGTCTGGGGTTTGGTGCCTCATTGTCAGGCACCTGCCAGAAATCAGGTGCAGATGCATCCACTGGTCTGCTTCCTGAACTAGTTTTTCTGTTAAGCCTAGGAAAACCAAACCAAACCAAACCAACCAAACTGAAAAAAAAAACCAACCAAAAAACCCACCAACAACAAAAGACTTCCTGAAAAAAGAGCAGCACAGAGGAGAGGGACCTGAATGTCCTGGTGGACAGAAGGATGGCCATGAGCCAGCAATGTGCCTTGGGGCCAAGACAGGCAATGGTATCCTGGGGTGGATTAGAAGGGCTGTGGTCAGGAGGTCGAGAGAGGTTCTCCTCCCTCTCTACTCTGCCCTGCTGAGGCCACATCTGGAATATTGAGTCCAGTTCTGGGTCCCTCAGTTCCAGAAGGACCTCAGGGAACTGCTTGAAAGAGTCCAGCGCAGAGCTACAAAGATGCTGAAGGCAGTGGAACAGCTCCCTGCTGAGGACAGGTTGAGCGAGCTGGGGCTCTTCAGCTTGGAGCAGAGGAGCCTGAGAGGTGACTTCATTAATGTTTATAAAGATGTGCAGGGCAGTGCCAGAAGAACAGAGCCAGGCTCTGCTCAGTGATGTCCAATGACAAGACAAGGAGCAATGGGTACAAGCTGGAGCAGAGAAGGTTCCATGGGAACATAATGAAGAACTCTTTCATGGTGAGGGTGACAAAGCACTGAAGGAGGCTGCCCAGAGAGGTTGTGGAGTCTCCTTCAACGGAGACATTCAAAACCCACCTGGACACATTCCTGTGTGACTTGCCCTAGGTGCAGGGGCTTGTTGGTAATTCTTGCTTTGATTTTCAGTGCAGTTTTGGCACTTGGCTCCTTCTCACAGCACTTGTTACCTGCACACCATGGTTTCCATCAGCTGTAACCATGCTGGATGCATATGTGACTGCAGGCTCTGTTACAGCTCTCAGCAGTGCTCTGGGCTGTGATCTCGAGTCATTTGAACCCACCAAAAGAACCCTGAGCAAACAGCTTCCAGCTTCCTTCCAAGAGTTCTGCTCAGGGAACACCTGTGGGAAGCAGATGCTGCTCAGAAGAGTCCTATCAATCACAGTGCTGCACGCTTTCACACCGCTGTGCTTTCAAGATGTGCAAGGCTGGGTCTGTTTGAAGGGAAATGTGCTGTCTGCCTCACGTCTGAGATCATCACTGAGGTGAAAGGAGAGCTCCCTGAAGAGCTGGATGGATGCCAGACCTCCTTACTCCAGGAACTGCTTTATGGTTTTTTGAATGCTTTTTCCCTTTCTAACATTATTCAGCAAAATCTGTTGGACTGCCCTGGCTTTCCCCTGCTCCTCTGCCAGCAAAGCCAACGTGTTCAGAGCCAGCCAGTATGGGCAGAGAGGAGCAGAGGTGCTGGGGACAGTGGGTGTCCCTGGACTGGCAGGGGGCAGGCATGTTATGCAACAGGTACCCAAGGTGCTGGCTGCTGCTGCTGTGCCCATCACCTCCACAACAAGCTAGTGGCTCTTGCTCCTCTGGGCCATAGGATGACAGAGGTTTAGGTCTTGGTGAGTCCCAAGGGATTCCAGCTCAGAGCTTATTGCTCTCTACAACTCCCTGAAGGGAGGTTGCAGCCAGGTGGGCTTGGTCTCTTCTGCCAGGCAACCAGCACCAGAACAAAAGGAGACAGTCTCAAGCTGTGCCAGGGGAGGTTCAGGCTGGATGTTAGGAAGAAGTTCTTCCCAGCAAGAGAGATTGGCCATTGGAATGTGTTGCCCAGGGAGGTGGTGGAGTCACCATCACTGGAAGTGTTTAAGAAGAGCCTGGCTGAGGCACTTGGTGCCATGGTTTAGTTGATGGTGTTGGGTGATAGGTTGGACTTGATGATCTCAAAGGTCTTTTCCAATCTGGTTAATTCTATTCTATTCTATTCTATTCTATTCTATTCTATTCTATTCTATTCTATTCTATTCTATTCTATTCTATTCTACTCTATTCTATTCTACTCTATTCTATTCTCTCATGTTGGGGGACCCTGAGAAAGCAGAGCCAGGGGCTTTTGTCTGGAGAAAGGTGCAGCAGAAAGCCTGGGAGGGAGAGCCAAAACCCAGCTTTGTGGCCTGTTAGTTCAGGATCCAAGCCAACATCTGAGGATCCTGCAGAAATCCCAGGATGCCCAGGTCCTTTGGAGAATCATACAATGGTTTGGATTGGAAGGGACCTTAAAGATCACCTCGTTCCAATCCCTCTGCCATGGGCAGGAACATCTGCTAGAAGCTCTCCTCTTTCTTTGGCAACAAAAGTCTCTGAATTTAAAACTGTTTAGATACTGTGTGGTTGCAAGTTACTGTTTGAGGGGAGAAGAGACACAGGAGTTTTGATTTTTGTTTTGAAGGATCTACCTGAAATCTACCTGAAATAAATTACTGTGGAGAACCTTTGAAAGGATGAGAGTGCTGGTGGTCCCCACACAAAGGCACAAGGAAGTCCAATGCTTCAGCCAGACATACAATCATGGAATCATAGAATTGTCAGGGTTGGCAGGGACCTCAAGGATCAGCCAGTTCCAACCCCCTGCCATGGGCAGGGATCCCTTACTCTACAGCAGGTTGCTCACAGCCAAATTCAGCCTGGCCTTAAAAACCTCCAGGGATGAGGCTTCCACCACCTCCCTGGGCAATATACTGATACACTACAGAAAAGACATTGAGGTGCTGGAGGGTGACCTGAGAAGGGTCTGGAGAACAGGGCTGGTGAGGAGCAGCTGAGGAAACTGAGCTTGTTCAGTCTGGAGAAGAAGAGGTTGAGGGGAGACCTCATTGCTCTCTACAGCTCCCTGAAAGGAGGTTGCAGTGAGGTGGGGGCTGGTCTCTTCTCCCTAGTCTCAGGTGATAGAATGATAGGAAACAGCCTGAAATTGTGCCGAGGAGGGTTAGGTTGGAGATGAGGAGAAATTTCCCTGCTGCAAGAGTGGTCAGGGCTTGGCACAGGCTGCCCAGGGAGGTGGTGGAGTCCCCATCCCTGAAGGTGTTCCAGAAACCTGTGGCCATGGCACTCTGGGGCACGGTTTGATGGCCACGGTGGCGTTTGGTTACTGCTTGGGCTCAATGATCTTAGAGGTCTTCTCCAACAGAACCATTCTATGATTCCCTGATGTGAATCACTGCTTTTGCTCACTGTGCTTGGAAGCCAGGGCACCACACTGCACACCTGGACCAGCACCAGACTCAAGACCATCTCTGCTCGTTTTCAGACCCCCCTTTGCCGTGGTGTGGACGCTGGGACCCCTGTACCTACCACGTGGAAAACACCAGCTGCCTTCACAGGCTTGAATCCAGCGACAGGGACGCAGTGGTCGGCGTGGCCGTTGCAGAAGCAGCTGCCCTTCACCATGAAGTCGTAGATGGCGTAGTGCAGGGGCACTGGGGGCTGCAGGGGCCGCAGGGCAGGGCTGGCAGGCAGGCAGGGGCAGCCCTGCGGCTCCAGCAGCCGCACTCTCAGGTTGGTGATCTTCAGCTGTGCCTGGGCTTCAGCACTGTAGGGGTCCTCCACGGCGTGAGGTGGTGACAGGGCTCGATAGATGACCTGGGCAGGGAAATGCAGCAAGGGAAATTGTGAGAGAGAAATTCTTTCCAGTGAGGGTGGGGAGACACTGGAACAGGTTGTCCAGGGAGATTGGGGATGCCTCCTCCCTGGAGGTGTTCAAGGCCGGGTTGGATGTGAGGAGGACGTGAGGAGGAAGTTCTTCCCCATGAGAGTGGTGAAGCCCTGGAATGGGTTGTCCAGGGAGGTGGTTGGGGCCCCATCCCTGGAGGTGTTTAAGCCCAGGCTGGATGAGGCTCTGGCCAGCCTGATCTAGTGTGGGGTGTCCCTGCCCATGGCAGGGGGATTGGAACTAGATGATCCTTGTGGTCCCTTCCAACCCTGACTGATACTATGATGAGTCCTTGAGCAACCTGGGCTGGTGGGAGGTGTCCCTGCCCAAGGCAGGGGGTTGGAACTGGATGATCTTCAAGGTCCCTTCCAACTTAAACCATTCTATGAATCTGTGACCAAGTGACATTTCTCCATTAACTGGAAGCAGAGTTGGTGGCAGTGGCCTGCAGCGTGTCCCAGTGCAGGGACCAGTCCATGCTGAGCTGGGGCACCCTTGGTTCATTTCCCTCTCCTAGAAGGGGTGGTTTTTGATTTGTTTTCTTCCAAGAAATAAAGCTCAGACTTCCAAACATTTGGCTCCTATCAGTGCCAGGCTGCTTTCTAGTGGAAAAGTAATTAGGTGTAGCAATTAGTGACAGCAAGCTGATACTGGAGAAAACTGAGATAAGCAAGAAAGAGAAGTGGAGGGCTTCTGAAGTGTCAACAAATACTTATCAGCCAGTCTTTATTTTAATTTCAGCCTTATTGAACAGGTAAATATTGGCTTAAGCTGGAAACTGAGAGCAGTAGATAAAAATCTGCTCTTGAAGTAGATTTTTATCTCTCTTGAAGAGGTATCTTTCTTGAAGAGGTTTATTTTAAAGCTGTTGGGCTGCAGTGAGACACCAGAGCCAACAGAGACCTTGTAGAACTGCCTGTGGAATAAAATGACACATTTCTGACACCTGAATTAGTCACCAGTACAGCCAGCTTACAGTGACACTTTCCAAACAGTTCAACAGTGCCCCTGTATCAGCACTGGTGAGGCTGCAGCTCCAATGATGGGTTCAGCTTTGGGTCCCTCACTCCAAGAAGGACACTGAGGGGCTGCAGAGTGTCCAGAGAAGGGCAATCAAGCTGATGAAGGGTCTGGAGAATAGAGGTGGTGAGGAGTAGCTTAGGGAACTGGGGGTGTTTAGTGTGAAGAGGAGGCTGAGGGGAGACCTCATTGCTCTCTACAGCTCCCTGAAAGGAGGTTGGAGCAAAGTGGGGGTGGTGTTGAACACCTGGAGGTGGATGAGGCCTTGAGCAACCTGGGCTAGTGGAAGGTGTCCCTGCCCATGGCAGGGGTTGGAACTGGATGATCCTTAAGGTGTCTTCCAACACAAAGCATTCTATGAATCCTGCCAGCGCTGCTTACAGCGATCACAGCCCCCTCCCTAAAGCCACTCCCTCTGAGGGCTGCAGCTGATACAGCTGATGAAGGCTTCCCTTTTATTTCACCAGGACTCAGGGATTCTAGAAAGAATGAGCCCAGCAGTGCCAGCTTGCCTGTCTGCAGGCTTTGCTTGCTGGCTGCCACCTCTGCCAGCCCCACCACTGCTGGCATTGCTCTTGGCCAGGACCTGGCTTTTCTCCAGAGCTGCCAGGATCCAGCCAGAGGAAGCTTTGTCCTGGCCTGGAAGGAGATTTAGAGCTCATTTTGGAGCTGAATGGTGGCAGTGTGCTTTTGCACAGCCTGTCAGCCTGCCAAGCATGGTCACAAGCAGCACACTGGTGACAGCGGGGCTTGGGCTTGCTGGTGCCAGGTGTTGCACACTGGCAAGCACATTGAGACTGCAGCCCCATGCTGCCACCCTGCAAACCCTCCCTCCCAAAGGTATTCTAGCATCTCCTGCCAAAAAGACATCAATAAGGGGGAAGGTTAACCAGGGGAGGTGGTCAGGGAGCAGGGCTGGTGACCAATATGCCCCTTGAACAGCAGTGTGGAGTCTAACAAATCCCCACACATTCCAGGAGGTTTTTCCCCCTCCACCTCTCTTTCAGGTACATACAAAGATTTTTTTTTTTTTCATTTTTTTCCTGCATCCCTAAAATAAAAATACCAAGCAGATATGGCTAGAAACCCAAGTGAAGCCAACTGTCACAACCTGCACCTAAACCTCCCTAAGGTTTGTTATTTATCCAAATTTAAGCCAGAGAATCAGGGAATCACAGAGTGGGAGAGGTGGAAAAGGACCTCTGGAGATCATTGAGTCCAACCCCCTGCCAAAGCTAGGGCAGGCCACACAGGAACTTGTCCAGGTGGGTTTGGTTAAGTCTCTGTCAATGTCATTCTGATCACATTTACTTGTTATGGGCTTTGTGAACACAAGATGCTTTCAGAGATGGAAAGAAACTGCCATGGGGAACATCCAAACTGGAGACATCCAGTTCATAGAATCACAGAATCACAGAATGCTCTGGGTTGGAAACAACATCCAAAAAGCTGACCTTGACTGTCTCCAGGGATGGAGCTCCAACCACCACCCTGGGCAACCTGTTCCAGTGCTCCACCACCATCATGGTACAGGACTTGTTCCTAACATCCAGCCTAAATCTCCTCTCCTCTAACTTCAAACCATTGCCCCTCATCCTATCACTCCAGGCCCTCTGCAGCCTTCTTGTAGCCCCCTCAGGTAGTGAAAGGCTGCTATTAGATCTCCCTGGAGCCTTTTCTCCAGGCTGAACACCCCCAGCTCCCTCAGCCTGTCCTTGTAGCAGAGGCGCTCCTTGGATCCTGTCTGTGGCCTCCTCTGGAACCACTCCATCAGGTCTTGTGCTGAGGGCTCTGGATGGAGAATGCCAGGCTGAGAATGTTCAGTCAAAACTGGCACTTTGGATTTGTTGCTGTCCCATGAAGTTGTCCCAGAGACTACTTTGCTCATCCTGATTCAGATGAGAGCAGTGAAGGAAATCAGAGCAATTTCTGCTCAATCCATCTGCAGACTTTGCTCCATGGTTTCCAGTTTTGCTTGTTTGTCTGGCCTCACTTAATGCACCTGACTGCTGCTTGCAGCTCTAGCAAAGGCAGTCACAGCAAGGGAGTCAATAACCCTTGAGTGCCTTCCCATGGAGAGAGTTAAACCTTGTCTGTGTGGAATTCAGGGGGAGTTGTGCTGCTGATTCCAGTGGAGCCAGGATTCCCAAATGTTGCAAACATTTCTACTTGGAAACAGTGATGCTAAACATGAGCCCTCTCTGTAATTCCCAGGGGCTGTCCTGTATCACTCCCACTGTGCCCAGCAGCCCCACAGCTGTGCTGCACCCTGCAGCAGTGCCAGGGAACAGGGCAAGCCTGGTCTTGGCACTGCCAGCACAGTGAATGTCCTCATCCCTCTGTCCCAGACGTTAGTGGCTCTGCTTTGGAGTAGAATAACAAACCAGGCATTCTAACATGCAGGACCCCAGACAAACAGCAATTGTCTGCTGGGCAGATTGGGTTGAGTTGGAGTCACTGAGGTCAAGGATGTGTTTCCCAGCAGGACTTCCCTGTTCAGTCATCAACCTCTCTGATTTCTCCCAGGCTCTCTCAGGAGTCAGCACATCACTGGGGCTCCACCAACCCCATAAAGCTGTTATGGGTCTGCACCCCTGTGCTGCCTAGCACCCCACGGCCACCTACAGACACACAGATGGCAGCTTTCATAGTATGGCAGAATTGTTTTGGTTGGAAAGGTCTCTTAGATCATCAAGTCCAGCCATCAACCTAAGACCACCTGGCCAGGAAACCATGTCCCAAAGTGCCACGTCCTCATGTTTCTTGAACACCTCCAGGGATGGTGACTCCAGCACCCCCCTGTGCATCCTGAGAACGCTCTGTGAAGAGCTTTTCCTAATATCCATGAGCAGCTCTTGCAGCTCTTGCTCTGTCAACTTTTGAGGGTGTCAGGGAGTGATAGGACTGGGGGGAATGGAACAAAACTAGAAATGGGTAGATTCAGATTGGATGTTGGGAAGAAATTCTTCCCCATGAGGGTGTTGAAAGCCTGGCACAGGTTGCCCAGGGAGGTGGTGGAAGCCTCATGCCTGGAGGTTTTTGCAGCCAGGCTGGATGTGGCTGTGAGCAACCTGCTGTAGTGTGAGGTGTCCCTGGCCATGGCAGGGGGTTGGAACTGGCTGCTCCTTGAGGTCCCTTCCAACCCTGACGATTCTACGATTCTATTCTATGATGCTGTGATTACTGGATACATCTTTTTTGCCTTAGCTTCTTGCCATTGCAGAGAGGCAGTCCTGCAGCTGAGTGCATGAACCCAGCAGCAGCAGCCATGGACACGGTGCACGCCAGTGACCGCCTGCTCCACAGTGACCTCGACTTATAAATACATGGAAGTCCCTCGCCAGAAGCACCCCAGCCTGTTTACGTGCCACCGGCTATGAAAGGACATCTTTATATATATCTCTCCACAGTGGGAAGGAAAATGCTAATGAATGATGCTGAGAGCAACAAAACAGGCTCTGCAGTCAGAAAGCCGCTTGAGGAAGTCAACCAAAAAACTCAAGGAAAGGTTTGCCACCAGCAAAAGCTTCTCCAGGAGTCCCGGGCGCATCGCTGACTGCTGCAGCCTCCCCCCGCCCCAGCTGCAAGGGCCTGGACCTCTGTCAAGAGGCAAATCTCCACAGGGATAAAATGAGGCCCTCTGGGATGCTCACAACATTGGACAAACATGTGATCCACAGAAAGCTTCCTCCTCACGGGATCATAGGATGCTAGGGGTTGGAAGGGATCCTCGAAGCATCCAACCCCACTGCCAGAGCAGGAGCATAGAATCCGGCACAGGTCACTCCAGAGAAGAAGACTCCACCACCTCCCTGGGCAGCACATTCCATTGCCTGATCACTCTTTCTGGGAAGAATTTCTTCCTAACATCCATCCTAAACCTCCCCTGGCACAGTTTGAGACTGTCCTCTCCTGTCACTGCCTGGGAGAAGAGAACAACCCCCACCTGGTTACAACCACAGAACCACAGAATCAACCAGGTTGGAAAAGACCTCAGAGATCATCAAGTCCAACCCATTAGCTAATACCTAACACCTCCTGACAACTAAACCATGGCTTCAAGTGCCACATCCAATCTGTTTTCGAACACCTCCAGGGATGGTGACTCCACCACCTCCCTGGGCAGCACATTCCAATGGCCAATTATTCTTTCTGAGAAGAACTTTCTCCTCACCTCCAGCCTAAAACAACCTCCCTTCAGGTAGCTGTAGACAGCAATAAGGTCTCCCCTGAGCCTCCTCTTCTCCAGGCTAAACAACCCCAGCCCTTTTCCCTACCTGTTGTGTGTATGGAAGGCCAAGATAACCTGGAGCTTCCTCCAAAGAGCCAGACAGAGAGCTGGACTTGCCTGCTCGTAGGCAGGGCTGTAAGGAAAGCTGTCTCACTCCCCAGAGCTGCAGAATAAGCCCTTTGACAGCTTCTGAGCACGAAGCACCACTGCAAAAGCCTGCAAAAGGCAGCAGGTTAAGCATTTCAGGAGCTGCAGCAGTACCAAGGACCCGAAGGGATTTCTTTCAGCCTAAGAGTAACTTGATTTCATGGAATATTTTGTTTTGCATCTGCTCTTATCTCCAACGACAAGGGTCTGTGTCTGAAAAGGTTTTGCGTCTTTTGTGTCTATTTGTGTCCTGCTGGCTGCTTAAACCACCCAGCTACCAGGAGCTACATTTAATTTGGGGGAAAAAGAACAACCTGTCTGAATTGTGTGTAAATGCACACTGTCCAGAAAGGCCATGAGAAACAGCACCCTCCCCTCCCCCTCCTTCGGAACCCCTTCGGTGCCCACAGCACTGAGGGCTGCTGCAGAGACCGGTGACAGAGAGCCAGGGGCAGGCTCTGTCTAGTAAGTTTGTTGCAGACATTAACTTCTTTTCTTCCTGGAAATGTTGCCCAGGGAGAGTTTGAGGACTTCCCCATTTGTGCAGGATCTGAAGGTTGGTAGACTCGGGGTATCTCACGGCGACAGCCATTGTGCCTGGTGATTAATCTTCAGATTAAGTCCCCGTGAGCTTTTGATCCAAACCCTTCTGAGATGTGTCAGCTCCCTGCTTTAGGTTACACACTTCCCATGTCACCAGCTGTACCCAGGAATCCCAAAGAGGAACATGGCAGTTCCAGCCTGCCAGCCAGCAAACTGAGAGCTGAATTAGTGAGTCAGTCCTCCCTTCCTGCCCAAAAGGAGCTGTGAAATGAAGCAGTGGGGTGCAGTGCCTGAAGAGGGGCTCTGGCTGCACCACTGAAATCCTGGGGCACTTTTCTCAAGGGAAGCAATAGTCCCCACTGACAGGGCCAGACGCCAATTTAGAGCATTAAATCCTGCCTCCCCAGATTCCTCTTGTTTCACGTGAGTACAGCGCTCTTGTTTCATGTGGGTACAGTGCTCTTCACTTCCTACATAAGAAGTTTGGAAAGGGTCTCCTGGAGCACTGGGACCCGTTCCCTCCTGCTGTTGGCAGCCCACAATATAGTCCCTTTGACAGGCTGGTCAAGCTCTCTCTGAGGAATAATTTGTTTTACCCATAGTTGGAGGCCAACCCAGAAGCCCTGATCCTCGGTGGTTAGAAACTTGCTGCTCTGCACGGGGCACCGCCGATACGCGCCGTTAAACACTGGCTGTGCTCCATCCCAGAGGTGGCTGCATTTCAAGAGCTGGCCAAGCAGAGGACCAACCTCCAAGTGCCAAAAGCACTGGAAAAGCCAGGGAGAAAAGGAGACAATGAGACCTTCCTGTGGGCTAGCTGCAGCGGGGTGAATCATGTAGAGGGCCAATGGGCAGCTTGGAGAAGTGTTTTGCTCCTCACATGCCCTGGGCATGATGACCTTTGAGGGTCCCCTCCAACCTGACTTCATCTCATTAACAATTCCCCTAGAAATCATTATTCATGTGCTTAGGAACTAATGGCCCCCAAGGTTTGCTCAATTCACTGATGCAATGCAAAGAGCTGGGCTGGGTCTGGCTGCCACCCTCATCATCCCTGGCCCAAAGCTGAACGGACTCCCCTTTGCATGTGGTGCTCCTGCACAAAGCCTGGCAATTCCCATTTCCCCAGAGACAGAATGATCAGGAAGATGCTGTTAAAGAGTTGTTGTTAGGTTTTTTTTCCCTACAAAATGCACTTCTACAAAGTGTAGAGATGGGACTTGAAAACATATTTCCCTAGCCATGTCCTCACATGTCCTGAGCACTGCTGAACACCAGCCAGGATCTTTCTTTCTTTCCTTCTCACCAGCTTGGGTCTTTGATTCATCTCTCTGTGCAGACATTAGTGGCACAGGGTGATTAGAAAAGCCATTTGCAGCCCTCTAATGGGCTGAGATCCCAAGGGGTTTGAGGTTATGCTTGCATATTTGCCTAGGTTCTTTGTGGAGTCCCAAGCCCTGCAAATGTCTGACCTCCAATCTCCTGTGATCCATGAGATCCTTGAAGGATCTCAGAGCAATGAAGATGTAGCATCAGTTAAGGACATCAATGATAAGCTTAAAAATCAAGCTTAGATAGGTGAGAAAAATAAAGGGGCAAAAAAACTTTTTAGGCTTCAAAGAGTGTTTCTACAACCCAAAATTAGAGCTCCAAATGAAAATCACTGAGCATCATTAAATCCTGTTTGTGTCTGCAAGTGCTACAACTCCTCACTGTCCAGCAGGGCCAGGCTTGTGAGAAGCAGGACACAATTCTTCTCTGCACAGCTCATTTCTGGTAGAATCAGTAGGATTGATGTTAAAGAGGGGGGCAGGCTGCTCGCAGCAACAGTTCAAGGCAAAGCACTTGAAGACTTTTCTGCTCCAGAGGGCACCTGAGATCAATAAAAATGCTCAGTTATACACACAGCCCACAGCAAAACAGTGGCATGTGGTGTTTCACAAGTTAAAAGCATGCTAGGCTTGGTTGCTGGAATATAGTCAGGCTGCAAATAGGTCTCTCCTATTCATAGCAAACAGCAACAATAGCTGAGGTCTCCATATGATTTATTAGCAGTATTCTGAAGAGATGAACACTCAAATAAGTTACCAATTTACTAAAATCTTGTCGAGGGGACTCTGCTTCAGTAAGTCCTTTTATCCTGGAGCTTGTCTAAATGGGGACACTCAGGCGAGCTAATCTGAATTGACCACAGATGGGGATGTAAAGTGAGTGAGATAATTGCATTGCAGAGTGGACAGTCAGCCTGCCTCACGGGGAAGGAATTAACATCTGCTCAGGGCCCCTGGGGGATGAGCCCCAAACTGTGGTCTCTGGCCAAGGATAACTGGAAGATTAGAGTGGAAAAGAAGAAATATTAACCTGAGCTGAGCTGTGGGAGGGAAGGAAGATTGGCTTTTGTGCATACTGATACCATTCGGCCTTTCTGTCTGAGCGTGGAGCCAAAAGAGTTTACTTCTGCAGCTTGTTTACTTAGATCAGATGATGTTTCCCCTGCAATCATCTGGCTGAAGGGTCACACCCTGGAAAAGTGGGAATACTCTGGATTCGTAGCACACTTGTGTGATCCAGCCTAAAATTTGGCTCTAGCCTCTCTTAAAGCACTGGTGATGTAAGGCCAGCATTTAGAGGTTTCTGCCTGTGCAGAAGAAACTGCTGCTATGAAACTATTAACTTACTAAACTCAGCACAAGGAAAGCCTTTAGTGACCCCTCTGCATGCAGCTGATCCCAAATGATTCCCTGACAAGGAAGGAGTTTTCTGTCTCCTTCACAGTGCTGCAAACCTAACCTCTCAAACTGGCACAGGCTTGAAGCTTGATGGAAGTACAGGCAGGCTGTGCTGAGGTTTCCTCCTCCTTCCCATCTCTCTTTCACCCAAACTGCACAGGCTCCATGGTGGGGAACAGCTTGGCCCTAGCTGCTGAACTGGGAGAGGTCCTGGAAGCAGTGCCAGCCTGTGGGTGGATTTCTGAACAGGAAGCAGGGAGCAGGATGTGGGCACCTGCCATCTGCCTCTTTTCCTCTGCTCCCTGCTGAGGAGGGGCTCAGTTGTTTTGTTTAGCTCCTGGACTGTTGCAGAGAAGTTGCAGCTTTCCTGGCTGCTGAAAGGATACTGCTTTGCATGAGGTCAGACCACAGCCAGGCTGGTCTGGCATGGGACTCAGCTCAACAAAGCCTCTGAGCATGTGCTGACCTGTCAGCTCAAGCTTACTTCCACTGAGAAAGACTTTAAGAGCAAACCTAGGGCTTTGGTGCAGTGTTCCTGACACCAGTGCTGTGCCATGCAGCCTCCAGCCTCTTTCCTCTGCAGTCCTGCTCAGATCTGTTCTTGCCCTCCTAATCTCACCACCGGGCTGTTGATCTTCCAGCTCATACGTGCTTCAAGGTGGAGGACTGAGATGAATCCAAAGCAGAGGATAACCAGAGCCTGCTGGTTTTGCAGCATCAGGGAGAGGCAGCAAAGAACAGCACATACCTGCCATGTCCCTCCCCATCAGCAGACCTGGCACCTGGCTCCCAGCACTGTGGAGACAGCCAGCTTGGATGACTGCAGCACGGTGCTGCTCTCCGAGCACAGATCGCTCTCCCAGTGCTCTCCGCTACCCTGGTCCCACCACCACCAATGGAAGCTCAGAGCTGCTCTGCTGCAGAAGATGGAAAGAGCAGCTTCAGCACCCCTCATTTCTCCCCCAGCACTGAGCTCTGGGTCTTTGAGACAAACCCAGAGGCTTGGCGGCTTGCTTTCCGTGCTACCATAAATCTCCTCAAGGTCAACATCGCAGCAAGTTGGGATGAGGGAGGATATTTGCCATGAGAGTTGAGCCAGGCATCTAAGGAATGACTCCAGAGGAAGAGGGCAGAAGAAATGCAAAAAGCCTGACCTTCCTGCTCTACAAAAACTGAAGCAGATACACCCTTGCTCCAAACTAACATGGGTGATTAATAACAAAGAGGCCATAAGCCCCTGAGTACTACAAGCTTCTGCATACTACCCCCTTGAAACAGGGCTGGCAGGCACCGTCATGATCAGAAACAGTGGTGGATCAGTACCACCTGCTCTTTGCAGAGGGCTAAAACCAGAAACCACCAGCCCAACCAGCCACAGCTCTGTGCCAAGCTCTGGTGCTGCTTAGGGTGGATCTCCATCTCCTAAGGCCTCCACTGAGCTTTGCACCTTGCTCTTCCCAGGGGACGGTCACCATCCCTTGAGGTGTTCATGAAATGTGGGTCCTTGAGCAACCTGGTCTGGTGGAAAGGGTCCCTGCTCATGGCAGGGGGTTGGTACTGGATGATCTTTTAAGATTCTTCCCAACACAAACCATTCTATGATCCTATGGCACTTCAGGACACGGTTTTATGGCCATGGTGATCATAGCTTGATGGTTGCACTCATTCATCTTCGAGGTCTTTTCCAACCAAACCAACTCTATGCTTCTGTGACAGGTGGCAGTGACCAAGCTGCCAGCAGTGTACAGAGGTCCCAACACCCTGCAACCCCCTGCAAGCCCTCACTCCTCTGTGCCTAGAAATGCAGGTGGGGCTTTGAAATGTTTGAAGTGGGGGAAACTGCAGGCAGATGGTGCAGCACACAGTTTGGGTCATGGGTTACAGTTGTTATACCACAGCTAAAAATACAGTAAAATAAAACAAACCCTCTAAAAATGTAACCAAGACATCCAGTAGCACTTGCAGAATTTATGCTCATGCTCTTAAAGAGAACTGTGGCAGCTCAGCTGCAGTTAAACAATCCCCTTCAGACCTGGACACTTCAGATGAGGACTTCTTTGAAACCACCGTTTCAAGGGGAATTACTGTTTCCATATGTCTGAAATTAGGTGCTGCCAGAAGTGGGAGTAAAGCACAACATAACTGCAAACAGAACACAAAACTCTGCTGTTTCTTTAGGTGAGATACATGTTGCTATTGGCAGTTACAAGTAATTGCTGGAATGTGGCACCCTGTAATAAATTAAACGTGATATTTGCTAAGCATGCAGGCTTGCCATCTGGTCACCAGAAAGCTGCTGTTACTGCTGTTGCAGGTAAAAATGGTGTTTAAGAGCAGGGAGTTGGAGTCAAAACTTAGAAGCTCCAGCCCTTTGGTCTCAACATTTGTTTAAAACCTGGAATAAATAAATGACTCTGACTTTTACAGCACTGTTGCAGTAACACAGACTGAAGCCATGCCAGAAGAGGTCCCAAAGGAGCAAGCCTGGCAACAGCTTGGTTTTGCAGCATGCTACTGCAGATGCACCAACCACCACCAAATTCCTTTTCCTCTTGCGACAGGCACTGCTGCCTGCACACAAATCCTTGATCCTGCTGGCCCCATCCATTGCACCAAACTGCGGAGGAGCCAGCCCGAGGCTGGTATCTGCACAGGTTCTCACCAGGCATGGTCCTCAACCTGCTGCGAAGGAACTCCACTGGGTGACTGCAGTGAGAACTACACTGGGGTGCTGCCTACACAGGACTCAGTACAAACAAGGCAAATAGTGCCCCAAGTGATGCCCTGGGTTCCTCATCCCTCAGAAAGATCCCTAGGAAAGCTGAAAGAGAAGAGCACCAGTTGGAATCTGCTCAAGGAGGTGGTGTGGGAGTGGCCCTGATGGAGCTAAGTAATGGATGGACTTGATGATCTTAAAGGTCTTTTCCAGCTGTGGTGATGATGCTGTGAATACCCCAGACACATCCCATGGGCTGGCCCAAGAGCTACAGATTTCAGTCCCTTCCCTGTGTCACAAGCTGGCACAGTCTCATGATTCAGGTGGTGAGACACAGAGGCTGGCAGAGAAATTCCCACTTGTGGACATCCCTTCTTTCTTTAGCAGATCCCACTTTGTAATTACCCCTGAATCAGAACCACACCACGGGTTGGGTTGGAAGTCCAACCTCTGCCATGGGCAGGGAAACCTTCCACTAGACCAGGTTGATCAAAGCCTCACCTAACCTGACCTTGAATACGCATTTGCATTAGGCAGCTAACAGATCATGTAGGAGGCAGCATAGATCATGCAGGAGGTAGATGGATCATGCAGGAGGTAGCATGGATCATGCAGGAGGTAGCATGGGTCATGTAGAAGATAGCATAGATGATGTAGAAGATATCGTAGATCATGCAGGAGGTAGCATAGATCATGCAGGAGGTAGCATGGATCATGCAGGAGGTAGCATGGATCATGCAGGAGGTAGCATGGGTCATGTAGAAGATAGCATAGATGATGTAGAAGATATCGTAGATCATGCAGGAGGTAGCATAGATCATGCAGAAGGTAGCATGGATCATGCAGGAGATAGCATGGATCATGCAGGAGGTAGCATGGGTCATGCAGGAGGTAGCATGGGTCATGCAGGAGGTAGCATGGGTCATGCAGGAGGTAGCATGGATCATGTAGAAGGTAGCATGGCTCATATAGAAGCTGTTGTAGCTAATGAATGCACTAAATAGTGACAAGGACATCTAGGAGGAAGGTATCGTAAGATCTGTCCTTACAGAAAATCCACATATAAATGAAATTGTGCCAGGAAAGGGTTAGGTTGGAGATGAGGAAAGAATTCTTTCCTGGAAGAGGGGTCAGGGATTGGCACAGGCTGCCCAGGGAGACGGTGGAGTCCCCATCCCCGGAGGTGTTCAAGAAACCTGTGGCCATGGCACTGCGGGCCACGGTTTCATGGCCACGCTGGTGTTAGGTTGGCGGTTGGACTGGATGATCTTAGAGGTCTTTCCCAACCGGAACGATTCTGCCCTTGTGATCAGATTTGCTCCTTTCCGTGCGTTAGGTCAGAGCGAGGTTTGGATGCCGCTTTCAAGCGCGCTCGTTCCATCGAGCCACTAGAGGGAGCCACTAGAGGCCGAGAGCTGCTCGCTCCGGACACCCTCCTGAGGAGTACCCCACGGCTCCCGGGGGAGGGTCTGCACCACCAGGGCAGACTTAGGCACCAAAGAGTCTATAGAGTTCTATTGGTAGCACTTCCAAGTGCATGACTTCTTCTCTGCTGGTTCTGGAAATCGTTTTTCACATCTATTTTTTTTTCTCTTAGCAAATGTGATGTTTTCCTTCTTTTATCTTCTTCCTTTTTTTTCCATGCTCATTCACCAGAGAATAATTATGCACAGAGGAAAGAAAAAAATTGCTCCTTAATTACCTGGCCAGTATGGGTGGTGGGAACAATCCAAAGTGTGGTCAGTGAAGGGCTGTATACTTATTTCTCAGTGAAGGCAGTGAATCTGGTGACCATTGGTTTTAATACAGTTGCATTTGGGTCAAAACTGGACCAGTCTGCATCACCCTAAAACTACATGGCTGCAGGGACTGGAGAGGACCATCAAGAGTGATGTTCCCTTTGGCTTTCCCAAGGAATCAGCAGCATCTGACTGCTTTATCTCTCCTCTCTAGTATCAGGTGACAGGACAAGAGGAAATGGCCTGAAATTGTGCCAGGGGAGGCTTATAGGCTGGAGATTAGGAAAAAATTCTTTGCTGCAAGAGTGGTCAGGGATTGGCACAGGCTGCCCAGGGAGGTGGCGGAGTCCCCATCCCTGGAGGTGTTCAAGAAACCTGTGGCCATGGCACTTGGGGACACAGTGTAATGTCCATGGTGGTGTTAGGTCAATAGTTGGACTTGATGACCTTAGAGGTCTTTTCCAAATGAAATAACTCCATGACTCTACAATTTGTAGTCATATGGGGAGCTTCACTGGGTGAGGAAAGAGGAGTTTCTCATTTTAGATGGCAATGAAGAACTCAGCAAAATCAGGGGCAGAGTGATGCCTACATCACCTAGGAATGAAGTGTGTTCTTCCCCCCTGTGAAACAGATGTGATGACAAAGGCTGGCAGCACAGTAAAGAAGTGTGAACACCGGAGTGAAGGCTGCAGAGGGAAAGCATGGCTGGAGCAAGGGCTTTCCCTTCCCCACCCCAGCACACCTACCTCTCCTCCAGTGCAGGGGAAAGGGCTGGAATATCTGGAAGTGCAAAGGGCTCCTCTCTGCCACACATCATCCTCCAGCCCAAAGGTGGCCGAGCAGTTAGCAGCGAAGTATTTGTAAGGCTTCCACGTCCGGCCGAAGTCCTGGGAGCGCTCCAGCACCATGGCTGCCGGACGGGGCGACTTGAACACCAGGATCAAGTGAGTGAAGTAGAAGGCGGCTTCCAGGTCCAGCTGGATGGTCTCTCGGGGGTGTCCCGGGCCGACTGCCACCAGGTGCGGGGCAGACGGAAGGGCGAGTCGGCCATGGCGGCAGCGGGGTGGGCCAGGCTGGCCTGGGCTCCGCTGCAGCGGCCGCAGAGCAGGCGCCCGCAGCGGCGCTGGGCGTCCTCGGCGTAGGCGCAGAAGGCTTCGGGGGCGTCCGCGCCCGCAGGCGGTCTCTGTCTGCAGCGCCCGCCCGTGCGCCAGGTTACCCATCCGGGGGTTGCAGGCCCTCTCGCAGGGGCTGCCCAGCCCTGCCCCCGCCGCGCTGCCCACACCTGCAAGGCAAAGAGGGCAGGGATGAAGCTGGCTCCCGGGGTGGGCGTGCCCCATGGTGTGCTTTGGAGGGATGCTGAGAGCACATCCTGATGGTACCCAGCGAGGGACAGCACAGCACTGCTGCTCAGCTCTCACAGAATCAGAGAGTCACAGAGTCACAGAATCACAGAGTCACAGTATCACAACCAGGTTGGAGGAGACCTCCAAGACCATCAGGTCCAACCTATCACCCAACACCATCTAATCAACTAAACCATGGCACCAAGTGCCTCAGCCAGGCTCTTCTTGAACACCTCCAGAGATGTCGACCCCACCACCACCCTGGGCAGCACACTCCAATGGGCTCTCCCCTCTGTGAGGCTCACTGTGTCTGTAAAAGCAAAAACCCCAAACCAACCCAACCCTCAGGGCTTCTCTAAAGTTGGGAAAATCACTACCAAGAGTGGTGCAGCAGAGCAGGAAACAGGCAGAAGAGGTCTTTCCACCTTGCCTCCCCACCCTGCGGGATGCAGGGCAGGGCTGAGGCTTTGTTAGCAGTGGCTGTGGCCATGCCACCCTTTCCCCAACGCCTCCAAGGGGATCCAGGTGGTCCAGACTTTGGGGACAGTGACTGTGGACACCAGGAATTGTAGAACAGAGCAGACAGCAGGAGATGCCTCCACCTTGCTTCCCACCCTGAGGGCTGCAGAGCAGAGCTGAGGCTTTGGGGACAGTGACTGTGGACACCAAGAGTGACAGAACACAGCAGGCAGTGGGCAGGAGATGCTTCCACCTCACCTTCCCACCCTGAGGGATGCAGAGCAAGGCTGAGGCTTTGTTGGCAGTGACAGTGGACACCAAGAACTGCAGAGCAGGCAGCAGGAGATGCCTCCACCACACCTTCCTGCCCTGAGGGATGCAGAGCAGGGCTGAGGTTTTGTTAATGGTGACCGTGACCATGCCACCCCTTCCCCAAGGTCTCCAAGGGGATCCAGGTGGTCCTGGGGATGGGAGAAAAGCACAGGAAAGATGGGCTGCTGGTGACACCATGCTGGCAGAATGCCAGGAGATGGCTGTGGGGGACAGCATTGCTGCACCCCAGCTCACTGTGCAGCAGATCAGGTCTCAGGGCTGCAAGACAGAGGAGTATCTCCTGCCACTAGTGACCTCAAATCTTCACCTCTTTTCCCACCCTTCCATCCCTACCCCAAATCTCCTCACGATCCCAAACCGTTGCTGAGGTCAGGGTTGAATGGAAGCATAGCTTCAGGTTGGGAAGGCTGCCCCTGATGTGTGTAAAGGCAGGAGGAGGAAAAAAGAAGAAATAATAATAAATCCATGGTTGAAATGATGCTGGCAAGCTGCCTCACAGCTGAGGCGCGGTGGGTTTTGTTCCAGATTCTCTGGAAGCTTTGTTGAGTTAAAAATCAACAGTAAAAGTGTCAAAAGAAAAATAAAAATCACCATGGGGTCTGGTGTGAAACCATCTGCACTGCAACCCTCCTGGTGCAGGAGCGCCTGATCAGAGGCTCGCCGCCTCCTTGCTAACAAAGGTGATGCCAGGTCAAGGCTGTGTTTGAACATAACAAGCATTAAAAATAAGGAAGGAAGGAAAGAAAGGAAGGGAGGAAAGGAAGGAAGGAAGGAAGGAAGGAAGGAAGGAAGGAAGGAAGGAAGGAAGGAAGGAAGGAAGGAAGGAAGGAAGGAAGGAAGGAAGGAAGGAAGGAAGGAAGGAAGGAAGGAAGGAAGGAAGGAAGGAAGGAAGGAAGGAAGGAAGGAAGGAAGGGAAAGGAAGGAAGGGAAAGGAAGGAAGGGAAAGAAAGGAAGGGAAAGAAAGGAAGGGAAAGAAAGGAAGGGAAAGAAAGGAAGGGAAAGAAAGGAAGGGAAAGAAAGGAAGGGAAAGAAAGGAAGGGAAAGGGAGAAAGGGAGAAAGGAAGAAGGGAAGAAAGGAAGAAAGGATGAAAGGAAGAAAGGATGAAAGGAAGAAAGGAAGAAAGGAAGCAAGTAGCTGTGATGATTTGCATGTTAGCAGGCCAAACCATCTGAGGTGCATAATGTCTTCTTTATCACCAGGCCAGTCATACAGTCAGCTTTGTGCACCAATTAGTATGGCTTCTTCTTGGCATCCTCGCTATGTCCAAAGGTCATTTCAGTTTAGCATCCAATAAATCCTTTATTTGGGGTTTATTCAGCTTTTGCCTGCAGTGTCATGGCTGCAATTAAGCTATATTGCACACTGGCAAAAGCCTTCAGAGCCTGACAGCGCTCCCCACTCTTTCTGCTCCTCAAGAAACACCCTGGAAAGAAAATATTTCTGCCACCAAAGGTCCATGCAGGTTTTCTGCACTGATTATTCAGAACGGATGTGGCCCATTAGCTGTCACACATCCATTACAAAGCAATCCTGAACTCAGTCTCTGGCTCTCACCCAGCCTTGGGAAATTTGTGGTGAACGAGAAAAGCTCAGTTAAGCTTGTTTTCTACAGGGACCAGGTAAACCTGTGCCTGAGATGATCTCCATTAACCAGGCAGAATATGTTTACTCTAGGAAAGCAAAGATGACTGCCAAAACTATATAATAGCGCTTCCACCTCCTGAACATCCCTTTCAAATTGTTGTCTGAACATTAACACAGCTCTCCTGAGGGGTAGGTAAGTGCTATTAGCATGTTATCAGTCAGGCTTGCCACCAGCTGGCCTCGTTCATGTCTTTGTCTGCTTTCCTGGATTCTTGGGCTATGTGTAACACGGTGCAGCTAGCCGCTGAACAAACAGATGAACATCCACTGCGCTTCCCTCAGGTGTGGGAGTACAAAGCAGGTTTGGGAAGAGGGGAAAAAGAGCAGGGCTCAGTCAGCACCCTGAGACAGATCAAGATTATTGCTTGTCTTCATCAAGTCCCTTTGGTTTTTTTGCACATCACTGATTATTGCCTCCGGGGAGGCAGTGGAGGAGGACCTGGTCAGTGGGAGGTCTCCTGGTCACTGCACTGGTGGCAGGACTTGGCATAGCTGTCCCAGGCGTGAAGGAGAATGCAAGGCTCTGCCTAAGCCCAGCCAGGAGAGGCTGGCTACCAAATTCCCATGTGAGACTCTGGGAAATGAGATAAGTAAACCAATAGAACGGTAAAAAAAATGTAATTAACTGCTCACGGCTCTGGTCACACACAGTCACTGACTGCAGTTGTCTTTGGACCAAGCACAGAGGGTCCCTTCCTCACCTGGGGCTGGCCCTGGCTTCAGTGGGGTTTGAGAAATACTGCTGGCACACAGACCCCACTTCCCAGCGCAGGGGCATGCAGGAGGGAGAGGAAAGCCCTTGTGAAAAGGGTGTTTGTTTTCACTCGAACTGGAAAGAGCTGCATGAGGGATGCAGTTATGAAAAGTGACAGCTTCCTAACCTAACGCTGGCTGCCAGGGGGACTCAGCACAGGGACAAACCAGAGCACAAAGATTTCCACGCCGTCAGCTCACGACTGCTCTGCTGCAGCCCTGGAAAAGGTGCTTTGCTTTTCTTGCTCTTAATGAGTCTGCTCAACTAAACCACACCCCCCCCCCCTCAGACCATACACTGTATATGCCACCGGTCTGAGGTCTTCTGTGATGAGTAAGAGCATGTAGGGAAGTAGTGAAGACCATGACTCACCTGTAAAACATCCATGGAAAATCATATGCTTCCTGCATTTTAGCAACACTCAGCCTTGTGATGTTTCATTTATATCTTCTGCCTGATTAAATGTTTGTTTCCCATCTGGGATTTTTTTTTAATATTTTTTTCCCTGTTTTTTTTTTTTTCCTTTTTCTTTTTTTTTCTTTTTTTTTTTTTTTTTTGGAGAAGAAAATTGGCAGCCAGCTTCTGAGCGGCCGAGGAAGCGTTATGCGAACTGTTTATGCCCAACTGTCTCTGCTGCGGGGCGGCAGGACCCCGCTGCGGCAGGGAGGTGGTGGAAGCCTCATCCCTGGAGGTGTTTGCAGCCAGGCTGGCTGTGGCTGTGAGCAACCTGCTGTGGCATGAGGTGTCCCTGCCCATGGTAGGGGGGTTGGAAGTGGATGATCCTTGAGGTCCCTTCCAATCCTAACAATTCTACGATTCTACGATTCTGTGATCTGAGCGCAAAGTCTTTATGCCGCGGGAAGGCGCTTTCAAAACCCTGCCCACCCTTACCAACCCTCACCCATCCTGTCCGCCGCCCTCCGCACCCCGACGGCTCGGGGCTCCCAAACGCGGACTTTCCTCCGCCTCCCGTGCACCGAAAAGCTCCGGGGCGAGGAGCAGCCAGGTCCCCAGCTCCCGTGGGGCTCCCCTCCGCCGCCCCACCGGAGTCCCTGTCCCCTCTTTGTCTGTGACGAGAGGTGCGGGGCTGGGTGCGCAGCCGCGGCCAGTGCTCCTGCCCGCTCCGCGCACCCGCACCCGCGTACCTACACCGACAGCGTGTGGGGACAGTGGCATACCCAGCACGTACGTACACACATGCACATCGTATGTGCGTGTGCCCAGACACGCGTGCGCCCGCGGCGCGCACCCGCATACATGATACCGGCTGCACGGGCAGGGCGATGTGCACAAACGCTGTGCGTACAGACACGCGCGGCGAGGTACTCGCACACACCGCGCGTACAGATACGCGCATCTGCGCACACGCGTGTCTGCGCACACACCACAAGCAGAAGGCAGCCCCGTCCCTACCTCCCCCACCGGCGGAGAACGGAAGCCAAGGAGCAGCGGACGGTCGCGAACCCACCTGCAGCAGCGGCGGCGGCGGTGCCCAGCAGCAGCAGCAGTAGCAGCGGCAGGATCGACAGCGGCGGCAGGCGCAGCAGCGGCGGCCACATCCCGCTCCCCATTCCCGCCCGCCCCGTGCTCCCCGCCGCCCCGCGGCGCAACCGGCCCCGCGCGGCATCAGCGCCCCGCGCGGCACCGGCGGGCGGGGGCGCGCCGCCCCGCCACCGCCGACACGCGCCCCGCGCCGCCCCGCGCCGCGCCGCAGCCCCCGCCGCGGCCCGGCCCCCCTCTCCCCCCCCCCGCGCCCCGCCCCTCCCCGCCGCTCCTCTGCCCTCCCACCGGGGACGGTTGCCGGTGCGCGGCGAGCAGCGGTACTGCAGCGGAGGGCACCCAGACGGTCGAGATGATACCCAGGAGAGACATCCGCGCCCTCGCGGTGGGTCCTGGCTCCCGAGCACGGCGCTGCCGTGCCGCGGGATGGCTCGATTTTAACCGAGCAGCTAAACCCGAGATGCTCAGAACTCTGACCACGGTTCTCGTGCTGTGGGCTCCTTTCTCATCTCGGAAGGACCAAGCGATGGAGACACCTGCCCCTACGGGGGCTTTTTTTCACAGAGTCGTAGAATGCATCCGCTTGGAAAGGACCCTCAGAGATCATCTTGTGCAATGTCCCTGCACCCAGCAGGGACATCCCCAACTAGAGCAGGTTGCTCAGGGTCCCATCAAGCCTGCCCTTGATTGTCTTCAGTGATGAGGCTTCAACAACATCTCTGGGCAGTTTGTTCCAGTGTCTTACCACCCGCATTGTGAAGAACTTCCTCCTGATGTCCAACCTAAATCTACCCTGCTCCAGTTTTAAGCCATTGCCCCTCGTCCTATCACTCCAAGTCCTTCTAAACAGTCACTCCCCAGCCTTCCTGAAGGTCCCCTTCAGATACTGAAATGCAGCTCTAAGGTCTCCTGGGACCCTTCTCCAGGCTTCTTCTTTCTTTCCCAGGACTTGGCAATCCATGGCTTGGCTCACAGGTCTCATACAGTATGACTGTTTGATAGCACAGATTACCAAACCTCAGCACAAGCTTTGGGCTCAGAAAATCAGACAAGACCAAGGTACATCTGTTTTTCACCACCACACTGTTACCTTTTCAGGTGTCAGCAGAAGGACATGAGGAGAGCAAGGGTGGGGACCTTCTGAGCAGCCACCTTTTTCACTTACCTGAGTTGAACCCGGGAGGTGAACATGTTGCAAGCGTTACTAAATCTTTCCTACTTCTTTCTCTGCACTTTGAACTGGGAGAACTTAAGAACAACCCTGTTTTACAAGACAGCATGGTGGTATCTCAAGACCACTGTGCTTCCTCCTGCAGTGTGTTTCAAAAAGGCTGCACCTTCAGGGCTGCTCAGCACTGCACCATCATCAAAACATTCCCCCAGAGGTATTTAATGCATAATTCACCCACAGCAGTCAAACACCTGACTCATAGGGTGGTGATATCTCTGTGCCTTCCAAGGTGCAGGGAGGCTGGTCTTTGTCACCTTTCTGATCTCTCAGGGCTGACTTTGGTACCACAGAGAAGCATTTTGCTTCTGTTGCCACTGCTGTTTTCACTGCCCCCCCAGGTGTGGGCATCTTGAAGGGCCAGAGGAGAAAATGACATAGTTATGAGGAGAAGAGTGTCCACCTCTCTCTCCCCAGACTTTGTTCATGAAGCTCATAACTGCTGGCTAAGGAAGAGCAAGAGGTGTTTCTAGCTGTCATTCATGCAGTGTGGTTGGAGGTACCCAGGTAGATGGAAAGGCCCAAAAATGTGAAATGTCTCGGTCATACATAAGTAGTCTTTGAAGAGTGATGATGTTCCCTGAACATGCCCCAGTAAGTTAGAGGGCAATAAGCCGGAGTGACAGGCCTAGGAGATGGCCTCTTCCTCCTCAGAGATGCTGAGGAGGCAAACTGGAGAAAGAATCAGAGCCTGCTGATTTGGCAGAGGTCCCCAAGGGCGTGATGCCAACCCTGGGGAGAGGCAGCAGAAGTCCTTCAGAGTGAAATCCTGGCCCCTGAACTGGGTGGCGAGAGAGGATCCTCTGCAAATCTCTTCCCCCAAGCCCCTTGCCAAGGGTAGGGAGGAGCAGAGATCGATGTTTTCAAGCCAGTGCGTGACGTCAATTTCAGAAGCAAACCATGGGGGCAGTACCTCACCTGCTGCCTTAGCCAGAGACGTCTGCCTCAGGCCTGTGTCATAAAAATCTCAAAAATTCAGATTTACTTTTTAACTAGAGGCTTGTCCAAAGATCACCATTTTCTCTGGTGCCATCCATGGAGGTATGCAGGACTCCTGTTACAGTTTAACAGGAGGTGCCTGGGGCCAGTGCAGCCCTTCAGACATGCCTGCTGGTTAAAGTGGTGTCACTGTGCCATGCTCTCCCTGCTCCTCCATGGAGTGGGCATGGCCCCCTTGGTTCTGTGCAGGGCACAGAGGTGATACACAAGCAGAGCATTGTTCTTTGGTGGGAAGCTTCTCCCAGGCAACCAGCACCAGAACAAGAAGACACAGTCTCAAGCTCTGCCAGAGGAGGTTTAGGCTGGATGTTAGGAAGAAGATCTTCACAGAAAGAGAGATTGGCCATTGGAATGTGCTGCCCAGCGAGGTGGTGGAGTCACCATCACTGGAGGTGTTCAGGAGGAGACTTGATGGGGTGCTTGGTGCCATGGTTTAGTTGATTAAATGGTGTTGGGTGATAGGTTGGACTCGATGATCTCAAAGGTCTCTTCCAAGCTGGTTAATTCTATTCTATTCTATTCTATTCTATTCTATTCTATTCTATTCTATTCTATTCTATTCTATTCTATTCTATTCTATTCTATTCTAACTGAAGCTGAGCGCTGGGATGGAAGTGCTCTCTGCAGAGCAGCAATTCCAGATGAACAATCAATTACTGAGGTGCTTTAGCTCTAGATGTGCTTATTTTTAGTTTGTTAGCTTTTTTTTTCACCAAGAGGCCTTCAGGTTGACCTCTGAGCAGGACTGGAGGCACCTCACACACTGCTGAGGTGCAGATTGCTGGTGGGGGAGAGAGGGGTGAGAGAATCTCCCCTTCACTGGTCCAAACTCTTCTGTGTTGCGAAAGAGCAACCACACTCATGTATGGACTCCTAGAAACATAGAATTATTTTGGCTTTCTTGGAAAAGAACTTAAAGATCATTGAGTCCAACCATCAACCCAACACCACCATGGCCATTAAACCGTGTCCTAGAGAGCCGTGGCCACACCTTCCCTGAACATCTCCAGGGATGGTGGCCTCACCATCTCCCTGGGCAACCTATCCCTATGCCTGAAAGCTCTTTCAGCAAGGAAATTGTTCCCCATATCCAACCTAAACCTTCCCTGCCACAATTTCAGGTATTTCTTCCACTTACGACCGTCTCTTGGGATTCATGGGAGGGAGAAAAGATTAAGGCTGCTTCAGGTGTCCAGGAGGTCCTGTAGCTGCCACGCATCTCTGACCAACAGCACCAAAATCCCTTCTGGCAGGGATTTGTTTTAGCAAAGGAAGGTCAGCCCTCGAGCCCAGCACTGCAGGGGCTTGCCTGGCAGCGCACAGGCCTGGACCCAGGTGCATGAGATTCTGGACACAACAACCCAACTCCCTATTTCCAACAACACTTTTTAAGGGGTTTTCTGGAAGCAAGGAGTGAGCTGGGAATTTCATTCTCCAAACCATGGCTCAGACCCCCACATCATTTATTGAGCATGGTTTTTATCCACAAGCCATGGCTCCAGGCATTTTGAGTTTGAGTTTTGGGTATTTTTCCTTTGTCTCTCTTTTTTCTTTTTCTTCTTTTTCCCTCTTTCTTTCTTTTTTTTTTTTTTTTTTTTCCTTTTCCTTTTCCTTTTCCTTTTCCTTTTCCTTTTCTTTTTCTTTTTCTTTTTCTTTTTCTTTTTCTTTTTCTTTTTCTTTTTCTTTTTCTTTTTCTTTTCTTTTCTTTTTCTTTTTCTTTTTCTTTTTCTTTTTCTTTTCTTTTTCTTTTTCTTTTTCTTTTTCTTTTTCTTTTTCTTTTTTTCTTTTTCTTTTTCTTTTTCTTTTTCTTTTCTTTTTCTTTTTCTTTTTCTTTTCTTTTTCTTTTCTTTTTCTTTTTCTTTTTCTTTTTCTTTTTCTTTTTCTTTTTCTTTTTCTTTTTCTTTTTCTTTTTCTTTTTCTTCTTTTTCTTTTTCTTTTTCTTTTTCTTTTTCTTTTTCTTTTTCTTTTTCTTTTTCTTTTTCTTTTTCTTTTTCTTTTTCTTTTTCTTTTTCTTTTTCTTTTTCTTTTTCTTTTCTTTTTCTTTTTCTTTTTCTTTTTCTTTTTCTTTTTCTTTTTCTTTTTCTTTTTCTTTTTCTTTTTCTTTTTCTTTTTCTTTTTTTTTCTTTTTCTTTTTTCTTTTTCTTTTTCTGCCATCTATTTTGGACAGGCAGGAAGGAAGGGGAGCCAGCTAATCTGACCATGTTCATTTATAAGGGATTGAGGAGGTGGGAAAAAAAGTTAAAATCAAGAGAGAAAGGGATGGAGAGGACTTGCTAAAGAAAGAAAAGTGCTACATTGTTGTTGTCACTGTTTTCTTAGCTCCCATGTAACCTCTGCCCTTTCTCCTTCCCTCCTTTCCTGGGTAATTGATATGCAGATATGAAGACAATGAAAAACCAGAGCACCCCAATGCTTTCTGTGTCAGTTCTCCACTCCATCCTGCACGCTATGAATTATTAGAAGGATTAACCTGCTGGCTGCTTCCTGAATGCCATCTCTGCCAACTTCAGCAGCTAGTCGGAAGAAAGCCTCCAAAATGCTCCCAGCAGGCAAGGAGAACAGCTGCAGCACTGAGAGATGGCCAGGACTGCGAGGCAGCCAGCCATGGCTGGCAGTGGGATGAGGTTGGGCACAGCCCTCCCAGGCCCCCACTGGCTCTCGTTTCAGCCCTGGCATCCCGCACAAAAGCTGGGAGCAGGATGCTGAAGGGCAGCCCCACATCCAACAGTGGCTGCAGTGGTGGGATAAGAGTGAAGCTGGGGTTAGGCAAGGATGTCTGCTTTTGCCTCTCCATGGCCCTCTGAGCTGCACCAGGATCAGGTCCAGATGCTGTCTTACACTGGAAAGCCACCAAGAGCAGCAGGGTCACCACATCTTTCCTGTCTGAGAACCACCTCTCCTGCAGTGGCCTATCACAGCCAGGTCCTGAAGGGTGAATGATCCTCAGCATTGCTCCACCTTACCCCTGATGTACGGTGAGACAAAAGCCCAACACTGGAGTTCTGGGCAACCAAGAGAGATGTCCTCTGCCATCTGCAGTTAATACATGTGTGGAGACAGAGACCACTGCCATGCTCCACTCTGTGCCTTCTCCTGTGGCAAAGGAGCATTTGCTCCTGTCTCAGCCGGTGCATCTGCCAGCAGGACCTGTCTACAGAAGCTCAAGTTTATGGGAGTATAAATGCTTGTAGGGCATACTACCCCTTTGGTTCAGTCCCTCAGCATCACCCTTCCATAATGCTCTTCACCCCTGGGCTGCTGAGCAGGCTGGGTGCCCTGGGGACTCTCACACCATTCAGCTCTTCCACAGAATCATAGAATTGTTTAGGTTGGAAAAAGCCTCCAAGATCACTGAGTCCAACCATCAACCCAACACCACCATGGCCATTAAACCATGGCCCAAAATGCCATGGCCACAGGTTTCTTGAACACCTCCAGGGATGGGGACTCCACCACCTCCTTGGGCAGCCTGTGCCAGTCCCTGATCACTCTTGTAGCAAGAAATATTTCCTAATATCCAACCTAACCCCCAGGCCCTGGTACAATTTCAGGCCATTTCCTCTTGTTCTAGCACCTGGTACTAGGGGGAAGAAAGACTTGGCACCAGAATGAGCTCTGTGCTAGCCCAGGAGCACTCAGGTGCTGCAGGTTACAGGATGTGAGTGTCACTGAGTGCTGGCATACTTTACAGTGGGAAATACATCTTCATCTGGGAATTTAATGGAATCACAGAATTCTAGGCTGGAAGGGAGCTCAAGGATCATCTGGTCCAACCATTCTAGGTGATAGTGTAGTTGAAATGAGCTGGCCCAGCACCATGCCAAGCTGAGCCTTTAAACTGTCCAACGGAGGGGACTCTACCACTTCCTGCTCAGATGATTCCAGTGTCTGTTCTCATGGGGAAACATTTTCTTCTGGGGTCCAATGGGAATCTGCCCAGCAGGAACTTGTCCCCATCACCCCTTGTCTCCTCCATGGGACTCCTGGTAAAAAGGAAGTCTCTACCCTCCTGACAGCCACTCTTTATGTGCTAGTCCATGGCAATAAGGTCTCCCCTAAACCTTCTCTTCTCCAGGCTGAACCAACCCAGCTCTCTCAGCCTTTCCTCCTCTTTGGTACTTCTGAAACACATCCAGCAAATTCTCTGGAGTATATAATCTGGTCAAATTAATTAGTTCCTCAGAAGTGGAAGACCACTTAGCTCTTTAAGCTGAAAGAGCTCCACAAATGTGGGGTGTGCTGTGTCTGTTGTGACAACAGAACGTAGCAGAGCTACAGATTCACATAGCTCAGGCATGTGAGGCTTCATTCAGTCCAGTCACCCTTTGGCTGCTTTCAAGCTTGGATCACTAGGGAGCTTTGAAGCATCATCTGTTGTAGGTAGTTAAAGATGACAGCCCTGGTTGTTGAGTGTGTTCATGGAGTTGGACATGTGCAGAGAGGGAAGGCAGCCAGGGAGCCAGCCTGAGTAACCCTGTTCCCAGCTGCCTTACATTAAAGATGCCAGGGGCCTCATGGCTTTTGCTCTGATTGAAAATTGAGCAATTAAGCCTAATTAACCTGTATTAAGCTCTTGCTCACAGCTAGTTTTGGTGCCTCTGAACCACGCTGCAGGCAGCAATGAAGACAAGACGTACCAGCATGGCCGGAATGAAGCCTGATCTCCTCTCAAAGAGTCCTCTGGGGGATCTCCATCCTCCTCAAGGCAGCTCAGATTTCCAGGCCCTGCTGTGTGTGCTTTGAATTCCACAATATCCAGCAGGAACAAGGGGGTCTGGAGACATTTTGCAGTACATACCAGCAAAATGACAGATTGTTCCAGAGGACACACTGGCCACATGCCTTTAGGTTTAGGAGGCAGCTCCTAGGACCTCTCAGAGGAGAAAAAGGAGTTGAGCCAGCTTCACCCTGCACAGCCACTTCTTATCCAGCAGGCTAGAGCCAGGCTGATATGGTGAGCCTTAAATCACAGCATCATGGAATTATTTCAGCTGGAAAAAACCCTCTAAGATCATCAAGTCCAATCTTCAACCCAACACCACCATGGCCACTGAACCATGACACAAACTGTCATGTCCACACATTTCTGGAACACCTCCAGGGATGGGGACTCCACCACCTCCCTGGGCAGCCTCTTCCAATCCCTGACCACTCCAGCAGCAAACAAATTTTCCCTAATCTCCCACCTAAACTTCCCTGGCACAATTTCAGGCCATTTCCTCTCATTCCATCACCTGATACTAGGGAGCAGAGCCCAACCCCCACCTCATTCCACCCTCCTTTCAGGGAGTTGTAGAGAGCAATGAGGTCTCTCCTCAGCCTCCTCTTCTCCAGACTGAACAACCCCAGCTCCCTCAGCCTCTCCTCACAAGGCTTGTTCTCTAGACCCTTCACCAGCTTCCATCACACAAACAAGCACTCCTTTGGGCAGCTCTGAGCCCCATGCATTGCAGGGGCACCAGAGTCTAAAGAAACACCCTTGGACATGTGTAGGGTGCAAGCTGCTTTGATCTACTGATCCATCTAGCACAAGGAGTTACCTGTTCATGTCCTGGATCTCTAATGCCCTCCAGTCCCATTCCTGAGCACCTAAGGCTCTCTGTCCCCTTACAGGGAGCACAGACAGGTCATTCAGGACAGTGAGGACAAGAAGATGGCAAGATGCCTCAAAAGCAGATGACAGGATACTCAGATCTGCAACACTTCTGTCTATTTGTGGCCCCAGTCCCAGTGGAAATTGCATTCCTACTGCCTGAAGCACCACTAAGCCTTTCAAGCCTAGTCCTTTAGCTTGAGTTTTATGATGCCAAGGGGATTAGGCTCGCAGCCCACCAAGAACACAGAGAATGAATTAGTGCTCCTTGTGGCCCAAGGCCTTGTCCATAATAGAAAATACCTCCTCGGACAGGACCTAGAGGGCTGCTTATCACAGAATCAACCAGGTTGGAAGAGACCTCCAAGATCAAGTCCAACTGATCACCCAAGCCTAACTAATCAACCAGACCATGGCACTAAGTGCCTCATCCAGCCTCTTCTTCAACACCTCCAGGGAACCCCACAGTTGAAAAGATGCTGACACACCAAAGAGATTCAGAGAATCACCTGGTTGGAATAGACCTTAAGACCATCAAGTCCAGCCATGACCTGACATCTCCCTGACAACAAATCTCAGACCAATTCCCTAAGCTCCTCATCCAGGCATCCCTGGAGTCACCTCCAGGGGTTGTGACTCCACCACTTCTCTGGGCAGCCTGTTCCAGTGCCTGGTGACCATTTTGGTGAACAAAGTTTTTCCTAATATCCAGTGTAAAGCTCCACTGGTGTATCTTCAGTCCATTTCCTCTCATCCTATCACTTCACTACAACCTCCTCTGAGGCAGTTGTAGAAAGCAGTGAGGTCTCCCCTCAGCCTCCTGTTGTCCAGACTAAACAACCCCAGTCCCCTCAGCCACTTCCCCAGGATTTGTATTCAAGACCCCTCACCAGCCTTGCTGCCCTTTTCTGGACGTGATCCAGCACCTCAGTGTCCTTCTTAAAGGCCAAGGGCAGGTGGAATCAAAAGAAGAACCAAGTCTGATCTGATTGAACCACAACCGTGTACGAGTCCCAGCATGGCTGCTTGAGGCAGTGCAGCGCATGGCTGAGCACAAAGCATCACAGCTGAATGCCAGGAAAAAGGGAATGAAAGAAGGAACGAAAGAAGAGGTTTAGGGCATTTCCAGCTCCATTAAAACCCATAAGAATGGACAATGCAGGAACATCACAGCATTTAGAGAGTGAGAGAGATGAGAGGCTCCTTTCTCCATTTTTCCAATCTCTGTGTCTCTACAGACCATAAAGCAGGACCTGCTGACCTGCAGAGCCAGGAGTTTGAAGGGAAGCAAACACACACACACACATAGCTGGATGTGAATGAAGAGTCTGGTATCAACAGCTAGGAGCAAAACCTTTTTAAAGACACAGAACAGACGCAGAACTCTGAGGACTGCCTCTAACTATGGTCAAATCATTTCATAGTTTTCCATTCTGGGCTTTGGACCATTCTTGGCTCTTTACCAGCTCTTGGCCATTCTCAGAGATGGGACATTGAATGACTGAATAATGACCAAGACAATGTTCTTCCCTGAGAGCATGAGGAGAGATAAGCAATGCTTGAGGGGAAAATTCAGAATGATTCAGGAGTTAGTAAGGCTGGGAAGATTTTTTTTATAGCTTTGCAATTCTGGCGCTGGAAAAAAATATGACTAAATACATTCCTGAGAGATGAGGTCCCCAAACATCTGGAGAGATATGTGCTGATAAATGTAGACCTTGCCAACAGCTGGGGTAACTGTGAGAGTTGGACAGAGTCCTGGATGTAAGCTGCCAGAAGTTCAGCAGGGAAACATTCTGGCAGCCAGGCTGGAGACCGGTGGCAAGGGGAGGATTTCCCAAGTGCATAGGGGTGCAAGGAGGTAACAAAATTCTCCCCATGTCCCACACACCCCTGCAGGTCTGGGTGCTGGGAATGAGTTTCTGCTGCTCCTGTAGGCTAGTGATACCCTAAGCCCCGCTATCGGTACAGAAATGTTTCTGATGTCCCCTAGAAACCTGCTGCTTTGGGGAGAGACTTTCTAACAAACCTGGCAGGAGTGTGGGGTGCCCCCAGGTCCCTTTTTCATGCCACAGTCTGGCCATGGGCTCCAGCAGCCTTGTGTAACCACAGCACTGCACCCTGCAAGGGAGGGGACAGCCAGGGCCAACTTCAGACCACAAACTGGAAGGCATTTTAGCATCTAAATGAGGCTAAGGGAGGCTGAGGGAGCTGGGGTTGCTTAGCCTGGAGAAGAGGAGGCTCAGGGGAGACCTTCTTGCCGTCTACAACTACCTGAAGGAAGGTTGTAGCCAGGTGGGGGTTGGTCTCTTCTCCCGGGCACCCAGCACCAGAACAAGAGGGCACAGTCTCAAGCTGTGCCAAGGGAGGTTTAGGCTCAAGGTGAAGAGAAAGTTCTTTCTAGGAAGAGTAATTACCCATTGGAATGTGCTGCCCAGGGAGGTGGTGGAGTCACCATCCCTGGAGGTGTTCAAAAAAGGCTTGGATGTGGCACTTGAAGCCATGGTTTAGCTGTCAGGAGGTATTGGGTGATAGGTTGGACTTGATGGTCTCTGAGGTCTTTTCCAACCTTATTGATTCCATGATTCTAGATTCCATGATCTTGCTGCCCTTGCTATGTCTGAACTTCTAGAAAGCAGGCAGGAGCAGGAACAGCACAGGACAAACATCTCAGGTTATTAATGGGTTTAAAATAAGTTTGAAATCAAAGAAGATGAGATCCAGTGATCCAATGTCAACTAACACTCCTGAGAGGCAGCCAAGAAAAACAAGCTACCGTTCAGAAACCTGCCCAAGCACAAAGGAGATCAGAAGGTGATGAAAGGGAGAATAGAGAAGCTAAACAAGGCATGAACCCACCAGCTGTGCCCACCAGCTGGACCTGTACCTTGCAGAGGACTACTGCCTCAGCACCAGGGTCCAACGAGGTCAGGTGCAAAAGGCTTTTCCACTGCATAAAGATGTGCTGGATGTGTCTGAAATGTCTCTGATTTTAATCATTTCTGATCTCAAGCCCTGAATTCCTTTTCCAGCCTGGATGGAAGCATAGCAGGTGTTTGGGGTCTGATATGGTTTAAAGGGAATGAAAGGAGTCATTTTCCTCTGCCCATCCTCCAAAGCATAAAGCAACGTTGCCTTCACGTTTGCTGATCTCAGCTGCGTCACCTCCCTCGGGCTGGAGACTTCATTTCTCCTTCCTGGTACAGAAAGGGCAGAGAAAAAGAAGGACCAAAAATTGCACTGACTTTTTTTTTCCTCTCTCTGGCTTTTTTTTTCCCCTATAAAGGCTTAAATAAATTTTATCCACCTTTGAAATAGTCTTTTTTAATCCACCTTTGAAATAATATTGTTTAATCCACCTTTAAAATCATAATTTTTTTTATCCACCTTTGAAATCATCTTTTTTAGCCACCTTTGAGATCATATTTTTTCCACCCTTGAAGACACATTTTTAATCCACCTTTGAAATCATATCTTATTGTCCACATTTGAAATCATCTTTTTTATCCACCTTTAAAACAATAATTTTTTTAGCCACCTTTGAAATCATTTTATTGTCCACATCTGAAATCATCTTTTTTCATCCATCTTTGAAATCATAGTTTTTAATCCACCTTTGAAATAATGCTTTTTAATCCACCTTTGAAATCATCTTTTTTATCCACCTTTAAACTCATATTTTTCTTATCCACCTTTGAAATATTTTTATATACCTTTGAAATCAGATATTTTTTTAAATCCACCTTTGAAATCATATTTTTAAGCCATTTCCCTAATAATTCTGTTCCAAGGTGTTGGAAGCAGCAGAGAGTTGGAGAGTTTAGCCTGGAGAAGAGGAGGTTCAGGGGAGGCCTTCTTGCTGTCTACAACTGCCTGAAGGAGGCTGTAGCCAGGTGGGGGTTGGTCTCTTCTCCCAGGCAAGCAGCACCAGAACAAGAGGACACAGTCTCAAGCTGTGCCAGAGGAGGTTTAGGCTGGAGGTTAGGAAGAAGTTCTACACAGAGAGAGTGATTACCCATTGGAATGTGCTGCCCAGGGAGGTGGTGGAGTCACCATCATTAGAGGTGTTTAGGAAGAGACTTGATAGGGTGCTTGGTTGTATGGATTAGGTGGTGTTAGATGATGGGTTGGATGTGATGATCTTGAGGGTCTCTTCCAACCTGGTCTGGTCTATTCTATTCTATTCTATTCTATTCTATTCTATTCTATTCCATTCCATTCCATTCCATTCCATTCCATTCCATTCTACCCTATTCTATTCTATTCTATTCTATTCTATTCTATTCTATTCTATTCTATTCCATTCCATTCCACTCTACTCTATTCTACCCTATTCTATTCTATTCTACCCTACCCTATTCTATTCTACCCTATTCTACCCTATTCTATTCTATTCTATTCTACTCTATTCTATTCTATTCTATTCTATTCTATTCTATTCTATTCTATTCTATTCTATTCTACTCTATTCTACTCTATTCTATTCTATTCTATTCTATTCTATTCTATTCTACTCTATTCTATTCATTCTGACCTGCTGCTTTATTTAACATACACCACGCTCCCTGTCGCTGCAGCAATGCATTGGTAAATCTGAGCCAGCTTCACTGTGTGAAAGGCACGGAGAAGTGGAACACATTAGTTTGGATCCACTTTATGAGCAGCAGTAGAGGCACAATGAAAATAACCAAATTATCCCAGGCTGCAAAGGAAGGCAGAAGCAGAACCGAGCTCAAAACAGAGCCTGGAGAATGGCCACAGGTGACTCATTAGGTTGCATTTGTGAAGGGTTAGTCCTCAGTCTTCATCTTCAGGGCAGTGATTTATGTTTTCTATCTTGGGATGATGGGGTTTGGGCTTGGTTGTTGGTTTGCTTTTTATTCAGTGAATAATTCTGTGGGTTTGTCTGTGGCCTCCTAAGCACAGAAGCTCTGCACTTTGGGGAGAGAGATGCCTGCTGGGGCTGACACTGAGCAGGCTGACAGCAGACTTTTAGCATGCAGGGAGCAGCAGTGGTTGCTTCTGCTTTTGAGAGCAAGAATGGATATGGAGCACAGTTTGGCTTTCTTTTGCCCAGTTAAATTTTGAGATGATGCTAAAAGAAAAAAGGAAAAAAGGGGGGGGAAGGAAAAAAGGGAAAAAAGGAAAAAGGGGGAAAAAAAGGGAAAAAGGGGAAAAGAGGGGAAAAAAAGGTAAAAAGGAAAAAAATGGAAAAAAGGGAAAAAAGGAAGAAAAGCAGACTAAAGCACAATCCCTCCCCCTCAAACCCAGCAACTGGTTTGCATGTGTCCACATTACAACCATAATGTTCACTGCTCTGCTGAGACCCCACCTCCAATCCTGCCTCCACTTCTGGTGTCCCCAGCATAAGAAGGACACAGAGCTGTTGGAGTCCAGAGGAGGCCACAAAGGTGATCCAAGGGCTGGAGGAGCTCTGCTATAAGGAGAGGCTGAGGGAGCTGGGGGTGTTCAGCCTGGAGAAGACTCCAGGGGGACCTTCTAGCTGCCTTCCAATAGCTGAAGGGAGGCTGCAGGAAGGCTGCAGAGAGACTTTTCCTGAGGGTGTGTAGAGACAGGACAAGGGGGAATGGTTTGAAGCTGAGAGCTGAGGGAGAGTAGGTTCAGACTGGATCTAAGAATGAAGTTCTTCAAGTACAAGGGTGGTGAGACTCTATAACAGGTTGCCCAGGGAGGCTGTGGATGGCCCCTCCTTGGAGGTGTTCAGGACCAGGTTGGGTGAGACTTTGAGCAGCTGAGTCGAGTTGAGAGGTGTCCCTGCCCATGGTGGTGGAGCTGAAGCAGATGATCCCTGAGATCCCTTCCAACCTGAGCCACTCTCTGATGCTGTGCTCATGAGCTGTCTGGGTGTAAGAAGTGGAGTTTCTCTGCAGTTGCAAGTCAAAAGCCTGTACCAGCTTGTTCCCAAGGCCTTCTGCAATATTAACTGATTTATGTCAAGTATTTTCTGTCAGCTCTCAGATTTGTCATAAATCACAAGAAATCTTGTAATAATGGACTTCTGAGCATGATGTCTCCAAAAGTCCCTCTCAGAAGGGGAAATACTGTCTTATGGGTTTATAATGTCTGTCTTTCCTCCCTTCCCTGGGGCTATGCTTTTTTCTTTCTTTTGTCCTTTCTAGGGAAATTAAAACTCTCCTTTGGACTGACTGGAGAAAATTTAGTTAAACTTTATGCTTGTATCCTCTTTGTCTCCCTGTAACAGAGGCAATTTCCTTTCATCTGCACAAATATTCACTACACTGGACTCCACGTTTAGCATTTAGTTTCCCTTCAGCACTTTCTCACTTGAGATCTTTAAGCAAAAGTGGACATGAGCCAGCTCACAGGAAAGAATTCTAGATGCTGGAGACATTTGGTTCAGAGCCTAACCCACTTCTGGTGAATCATAGAACTGTTTTGGTTGGAAAAGATCTCCAAGATCATCAGGTCCAACCATCAACCCAACACCACCATGGCCACCAAACTGTGTCCCAAAGTGCCATGGCCACCTGTTTCCTGAACGCCTCCAGGGATGGGGACTCCACCAGCTCCCTGGGCAGCCTGTGCCCATCCCTGACCACTCTTGCAGCAAAGAAATATTTCCTAATCTCCAACCTAACCCTCCCCTGGCACAATGTCAGGCCATTCCCTTTGTTCTATCACCTGATACTAGAAAGAAGAGACCAACCCCCACCCCACTCTACCCTCCTCTCAGGGAGCTGTAGAGAGTAGTGAGATCTCCCCTCAGCCTCCTCTTCTCCAGATTAAATACCCCAAGTTCCCTCAACCACTCCTCACAAGTCTTGTTCACTCGACCCTTCACCAGCTTTGTTGACCAACATCTACAGGCACCCAACCCAAAAGAGCAGAATCAGGTAATGCTGACTGCTGGAGCAGATTCTCCTGACATCAAGAGATCTCCTGGATGCCACCTTCCTTCCTGTATATCCTTGGGAAGCCCAGGGCAGAAAGTGCCATCCCACTGGCACAAAGAATGACCAGAACAAAGGCAAGGAAGCAGACCTGGGCCACATGCCCCTTTGCAAAGGTTTATTCCCCTGGGCAGTGCTCAGGGGAAAGCCAGGACCATACACTTTTGTCCATAATACTGAATGAGCATCAGAAACAGGAGAAAGGAGATGGTGGCACTCAACAAAGCCAGGGAAGGGCTGCCTTTGAGGATGGAACTCCTCTAGGACAAGCCAATCGGAGAAACTGCATCCCAAGTGATGTTTCCACTCTGAGGTGACTCAAGGCAAACAGCAGCTTTGGCTGAGCTGCACAGAGCAGAGCCATTGGGAGATGGCCATGTACTTCTTTTGGATCAGAACATGAAAGGAGCAGCTGCAGCAGCCTCAAGAAAAGCCTTGCAGCAGCGTGCAAGTCTCTGAAGATCATGTCTGTGCAAGGCTTGCACGCCGAGTCCCCTCCTGGGGGCTTTGATGTATTTCTGTGGTGAACTCAGCACCCTGTTTTGATCCCATTGCTTCACCTCTGCTCCCTTCTCCTGTCAAAGAGTGCTGGCCCCATCACTAGGTGATGGAAAACCTGGAGCCTGGCCTGATCAAATGGCAGTCCTCACTGAGAAGCAGCTAGCTCCTGCTTAAGAGCACCCTCAGCATATGAGCCTCATCTTCAAGGAGGGATAACTGAGCCTGGGTGAGGCTGTCAGGTCACCCGCTAAGACAGAGCCAGATGCAGCTGTGCAATGAAGCAGGAGCTGATTCTGGGGCTCTGCTCCAGAGCCTTGTTCAGTGTGCACTTCAAGCCCTGAAGTATCCCTGAAATGCCCTGCAGCCCCTCAAAAAAGCCTTTGAGCAAGAAAGGAGTCACAGGCAGGAGCCCAGAGGCAGCCCTCTGCAGATCCCTATGTCAGAACCACTCAGGGCAGTCATGCAGCAGAGAGAGTGGAGTTTGGGGAAAGGAATTTGAAGCTTTTTGTTGTTGTTGTTCTTTTCTCCCCCCAAAAAAACATTTCAGCTGACTATCTGGGCAAATAATCTTCCAGCTTGGGATGTCCTACAAAATGTTGGCTACCCTGTTCCACCAATTAATCCTTGCCAGCAGGGAGCCTCGTAGGTGAGCCGCTGCGGTTTCTGATCCCCTAAGAAAACACCAATGTTCCCCGGCATGAAGCAGCTGAGTGGTGAGCAGTGACTAATGAACAGCTGGGATGAATTCTTGACACTCCTGGAATCCAGAAATATGTTGATGAATTCTGGCAGAAGGCCAAATATTTGCAAAGTAATGACTAAAGTGGTAATGAGCCGCAGCTGAGAGCCTTACTCCTGTGCAGAGGCTCAGCAGTTCATTCTAGTGGACATCTACTACCTCTGGCTCAGGTCTGGGTCCAACTCTTCATGCCTGGAAGGTGGTGAGTGCCTGGGGATGCTGCTAGCACCGCTGCAGGGTGAGGGCCCACAGGAGTGCCAGTGCTCAGCTGCATGGCACTGTGGTAGTTTTAGGTGGCACACATACAATCATAGAGCCATTTGGGTTGGAAAAGACCTCTGAGCTCATTGAGCCCAAGTGAAACATGCTCCATCTCAAGGCACTAGGGCACTTGGGTTGTGTGAGGGCTCCAGGTCTCTTTCTGTGCACAGGAGCACTACCAACACTGGCCCAAGGGGAAAAGGTGTCACAGGGGAGGTGGAAGCTGAGTGTCAAATTAGGAAGTGTCAGTGGTCTCACCTTGGACAAGGAGCAGTGCAGAGCAGATTAAAGCTGGTGAAGGAGATGGAGTGACAGCAGATGCAACTGGAACTCAGGAAGTTCCACCTCAACACAAGGGCAAATGTGAGGATGCTGGAGCCCTGGAGCAGGCTGCCCAGAAGCTGTGGAGCCTCCTTCTCTGGAGACTTTCCAAACCCATCTGGGCGTGTTCCTGTGTGACGCCCTAGGTGATCCTGCTTTGGCAGGGGGTTGGGCTGGATGATCTCCAGAGGTCCCTTCCAACTGAAACATTGAGGAATGGATCATTTCAAAAAGGGAAGATTATTCTCTGGGAGGGGGAAGCCCCAAAATATAGAAGAATAATTGAGAAGGAAAAATAAAACCATGTTAAAAGAGCACAGATTCTGTACTGAGAACATTTGACTTGCAGATACTGGTAGGCACCAGGGAATCTTGGCCTCTTCTGCTGGGTCACCTTTGAAAATGGGACCTAGGTTAACAGAGAATCACAGACTCATAGAATGGTCTGGGATGAAAGGGACCTCCAAAGCTCATCCAGTCCAACCCTTCTGCACTCAGCAGGGACATCCTCAACTAGATCAGGCTGCCTAGGGCTCTGTCGAGCCTCACCTTGAATATCACCAGGGAAGGAGCCTCAATCACCTCCCTGGGCAACCTGTTCCAATGTTCCACCACCCTCATAGTGAAGAACTTGTTCCTAATATCCAATTTAAATCAGATCTTCTCTAGTTTGAAGCTATTGCCCCTTGTCCTGTACCAGGACAGGGTTTTGCACATGTGAGCCCTTTTCTTTTGGTTTGCTCACCACCAGACTTTAAAGAGGACTCTGGACCACTGATGAAGTTCTCCCTGCTGGAGCCCCTGCCACTTTTGTCACGAACAAGCCACAGTTGTTAGTGCTTTTCAGGGGAAGCAGCAGTGTTTTGCTCAAAGTGCTGGCTGGCAGCAGGTTGGCATTGGGCTTCTTTGTTAGGAGATGACAGAGCTTAGGTTTTCTGAGAGAAGGAAAAGTCTTATTGGTGTAATAATATCATGCCAGGCAGAGAGCCCTGCTCGTGTAATCCACTTTGAGCACAACGCTGCGCTGGGGCTCCAGCATTGTTTCCAGCTGAAAAGTGGCTGTGACTTGCCTGGTCAGGGAGGTTATCCTGAGTGACAGGGCTACAAAAGGAGGTGGCATGTGTGGCCGGCTGGGAGGCTGCAGGACTCCACCTGAGGGGCAAGGGGATGGCACAGGAAGAGGGGGATGGGGACTTCCCCGCGCGTGCACCACCCTCCTGTGGCTCAAAAGGGTGCCAGGGGCATCCCGTGGGACTGGAGGCATCCCATGGTGCTAGGGGCATCCTGTGGGGCTGGGGACATCCCATGGTGCTGGAGGCATCTCATAATGCTGGTGGCATGCCATGGTGAAGGGCTCCTGCTTCTTAGGAGCAACAAGGATTCAAGGCTTGTAGATGAAGCAGTCTCTGCTGCAGGGAGTGTGGCCAGAGAGGAAGCGAAGGAGGAATCCACACTGGAACAGTTAGCGCCGAGCCCAGCCAGGGTGACAGTTAGATGCTCTACCAGAAAGGTGATGATGTCTCTGGAAAGGTTGAAGGTGCAGGGTACCTGCTCCAGACAAGAGTGGTTTTAGCCCTGCAACAGTCAGGATCATGGAATAACAGAATGGTTTGGATCAGAAGGGACCTTAAAGATCATCCAGTCCCAACCCCACTGCCATGGCCAGGGACACATCCCACCAGCCCAGGTTGCTCAAGGCCTCATCCAACCTGGCCTTAAACACCTCCAGGGAGGAGGCATCCACAACCTCCCTGGGCAACCTGTGCCAGCGTCTCCCCACCCTTGCTGGGAAGAATTTCTTCCTAATCTCACATGTTGTGCATGGGACCATTGCTGAAATCCTGGTACACCAGAGAAATAGCAGAGCTGCCTTATGACCGCAGTAGCAAACTCCCAGCACCACCAAGACTTTCTTCTTCCTTTGCTTGCTTTCCCAACAAACCTCTACAAGTTCTCACCACAGGCATTGAAATGGCCTTCTGCTCTCAGGGCTCTGATCCCTGAGAAAGGTTGGGCATTGAAAGTCTTAATTGCTAATTAATCTCTGACAATTGCTAAGGCACTCAGGTTTCAAATGATTTGTTTGTTAGTTAGTTAGTTTGTTTGTTTGTTTATTTGTTTGTTTGTTTTACTGGGGAAAAGTAGAAGTGGAAGTGCCCCCTCCCTGAAGGGGTTCCACCAGTTGTGTTGCAGTGCTGTCTGAAAAACCTTCTGAACTCAGTTATCAGCTTCTCAGGGAAGCTTTGGGCTGGATGTTAGGAAGAAATTCTTCCCAGACAGAGAGATTGGCCATTGGAATGTGCTGCCCAGGGAGGTGGTGGAGTCACCATCCCTGGAGGTGTTCAAAAAGAGCCTGGATGAGGCACTTGGTGCCACGGTTTAGTTGATGAGATGGTGTTGGGTGAGAGGTTGGACTTGATGATCTCAAAGGTCTTTTCCAACCTGGTTAATTCTCTATTCTGCAAATCTGGTTCACAGTGAAAGCTTACACAGGTTGTTTGTCAGAGGCTGTGTTTCACCCCCATGTGAGGAGTGTGTAGCAGCAGCATGGCCAGATGAGTGTGGAGATTGGTTGGACTTGATGATCTAAGAGGACTTTTCCCACTGAAACCGTTCTGTGACAAGCAGGACAAAGAATACAAGAAAGAAGAGAACTATTCTGCTTGGATCTTGATAGCTCCATCAACATCCTTCCTCCTTCCTGCTGCTGCAGTGTTTTATTGCTGATAAATGAGCCTCTGCAGCAGCCCAGTCTGAACCAGCAGCACTTTGTGTGCTCAGGGCATGGCAGCAGGAGATGGTGCTGTGCAGATGGCCAGCACACACGTTCTGCAGCATCAAAGTCTTTCCCTGCCCTCTGGATAGGAATTCAGGGATTTAAATATCAAGTAGCCCTGTTCTGATCTTCAAAAATCAGACAGGAAAGAAGGAATGTGAAGGGCTCTGCATGTAATTAAAGCAGACTCTGCTCCAGACAGTCAAAACTGCCAAGCTAAGTGTGGCTGGGACAGAAGTGCATCCCCTGCACTCTCTGGGACCACTCCCAGCTGGGGCAGATCATTTTCTGACAGCTTTCCATCCAGCACTGACCAGGCCTGAACATGCTTAATTTGAGAGATCTGATGAGTGCTAAGCCTGGGGTTGTATTAGTCTTGCTTCTAAATTTGGACACATGCTTTGAACTAGTAATAGAGGAGTTAAAAGCAGCATGTAAACAGGATTAGGCTTGGCTCACAAAACCTTGTTTGAGGGAAGAAGAGGCAGCAAGCCAGCACACTGCAGAGCAGATAAAACTGGCCAGGAACTCTGAAAAAACCACCTTTCAACATCTATCTCTGGGTGCTGTGGTGGGATGGTGCCCCTTGGAGGGCAGTGGTACCCAGCAGCAGCAGGGAGGGATTCTGCCTATGGTCCCACCAGGTCGGGCCATCCTGTTCAGAGACAGACACCCATGGGACAGTGCTGCATGCTTACAGTGTCTGGAGCAGCCTGGAAGGTGCTGCATGGTCCAGCCTCTGGGCTGCAAGGGAGGTCACGAAGTCCAGGATCCTTATGGAGAGCTGGTAACAGCCATCTGAGCAAAACTTCCAAAGGAAGGGTCCAGGAAACAAACAAACCGAACCAAACGAACCAAGCCTTGTGAGGTTTACCCCTGGCTGTGACACAGCACTCTGGCTGTTCCCTCTATCCAGACCTTCTGTTGCCAAGACTTCAGAGATCAGGAGCCAGGCAACTGCTGCCCCTGACCAGGGTACAGACTCGATGTAGGGAGAGCTGGAGGAAATAAAATACAGGAGCCTTCCACTCAGTGGTGTGCTGCAGGCATTTCTCCAGGGATTTACTGGCTCAGCAGCAGTGCACAAAGAGTCCATGGAGCTTGAGATGTTTGGGAACATGTCAGACAGCCCTCAAAGCCATGCCCTGGTGGATGTACATAACTTGAGACATTCCATGTAGCTGCAGTAGAATTTCATGAGAAAGAGTCAAGCTCTTAGGAGGGCAGGAGATTGGCAGGAGAGTGCCTTCATGTGTGTAAAGGCAGCCCAGCACCTGAGAATCCGAGCTTGTGCCCTCTGAATATGATCCTGGATGATGCCCTGCAGCTTTGCCCTCTGAATATGATCCTGGATGATGCCCTGCAGCTTTGCAGCTCTCAGTGACATGGATGACTTTAGAAATGTGTCTTCTTATCATTCCTGTCCAGCCTCCAGGATCAGTCTCCTCAAGCTGACATCTCCCAAGCCAGCCAGAATCCCTTCATCTGCATTTCTGCTGAAGAGAGAGCTAAATCCCTGCTTTGTGCTATTTTGCCCCCTTTTCCCTTTTTCTTTTTCACATTTACCTGGGGGTGTTTGCACAGAATCACAGAATGCTGGAAGGGGCTGAAAGGGACCCTTGAAGGTAACCTTGTCCAACAGCCCCTGCAGTAAGCAGGGACACCTCTGACTAGATCAGGCTGCTCAGGGCTCCATCCAGGCTGACCTTGAATGTCTCCAGGGATGGGGTCTCAACCACATCTCTAAGCAACCTGTTTCAGTATTTCACCACTCTCATTGCAAAGAAGTTCCTCCTGATGTCCAGCCTAAGTCTACTTTGCTCTAGTTAGCAGAGTCCTATCACTCCAAGCCCTTCTAAACAGTCCCTCCCCAGCCTTCCTGCAGGTCCCCTTCAGATATTGAAATGCAGCTACAAGGTCTCCCTGGAGCCTTCTCTTCCCCAGGCTAAACAGACCCAACTCTCACAGCCTCCAGCCCTCTGATCATCTCTGGGGTCCTCCTCTGGACCCCCTCCAGCAGGTCCATGTCCTTCTTGTGTTGGGGGCCCCAGAGCTGGACATAGTACTGTAGGTGAGGTCTCACCAGAGCAGAATAGAGTGCTTAGGGAAAATAATCTCCCAGCTGATGAACAGAGGACAGTATTTACTTCAGATACTTTCCAGTAATCCAGTCAAGCCATTTAGACATTTGCTGCCAAACAAACCCATCAAGGCTAAGAGGACTGTCAATACTGTGCCCGTTCTTCTGGTGAGCACTGCCTTGTGCTTAGAGCAGCCTCCAAACTACATCTCTCTATACAATGAGAAGGAATTTTACACATGTAAAGCATTCTCCATGCTTCAGCTTACAGATGTGATCTAGCAGTTCTTGCCTCCAGAGAGGCTGACAGAGAAATAGCTGAGCTATCTAAAATATTATAAGAGAGGTCAGAAATAGCACTGAGGACTTAGGGCTGGCTGCTTTTCCGGACACGTTCAGCCTGCTTCAGTGACAGAAGGGCTTTGACTTTGGCAAAGGGCTTGGAAGAAAGTGTACAAAAAGCCAAAAGCATCTCCTGGAGAGTGTGAAAAACATCCTCTCCTGTTTTCATTTGTGTGTTTGTCTGCCCATTGAGAAGTAGCTTCAGTGGGACATGTTGAAGTGGCTCCCTGTGAAGGCTTTCCAAACACTGTTAAAATACATCCAATGCAAAGTCTCCACCCTATAAGCAGGGAAGGCTCATCAACTGAAGTTGGTTTTTTCCCCTTGTCTTACGCAGAATCTTAGAATCACTAAAGCTGGAAAAGACCTTTGAGACCATCAAGTCCAGCTGTAACCCAAGTGCCATGATCACTAAGCCATACCCTGAAGTGGGTACTAAACCATGGCCACTAAGACATGTCCCCAGGTGCCACGGCCACAGGTTTCTTGAGCACCTCCATGGATGGTGATTCCGTCACCTCCCTGGGCAGCCTGTTCCAGTGCTTCACCACTCTCTCAGCAAATAAGTTATTCCTAATGTCCCATCTAAACCTCCCCTGGCACACTTTACCCTCATCTAGGGGTTTTTTAACACCTGTTTGGGAACCACCTGTGCCTTGCTTACCTCTCACTATCTCACCACCTTAGGACCATGCCAGCCAGCCTTCTCATTTGCATCAATTTACTTTCTGTCCCTCTCTTTGCACTTTTACCCACCAACAGTTATGTTTTAGGCCAGCAGGGCAGTACCAGCTGTCACTGTACATCTGCCAGGCACCTGCTTCTGCAAGTGGTCAGCTCTTCCAGCTCTCTGACTGCATGTCTTGTGAGGAGCAAGGCAAGACCTAGATCAGCATACCTGGCTTTTTTCATTCTTTTTCTTCTTCTTTTTCTTTTTTGATTTTTCTCTTTTTCTTTTTCTTTTTCTTTTTCTTTTTCTTTTTCTTTTTCTTTTTCTTTTTCTTTTTCTTTTTCTTTTTCTTTTTCTTTTTCTTTTTCTTTTTCTTTTTCTTTTTCTTTTTCTTTTTCTTTTTTTTCTTTTTCTTTTTCTTTTTCCCTTTCCTTTCCCTTTCCCTTTTCTTTTCCCTTTCCCTTTCCCTTTCCCTTTCCTTTCCCTTTCCCTTTCCCTTTCCCTTTCCCTTTCCCTTTCCCTTTCCCTTTCCCTTTCCCTTTCCCTTTCCCTTTCCTTTTTCCCCTCTCCCCAACAGTTTCAGTTCCTGAACCCGAATGATTTTGCATCAATCATGTGAAGCCCCTCATTTGTCTTTGAGCAATTTTTCTGCCTGCAACACATCCAAATGTAGGACTCTCCCCCCCATATCAATGACATGCTGCTCCTCCCTCTCCAGTTCATTAATAAAGTTATTAAAACCCTTTTGCTGGCCCTCAATGTGATTTACTATGTGTTGCTGTTTCCATGACTAAATGGGACTATCAGCAGGTCTGGAATGTCTCCAGTGTGTCTGGAGTATCTCTGTGTCTCCATAGTTCAAGTCCTGCCTACAAGCCAGGCTGCTTAGAAGACAGGAACAATAATAACATGATTTTAGACCACTGCATCCCTTCCCTTACCTGACACCCTAAACATTCCCTCCCCAGCTTTCTTGGAGCCCCCTGCAGATACTGGAAGGCCACAATTAAGTCTCCTCAGAGCTTTCTCTTCTCTAGACTGAACAACCCCAACTCCCTCAGTCTGTCCTCCTAGCAGAGCAGCTCCAGCCCTCTGCTCATCCTCATGGCCCTTCTCTGGACACCTTCCAGCACCTCCAGTTCCTTCCTGTAATAGAGGCTCCAGAACTGGATTCAGTACTCCAGGTGGGGTCTCACCAGAGCAGAGTAGAGGGGAGAATCACCTCCCTTGCCCTGCTGGCTGTGCTTCTCTTGCTGCAGCCCAGGATGTGATTTGCTTTCTGGGCTGCAAGTGCTCACTTCTGGCTCTTGTTGAGCTTCTCACCCACCAGCACCCCCAGGTCCTTTTCTTCAGGGCTGCTCTCAATCTCATCATCCCCTAGCCTGGACTGATGTTGAGGACTGCCCCAATATTCTGTGACTGTGTGACTTTATGACTGTGATTCCGCCGCCGGCTCCGCAGTGGCGATGATGCCTGGCAGGAACGGACGGTGCCCCGGGCTAATGAATTGCCAGACAAGCCTGGCTCCCCTCGGGCTCCTGGGCAGGTTATGATGATGAGGGCTGTCAGTGGCGGGCGAGGATGGGGCAAGCCCTCGGTGGCTGCAGCCAGCGGGGAGCTGCAGGCTGTGCCGAGGGGAGCAGCGGGGTGCTGTGGGAACCGGCCTGCCCTGCCGGCGCCCACCATTCAGCACAGGGCTACCATTCAGGACAGCGCCGTGGGTTCATGGCCAGCGCAGCCAGCTCGCCTCTGAGCCCTGCCCTAATGAGTCAGCCCAGGGTGTTCTGCCTGCCTGCCTGTCTTTAGTGTGGCAAAGCGCAGTGGACATTCCCATACAACAGCGGGGCTGGAAATGCAGCTTCTCACCCCACGCCTAATTCAGGGGCGGAAGGGCTTTTGTGCTACCTATAGAAGGGAAGTACAGTAGGGTCACTTCAGCAGCTAATTGGAGCTGACAACCCCATGTCTATCTGTATCTCACAGCCGTTTGCAGGCGTTTGGGGAAGGCAGGTTTCTTTTTTTTGCTTCTTTTTTTTTTTGGCCTTCCCTCTTGCAGTCAGCTGCCAAGAAGGGAAAAAGAAACCTGTGGGTTTGGGCTTCAGACATTCACAGCTTTGCATCAAAAAAAAACCCAAACCAAAACCCACCAAAAACCCCAAACAAACAAATAAAACCCCACACAAACCAAACCAAACCAACCAACCAACAAAACATATCCTGGCAATGCCTTTTTCACTGCCTGAAGGGCAGGTAGAGCATTAAGGGTTGTCTTTCTTACCTCTGCTCTCCACCTTTTAAATGATGCTGCTCTTGAGACACAGTCTCAAGTTGCACCAGGGGAAGTTTAGGCTGGAGGTGAGGAGAAAGTTCTTCACTGAGAGAGTCATTAGCCATTGGGATGTGCTGCCCTGGGAGGTGATGAAGTCACCATGCCTGGAGGTGTTCAAGAGGGATTGGATGTGGCACTTGGTGCCATGGTTTAGTCATGGGGTCTGTGGTGACAGGTTGGACTTGATGATCTTTGAGGTCTCTTCCAGCCTTGGTGATTCTGTGATTCTTTCCCCACTCATGGTTTGATAAGGTCTGCAGGGCACCCTCTTCATGTTTGCCGAGTGGCCCACAGTACACAACAGGAGGAACTGTGCCCCACAGCAGCAGGACTAAAGGAAATGCTTTCAAGCTGCACCAGGAGAGGCTGAGGCTGGATATAAGGAAATATTTCTTCACTGAAAGGGTTCTCAAACATTGGAATGGGCTGCCCAGGGCAGTGGTGGAGTCACCATCCCTGAAGGTGTTTAAGCAGCCTGTGGACCTGGTGCTTAGGGACAGGATTTAGTGGTGGGTCAAAGGTTGGACTGGATGATCTTGAACGTCTCCTCTAACCACAGATAATCTGTGATACTCTGATTCTGTGATCCTTAAGTCTTCTAAGTGCCATCATAGCATCAATAAAATAACTCAGTGATGGTGAGAATAATAAAGAAATACCTGCTTTGCAAATGAGAGTTTCACAGCTTGCTGAAGGCCACTGGCTGGACCAGTACTAAATCTGCTACTGGTCTAACAGTCCCCAACCCCATGTCTATAATGACAGGGTGTATCCAAGCTGTCACATGTAGCAGGAACTGGTGTCAGGAACACTGGCCAGTTCAGATACAGCAGCTGAATGCTCGCACAGGCAGCATTAATTCTGCCATTTGAATTAGGCAGAGGATAACTCCTAAAAAAGAGAAGCTCCAAAATTCCCTGTGGAAGCCAAGCAGGCACTTTGGAGTGCTGTGCTAATTAAAAAACTGGACCTTTCCCTTTCTTTGGTAGAGCACTGTGTCCTCAGAAACATCAGGGAATCATAGAACGTGGAGGGGTTGGAAGGGGCTTCCACAGACCATTGAGTCCAGCCAGACACTCACTAAGTCCTCTCCCCAGCCATGGCAGTCTTTGGGAAGAATTAACTGTGGTTTCAGCTAACTTGGGGGGAGGAACATAATTCTTATTCTTTCCCACTAAAAGCCTGGCTTTGTCCATCTGTCATGCTAAACCCTCCAGGCTTTCTCAGAGCAACCCTCAACTCCATTAGCAGCCTTTGATGAAACCATCTAACTAAAGGAATGGCTTCTTCCACTCACTGCATACTTATTCCACATGGGATCTGCAGTGGAGAGCATGGTGACACTGCCTGGTTGGTACTTCATGCTGGGACTGAAGGGGACTGCAACACCACCTGGGTGCAAACAAGTAAACTTCATGCATCCTGGATGGAAAGGAGTAAACTTTATTCATCAATTCTAACACCACAGAGGCAATTTGCTTGTCCTTGACTTGACATGGATGCTTTCTAAGATGCTCCAGAGCTAGGAAGCTCTAAGAATTCACACAGCAAATAGAACAAAGATGAGATAAATTGCCATGGCCTCTTTTTCTCTAAATGGAAGCCAAATAAACTTCATGCATTGATTCTACCACCTCAGAGGCAATTTATTTGTTCTTGACTTGACATGGATGCTTTCTAAGATGCTCCAAAGCTAGGAAGCTCTATAAAGCCACAGAGCAACAAGGAGAACAAAGATGAGATAAATTGCCATGACCTCTTTTTTTTCTAAATGGAAACCAAGTAAACTTTGTGCATTGATTCTACCACCTCAGAGGCAATTTATTTGCTCTTGATTTGACATGGATGCTTTCTAAGATGCTCCAGAGCTGGGAAGCTCTATAAAGTCACACAACAAAGAATCATAGAATCACAGAATCAACCAGGTTGGAAAAGACCTCAGAGATCATCCAGTCCAATCTATTACCTAATCCCTAACACCTCCTGACAATTAGACCATGGCTCCAAGTGCCACATCCAAGCCTTTTTTGAACACCTCCAGGGATGGGGACTCCACCACCTCCCTGGGCAGCACATTCCAATGGCCAATTACTCTTTCTGGGAAGAACTTTCTCCTCACTTTGAGTCTAAACTTCCCCTGGCACAGCTTGAGACTGTGTCCTCTTGTTCTGGTGCTGGGTGACTGGGAGAAGAGACCAACCCCCACCTGGCTACAACCTCCCTTCAGGGAGTTGGAGAGAGCAAGAAGGTCTCCCCTGAGCCTCCTCTTCCCCAGGCTAAACAACCCCAGCTCCCTCTGTCTCTCCTCATAGGGTTTGTGCCCAAAGATGATATAAATTGCCATGATATTCCCCCCCCAATTATGTTCATTAAGGATATTACTTTGCTGAGGATGAAACCCTCTTTGCTACGTTCTGGCTCTTCCAAAGCAAAGCTCTACTGTGGGAAAGTGTGGGAAATGCACTTTAAAGAGCCAGGAGCTGGAGCACACATCAGGAAAGACAGCTCCATTTCCTTACAGTGGTGTGATGACAAAAACATTTGTTACCATGCAACTTTTAATTAGTCTCACCAAAAAGAAACAAACAAATCAATCAATCAATCAATCAATCAATCAATCAAGTTACTCTGCTTCACTTCTACAGGCTACAGTGAATGTATAAGGAACAAAATAAATATGCTTCCTTCAGCCATGCTGACCTCTGGGAGACAAAAGTGATATGAGAATGGAGATCCTTTCTGTTTCCCCTTGTGTTTATCCTGTGGCAAGTCAATGTTTCCCTCATGAAATACAGTAGTTGTGATTTAAAAACAACAACAACAACAGCCACAATAAACTGAAGTGAACTTCTTCACTTCACACTTCAACAATCTCCCAGCCCTACAGAGGCACTCATGCATGTGTGGCTGTCATTTCCAATCCAGACAAGTCCTGAGAAGCTTTAGCTGAGTCTGAGGTGCTGCCAGTTTGAGTGACAGCCTCGATACCTGCAGCTAAATGGTTCCTCTGGTCACCATGGTGAATGGAAGCAGTGCTCTGGGACACAGCAGAACCCCACCTTGGTTTGTTTTGCTTGCTTGGCTGGTTGTTTTTCTGAGCTCTGAAATAAAATGGTTGTTGGTAAATAACATAGAGACAGAGAGAGAGAGCATGTGGAGCACATACAGAGGTACTCATGTACATGGCATTGTCTGCACTGCTCTGTGGTGTCATGTGTGGAGAGAGAGAAATAGAGAAAGAGATGGAAAGAGAAAGGGAGATAGAGAAACAGAGATAGATAGATAGATAGATAGATAGATAGATAGATAGATAGATAGATAGATAGATAGATATGTAGACAGATGATTGATAGATGATAGAAAGCTAGATGATAGAGGTGTATAGATATTGATATCTATATATACATATAGATATAAATATTGATATAGAAGTAGATATAGCTAGAATAGAGATGTAGCTATGTAGAGGTAGATATACAGATAAAGATAGATGTAGATATTGATACAGGCATATGGATATGTACACATAGATATAGATCCACAGACTGCATCAGGTGGGAAGGGACCCTCAAAGGTCATTCTGTCCAATTCCCCTGCAGTCAGCAGGGACGCCTCCAACTAGATCAGCCTGCCCATGGCCACATCAAGTCTGATCTTGAATGTCTCCAGGGATGGGGTTTCAACCACATCTCTGGCCAACCTGTTCTAGTGTTTCAGTACCCTCATTGTCCAGCCTAAATCTCCCCTCTTCCAGTTTCAAACCACTGCCCTTCATCCTATCCCCACAGGTCCTTCTAAACAGCCCCTCCTCAGCGTTCCTGTAGGTCCCCTTCAGATATTGAAATGTAGCTCTAAGGTCTCCCTGAAGCCTTCTCTGCTCCAGGACGAACAGCCCCAACACTCTCAGCCTGTCATTGTAGGAGAGTGCTCCAGCCCTCTGATCATCTTTGCAGCCCTCCTCTGGTCCCTCTTCGTCAGGTCCACGTCCTTCCTGTGTTGGGTGTCCCAGAGTGGACACAGTACTCCAGGTGAGGTCTCAGCAGAGCAGAGCAGAGGGGCAGGATCCCCTCTCTCCATCTCTGGCCACACTTCTGTTGATGCAGCCCAGTCTGCCATTGGCTGCAAGTGCCCATTGCTGGCCCATGTCCAGCTTCTCCTCCACCAGCACCCCCGAGTCTCTTTCTGCAGGGCTGCTCTCAGTCTCATCATCCCCCAGCCTGGACTGATGTTGAGGACTGCCCCAATATAGACATCAGTATAAATATAGACACCAGAAGGGTTGAACCAGAGAAAATCTGGAAAGCAAAACATTCTGAAATGACGTAAACTGGACCTGTCCTTTCTATAAATAAATAATAACAATCACCACCACAAACCCCAGAAGCAAAAATAAGCAATGCTTGCCCTGACAACAACAGCTCAGAAGGACAACCCAGAGCTGAGTCATGTGTGCCCTGTGACTTTTCAGTATAATTCAGCACCCAGTTCCCATGGAACTCGGGGGCATTCTGCCCTTGAAAACAGACTCATTACTTCCATCCTGCTGCTATTTAAACACACTTGGAGCTGATGTGTGCTTCCAAATGTGAATAAAGCAAAAAGCAGTGAAGGCAAAGGTTATGCAGGCAAAGGGTAATTCACTTTCCCTCGTTTGCCAAAGACATTACAGCTCCCATCGCTGTGCTTAGCTTGCACCTTCCAGCCCACTGTTGGAGGCTGCAGTCCATTTGACAGCATCCACAAGGCTGTGTTTGTCCTTTGTGTAAGCTGTTAGACACATATCTGCCCAGCATCACTGCTCTGCAGCGTGCTCCCTCTGAAACTGAACTTACTGGGGCTGACCACTCAGGGGAGAAATATCTAACAATCCTTCAACTTCCTCCTGGACTTTTCTTCTCCTTCAACTTCCTCCTGGACTTTCCCTTCTCCTTCAACTTCCTCCTGGACTTTTCTTTTCCTTCAACTTCCTCCTGGGATTTTCTTCTCCTTCAACTTACTCCTGGACTTTTCTTCTCCTTCAACTTACTTCTGGACTTTTCTTCTCCTTCAGCTTCCTCCTGGACTTTTCTTTCTCCTTCAACTTCCTCCTGGGCTTTTCTTTCTCCTTCAACTTACTCCTGGACTTTTCTTCTCCTTCAACTTACTTCTGGACTTTTCTTCTCCTTCAGCTTCCTCCTGGACTTTTCTTTCTCCTTCAACTTCCTCCTGGACTTTTCTTTCTCCTTCAACTTACTCCTGGACTTTTCTTCTCCTTCAACTTACTTCTGGACTTTTCTTCTCCTTCAACTTCCTCCTGGACTTTTCTTTCTCCTTCAACTTACTCCTGGACTTTTCTTCTCCTTCAACTTCCTCCTGGAGTTTTCCTTCTTCTACTTCCTCTTCTTTCTCTCCCTTATCTCTTCACAATATTGCTTGGGCTCAGGCAGAGCGTGCTAAGAGGCTCAGGAGTCCTGGATTTAGCTCTTTTTAACCCAGCAGTACTTCTCTCCCCTACTTTCTCCTCTGTAGCAAGTTTCCTTCTGCTCTTTCTCTGAGAGGGTGAGGAAACCTCTTGTATAACATCTAATCTCTCTTGACCTCCAATCCCCTGGTGACCCAGTACCCATCTGCCTACCCTGCTGCCTACCCACTCCTTCCTCTCAACAAGATGCACTGCTAGAAATTGCTTTCCTGGACTGTTTGTCCAAGAGGGCCTCCAGGACCACGAAGGTTTAGAAACCGTTGTTAGGTTTGTACCACCACCAGTGGAACTCCAGCCATGGGTGGGAGCAGAAGAGAAGCAGCAGATGAGCTCCTGTGTTCACACACAGCTTTCTGCCTAACAGAGAGAGCCTCCTCCAACCCCCAGCCAGACTTCCTGAACTCTGCCCAGGCAGATTTCTCATAACACCAACTCTTGAACCACTTCTGTGATTTGGAGCCAGCTCTTAGTTTCCATTAAGATGTTTGTGTGAAAGCAGGGCTTCCAAATTCCTTCTGCACAATGCTTGATCCCCCTCCCCCTTCCTGACAGAGACAAGAATGTCATTTATTATTTGTACAGATCACTTTGTTTTCCTCAGCACATAATTTCCATTCCAATTCATTAATGTCAAAGCATTAGGGGAAGAAAAAACACAACACCCAACCACCACCAACCAAAAACAAACACAAAACCCAACCACCACCACCAGCAGCAGCAGCCCAACAGCACATAAAGAAACACAAGTCTGCCAAACCCAGAAGATAACAGCTGATAATTAAGGAAGTCCCATTATTTCTTGGCAAAGAAGTTTGTGTTCTCAGAGAGACATTCTTAAAGGGCCTCCCTTTAGTGTGTAGCTGCATACTTTGCATGAATGCTCCTTACACAAACAAATGCAAGTCCTCAGAAAGCAGAAAACAAGGCTCTCATGCTCCCCTCATTTCTCTACAATCCCCAACCCCATGCCCAGCTTGGGGACAGGTTCACAGCACAGCCTTGGAAAGCTGCCCAGCAGAAAAGGACCTGGGGTGCTGGATGAGTGCTGGATGAACCAGTTCAAGGTTGGACCTGATGATCTTTGAGGTCTCTTCCAACCTTGGTGATTCTGTGATTCAGTGTGCTCAGGTGGCCAGCCTGGAGGAGGCTCAGGGGAGACCTCATTGCTCTCTACAACTACCTAAAAGGAGGTTGTAGCCAGGTGGGGGTTGGTCTCTTCTCCCAGGCAACCAGCAGCAGAACAAGAGGACACAGTCTCAAGCTGTGCCAGGGGAGGTTTAGGATGGAGGTAAGGAGAAAGTGCTTCCCAGAAAGAGTAACTGTCCATTGGAATGTGCTGCCCAGGGAGGTGGTGGAGTCTCCATCCCTGGAGGTGTTCAAAAAAGGCTTGGATGTGGCACTTGGAGCCATGGTCTAATTGTCAGGAGGTGTTAAGTATTAGCTAATAGGTTGGACTTGATGATCACTGAAGTCTTTTCCAACCTTGTTGAAAGCCAACAGCATCCTGGCCTGCATCAGGAGTAGTGAGGCCAGCAGGACCAGGGAAGTGATCATGCCCCTGTGCTGGGCACTGGTGAGGACACACCTTGAATACTGGGTTCAGTTTGGGGCCCCTTACCCCAAGAAGAACATTGAGGGGCTAGTGTGTGTCCAGAGAAGGGCAACAAAGCTGGAGAAGGGTCTGGAGAACAGGGCTGGAGAGGAGCAGCTGAGGGAACTGAGCCTGTTCAGCCTGGAGAAGAGGAGGCTGGGGAGACCTCATTCTCTCTGCAGCTCCCTGAGAGGAGGCTGCAGTGAGGTGGGGTTGGTCTCTTCTGCCTAGTCTCAGGTAATAGAATGAGAGGAAATGGTCTGAAACTGTGCCAGGGGAGGGTTAGATTGGAATTTCTTTCCTGCAAGCAGTCAGGCACTGGAACGGGCTGCCCAGGGAGGTGGTGGAGTCACCATCCCTGGAAGCACTTAAGGATGTGTGGATGTGGTGCTGAGGGACGTGGTTTAGTGGCAGTGGCTTATCAGTAGCGGTGGGATTGTGAGCTCTAGGTGAGCAGTTGGACTTGATGATCTCAAAGACCTCTTCCAGCTCCTACAGTTCTGTGATCCTATGTCCAGCTGCTTAATGTGTTCCCTTCAGAACAGAGTGAAGCAGTAGTGCTGATTCCCCACCCCTTATCCTTCCATTCAGGATCTGAGGTTTGCATTAACCTATGACAAAAACACTTCCCTGCTCATTTCCTGTAGAGCAGCCAAAGGCAGAAAAGAATGCAAAGTGTCATTCCCCACATAATAGGGGAAGTAATCAAGAGGACTAAAGGTGAACTTCACCCCCTGTGCTGAGGATCAGGAGAAGCCCTACGTAAGCAAACTGTCTCTGAGGCAGAATCATTCAGTCAGCAAGGTAAACAGCAAATTCCTCACGGGGAGGGGGGAACAGAATAAAGCCAAAGCTGTTTTGTTTCCCGACTACCCAAGTTATCCCCTTCACTCCAGCAGACGTAGTCACGCATTCTGTGCTTTCCTGCTCCTTCCCACCCCACCACCACCCCAGCTGGTGCTGCAGGCCAGCTGATGAGGTTACTGATGCATGGATGCAAGCACTGATTATGAAACTAGAAGCTAAGCACTCCTGCTCTTCCACTTCTACACTGATATCCATCTACAGGCACCCTGGGAAATTATTCTGAGAGTTGGCAACTTTACAACAACAGGGCTGGAATATTTGCTCATCTATCAGAGGAAGAGAATGAATTAAAAGATGAGTATAATTATCACAGCAGAGCATCATATCATTGAATGGTTGGGGTTGGGAAGGACCTTAAATATCATATAGTTCCAAGCCTCCTGCCATGGGCAGGGACACCTCCCACCAGCCCAGGTTGCTCAAGGTCTCATCCAAACTGGCCATGAACACCTCCAGGGAGGAGATATCCATGACCTCCCTGGGCAACCTGATCCAGTGTCTCATCACCCTCACTGGAAAGAATTTCTTCCTAATCTCCAGTCTCAATCTGCCCTCCTCAGGCTTCAATCCATTGCCCCTCATCCTATCACTTCAAACTCTTCTGAAAAGTCATTTCCCAGCTTTCTTGTAGGCCCCATTCAGGTATTGGAAGGCTATGCTAAGGTCTTCCCAGAGCCTTCTCTTCTCCAGGCTGAACAGCTCCAACTCTCCATCCCCAAAGGAAGATCACACTCATCTCTAATGATAATGGGAACAGGTATCTGAGTTCACTTTTGCTGCATCCCAACTCTTGGTGATCCACACCCATCCATAAAGGTATCCATCCACTGTGCATGAGCACAGTCTGGATCTGGAGAATATAGGTTGTAGAGTCAACAGAATGAAAGCCTCACCTTTAAGCAAGTGATGATGGCTTTGCTTTCAACACTGGGGCACCAGATTGATCTTCAGAATATGAAGTGCACAAAAAAACCTAACAGTGCTGTTAGAGAAAGATTAGCTGCTGAATGTGTCTCACATTCCTGAATGGATTTGCCACATTCAGCATCCATTGTATCAAGGATGAAAGGAATATGCTGCATGCATGAACACAAACCAACCTCCCCTCGGGGAGAGCTGTAGAGAGCAATGAGGTCTCCCCTCAGCCTTCTCTTCTCCAGACTAAACATCCCCAGGTCCCTCAGCTGCTCCTCACCAGCCCTGTTCTCCAGACCCTTCCCTGTCCTTGCTGCCCTTCTCTGGACATGCTCCAGCCCCTCGAGATTGTTCTTGGAGTGAGGGGCCAAAAGCTAAACCCGAGGTGAGACCTCATCAGTGCCCAGTACAGGGGCAGGACCAGTTCCTGCTGGCCACACTATTCCTGATCCAGAAGACCAGGACAAACATCGGGACAGTCGCATCAGAAGAGTAACACCAGGTAACATCAGGAGAGTTTGCCAGGAGCCTCCCGTGATGTGCCACAGCCGCCGTACACGTTCTGCACTGCCACCTCCTGGAGATCTTCCTGTGTGGAGAAATCAGGGAACAGGCCACCTGCTGCCGAGCTCAACGTGGTCCTCAAAGATGCTAAGCCACGAAACTGAAAGTCAGCAACACCCTGCCGGGAAGGACACAGCCCCGCGACTGCTCACACGGGGTGCGTTCAGCACCCCCACGGAGGGCAGCTGCTGCTCTGACCGCCCGACTCCCAGGGCAACACAAGGTTGCTCCCCGCCTGCCAGGGGCGAACCCGGCGCCTCGAAGCCCGCATGGCTGTGAGCTGGCAACGAGCTCACAAGCCGGAGGAGAAGGCAAAGCCTTGCGAGCCGGAGGGATGCGGAGACTGCCCGGGGATGGGACCCCGGCAGCGCTGGACCACCCCCGACCCGGAGAGCACGGAGAGCCTCGGGCGCCAGCGATTGGCTGGGAAAGGAGGGAGGGCGGAACCCGCAGGCCCTGCGAGCCAATGGGCAGCTCGGCTTCTCTCTTCGCGCGTGGGGCTGTCCCAGCCTATGGAAAGCCGGCACGGTGGGGGCCAAGGGTCGGAGGTGAGCGCGGCGCCCCCGGAAGTGGAAGCCGCGGCGGCGCCGCCCTCATTCTCTCGCGTCCCGCGGCGCGCAGGAGGGTTTCCCGCGTGGGCCTGTGCTTCTCGGGCCGCCATGGTAAGGGCAGCGTCGGCGCCGTGCGCGGGAACGGGGCTGCGCGGGCAGCGGGGCTGAGGCCGTTAACGGTGCCGAGGCGGTGGGGGGAGCGGAGCGGGAGGAGGGACGGGTCGGCCGGCGGCGCTGATCCTTGGCTCTCGCCTTGCAGAGCCTGCCCCTCAACCCCAAGCCTTTCCTCAACGGGCTGACGGGGAAGCCAGTGATGGTGAAGCTGAAGTGGGGGATGGAGTACAAGGGCTACCTCGTCTCTGTCGACGGCTACATGAACATGCAGGTGAGGAGCGCGGGCGGCTGCGGGGGGGGTCGGGGACCCCGCGGGGCTTCACGGTGAGGTGCCTGGGGTGGGGGTGACGCCGAGCTTCGAAAGGATCGGCGGCGCTCTGCTGCTCTGCGCTGGGTTGGAGGGTCGCTCGCCTCCCCCCAGTCACTGCAGCCAGGCGGTGGCTAAACCGCGGTGTGCTTTGTGAAGCAGCTTCTGGTTTAATCGTTCTGTGTTCTGCCGGTTTTCTTTCCTAGCTTGCGAACACAGAAGAGTACATAGACGGTGCATTGTCCGGACACCTGGGTGAAGTCTTGATAAGGTAACTGGGATGCTTATGCATGAGAGAGGGGTTCTTTAAACCTTCTTACCACTTGCATTAAGACTTGTGCCGCTGTATGCAGTGTTTTTTGTGTCACTAAGATGCTACGTGTTACTGTAACTCTGGGTGGAAGGCCCTGAGATCATAGAATCAACAAGGTTGGAAAAGACCTCAGAGATTATCAAATCCAACCTAATACCTAACACCTCCTGACAACTGAACCATGGCTCCGAGTGCCACATCCAAGCCTTTCTCGAACACCTCCAGGGATGGTGACTCCACCACCTCCCTGGGCAGCACATCCCAATGGCCTTTCTGAGGGGAAGAAAAAGGAATATGAAAATATTTGTAAAGAATTATTGACAATCTCTTTTCCCTCCCCTCCTTTAGTTTTCCACATTCCTGTAGATCTATTAATAATCTTGAAATTAGTAGGGTGTGTTGGTGTTATGCTACTGAAAACGTTTTCTGTCCTTGCAAATTAAACTTGTCTAAACCTGTTAACCCAAGAGGAAAATGTTCTTCTTGTACAGCACTGCCAAAACAGTTGCTGCTCTTCTGAGCTTGGTGTTTTTGCAGCTGGTGTGAACTTTGCAGGAGGTTGTACAAGATCAACAGCAGAGGCCTTTTTTAATAGAATCATAGAATCAATAAGGTTGGAAAAGACCTCAGAGATCACCAAGTCTACTTAACACCTCCTGACAACTAAACCATGGCTCCAAGTGCCACATCCAGTTGTTTTTTGAACACCTGGGCAGCCTGGTCTGGTGGAGGGTGTCCCTGCCCATGGTACCCATGGCAGTGGGGGGTTGGAACTAGATGATTTTCAAGGTCCCTACCAATCCAAACCATTCTGTGAATTTATGGTTGATGAATTATCTCTTATGTTATCTATCTCTTATGGGGTGCTTGGTGCCATGGTTTAGTTGTCTGGGTGGGCTGGATTGGTTGATGGGTTGGACACGATGATCATGAAGGTCTCTTTCAACCTGGTGTAGTGTATTGTATTTTATGTGGAATTTGGCCAGTGCCAAGCTACACTCCAGCAGGAAAATGCTTCAAGTTAAGTATTTAAGGGGTGGGAACACAAAAAACCTTCCAGTTAAGAGAACTCTTTGTTTCTGTTTCCAGGTGCAATAATGTTTTGTACATCAGAGGTGTGGAAGAAGAGGAAGAAGATGGAGAAATGAGAGAATAAGTGTTTTTGTATATCTGGAAATAAACTTTTTTTGTTTGTTTTTGTTTTCCATAACTTTGTAATAAGGTGTTAACTTTATTGTTTCCTTTCCATTTTCACACTAAAATTCAAGGTTTCTTTTATAAGGGACTGTAGGAGTTGTACTGTACACCACCCTGGGCAGCACATTCCAATGGCCAATCTCTCTTGCTGGGAAGAATTTCTTCCTAACATCCAGCCTGAACCTCCCTGGCACAGCTTGAGACTGTGTCTTCTTGTTCTTGTGCTTCTTGCCTGGGAGAAGAGACCAACCCCCACCTGGCCACAACCTCCCTTCAGGGAGTTGGAGAGAGCAAGAAGGTCTCCCCTGAGCCTCCTCTTCTCCAGGCTAAGCAACCCCAGCTCCCTCAGCCTCTCCTCACAGGGCTGTGCTCCAGACCCCTCCCCAGCTTTGTTGCCCTTCTCTGGACACCTTCCAGCAACTCAACATCTTTCCTAAACTCAGGAGCCCAGAACTGGACACAGGACTCAAGGTGTGGCCTGACCAGTGCTGAGCACAGGGCAGAATGACTTCCCTGCTCCTGCTGGCCACACTGTTCCTGATGCAGGCCAGGATGCCCTTGGCCCTCTTGGCCAGCTGGGCACACTGCTGGCTTATATTCAGCCTGCTATCAACCAGCCAGCACCCCCAGGTCCCTCTCTGCCTGGCTGCTCTCCAGCCACTCTGACCCCAGCCTGCAGCACTGCCTGGGGTTGTTGTGGCCAATGTGTAGAACCCTGCACTTAGATGTGTTCAGTCTCATGCCCTTGGACTCTGCCCATCTGTGCAGCCTGTTGAGGTCCCTCTGCAGAGCTCTCCTACCCTCTAACAGATCAACTCCTGCTCCCCAGCTTATCACAAAGCCTAGTAGTTCTTTTAAAGGTGGGTATGGTTCCAAATGGGTTGGTTTTTTTTCTGTCCTCTGATGGACAAACTGGAAAGAAAACCCTCTGCAGGCTGCTGTGTTTCTCAATGGCCTAATAAAATCAGGAGCTTTCTGTTGAGGGACAGGGACTCTGGGTATATAGAATTGGAACTGCTCTTTAGTTGGCACAGAGTAAGCCCCATGAATAGAGAGGGTTTTTTTTCTCCTGGAGGAGGTCCAAAAGGCAGAAGAATTGCAGCCATTCCTGTGGGTATTGAAGACACAAGTAAATGGACCACATGATTTGACTTTTAAAATAGGAGCTAAAGTAACTAAAAGAATAAACTGCTTGCCTGTGTTTAAGCTCTTCATATTGTTTATAGGGTGAAAGAAATTGGAGACAAAATACTAGGAGACTCATAGAATGGGTTGGGTTGAAAGGGACCTTGAAGATACCTATTTCCAACCCCCTGCCATGGGCAGGGACACCTCTCACTGGAGCAGGTAGCTCAAGGCCTCATCCAGCCTGGCCTCGAGCACCTCCAGGGAGAGGACATCCACAGCCTCCTTGGGCAACCTGTTCCAGTGTCTCACCACCCTCACTGGAAAAAATTTCTTCCTAATCTCCAGTCTATATCTCCCCTCTTCCAGCTCAAAGCCATTCCCTCTCATCACTACAAGCTGTTGCCAGATTCCTCTTCAATTTCTGCTTCCAAACTGCAGTACCGCCAGGGAAAGCCGAAGTCAGCAGCAGGAACTCCTGGAAGACGTTTTCTCCTACCATCTGCACCTCTAGCAAGATAGAATGTTTACAGGGAAGGTGATTGTGCTGTGGTGCAGTGTGGAGCCAGTGAGCAGCATCACAACACCCAACACGGTCGAGAGTTGACTCACTTCTCAGCTTTGTTGCTAAATGCAAAATGCTGTTTGAGCTGCACACCTGCCCTTGTTTGCAAACCAGACTTGAGCAGGAAGGCTCATTCAAGGAGCCCACACAGCCACCTGTTTCTGCTCTACTGGAACATCTCTGTGCATTTTAGATCATTCCTCCCTCTAAAAGCAAAGGAGGTGCCTGAAGAAGATTACCACCACCAGAAGGGTGTTTGAGGGAGACTATTTAGAGACTCTTTTCCAACTGAGAGTTATTGGAGCCCTGTGGAAGCTATGAATGAAGAAAGAAGAAAGCCAAGAATCCTTGTTGAGAGTAAATATTTGCCTCCCAATTCTCCCATCCCCAGTTCTGTGGAGGGCAGCAGAACCACACGACCCTTTTTGATTGTGAAATTGCATAAATTCCTATCTGCCTGGATATCCAGAGGTGTTATGGTCCCTCAGGGGCTGGTGCTGGGATGCTGGCAAGGTGATGGGTGCCAAGGAGGTGACGGAAGCTGGGGAGGGAGGGGTGGACAAACAGATGCTCCCAATTCTGAAGCTCTGTTTTCTTGGCAAAAGGAAATCTTCAGGTGGTGCAGGTGGACAGAGGACTTTGGGAATCCCTAATTGGCAAGGTGGGTACTTTGGAGCTTAGCATAAACCAGCAGGATGCACAACCCTATCCCTGGAGGATTTTAAGGCTGGATGTGGCTCTGAGCAACCTCATGTAGTGTGAGGTGTCCCTGCCTATGGCAGGGGTTGGAACTGGATGACCCTTGAGGTCCCTTCCAACCTTAACAATTCTATGATCCTATGTTGTCATGGTACTTGAGGCTGCATCAAGACCAGCATCCTTGTCCTAGAACCACAGGGTGCTGCCAAATTCACTCTTACAGCTCTGCAACATTTTCAGCCTAGACTTTGGCCAAGTGCTGAGTGTGGTCCAGGTGAGAATGGTCACTGCCACCTGCAGGACCACACACCTGGCCTTATTGAGCCTCATACAATTTGCTGCAGACCTCTGTGCCTCCATCCTGTTGGGAGCTTGGTTAGAATCACAGAATTGTCAGGGTTGGAAGGGACCTCAAGGACCATCCAGTTCCAACTCCACTGCCATGGGCAGGGACACCTCACACTACAGCAGGTTGCTCACAGCCACATCCAGCCTGGCTGCAAAAACCTCCAGGCTTCCACCACCTTCCTGGGCAACCTGTGCCAGTGTCCTACCACCCTCATGGTGAGGATTAGCAAGCACCAAGCCGGGCAGGGTCCGGGTCCGGCTCGGCGGGAGGCGGGGGCAGGCCGGCGCGGGGGTGGAAGTCACAGGCTGTTAGGGGTTGGAAGGTGCCTCTGCCGCACCACCCCCGGGGGACTTTGAGCCCAGGGGCGGCCGCTGTCCCCCGTCCCGCTCCGCTCCGGCCGGCACAGTCGGCGCTGCCCGCGGCCATGGCGGCCCCGCAGCGGCTCCTGCTGGAGAACGCCCAGCAGCTGGTGCTGGTCTGCGCCCGGGGCGAGCCGTACCTGCTGCGGGACGGCTGCGCACGCCTGGCCCTGCTGCGGAACGCCAGCCTGGTGGTGGGGCTGTGAGTGCCGACGGCAGAGGGGCTGGCTGCGGGAGGGGGCGCCGAGGGACCCCGCACTGGCTGCCGCTCGGTGGCGGTGGAGTGCAGCCACCTGCCTGCGCTGTGCCCTCGTGGGTTTCGGTCTGCTGCTGGGAGTCCTCATGGGTTTGGGTCTTCTGCAGGGCAGCCTCATGGGTTTGGGGCTTCCTGCAATGTGTCCTCATGGGTTTGGGTCCTCTGCAATGTGTCCTCATGGGTTTGGGTCCTCTGCAATGTGTCCTCATGGGTTTGGGTCCTCTGCAATGGGTCCTCATGGGTTTGGGTCCTCTGCAATGGGTCCTCATGGGTTTGGGTCCTCTGCAATGGGTCCTCATGGGTTTGGGTCTTCCTGGAATGTATCTTCCTGGGTTTGGGTCATTTAATCCCTACCCTGGTAACTGCCTTCCTTGTGCTGTGTTCACAATTCCAGCCTGTCAAAGGGAGCTTTTAATCCAGTGCTGGGCACAGCTGTTACCTTCTGCTGCCTCTGCTTTGCTTCTTTAGGTGAACTAATAGCAACTCAAGATATAATCTGTGTAATTAACTGCAGCTAATAATTAATGCATATAATTCCAGAATCATAGGACCTTTTGGTTTGGGGAATGCATTTAAGATACATTTAAGACAAGAAGATCTTTCACGTTTCTAAATGCTCCAGCTTCTATTTGCCTCTTAGAAGTTCAGCTGTGTACCTCCACTGAGGTGCCCTTGATGACCCCCAGGTACTATTCCAATGGCTTGAAAGGAGCTGGAGAAAGGCAAGACAGGGCTTAAAGGAGAAAGGCAAGACAGGGCTTAAAGGACAGAGGTGCAGTGTGTGCCTCAGGAAGGTCCTTTTGTGTAGGTGAGGTGGAGTGGCAGCCAGTCCAGACTGCCCTGCAGATACTTGCTAGGGGAACGCTGTGTATTTGCTGATCCACATGAGAAAAATAATCTTGTCTAGAAGAAATTAAAAGTGTGCCAATGTGTCATTTTGAGGGATCTGAGCATAGGACATGACAAGCATCAAGGCAAGAAACCTGGACTGCATGGCACTGCCCCATCGTTCTGTGTGCATCTCTAAGATTACTAAACCACCTCAGTCCATCTTCAGTCCTGCTGAAGGTGCCCTAGCCTGGCTTTCAGAGATTTGTTGCTCCAGGAGCCCTGTCAGTGAGCACTTCTCAGCAGCAGGCTCATGCTCCCTTTGTTGGCTGTCTGTGGTTGGCAGAGATGGTCAGATCAAAGCTGTGGGCCAAGCAGACGTCATTCGCCATCAGTTTTCAGGAGCAACGTTTGAGAGGATAATTGACTGCTCTGGGAAGTGTGTGCTACCAGGTAGGTGGATTTTTTTTCATCATGGTACAATGCCAGAGGGTAGCAAGTGCTTGGGGATGAAGGAAATGTGAGTTAAAACACCCTTCCGTCCTTCATCCTCTGTGATACTGTGATACTGTGTTCTCTACTGGTTTGCTAATACCTCATGCTGAGGGGCAGAGTATTGTAGCTTCCTCACTGGGAGTGGGACTTTGAAGCTCAAAGGACTGGCAAATCAGTTCCTTTAGAAATGAAGTTTTTCACCTCATGAATCCATAAGTGGCTTTGGTCTGGATAAGTACCAAATGTTAGTGGCTTGGACCCTGATGCTCAATAGCAGTTCATAGTCTCATAGAATGGGTTGGGTTGGAAGGGACCTTAGAGATCATGCAGTTCCAAACCCCCATGCCATGGGCAGGGACACCTTCCACTAGCCCAGGTTGTTCAAGGTCCTGCCCAGTCTGGCCTTGAGCACCTCCAGGGAAGGGCATTCACAGCCTTCCTGGGCAACCTGTTCCAGTGTCTCACCACCCTCATTGTAAAGAATTTCTTCCTAATACCCAGTCTAAATTTCCCCTCTTCCATCTTAAATCCTATTCCCTCTCATCCTGTCACTGCAAACCCTTGTCAAAAGTCTCTTCCCAGCTTTCTTGTGGTCACCCTTCAGGTTCTGGAAGGCTGCTCTAAGGTCTCCCTGGAGCCTTCTCTTCATGGTGGATCTCTGTCAACCTTTGTTTCACTTTACATCTGTTCCTCTGTATCACAGATGATCTCAAAGGTCTTTCCCAGCTGAAACAATTCTATGATTCTGTGGTGGATCTCAGCCACCGCAGCTGGCCTCTTGAGTGACTTTCCAGGCTCAGCCTCTGGTTACTGCACCATTTCTAACCCATTAGCCCTTCAGCTGCAGAGCTGTCTCTTGCCCTGCCTGCAGCCAGCTGGAGGCAAAAAGGCAGCTCAAGGTTTTAAGTCACATACTCTGCCAGAGTAGAGTAGAATAGAGTAGAGTAGAATAGAGTAGAGTAGAATAGAATAGAATAGAATAGAATAGAATAGAATAGAATAGAATAGAATAGAATAGAATAGAATTAACCAGGTTGGAAAAGAACTTCATGATCATCGGGTCCAACCTATCACCCAACACCATGTAATCAACTAAACCATGGCACCAAGTGCCTCATCCAGGATCTTCATAAACACTTCCACTTTACCTGATTTAAAACCAAACAACCTAGGGGCAAATCTCTTGCAAGTTACACTTTGCAAGTGGTGTTAGCAGAGCAGCTGCTAAAGCTCCGTGTTGTTTGCAGTGTGACCTTGGGCTGGAAGTTTGGAAGCTCATTGAAAAAGCTCCTGCTGGAGCAGTGGAGTAAGTGTTGGTGTTCTAAGCCCAACCTAAGCACTTTGCTTAGACTTAATGAACTCTTTCCAAGTTTGTAGTGTATCACTTCTGCCATTGTTTGCAAACACCACCAAAACACCAGGAGAAACTGACCAGCATGATGCATGTAGCTAAAGATGTTTTGCTTCAGGTTATCAGGCTGGAGTCAGAGTGGCTGGAGAGCAGCCAGGCAGAAAGGGACCTGGGGGTACTGGTTGATAGTAGGCTGAATATGAGCCAGCAGTGTGCCCAGCTGGCCAGGAAGGCCAAGGGCATCCTGGCCTGCATCAGGAACAGTGTGGCCAGCAGGAGCAGGAAGTCATTCTGCCCTGTGCTCAGCACTGGTCAGGCCACACCTTGAGTCCTGTGTGTCCAGTTCTGGGCTCCTGAGTTTAGGAAAGATGTTGAGATGCTGGAAGGTGTCCAGAGAAGGGCAACAAAGCTGGGGAGGGGTCTGGAGCACAGCCCTGTGAGGAGAGGCTGAGGGAGCTGGGGTTGCTTAGCCTGGAGAAGAGGAGGCTCAGGGAGACCTCCTTGATGTCTACAACTCCCTGAAGGGAGGTTGTGGCCAGGTGGGGGTTGGTCTCTTCTCCCAGGCAAGCAACACAAGAACAAGAAGACACAGTCTCAAGCTGTGCCAGGGGAGGTTCAGGCTGGATGTTAGGAAGAAATTCTTCCCAGCAAGAGAGATTGGCCATTGGGATGTGCTGCCCAGGGAGGTGGTGGAGTCACCATCACTGGAGGTGTTTAGGAAGAGCCTGGCTGAGGCACTTGGTGCCATGGTTTAGTTGATTAGATGGTGTTGGGTTATAGGTTGGACTTGATGATCTCAAAGGTCTTTTCCAGCCTGGTCAATTCAATTCAATTCAATTCAATTCAATTCAATTCAATTCAATTCAATTCAATTCAATTCAATTCAATTCAATTCAATTCTCTATTCTATATTCTATTCTATTCTATATTCTATTCTATATTCTATTCTATTCTCTATTCTCTATTCTCTATTCTCTATTCTCTATTCTCTATTCTATTCTCTATTCTATTCTCTATTCTATTCTCTATTCTATTCTCTATTCTATTCTCTATTCTATTCTATTCTATTCTATTCTATTCTCCATTCTCCATTCCATTCCACTCCATTCCACTCCACTCCACTCTATTCTATCAGCCAGCACTCCTTAAAAACCACTCAGAAAGCTAACAGCCTTTAAAGAAAATCCTACACTTTTGGCTGCTGGGATTTGTTTTCCCCCTTCTCTGAGCAGTGGATTATGTAGAGGGGAGCTTCTGCTGCCCATTTCCTTTGCTTGCACGTTCATAACCTCGTCTCTTACACAGTGGCACAACCTGAGTGTGCATTTACTCTGTTTTCTTTAGGCCTGGTTGATGCACACACACACCCAGTGTGGGCTGGTGACAGGGTCCATGAGTTTGCAATGAAGGTAATGACATACAGAGGTGGAGTTTTCTTCCTTTTTTTTTCTTTTTCAATGCAGAACTGTGTCAGCTTTCCAGTGACTCCCATCTGTCACCTGTAGAAAAAGATGTCATTCCTGACAGATAATTCTGTGACTCTGTAATCTAAGGGAGGGAGGATCTTTGAATACTGGTAGCCTGAGAAAGGAGTGCAGTCTGTGAAGCCAGCCTTGAAATGTTTTTGCACTCATTGGGGCGACCCAGGAGTGCTGCCTTCTATTGCTAGCTAAATCTGGACTATTTTGTCATGATTAAGTGATTTTTCTGAGCTAGAGAGAGCTTTGCCTCTTGGGCTCAGAGCAAAGCAAATCTCCAGAATGATTATCTTTATGTCTCTTCTCACATCATTTCCTGACCTGAGGGGAGAGAGGAGGGAAGAACTAACAGGGGCTGCTTTTTTTCTCCCCTCTTTTTCTCTCTCACTGCAAAGAGACCTCCAGACCCTTTCCAGAATCCTTTTGGATAGCAAATGCACACTTAACAGCTAATTGTATGGGGGTGGGGGGTGGGGGTTTGCTTTCTATTTTTTTCTCCCCAAGCTGGCAGGTGCATCCTATATGGAGATCCACCAGGCGGGTGGAGGAATCCACTTCACCGTGGAACACACTCGGAAGGCCACAGAGGAAGAGCTGCTCAGCACCTTCCGACACCGCCTGGAGCGCATGCAGCGAGCAGGATCTACCTTGGTTGAGTGCAAGAGCGGCTATGGCTTAAGCTTGGAGACAGAGCTTAAAATGCTCAGGGTGATCCAGCTTGCTCAGGGATCCCTGGATATTGGCATTTCTTCGACCTACTGTGGAGCTCACTCTGTGCCCAAGTAACGTCACTTGGTTTGTCGTGCTCTGCTCAAGTGCTAACTGCTGTCTGCTGACACCTGCCTGGTGCTTGCTGAAAGCTTTCTTCTGCCCAGCCCTCCTGCAGTATAACGTATATGAGACACTAACCAGGACTTACGGGGGTCTCCCAAGTTCTTTTCGTTTGAAGGAAGAGGAGGAAGCATTGTTTATTGGCTGCTAAATGCCAGCATGACCTCAGCTCTGAATCCTTGCCCCCAGCTGGTGCTCATATTGAACATTATTTACAGTGAGGGTGGTGAGACACTGGAACAGGTTGCCCAGGGAGGCTGTGGATGCCTCCTCCCTGAAGGTGTTCAAGGCCAGGTTGGATGAGGCCTTGAGCAACTTGGGCTGGTGGGAGGTGTCCCTGCCCACAGCAACTTGATGATCTTTAAGGTTCCTCCCAGCCCAAAGCATCCTCTGATTCCTAGGACTTCTAAAACACTGCCAATGCCAGGGGGTGGAACTGGGTGATCTTCAAGGTCTTCGAGAGAGGCTTGGCATGGTAAAAGCTTGAGCTGTCTCAGTGGGAGGTGAAGAAAGGAAGGGCCACAAGGTGGATGCTGTTCTGCTGTATGGCTGTACAATGTGCTTGTAAATCAGAGCAGGTTTTGGGGTCTTGCATTCACTGCCACTGTAAAGCTCCCAACTTAGCCACCTCTGGCGCCTATCTAGTGCTGGTCTGTGGATGCCTGGCGGTGCCTGCAATGAGGATTGAGATGTCACAGTCATTTAGCTGCAGTACATCAGTTAGCCTTAAGTTTTTTAAATGGCAAAATACCAACTCAGCTGCAGGTCTGGGGGTTGCTCACTGTGACAGAGGTATTTACTGATCCCTTTTGGGGGTCTGTGCAACAGGGATGTTTTCCTTAGGTCTCCATAAGGTTCTCTTCTCCTTAGAGGGAAGACGGCTGCTGAAGCCACGGATGACATTGTCAGCCACCACCTCCCGAAGCTGAACGAGCTCAGACAAAGTGGTGAAATCCACGTGGACAATATAGATGTGTTCTGTGAGCAGGGAGTCTTTGATCTGGAGTCTACCAGGAGAATTCTGCAGGCTGGGAAAGACGCAGGGTTACAGATTAACTTCCACGGCGATGAGCTCCACCCGATGAGATCTGCTGAGGTACTTCTGCCTTTATCCATCTTTGCTCTTGTGAGAGCTGCAGCTTTCAAAGAGTTGCAGTTTTCAAACCTCAAGGAGTTCTTTTTCTTTTCTCCCCCCTCTCCCCTCCCCTCTCCCCTCCCCCCTCTCCCCTCCCTCTCCCCTCTCCTCTCCCCTCTCCCTCTCCCCTCTCCCTCTCCCCTCCCTCTCCCCTCCCCCCTCTCCCTCTCCCTCCCTCTCCCTCTCCCCTCTCCCTCTCCCTCTCTCCCTCTCCCCTCCCTCCCCTCTCCCCTCTCCCCTCTCCCTCTCCCCCTCTCCCTCTCCCTCTCCCTCTCCCCTCTCCCTCTCCCCTCTCCCCTCTCCCTCTCCCCTCTCCCCTCTCCCCTCTCCCCCTCTCCCCTCTCCCCTCTCCCTCTCCCCTCTCCCCCTCTCCCCTCTCCCTCTCCCCCTCTCCCTCTCCCCTCTCCCCCTCCCCTCTCCCCCTCCCCTCTCCCCCTCCCCCTCTCCCCCCCCCTCCCCTCTCCCCCTCCCCTCTCCCCCCTCCCCTCTCCCTCTCCCCCTCTCCCCTCTCCCCTCTCCCCTCTCCCCCTCCCCCTCCCCCTCCCCCCCCCTCCCCCTCCCCCTCCCCCTCCCCCTCCCCCTCTCCCCTCTCCCCTCTCCCCCTCCCTCTCCCCTCCCCTCTCCCTCTGCCCTCCCAACAGATTGTCCATGATTGTCTCTATCAGAGGGTAGAAAGTGCAGCCCTTGCAGAGCTTTGCAGTTAAGGACATGGGAGGAGGCTTTGACCTGTGGGACTGATATGCACTGCCTGAACAAACATTGACTCTGCTTATCTTCCACATGGGATACCAATGGGGAAGGTGGATATCCACTAGCCCAAGAGTGACTAAAACATGGTTTCTCTGCCACTTGAAAATCATTTTTTCCCTTAAATGTCTGACTAAACTAAAGTCAGATCTGCAGTGACTGCACTCAGAAGGATGCATTGGTTCATAGAATGGTTTGGGTTGGAAGGGACCTTAGAGATCATCCAGTTCCAACCCCACCTTTCTGCTAGGCCAGGTTGCTCAAGGCCTCATCCAGCCTGTCTTGGAACGTCTCCAGGGAGGGGACACTTCCACTAGGTGGAATGGTTAATACCTTTTTCTGACCAGCTTTCCTTGCACTGAGTCAGGAAATATTGTCTCTGCATTTGACTTGTTCTTTCAAGCATCAGAATTAGAATTAACCAGGCTGGAAAAGACCTTTGAGATCTCAAGTCCAACCTATCACCCAACACCATCTCTTCAACTAAACCATGGCATCAAGTGCCTCAGCCAGGCTCTTCCTAAACACCTCCAGTGATGGTGACTCCACCACCTCCCTGGGCAGCACATTCCAAGGGCAAATCTCTCTTGCTGGGAAGAATTTCTTCCTAACATCCAGCCTAAACCTCCCTGGCACAGCTTGAGACTGTGTCCTCTTGTTCTGGTGCTGGTGGCCTGGGAGAAGAGACCAACCCCCACCTGGCTACAACCTCCCTTCAGGGAGTTGTAGACATCAAGGAGGTCTCCCTGAGCCTCCTCTTCTGCAGGCTAAGCAACCCCAGCTCCCTCAGTCTCTCCTCACAGGGCTTGTGCTTGTTCTTCTAGTAAATGTTCCACTAGTCATGAATTACCTCCAGGCACTGGAACACAACACTGAGCCAGCACTTTCTTTGCTGAATTAGTTGAGAATGTTGAATAATTGTCTTGCAAATTTGCTTAGCTTGGAGCTGAACTGGGAGCTCGGGCTATCAGCCACCTGGAAGAAGTCAGTGATGAAGGTATCACAGCCATGGCAAGAGCTAAGTGTGCTGCTGTCCTGTTACCAACCACTGCCTACATGCTAAGGTAAGGCCACTAGGTTGGAGAATCATAGAGAATCACAGAACTGGTTTGGTTGGAAAAGGCCTCCAAGATCATAGAGTCCAACCATCAACCCAACACCTCCATGGAGAAAAACTTTTGTGACAGCAAAACCATGTTTGTGGGTTTTAGGGACTTTGTAATGTAGAGCCACTCCTCTTAGCTGAGAGCTTGTCCTTGAAACTCTAAGGACTAGAAAATCAGTTCCTTTAGAAATGAAGTTTTTCACCTTAGGAGTCCATAAATGGCTGGGGACTGGATAAATACCACATTTCAGTGGCTTGGAGCCTGATGCTCAGTAGCAGTTCATAGATTCATAGGATCAGTTGGGTTGGGAGGGACCGTAGACATCATCCACTTCCAATCCCCCTGCCATGGGCAGGGACACCTCCCACCAGCCCAGGCTGCTCAAGGCTCCATACAACCTGGCCTCGAGCACCTGCAGGGAGGGGACATCCACAGCCTCCCTGGGCAACCTGTTCCAGTGTCTCACCACCCTCCCTGTCAAGAATTTCTTCCTAATCTCCAGTCTAGATCTCCCCTCCTCAAGCTTCAACCCATTCTACCTCATCTTATACTACAAGCCCTTGTAAAAATTCACTCCCCAGCTGTCTTGTAGCCCCCTCCAAGTACTGGAAGGCTGCTCTAAGGTCTCCAGGCTGAATAGCCCCACATCTCTCAGCTTGTCCCCACAGCAGAGGCTCTCCAGCCCTCTGATCACCTTTGTAGTCTCCTGTGGACCTGCTCCAACAGTTCTGTGTCCTTCTTGTGCTGAGGTCTCCAGGACTGGATGCAGTACTCTAGGTGGGGTCACACCAGTGGGGAGCAGAGGGGCAGAATCACCTCCCTCATCCTGCTGCCACACGCTGCAAGCAGTGGATCACACCTCCCCTCTTGCTGTCTGTAGCGTGATGGGTAGGGAGAGTTTGACCTTTCTTCAAAAGGCTTTGTGTGCCTGAAGGCATGAACACAGCCCAACCAAGTGATGACTTTTGCTCTGGTGATTCATCATCTAATAACTAAGTGACTTGGACTGACCAATGTCTTTTGTTCCCCACTAGACTGAAGCAACCTCGAGCTAGAAAAATGTTAGAAGAAGGAGTTATAGTTGCCCTTGGCAGTGACTTCAATCCCAATGCATACTGTTTGTCCATGGTAAGCTGCATCCTGGTATCTGTCACATCACACAGCTAGGAAACCTCTTACTGCTCCAACTTCTGTACAGATCTTGTGCACTTAAAACAGTCTTCACATGTGCAAAGAGAGCAGACAGACAGGAAGAGCTGGGGCTGTTCAGTCTGGAGAGGGGAAGGCTCCAAGGAGACCTAATTGTGGCCTTCCAGTATCTGCAGGGGGCTCCAAGAAAGCTGGGGAGGGACTTTTTAGGGTGTCAGGGAGTGATAGGATTAGGGAGGATGGAGCAAAACTAGAAATGGGTAGATTGAGATTGGATGTTGGGAAGAAGTTCCCCATGAGGGTGGTGAGAGCCTGGCACAGGTTGCCCAGGGAGGTGGTGGAAGCCTCATGCCTGGAGGTGTTTGCAGCCAGGCTGGATGTGGCTGTGAGCAACCTGCTGTGGTGTGAGGTGTCCCTGCCCCTGGCAGGGGCTGGAGCTGGCTGAGCCTTGAGGTCCCTTCCAGCCCTGACCATTCTGTGATTCTCTGTGCCCGGGTAGAAAACTGCTCATGCTGTTTTATGTAGGCTTTGCCAGAAATCCCAGAAACCAGAAAGCCTTCAACACTTCTCACACACTGAGAGGCTTATAGAAAGCCTCTCCAAGTTCATGGCTTTTAGAGTTCTCATTTTGCAGTTGGCAAGATTTCCTCCCACAAGACAGCTCCTTCTGTTGCACGAGGAGGGAGGGGAGCACTTAGGGGTTTGAGGCATGAACAGCTTCCTTTGTGTTGCTGGTAACTCCCATTTTCCACTTGCCTTGCCTGCTAGCCTATGGTGATGCATCTGGCCTGTGTCAACATGAAGATGTCAATGAATGAAGCTCTGGCAGCTGCCACCATCAACGCCGCTTACGCTCTGGGGAAATCAGACACGCACGGCTCCATAGAGGCTGGCAAGCAGGGAGACCTCCTGGTCATCAACTCAGCAAGGTTTGTTCTTCCAGGGTCGTTGGAAATTCAGTGGTCAGGCACTGGAGTGTGCTGCCCAGGGAGGTGGTGGAGTCGCCAACCCTGGATGTGTTTCAAGGTGGTTTGGATGTGGTGCTTGGGGCTATGGTTTAAGGGTGAGCCTTGTAGAGTAGGGCTCTGGGTTGGACTTGGTGCTCCTGAGGCTCTCTTCCAACCTGAATGCTTCTGTGATTTTGTAGAGTAGGGTTCTGGGTTGGTCTTGGTGATCTTAGGATCAGAGGATGTTAGGGGTTGGAAGGGACCTCTGGAGATCATCCAGTCCAACCCCCCTGCCAGAGCAGGACCAGAGAATCCAGCACAGGTCACACAGGAACGCGTCCAGATGGGTGTTGAAAGTCTCCAGAGAAGGAGACTCCACAACCTCTCTGGGCAGCCTGCTCCAGTGCTCTGTGACCCTCACAGCGAAGAAATTCCTCCTCATGTTGAGGTGGAACCTCCTGTGCTGGAGTTTCTATCCATTGCCCCTTGTCCTATCCCAGGGTGCAGCTGAGCAGAGCCTGTCCCCTCCCTCTGGACCCCCAGCCCTCAGATATTGATAGACATTGATTAAATCCCCTCTCAGTCTTGTCCTGACTAACCAGCCCCAGGGCTCTCAGGCTCTCCTCATAGGGCAGTGCTCCAGTCCCTTCAGCATCCCTTTCAGGGTGAGGGTGGTGAGAGCCTGGCACAGGTTGCCCAGGGAGGTGGTGGAAGCCTCATCCCTGGAGGTGTTTGCAGCCAGGCTGGATGTGGCTGTGAGCAACCTGCTGTAGTGTGAGGTGTCCCTGCCCATGGCAGGGGGGTTGGAACTGGCTCAGCCTTGAGGTCCCTTCCAACCCTGACAATTCAATGATTCTATTATACTGGTAGCTCTCCACTGGACTCTCTGGACTCTCTCCAGCAGATCCCTGTCCCTCCTGAACTGGGGAGCCCATAACTGGACACAGTATTCCAGGTGAGGTCTCACCAGGGCAGAGTAGAGGGGGAGGAGAACCTCCCTGGATCTGCTGGACACACTCCTCACGAGGCACCCCAGGATCCTGAGGGTCTTTTCCAACCTGAATGTTTCTGTGATTCTGTAAGGGACTTGGGTGTTTGTAAGGGACTTTGGTTTTCACCATATTTGGGTAAGGGGAGAGGTTGGTGAGTTCTTTGTGCTGTAGAAGTTATTTTCATCTGAGAAAAAAGACCAAAGAAAGGGACACTGCTAGCATTTTACACCCACTTCTATTTTCCTTCATCACTCCAGTGGAGAATAAAGCCTAAGAGTTGTAGGGTTAATATTACCACCAATCCTTGCCTAATTACAGGTGTATTGCCTGGGGAAGAGGAGGCTCAGGGGAGACCTTATTGCCTTCTACAGCTACCTGAAGGGAGGTTGCAGCCAGCTGGGGGTTGGTCTCTTCTCCCAGGCCACCAGCACCAGAACAAGAGGACACAGTCTCAAGCTGTGCCAGAGGAGGTTGAGGCTGGATGTTAGGAAGAAGCTCTTCCCAGCAAGAGAGACTGGCCATTGGGATGTGCTGCCCAGGGAGGTGGTGGAGTCACCATCACTGGGGGTGTTTAGGAGGAGCCTGGCTGAGGCACTTGGTGCCATGGTTTAGTTGATGAGATGGTGCTGGGTGATAGGTTGGGCTGGATGATCTCTTAGGTCATTTCCAACCTGGTTGATTCTGTATTCTGTATCTGTAGCTGTTTGGTGGAAGGAATTCCCTGCTGGCTTGTCCAGTAAGTCACTATTCATGCCACAAGAGATCACTGTGTAGACATGGAATAGCATTTCCCCAGGCTTCAAGCTGATGTTTTCTAATGCCAGGTGTACTAGGGAAGGGATCTGCTGCTAGGGGGTCTGGATCATGGACTCACAGAGGTGTTTTGGTTGGAAAGAGGCCATGCTGCAGCTGACCTTTGTAATACAGCTCTGCTTGTTGTGGAGTTTGGGGGGCAACACTGAGCAGACTTCAGAACCTGTATTTTGGGAGGTACTTTTGAGGTTACATAGAGTTGATCTCCATTCCTCTAAGGCACCATTTATACAATAAGAGTGTTTTCTATGAGTCCATTATTCCAGTGCTAAACTTGACAGAATTCCATGGAGTTTATTCTGGGGAAAGGGGAAAAAAAATGACTTACAGAACCACAGAATTGTTTGGGCTGGAAAAGACTTTGAAGATCATCCAGTCCAACCAGCAACCCAACACCACCATGGCCACCAAACCATGTCCCAAACTGCCATGGCCACAGGTTTCTTGAACGCCTCCAGGGATGGGGACTCCACCACCCCCTGGGCAGCCTCTGCCAGTCCCTGACCACTCTTGAGCAAAGAAATTGTTCCTCATCTCCAACCCAACCCTCCCCTGGCACAATTTCAGGCCATTTCCTCTCCTTCTGTCACCTGAGACTAGGCAGAAGAGGCCAGCCCCCACCTCACTGCAACCTCCTTTCAGGTGTTTGTAGAGAGCCATGAGGTCTCCCCTCAGCCTCCCCTTCTCCAGGCCATATTTAACACAGATGTTGTCATGTTTGCAGGTGGGAACACTTGATTTACCAGTTTGGGGGCCATGACTCGTTGATTGACTACGTTATAGTTAAAGGAAAAGTCATCTATCAAAATGAGAGGTGTGGGACAAGGAGCAGCTACTGAGAGAAGGCACCAGGAGCTCCTATCATCAGCTCCTCATGGAGTACTTCAAGCCAACAGTCAAAGCAGGCTGGTTTGTACTGGCAGATTGTTGACCTGCTCACCTTACCAGCCCTCTTGTCCAAATAAACTTCACCAAGCATCTTGATATCTGTTGCCCTTCTCTGCAGTAATTTCTAGCTGTATCCATTTGAGGGCAGACAGGTTCCAAGACTGGCTTCCTGTATCATTTTAAGCTGTAAACTTTGGTATTTCAGAAAACAAGTCTCCTTCCCTGGAGGCTTTCAAGCCCCATTTGGATGCATTCCTGGGTGACCTGTGCTGGATTCTATGGTCCTGCTCTGGCAGGGAGCATGGACTTGGTAATCTTTGGAGGTCTCTTCCAAACCCTAACATCCTGTGATAACCCAAACCACCAAGCAATGAAGAAGTCTCAATCCAGGTAAGATTTATTAAGAGGAGTGATGTTAAGCAAGTTGTGATGGAGGGCCAGGGGTTCAGGCATGCACGTTGGGAATGGCCCTTGGTGGTGCTGGGTGACCACAGCATCCTGAGGCAAGATTCATAGCTCCATCTCAAACTCAGCAGATGCCAGGCCCAGATGTGGGTATAGACCTTTGCTTTGATAGGGCTTGGAAGAACATCTGAAGTACGTGTCCGCATGGTCTGTTCTGCCTGGGACAGCCTTCGTACAGCATGTTCATGCAGGCAGCTGGGGAGAGCTGTCAGGGTGCAAGCAGAGGCGCTCCTGAAGTGCAGCCTGGAGCAGTGCCTGTGGGCTGTGTGTGCTGCAGCATGCCCTGCTGGGCTCCTGGTGCCAGGCAGCCAAGGGCAGAGATAAATGGGAAGCAATGCCCAGCATCTCCTTGCTGAAGTGCCCAAGGCATTTGGGGGTCCCAAGTTTGCTTAAGGAAAATCTGATTAGTCTCTTCTTGAACGTTCAAGTTTCAGGGCCTGAAACTACTGATGTGAGAGGATTCTGCTCTCCCTCAAGCCACGTGCTTGCCCATCCAGCTGGGCTGAATTCAGCAGCCAGGTGGGAGCCAGCCCCAGGACAGTTAATAGTGGCAAGATTGCAGTTCATAGATTCATAGAATGGTTTGGGTTGGAAGATACCTTAAAGGCCATCCACTTCCAACCCCTCTACCATAGGCAGGGACACCTTCCACTAGCCCAGGCTGCTCAAGGCCTCATCCAACCTGGCCTTCAACCCCTCCAGGGAGGAGGCATCCACAACCTCCCTGGGCAGCCTGTTCCAGCGTCTCCCCATCCTCACTAGAAAGAGGGGTAGAGGATGTGGTTATACTTCAGTGGCACAGCTGGCAGGAGTGGTTCCTGCTGGCCAGCTACATGGTCCTGCCATTGCTCAGGTCACAGCCCTGAGGTGTCGGAGAGCTCTCTTTGCTTGCTTCCAACGCGGCTCACTCAGCAGTGATGGTCACTGCTGTGCTGGCTGGCTCCTGCGGGGGCCAGGAGTGGGATGGCTCCTTGCTAGCTTGCCAACAGGCCTAGGTCCTCTCCCCAGAGCACATTTAACCCAGCAGGCCTCCAACAGTTGGGGGAAGCTCTCCCCTAGTCCTTCAATTGCCTCTTGCAGCTTAGCTGACAGCCTGGGAAGAGTTCCAGCTCCTCCTGAACCTTACCCAGCCCTGGTCAGCAGTCCAGCACTGCCAAGGCTGGTGGCTGTTAACCAGCCTTAACGTGGCCTCACTGCACCATGATGGGAAGCCTTCAGTCCCACCTCTTCCCTTGCACAATAAACGGGTGCCCAAGGTCAGTGTTGTGACATGGAGCAAGCTCTGTGGCTATGAGGCCCTTGGCAACCAGGCAGACTCCCATGGGAATGGAGCCACCTCCTTCTGGCCCCCCTTTCCTCTTGCCTCATTTCCAAGTGAAGCTTTTGCTTTACATTTCCATCATGACACACAACAGGAAAATGGATTGCCCACAGTCAGGGGGAAAGCCTCAGTTTATTTATTGCAGCTGTGAGTCCATAGCTCCTGGAATGCTGCCTGAAGGGTAGTTCAGCACCAGAGTACATTGGGCTCTGTAGCAATCATCTCCACAGCACATTTTTAATGGACAAAGCTAGAGCTTCTGCTCTAACACTGCTCTTGTTACACAAGAGCCTCCTCCTCACACAGAGGAGAACGAAGTGTAGAGATAATTTTGCTTGTGGCAGAATGAAGCGGGGCACAGAAGTTACCAAAGGGGGACAGGGCAAAACCAAACAGGTCAAAATACCAAACCTAGGCTGCTTGGTATTGGCCCAAAGAGAAAACAAGTGAAGAGCTGACTCAACAGATTCAGGAGGCCCTGCATAAAACATGCAGAGAGGGCTGCAGGGTTTGTGTTCAGAAGCTCAGGAAATACAGTCAAAACCATCCCCTCATGACGAAGATGCCTTTCACACTTGGGGAAACCAGTGAGCCATTGCCCTGCTACCTCTGTGTGCTCCTGAGCTACACACTCAGGTCCTTTGGGTCACCTACAAAAACCATGGTGAGTGTGAGAAGGGCCACCCTCAGGTGAGGTCCTGGGAAGGCTCTACCTATCAGAGTACCAGAACTCTTAAAGGTCATCCTGATGCCTGTGGTGATGACCAACACTTGAATTCATGTCCAGTGATCCCAGGGAGAAGGAGAAAGCTGTTGGTGAAATGGGTCTTGATTCAGGGTGTTGTTCCCTCCTGTACTTCTCAATGTAAGGTTTAGCCACCTCCCACACCTGCCAAACAAGAAAGTGAATCAGCAGAGAGAGAGAGAGAGAGAGAGAGAGAGAAAGACAAGACAAAAGGACAAGAAAGCTGGGGAGAGACTTTTTAGGGTGTCAGGGAGTGATAGGACTACGGGAAATAGAACAAAAATATGGGTACATTCAGATTGGATGTTAGGAAGAAGTTGTTCCCCATGAGGATGGTGAGAGCCTGGCACAGGTTGCCCAGGGAGGTGGTGGAAGCCTCATCCCTGGAGGTTTTTAAGGCCAGGCTGGATGTGGCTGTGAGCAACCTGCTGTAGTGTGAAGTGTCCCTGCCCATGGCAGGGGGTTGGAACTGGCTGATCCTTGAGGTCGCTTCCAGCCCTGACAATTCTATGATTCTAAGGTGTGGAAGGATATTTCCAAAGCAGAGCTGCAGCATGCTCCTCACAACAGTCCTGCTGCCCACGCTGAAAGCCAGCACTTGCCTTCTGCTCCACCAGCAGCCTGTGAGCTGCTTCAATGTCCGGGGCCATGAAGCGATCTTTCATCCAAGGCCTGTAGCAAGAGACACGTTATGAACACTGGCCAAACATTAACCACCACTGCTGGCACCACATCTCCAGGCAGGCAGCCTCTGGGGAAGGTGTTTATTCTGCTCTTACCTCACCACAGAGCGCACAAGGTCATAGACCTTCTCCAGGGGGTGGTTGTCCTCAGAGGGCGTAGGAACTCAATGCCCTGGCAGGCGGCGAGCAGCTCGACAGCCAGAACTGCCAAACCAGAATGGCACAAGGGATTCTTCAGCAGCTCAAGGAGAGGTTTCCTTCATAAAGCTACCCCTGGCATTCCTGCTGGACACTTTTTAAGGATTCATAGGGTGGCTTGGGTTGGAAGGGACCTTAAAGATCATCCAGTTCCAGCCCCCTGCCATGGGCAGGGACACCTCTCACCAGCCCAGGTTGCTCAAGACCTCATCCAGCCTGGCCTTGAACACCTCCAGGGAAGGGCATCCACAACTGCCCTGGGCAACCTGTGCCAGTGTCTCACCACCCTCAGTCTAAAGATGTCTTTCTAATATCCAGTCTAAATCTAATATCTAACCTAAAACCCTCCTCAAGCTTCAATCCATTCCCTCTCATCCTCTCACTACGAGCCCTTCCTGGCTTGCTTTCAGGCAACGTGCAAAGACCAATGGATCCACATGCCCCAGAGCAGCAGCTCAGCAGCAGCACTGCTTTATAGATGGTGCCAGGGGTAGTGTGCAGCATTTTAGCAAGCAGGCTGTGGGTGCTCTGCCATAAAGACCTTTCTGTGTGCCAGAGACTCCAGGCCAGCAGTCTTAAATCAATAGGAATCTGTTCCAGAGCATGTTGAGTACAAAACTGATGGCCATCATGAATCAGAAACATCTCCTTAGGACTGAGAAGAGGTCTGAGCTATAAAAGAAAGTTCTGCCTATGAAGCCTTCAAGGATCCACATGAAAGCATCAGTAAAATTACAGAGCTTTCTGGAGCATGTCCAGGGAGGGGCAATGAAGCTGGTGAAGGGTCTAGATCATAGGTCTGGTGAGGAGCAGCTGAAGGAACTGAGCTTGCTCAGTCTGGAGAAGAGGAGGCTGAGGGGAAACCTCATTGCTCTCTACAGCTCCCTGAAAGGAGGTTGCAGTGAGGTAGGGGCTGGTCTCTTCTGCCTAGTCTCAGGTGATAGGGTGAGACTAAATGCCCTAAAATTGTGCCAGGGGAGGCTTAGGTTGGAGAGAAGGAAAAATGTCTTTGCTGCAGATTGGTCAGGGACTGGCAGAGGCTGCCCAGGGAGGTGGGGGAGTCCCCATCCCTGGAGGGGTTCAAGAAACCTGTGGCCATGGCACATAGTTTGATGGCCATGGTGGTGCTGGGGTGATGGTTGAACTGGATGATCTTAGAGGGCTTTTCCAACCCAAACAATTCTGTGATTCTCTATCTGCCCAGCTCACACTTGACCATTATTGGCACTCGTTCCTCACAAGCCAATTCACTCAAGAAACTGAGTGAGCTAGCTGGATCCAGGACATTGCTGAAACACAGGGCTCCTCAAACTCAAGTCTCTGCACACAAAAGAAAGGTATTTGTTTAGCATGAGTCTTCAGAGCACTCAGAGAAACAGGATTGTCACCAGTACCTTCACCTAGCTACAGCCAGAGGGTCTGTCTGGAGATCCAGCTCTTTAATGTTACCTTGTTCCACGTGCTCAATAACTCTCAGAGCTTTCCTGGCAGCCCATCCTCCCATGGACACATGATCCTCTGTAGCAGCACTGGTGGAGAGTGAATCCACAGAAGAGGGATGGCACAAGGCTTTGTTCTCAGAAACTGCAAAAATCCAATGCAATAAGTGCAGGACAGAAGGGGCACAAGAGAGCAGAAGCAATGACCAACCTGGGGCAAGCAGCCTGTTCACCACCTCAGGCCCAACTCTTGCACCTCTTTGGAGGATGCATCAGTGTTTTACCTGCCTCACTTAATTTGTAATAAGCATCTGAGGGCTACCATTGCCTCTAGGGACAGTAACCAGTATCAGTCTTCAGATGCAAATACTGACTTCTTAATCCACCCCCACCTCCAAGGCTGGGTTGCTCTGGCCCAAAGGTTTGATGGAGAGTGAAGAAAAAGAGCAGACAGCATGTGCAAGCCTCACCTTGCCTGTCACCTCAAAGCAACCCTTTGGAAGGAGCATTGGCTCCCTCTGGGTTTGGTCACAAATACTGCCCCTACCCTGCTTTAAGAGGAGAGCTAAAGATCACCATCTGCTCTCTTCTCATTGCAGTTGAGGCACTTGCAGAACTTGCTCCAGAAGGATGCTGCAGGAGCACAGAACAAATCCTCTTCATAGAATCACTGAATCATAGAATTGGAAGGGTTGGAAGGAACCCTTGAAGGTTATCTTGTCCAGCCCCCCTACAGTCAGCAGGGACATCTCCAATTAGATCAGGTTGCTCAGGGCCCCATCATGATCTTGAATGTCTCCAAGGATGGGGCCTCAACCACATCCCTGGGCAACCTGTTGCAGTATTTCACCACTCTCACTGGAAAAAAAATTCCTCCTTATGTCCAACCTGAATCTCCCCTGCTCCAGTTTCAAACCATTGCCCCTCACCCTATCCCTACAAACCTTCCAAACAGTCCCTCCCCAGCCTCCCACCCTCCTTGCCTCACTACTAGGCTGCCCAGGCGCCCTCCTCCAGGCATGCACACCACTAAGGGTGGGAGTGCTCCAGCTTTGAAAGCCAAGTGCAAGCCTTAGAGTAAATCTCTCTAACTGCACCTAAAAGGTGAGGGGAATTTGGCTGCAGGAAGGGCTGTAGGCACCATCCAGTGACAATCTGAGGCTGAGAACTGCTCTTTAGAAGAGGAGCAGCCATGTCTGCATTCACAGTGCTCTGGCCACAGGCAGACCATTTCTCTCTGAAGCCCAGCAGGATCCCATGGATTGCCCTTGCCAAACCAGGGACTTCAGAAAAGCAACAAGAGCAGCAGAGAGGTGGTGACACCAACTGCAAACAGGCTGGAGTGACACAATCCAGGGCCAGAGCCCAGCTGGCACATTCAGGTAGGTGACTGCAGGGCTCAGACAGGATGCATGCAACTACTGCAAACAGTTGGGTCTGGCAGGCACAGTGCTGCTGGAGAGGAAAGGAGAGAGGCACCTCCAGTGGCACTGCAGAACAGCTGCACGTTTTGTGCAGCTTTACCTATTAGCCCTGGGAGTACAGGACACCAGCTGGTGCACACACACCTTAGGGGCTCTGAACAGCAGGCTTCTTGTTGCCTTAGTCATGAGATCTAGAGGAAATGTGTACTAATGCTTATTTTGAGTGTGGCCTCTGATAACCAGCCCTGGGGCCTCCAGTCCCCTGAGCACTGTGGAGTCTGATACTGCTATACAGACCCAGCCACCAAATGGAGACATCAATAATAAGGGTATCAGGCCCAGCTTTGAGACAAATGTTGTCTCCATGCTAGTGAGAACAGAGGTATCCCTTGCTTAAAGACCATAACTATTCAAGCAGAGGTTCTAGGTTCAGCAGAGTTGCTCAGACAGATGCATGTGTGTTGCCTGCAGTGCTGGCTGTTAATTCCAGCCCTATCTGAGCTGATTTGCAGGCTCCTGGGTACACAGTTGGCACTGATTTCAACCAGAGCTCTCCTGCTGGTGACCATAATTTAGAGCACTCCCACAGAGGTGCATCCCCACAAGTCTCCAGCTAAGGATGGGCATGCTCAGAGCTCTAAAACACACCCATGGGTCAGTTCAGAATAAAGAATCCTGAGCCAAAATAACTGCAGCTGCACCCAGACAGCACAAAGCACATGGAGAAGGAGATGGAAGCCAGAAGTGATTTCATCTGCTACCAAATGACCACTGCCTTGATATAAATTGGTCTTTCTAGCTTGCTCTCTTGATGGCATTGCCCAAGCACTCACCTAGGGCAGCTGCTGTGCAGTGTGCAATCATGAACCCAGAGTTCAGACCACCCTCAGTGACTAAAAATGCAGGCAGCTCGCTGAGAGAGGGGTTGCAGAGCCTCTCAATTCTTCTTTCACTGATTGCAGCCAGCTCATGCACACCAATGGCCAGATAGTCCAGAGCCTGTGAAAGACCTCAGTTAACCAGGTGACAGAAACAAAAACCCCAAACCCACCCAACCAAACCAAACCAGGAACTAGAAATGCTGGGTTTATTTCTCTCTCCAAATGCTTACTTACCTTGGCAGGATATTCACCATGAAAATTCCCTCCAGAAATAGTCTCTGCTCTTTCAGCAAACACCATCTTTAAGGAGAAGTTAAGGCACAAACATGAGGCAGCTATAGCTTCCAATATCTGAAGGGGGCCTACAAGAAAGCTGGTAAAGGAGTTTTTGGGGTGTCAGGTAGTGATAGGACTAGGGGACATGGATCCAAGCTAGAGGAGGGGAGATTTAGATTGGACATCAGGAAGAAGTTCTTTGCCATAAAGGTGGTGAGGCTCTAGAACAGGATGCCCAGGGAGGTGGTGGAAGCCTCATCCCTGGATGATTTTAAGGCCAGGATGGATGTGGCTTTGAACAACCTGATCCAGTGTGAGGTGTCCCTGCCCATGGCAGGGGTTGGAACTGGCTGATCCTTGGGATCCCTTCCAACCCTCTGACAGTTCTGTGCTTCCAGGACAGATATCTGGCAGTAACTGAAGTATCTTAACTGAAGGAATGCTTGTGCCAATGGGCTTTGATTTGCAGGCACATTAGGTGAGCTCTGCATGTTTTGCTTTTCAGAAAACAAAGAGCTAATCTCAACTCTCCAAACTCTGTGCAGTTTTGACTTGCATTTTCCCAAGAGACTACACAAAATGAAGTCTCTGTGTCAGAGGTGGGGAGGGAAGGAAGGAGGGGTGCAAAGAAACACTTGTTTGGATAATTCTAATTTGGATATCCTAGCACAACTTCTCGGTTCTTTGGTAGATTCTCTTCATGGGGAAAGGAAGAGAGGTTGCTGTTGCAACCAATGGTAGTTATCAACTAAAGCCAGTTACAACCTTTTTTGCCTCTGACACAACCAATTGTAGAGAAGAAAAGGGTAACAAAAGGGCAAGCAAGTTTTTTACATAGAAATTAATTCATCCAAAAGATACAGGGTTGTCTGTGGCACTGTTGATTTCAGTTGTAATGATGTCCTTCACAAAGGCAATGGTATCATTTACAACTCCATGGACCTGCAACAGAAGACATTGGCACCTGACCTTACAATCTACAACGAGGACATCCTCATTGTCACCATCCCAGTCTCTACACCCACACATGAAGATGGTGCTGGATTTGATCTTAAAATCAGGAGTGTCACTGTGGGACACTGTCCACCCTCTAATTAACCTATTTAATTTCAGTAATTCCACTGATTTGAGAGCTTTGCCTATGGTAAAAGCCAGGGGACTGCATTCTTGCAGTATATTTGAGATACCACACTGTCTGCTTCTGAAAAGACCTGGTCCTGGAAGCAGAGCAGAAGAAATACCCTACATAGCATGCAAGCACAGAAACTAGCACCTGGCATCTACTTCCAGACCTGAGCACAGCTTTGTCAGATGCTGCCTGATGGCTGTGCACTTGGGATCAATGATCTGCACATCTCCATGGGCCACAAAGATGATCCAAAGGCTGGATCACCTCTGCTGTGAGGATAGACCGAGGGAGCTGGGGTTGTTCAGCCTGGAGAAGGCTCCAGGAGGTCCTTAGAGCTACCTTCCAATACCTGCAGGGATCCTACAGGAAGGCTGCAGAGGGACTTTTCGTAAGAGTGTCTAGAGACAGGACAAGAGAGAATGGTTTGAAGATGAGGGAGAGTAGGGTTAGACTGGATCTTAGGAAGTTGCTCTTCAGTACAAGGGTGGTGAGACTCTGGAGGAGGTTGCCCTGAGAAGCAGTGGATGTCTCCTCCCTAGGGCTGTTCTAGGCCAGGCTAGATGAGGCCTTGAGAAGCTGAGTCTACTTGAGAGGTGTCCCTGCCCATGGCAGGGAGGTTGCAGTAGATAATCTCCAAGGTCCCTTCCAGCCTAAGCCATTCTATGATCCCATTCATATTGAATTTGAATTAAGGGAGAAGCAAAATAAAATCATTTCCTCTAAGAGAGTCAGACAGCAGATCATTGACAGCATTTCTGATGTGGGAACTTCCCCAGCTCTTGCTAGGACAGGAGGTTAAGAGCCAGTTTTCACCTGAGGGCAGCAGCGCATGGTGTACGCGTCCTGAACTCGGTCACAGAATCGATGGCTCTCTAGAAGGAACAAGGGGAGAAAAATCCCAAGTATTTTTCACACCAAAGCATGCAGGCTACTGCTGAAGGGCCCCAGCCTGCCCTGGGAACCTGAGAGGGTGAAGGTTATATTGTTCACCTGCTATTTCTGATGGATGATGGTCAGAATCCAGCAGGGATCTGAATCGAAACGCCACCTCAGCCTGCCCTCGGTGCGGGCGCACTGCATGGATGTCTGGTAACAACAGGCAGACTGTTAGGTTTTGCCTCTCTTACCACCAGCTGTTAAGCAAACAGGACAGGCCCAGTACCCACCAGTGTCAAAGGCCCTCGTGGTACCCTTCAAGACCTCAAGTGTAAGGGCAGCAATGATGTCAGCTTGTCGAGCTATAGCTCCAGCTCTTTCCACCGCTTCGCAGCCCAGCGATGTGATCATCTGTGTCCCATTGATGAGAGCCAGACCCTTCCAGGAGAGAGCAGATGTGAGCCAAATTCACTGCAGCTATTCCATGTGCAGGGATAATTCCCCCTCTCTGTGATCATTCTCCTCCCATGAAGGAGTTCAAGAGCTGTGCTTAGCTCCCTGGATCATTCTGGAATCACAACCTGCACAGCTTTCCCGAGCATCTTTGCCACGTCAGTTCTGATGTTCATGACCCTGCTGTGTCACGACAGACCCCCCAGGAGCTCCAGCAGTTCAAAGCACAAGGTTTGTCTCATGTTATTTCAAGCTTAAGCAAGAAAAGTAGAGGAAACAGAGCTTTTATAGCTTGTTTTTTTATATCCCCTAGTTCCTTGGGAGTGGAATGCTATTTGTATTAATTTCTTCATAGAATTGTAGAATGATTTGGGTTGGAAGGGACCTTAAAGATCATCAGGGATTGGAACAGGCTGCCCAGGGAGGTGGGGGAGTCACCATCCCTGGAGGTGACCCGTGGCCATGGCACGTGGGGACATGGTGTAGTGGCCATGGTGCTGTTGGGTTGCTGGTTGGACTGGGTCTTTTCCAACCCAAAACATTCTGTGACACCTGTCTCTCTCCACCAAGAGCCAATCTAAATATCAAGCTTGAGTCTGACATTTCAAGTCAAGAAAGGTGACAGCAGGAGAGCTGACTCCTACTCCTGATACTACTTCAGTAATGTCCTTCTGGAGCTGGATTTAAAATGACTGTTAATTGATTCCTTGCTGAGATGGTAAGTGTAAATCAAGTGGTGACTGACTATGCTTGTCTTCCATCAGCTGGCAGCCTTATACTTGATTTACCTCTTTTGGCTTCAAGGTAATTGGTCTCAGGCCATGGGCTTCCAGGACCTGTGACGGAGTTTGATGACAAAGTAATTAATGAACAATGCTTTCCAGTAATTCCATCACCAAAACTTGCACATCTTATATGAAGAGCAGCATTTGGGGGCCTAGCATTTCCCAGTGCCAGTAAAGAATCCACTAAGAGCACTGAAGCCAGACACTCTCACAGTCTAGTAACATCTCCAGTTCATTAGCTGATGGGAGAGAGGAATAGGAGGGAAGGCTGAAAACACCTTGGGAAGGTTGTTCTGCCTACACCCTGCCTCACAGCAGGTTTGCTTGGCATAAATTATTTATGAACAATTCCCTAAACCTTCCATAGAAAATCTCCAATGACAGGAGGAATCCTGCTTTGTTTCTTACACATCTGGGGCAATCACTCTTGTGGAAAAGGGAGAAACAGTAGAACCCTGATTCTGATCAGAATCCTCTCAAGCTTTCCAGCTGGAGAGGCCACAACCTCAGAGATGTACAACTGTAATTTCAGGGTTGGAAAGTCCAGGACAGACTGGCTTGATTCCTCCCTCCTCCTCTCCCTGATTCCTCCTCTCCTTCTCCAGCCTACAATGATAGTACAGCTATCAATACATGAATAAGTGTATTGAGTATCTTCAAGTGCTGAGTATCTCCAAGTCTGAAGGGACCATACTTGAAGATACTCAATACCAGATCCATCAACTGATGCATTAGTGACAGAATGACAATTAATTTCACTGTAAAGCTTCCATCATGTGAGGAAGAAAGTTACAAAAGTTCCTTGTAACCCTAGTTAGCTTATCCAAAATTCAATGTGTTCACTTAAAGCCATCATAAAATCAGGAGAAATTTTACTGATAAGCTACTGCCTTCCAGTAAATCTCATGAGCATCTGAAGTGTTGAATTGGAAAGGTGGTCTTGGGTTTGTTGGCACAATGCTGGGGTTTGTGGAGCTGAAGATGTAGCAATAGTTCTTTCACAGCTGGTGTCATATCCTGTCCCTGCCTCTCTCCAGGTCCTAAATGATGTCACTGTGGCATCTCCTTGCAATACTATGGCATGGTATTTCTTTAGGACTTAATAAGGTGCTGCACATTCCTATCTGGTCCAGTGACACAGGGGACATGCTCATGGATTCACCTCCCTCAAGGCAGAGGAGTTGTTGCTAAAGGCAACCCAGTCCCAGTTCAAAGTGGTACCGAAAAACCCCAAAGGCTTTTACATGTTGCTGATGTAAGGCAAAGCTCTTTCTCTCCCAAGGCTGCAGCAATCCTGCAGCTGAGCCACCAAGCAGAAAAACCAAAAGCAAAAGCAATCAGCTGCATGAATCTTACATATTTAGCATCAGCCCAGCCACTCTTTGGGGACCACATCTTTCCCTCTCCAATTAACCCCAGGGCAAGATGGGAGAGGGGGCCAAGTCTCCACTGGCTCCAACTGTGCCTTTCTCTGGGATATAAGGCAGGCAGGATGCTGGAAAGAAAACAAAAACAAGTCCTCTTAGAGCTTTCCCTTGATACACTCCTTGCAGAACAGAGAAGCTTACATGAGTGTGGCCACAGTAACATCCTGCAGTCACGGTCAGTGGCACCAGCAGGGCTCCTGTCCTTGCACACTGGGATTTGCCCCTACTGCAGGCTGGCTGCAGTTTATAAACACATCACCTCCCTTCTGCATTTAGTTTGGGACTGCAGAGACCCCAGCCCAAGGTGATTGCATGTACAGTCACACAGCCAGCCAGGCAAACATCACTGCTCTCAACTCTTCATCACAGGGTGACCATCTGGTGTGGATAAAGCTACCTCTTCATGTGTCACTCCACTGAACACTGGGCTACTCCTAGAAACCATCTTTGAGCCCTGTTCCCCCCATCCCAGTCCTGTGAACACTCAGCAGGTGGAAAGGAAGAAACTGAGCCCAAAGAAACGCAGAAAAAGCAGGGAAGGGACCAGTCTGTTTCAGCTCTTTTGCAGAGCCAAAGACTGAATTGCAGCTCCTTCCCCTGCTGTGGGAGGAGGAGGAGAACATAACAGAGAACAGTACAAAATCCCTGGTTTTGGGGCCTCACATATATGAACACAGCTTCTCTCTCATACATGTGGTTTATTGCCCCAGAAGAAGCTTCCAGTCTACAGTTTAGAGCAAAAAGAGAAGGAAAGCTGAACTGATGGTAGAGAGAAGGTGCTCTCTGATTGGCACCAACTTACTGGCATGCCACACCAAGGGGACCATCAATGGCTATCAGCTAACAAACAGCACAGCCTACCCTTTGGTTTCCTCACTGCAGTGTCTGGCAAGGCCAGTCAGCTTTCACTGCTTGGACAGCTGTGGCCACATGGGCTACTGCCTAGTCATGCACTTCTGCACATCTGCCTCATAGCCCTTGCCTACAAACACTTGTGTAGGTCTCAAGAGAGTCTACTCACAAAAAGAGGTGCTGCTCAAGCAGGTCTGTTTGGCAAACACCAACACATGCAGTTTTCTACATGGTAATAGCTCCCCCTAAAACTCTGGCATCCCTAAAGGTGATGGCACAGACATCAGCATGCACTGACAGGACCCCAGTCAAGAAACTGAAGCCTTTGGAGAAGAGCTTGTGCATTGTCAGTCATGCTCTTACTCAAACTTAGCCCTGAACCAACGACCTGGCCGCTCATTTCCCAAACTTCTGCCTCTTGCATGCCTTTCTCTCAGCCTTTCCTGCCAGTTCTTCAGTAGAGGAACAGTCTACAGATGTGAACTTGTACAGCCAAGCTCCAGTCCTGATCTCTCACAACTACCAAGCTGAAAGACCAACACCTTGTAGCTGGAGCCATTGAATAGAATAGAATTAACCAGGTTGGAAAAGACCTTCAAGATCATCAAGTCCAACCTATCACCCAATATCATCTGATCAACTAAACCATGGCACCAAGTGCCTCAGCCAGGCTCTTCCTGAACACCTCCAGTGATGGTGACTCCACCACCTCCCTGGGCAGCACATTCCAACGGCCAATCTCTCTTTCTGGGAGGAATTTCTTCCTAACCTCCAGCCTAAACCTCCCCTGGCACAGCTTGATACTGTGTCCTCTTGTTCTGGTGCTGCTTGCCTGGGAGAAGAGACCAACCCCCAACTCCCTTCAGGTAGTTGTAGAGAGCAATAAGGTCTCCCCTGAGCTTCCTCTTCTCCAGGCTAAATATCCTCAGCTCCCTCAGCCTCTCCTCACAGGGCTGTGCTCCAAACTCTCCCCAGCTTTGTTGCCCTTCTCTGGACACCTTCCAGCATCTCAATATCTTTCCTAAACAGAGGAGCCCAGAACTGGACACAGGACTCAAGGTGTGGCCTAACCAGTGCTGAGTACAGGGCAGAATGACTTCCCTGCTCCTGCTGGCCACACTATTCCTGATGCAGGCCAGGATGCCATTGGCCTTCTTGGCCACCTGGGCACACTGCTGGCTTATATTCAGCCTACTATCAACCAGTACCCCCAGGTCCCTTTCTGCCTGGCTGCTCTCCAGCCACTCTGACCTCATTGACCTACACCCTTTGACAAAACAATTAAAAGGGGGGTGGGCAGAAAGGAGGAGAGAGATTTTCTCTGAAGCTCTTTTTTTACCATTGAATGCTTCAATAACTTGCTGGAGCGTTTCCAGGGATATTCCACTGTATCCTTTCGCCAGGACATTGATCCTCAGCGCCAGCAGCATGCGAGATCTCTCCGGGCTCAGAGGTTTCCCCACACCTGAAAGAGGAACCCTCTCAGTTACTAGCCCCACCACCAACAGCAGCAGCAAAGGGAAACATCAAGGGAGTTCTTAGTACCTGCGGAGTGTGAACGGACCAAGTTCACCTGAAGCTCCCTATGGGAAACAAACCCAAACCCAAACCCAGTTAGGCCTTGACAGGTTTTTATTTAGCACAAAGCAAAGGGCAATACTGGAGCAGCCCTCCCAGCTAACCACAGTGTATCCATGCACAGTGCCAAACTGCTCCCTCCACCTCCTTTCCTGAAAAAAGGGATGGAAATGCTGCACTTACCTCAGCTTACTGTTTGGAATGACAGTCCTGGCAAACTTCCCAAACCCGGTGGTGATTCCATACACAACTGCAGGAAATACACACTGGTGGTGAAGGAGGGAACCAACTAAAGCATTCTAAACAGTTAATGGAATGACAAAATGAGAGGACACAGTCTCAAGCTGCTCCAGGAGAGGTTTGGGCTGGATGTTAGGAAGACATTCTTCCCAGAGTGATTTGCCATTGGAATGGGCTGCCCAGAGAGGTGGTGGAGTCACCCTCCCTGGACGTGTTTAAAAACAGATTGGATGAGGCACTTGGTGCCGTGGTTTAGTTGGTTAGATGGTGTTGGGTGATAGGTTGGACTTGATGATCTCAAAGGTCTTTTCCAACCTGGTTAATTCTGTGATTCTGTGTGATTCTGAAAATATTTATTTACCTGTCTGCTCCTTTACAATCCTTTCAATCACTTCTCTTGACTGGTTGACCTTAGCTTCTGCTTCAGGTGTGAGCTAAAGCAGAAAGCAGGAGCAGTTTTAATGTTAGCTTAGCTGTCATTATTCCATTGCAGAAAGAGAAACATGTAATTTGGAGCCAGGTCTGATCAGAATCTTTACCTTTATCTTGTAGAGCCCCTTTCCTAAATTGACCAAGTCCTCCGTGGTTAAGCTGTTGCCATCTAAAGAAATATACTACACCAAAGAACCACCTTTTAGTTTGGGATTCATTTAAAGTTGCTTAAGAACCAGAACAAATGAGAAGACAAAAACAAGAAAGAAAGAGAGGCAACACAGTCACAACTCAGCAATGACAGGAAGCTTGCTCATGCTCATTCATAAGACAGGAACTCGTTAACAAAAACCTCCCGAGCACATTATCATTCAGATCCCCAGACCCAGCCGAACCACCAGCCCCTGCTCTTGTCAGTGCTGTGGTGGCTCAACTCTCAGCACGTTCTGGTGACCAGCAGGATTTGTCATCTCGAGCTGTAAAGCCATCAGCTGCTCCTACCTGCTCTGGTTCTCGGTATTTGCTGTATCTGAAGGGTGTGTGAAGGAAAACAATCAAAAGGCAGAGAGGATTTCACAGGCAGTGACCACTTGATTACAGCTGGCAAGGTGGTTTAGAAATGAAGGGACACTAAAAGCACAGAGGAATTGAGAGAATGGTATATCTGGAATGACAAAAAAGGTGACAAGCTGCCCAAAAGAAAAGGATACAAATGAACTCCTTCTGGCTGAGATGGTATGAAATCTGGAGACATTATATCTCCTTCTATCACTACAAGAAACAGGCACAATGAACACACAGAGGATTAAAGTGCATTCTGCACATACATTGTGGCTCATTACAACACACAGCAGTGAGGAATTCTGATCTGCACTTCTTAGCCCTGAACACATTTGGATGCTTCTGTAAACAAAAAATAAGGAATTATGCCTTTATTTAAGGTCTATTAGGGCAGAAGCAGACAGCTCAACTCAAACACCAAGTACTACCTATGACATCATACACCAGCAGTGAGAATGCTGATCTGCACTTCTTAGCCCTGAACACATTTGGATGCTTCTGAGAAAGTATCAAGGAAATGATGCATTTAGTTAAGGCAGAAGCAGACAGCTCAACTTTACCACACACACTACAATATATGACATCCCCTACAGATAATGCATATAGAATCCTGTACCTTCTAAACCTTCTGCTGAGCCTGATCCTAAACCCCAAACACTCCTAGAAGACTTAGGTATTTTTTTCCCCATTACAAAACTGCAGAACTCCTCTCTCACATGCAGTTTTAGATCGACTAAGCCCCACTTTGCTGACTCAGCCACCAACCTGGTCGCTCTGCAATGCACTGCTGAAGGTTTCACTTACCAACTTCAACAAATTCGTTGTCCTCTAGAGCATCCTCCACTGTGTCATCAAGATCCAGCAAGCCAAGGCCCTTGCACCTTCGGATGTAAAACCTGACTTCCTCCACGGAGGCAAACCCCCGTTGTCAGGCTTGTTCTTCATGTACCTCCTGACAGCTTCCTTCCCCAGCCACCGGATGGTGGTGGTGCCATCGAGGCAGGGCACCGCCAGCCATTCCCCTCGGACGTGCACCGTGTACCTCGGCATGCTTCGCTCTCCAGAACTCTCCCTTGGCCAAGAAGGGCTGCGGCATGCAGCAGCCTTACATCTACCACCCAGTGGCCCGAAGAGCAGCCTCTAGCTGGAGTCCAGTGATGCAATCAGAGGCACAAAAGCACCCTCGGGGTGCCCACCTCTGTAAATAAGCAGGATCAATGTTTTCGGCTGCCTTCAGCCAATCGACGCGAGCCCAGGCAGCACACCCTTTCCACGGAAAGGCAGCACACCTCCAGCTATTGCCACAGCAGGTTGTTTTGGGCTTGGTTTTTTTAATCCAAAGATCATGTCAGGAAAAGAGAAATGAAAGTCCAGGAGCTGGAGCTCTTGTACCAAGAACAGATAAATAAATCTGACTGAGCTGGAATGAAACTTGAGGGTTTAACAAGGGGTAAGGGAGTTACCACCAGGCACTAGATCACAGCAGTGAAGAATCACAGAATGGTTTGGGTTGGAAGGGACCTGGAATAATCCAGTTCCAACCCCCTGCCAAGGGCAGGGACACCTCCCACTAGACCAGGTTGTCCCTCTCCAAGCTGGCCTTGAACACCTCCAGGGAGAGGGCATCCACAGCTTCCCTGGGCAACCTGTTCCAGTGTTTCACTGCCCTCACTGTGAAGAATTTCTTCCTAACCTCCAGTGCAAACTTCCCCTCTTTCAGCTTCAATCCATTCCCTCTCATCCTACCACTTCAAGCCCTTGTAAAAAGTCCCTCCCCAGCTTTCCTGCAGGCCTTTTCAGGTACACCATGAGGGACAGCTTTTGCCATGATTTATATCCTCTGAAACAGCACTTTTCTCTTTTTTGGTTACTGCTCCACTTGGGGTTACCTTTAAGTGAACAGATGGAACTGATGCTAACTTATCATCTCCAGGAAAAGTTCCTACCCAACTCACATCCACAGATGGCACCATTCACAGCAGATTCACCTAAACCACTGCCTTAGAATCACAGAATTGTTCTGGTTGGAACAGACCTCCAGGAACAGCGAGTCCAACCATCAGCCTAACCCCACCATGGCCATTAAAACCATGTCCCCACATGCTATGTCCACACATTGCTTAGAACAACTCCAGGAATGGTGACTCCACCTCCCTGGGCAGCCTGTTCCAATCCCTGACCACTCTTGCAGCAAAGAATTTTTTCCTCCTGTCTAACCTAAACCTTTTTTGGCACAACTTCAGGCCATTTCCTCTCCTTTTATCACCTGATACCAGGCAGAAGAGACCAAGCCCCACCTCACTGCAATCTCCTTTCAGGGTGCTGTAGTGAGTAATGAGGTCTTCTCTCAGCTTCCTCTTCTCCACACTAAACACCCCCAGTTCCCTCAGCTGCTCCTCCCCAGCCCTGTTCTCCAGACCCTTCCCCAGCTTTGTTGTCCTTCTCTGTTGTCCATGCTCCAGCCCCACAATGTCCTTCTTGGAGTGAGGAGCCTTAAACTGAACCCAGCATTCCAGGTACAGCCTCACCAGTGCCCAGTACTGGGGCACCATCACTGCCCTACTCCTGCTGGCCAGACCATTCCTGATCCAGGCCAGGATGCTGTTGGCCTTCTTGGCCACCTGGACACACTGCTGGCTCATGTTCAGTTGGCCATCAACTAGCACCCAGGTTCTTTTCTGCCAGGCAGATTTCCAGCCACTCTTACCCAAGCTTGCAGTGTTGCCTGGGGCTGGTGTCACCCAAGTGCAGGACCTGGTCCTTGGCTTTGTTAAACCTCATACAAGTGACCTCTGCCCATGGATCCAGCCTGTCCACATCCTTTGCAGAGCCTTCCTACCCTCAAGCAGATCCATGCTCCCACCCAATTTGGTGTCATCTGCAAAAGAAGCCCTGTAACAATCCAAAGCAGCCCTCTCTGGTTGCTTTTTGACCTTAACTTGAAGTTCTTACACCAGTGTGGAACTGGTAATGCCCAGCACTGGTTAACAAGAGGAAATACTAAAAAGTTCAAATAGGGGGGAGAAAAACTTGGATTTAAGGCCCCCCTGCAATAATTAGAAGTGCTGGAAATATGCAGTGGGTTGAAATAATTTAAATGAGTTACCAAAAACATAATAGCCAGGTATTAAATCTGAAATTGGATGAAAAGTCCAGAATAGCAAACCAGGAAGTATTTTGGACCACTACTCTTAGTGCACAGCAGAGGATCCTAAAGGAATAATGAAGCAAAGCCATCCCATTGTGATGAACATGAGGAATTCTAACAAGGCAGCCATGACAGAACAGGCCTGGGAAGGAAATTCAACCCCAACACCAGAATGCTGTGGTCCTCTTGGACCCACGACCAAAATGTTACCCCCAACAACAACAGAAAAAAGGAGAAGCCCCAAATATTTCAAAGGGGTTTTTGTACAGATCAGTGCACAGACAAGTTGACAAAGCAAAGATTTATTTTTGACTCTTCAAATGCTTCCCATTTCCAATGTGTTGCTGTGAAGAAGAAAGCTGTGCAAAGAGCCATACCAGCCAGCAAGTTTTCAGTGTTTCTAAATCCCATGATTGACAAATGACTATCTCAGAACAGCTTTTTCTTGTGTGTGCCCTAAACATTGCTTCTTAACAAAATTCACTCTCCCATTTCCAGAGATGCAGCAATTTCTGCTCTTTTACTTGGAAAGGCACAATAAAGGAAGTACTGACCTTGCTTTGGAAAAGTTCATTTTGAGCTAAATTAGGCAGAGCATTCTTATGGCATAATCAAGCAGGTCTATCAAAAGTTTGTGGAGGAGTCAGCCTCTTCTTTCAGCAACAAGAAAATGTCAGGGAAATCTGTACAATTTGTTACTGATTCTGGTTCAAGTCTTTTCCCACAAGCATTGAAGTGACTGGATGCATTGAGGCTCTGTGCTCCAGGTATGTTTTGACAGCCAGGTCTCGAGATTTGTCAAAATTGTACAGGTCCCTGGAAAAGACAGGGAGGAAAAAAACTCACATCCAGTAAGATAAAATAAAGCACAACAGGAAAAAAAAACCCCAAACAACCAACCACCACCACAAGAACAAAACCCCCACAACCAACCAACCAAACCCCCCCACAAACAAACAAAACCTCCCCACAAACCAACACCCCACAAACCAACCAACCAACCATGCAGCTAGTACAGTGGGGATTATCTCAAAGTTCTGCTTTTCCCCTGAAAGGTTCACAGCAAGAAGCATACTGGGAGACTCAAGTTTTCTTCTGTTACAGAGAGTAGAAACTGACTGAGGCTAAGCTTGCTCAGTCCAAAGGAAATTCTCTATCATTTCAAAGCATACCATAAATACATGATGCTACAAATGCCAACGGGACCAGCTCCTACAGTTTGGAGATTACTTTTTACCTGAACAAGGGTCGAGTAAACTTCATCCTGCCCTGCTCTGTTGCCATTTTTAAAGCCAGAGGAACAGCTTCTTCCCACTTGGACCTGAGGCAAAGGCGCAGCCACCTGCAACAAAGAAAGGCACATCAGCAGAACTCACTGGGGAAGCCCAGAAGGCTGGCTCTTGACTCAGTACTGGAAGGCTTTTGTCAGACCTCTCTGGGTGACAGAGAGGCTCACTGCTCTATTATACAATAATACTGGATGACAAAATAAGGTAGCAGGTCATCAGGTTCACAGATTGCACTGGGTTGGAAGGGCCCTTCCAAGGTCATCTTGTCCAGCCCTGTGGTCTCTGCTGTCAGCAGGGACACCTCCAGCTAAGGCCACATCAATGTCTCTTGAATCTCTCCAGGGATAGGGCCTCAACCACATCCCTGGGCAGCCTGTTCCTTTGCTAGTGTGACAGATGAAAATCAAGCACAGCTAATCCACTGCTTACTTCTACCTCTTCTACTAGACGGTATTTACCCAATTCATAGACACCAGTGCAGCAAGCATGCTTGCACAGGCACTTAACATCCCCCCAAGCTCCTGCACCAGTTCTGTACAACTGGCTATGCATGAAGCAGAACTCTGGTTTATGAAAGCCTTTAAGACTAGAAAACTGCCTGTGCTAGAACAAACCTGAGTCTTATTTCAGAGTTGTTTATAGCATTGAAGTTATACACCTGCTGCATTCTTTGGACATGTGACAGTGGAAGAGGAGGCTGAAAAAGAAAATTGCAGAGTCAGAACAAGCCAAAGGCACACTTCAAGCCACAGACTTCAAAAGAGACCAAACCAGGTCCATTCAAGAAGACTGTGGCTATAAAAATGATTTCATGTATAAAAGCTTACATATTTATACTTCATCCTTCCACCTTCTCAGAGTATTAGAGAAGGGGCAGAGAATAAACATTAGCAAATTCCCACATCCAGTACCATGGAAACAGTCAAAAAGTACTTTCCTTTTGTTTTATTTGTAGGTTATTTGCTGTAACATCAAATGCAGACAAATTCAAGCCCCTTAGTAAGTTTTGGTTTTCCCTTTCAATTCAAAACATTTCAGATGTTGCTCCTTAGCTACAGAGCCAGACAAGCAGGGAAGCCAGATTAAAGTTTTAGTAACTATGTATCATGAGAGTGGATTCTTTAGGCAAAAATGTAAAACAACTGAAAAAAAAAAGGACAACTGAAATCCAAAAGGACAACTCCAAAAGGCTTCTGTGCCTGCTTTTGTGACACCAGAACCAAATTACCCGAGGCGCTCCATTACCTCCAGAAGCAACAGCGACAGGAACTCGATCAACTGATGAGAGGACATCTCCTTCAGGTCTTCTGAGCTGAATGAGTCCAAATCACTCTCTTTTGCCTACAAAAGAATGGTTACTCAAGTTTTTAATAGGTATTTCAAAGTAAACCCAGGTGCAATTTTTCACTAGGACATCTGCATTCTCCATTGAGCCACTTCATGTGAAAAAAGATACCAATCTGTACTGGGGCAAGATAGCATAAGAAGGGGAAGGGCTGGGCTAAAGCAACTCTCTGATGTTTGGCATTCTTCAGTTTTCACTTGTTCTCCCTTCACTATCTTTCTGTCTCCACTGTCTTTGTTAGTTCAGTGGAAAAAACCAAACACTTTTTGTATTGAGAAGTCAGAGGCACCATACAAGTACAGGGAAAAGCCACAGAGCTAACAAAAGGCAGGGATGATAAATTTTCTATTAGCTGTCTGAGTCTTATGGTTAAAATGATGAGAGAATTGTATTGCATTATTTACTTATGATGTATTGCAGCTTTTGATGGGAAATGCATGCCAGCTCTAGTATAATGCAGGGGAATTACTACTAATGAGTAGTGCAGGCATATCTTGGCATTTGTTTCAAAATCAAGCCTTAATATCAAGGTTTTAAACAGCACATTCCCAGTTTGGTTACTGCACACAAGTAACAAAAAGCTGGCTGTGTGCCTTGTTCCAATATGGCCTGCACTTCTCTTACAGAAGTCACAGCAAACCTGCAGGCTCTGTGCCGAAAGGCTGGTCTAAAAAATCACAGGAGTTGAAGGAACATCTGGAGACTGGGTCCAACCCCATGCCAAAAGCAGGATCACCTAGGGCAGGCCACACAGGAACACACCCAGGTAGGTTTTGAAAGTCTCCAGTGAATGGGACTCCACAACCTCTCTGGGCAGCCTGCTCCAGGGCTCCAGCACCCTCACAGCAAAGAAGTTTCTCTTCACATTGAGGTGGAACTTCCTGTGTTGCAGCTCATTCCCATTGTTCCTTGTCCTACTACTGGGAACCACTGCAAAGAGCCTGGCACTTTCATCTTGACACCTACTTCTCAGCTATATATAGGCATTAATAAAATCCCCTCTCAGCCTTCTCCAGACTAAACAGCCCCAGGTCTCTCAGCCTTTCTTCATAGGAGAGATGTTCGAGTCCCTTCATCCTCCTCCTAGCTCTCTGTTGGACTCTCTCTAGTAGCTCCCTGTCTCTTGAATTGAGGAGCCTAAAACTGGACACAGTATTGCAGAATACTGTGCAAAAATCCCTGTCAGCCATACTCTCCTACTCAGGACATGCCAGATTGCAGAAAAGAATGGCTCACTTTGTATAAAAGCCTTAAGACACAGACACCTCAGCATTCTTTAACCACTCACTTGGACCCATCTTTCACACAGGGCAACGCAGGCATTTGCAAGTGTCATATCATACCTGTCAAATAAATGAGAACAAATAATCACACACTGAAAACACAAGAAGCTTTTGTAGTATTTTTACAAGAATGCCTAGAAATTATTCTCAAATGGCCCCACATGTGCTTGTTGTAGGCTCCAGCTCGGCACTGCAACACAACTGACAGAAGATCTGTTTTGGAACACATCTCAGTATTAGCTGGATGCACCTTGTGCATAGGTGGCACCATCCCTTGATCCCACACACTAAGGTGATCAATACTTCTGAGCATATCATACCTCAGAGCTGAAAAGAGAAGACTGGTGGCACAAGCTCTCTGAAAAGAGAATTTTTCCTGGTAACTTAAAAGAATCACAGAATCATGAAGGCTTAAAAAATTCCTCCAAGCTCATAAAATCCAACCTTCTACCCAACACCTCCATAGCCACTAGACCGTGTCCCTAAGTGCCACATCTACTCATTTCTTGACCACCTCCAGGGATGGTGACTCCCCCATTCCCCTGGGCAGCCTGTTCCAATGCCTGACCACTCTTGCAGCAAAGAAATTCTTAATATGCAATCTAAATTTCCCCTGGCATGGCTTGAGGCCATTACCTCTTGCCCTGTCATTACCTATCTGGGAGAAGAGGCCAACACCAACCTCACTCCAACCTCCCTTCAAAACCAAATACTTTCCACCAGAATCAAACAAAAAAATTGAGAACAGCAGCATTTTTTCCCCCCTGTATACACCTCTGGCAAGGTCTACACAGCCCTGAGCATCTTCTAATAAAAGGTTTCTGAGAAGTCTTTCACCTTGTTTACAAGCTGCTTCCTGCCTGTTTGGAAAACTTTGAGCACTCTGGGGAAGGAAAAGATAACTACAAAAGAATGCAGCTTACGTAGGCTTTGCTGGTGGCATGCCTGGAGCATAGAACCACGAGTTCCAGTCAACCTGATCCAGAACATCGACCTACAAAGCAACACAAATTCTTAGTCAACCTTAAAGCTTAGGGAAAAGCACATCCTACAAGGAAACTAGATTCTTTTTTCCTCCTTTTTAATATCCCTTCAATTAACCTATAGAATCCTATACAAATTAAAATACTGCCTTCCAGAAAACACACATACCAGAAAGGAGCCCCAGGCAGCACAGCACACCCCCACCCCTCCACCAGAAAGGAGCCCCAGGCACACCCCCTGTCCCCCACCAGAAAGGAGCCCCAAGCACACCCCCCATCCCCCACCAGAAAGGAGCCCCAGGCAGCACACACACCCCCCACCAGAAAGGAGCCCCAAGCACACCCATCCCCACCACAGAGCCCCAACCATACCCTCCCACACACCAGAAAGGAGCCCCAAGCACACCCATCCCCACCACAGAGCCCCAACCATACCCTCCCACACACCAGAAAGGAGCCCCAAGCACACCCATCCCCACCAAGAGCCCCAACCATACCCTCCCACACACCAGAAAGGAGCCCCAAGCACACCCATCCCCACCACAAAGAGCCCCAAGCACACCCCCCCACCAGAAAGGAGCCCCAAGCACACCCATCCCCACCACAAAGAGCCCCAAGCACACCCCCCCACCAGAAAGGAGCCCCAAGCACACCCATCCCCACCACAAAGAGCCCCAAGCACACCCCCCCACCAGAAAGGAGCCCCAAGGACACAAAAAAATCATACTAAAAAAACCCAACCAAACAGAAAAACCCCAAACACAACTCAAGCACACAAACACAAAAAAACCCCAACAAACACAAAAAAAAACCCCAAACCCCAGCCCCAAACAAACAAAATCCTAACAAAACAACAAAAAAATCTCCTAAAAACACCCCAAACAAACAAAAAGAGACAAAAAATGAACACCCAAACTAAAATCCCCACCAAACCCAAAACCTAACAAAATGCATCAACAATGCAAATCCATCTTGGTAAGATTCCAGACTGGACCATATTAACATCTTGAGATAAAGAAGAGTAAGACAAAGAACTGGTCCTTAAAGAAGGCAACTCCCAGACTATGCCACAGCTTCACATAATTAAAAGGCTTCAAATTTGAAATGCTTCCCAACCTGATCCTTGAAGTAGGAGTACAAGAAATTCTTCCAGTCCTCAGTTGCTATGCTCTTATAAGCAAACTGCTGAATGTAAGCCTTCAGGAAGCCCATGAAGACATCTAACAGATAAAAACCAAACACATGTCAGTGTTTGGAATTCAAATGGGCAACACTCACATAAAAAGTCTGACTAACAAACACTTGCCTGGTCCTCCAAGAAGTTGCTCAAGGTGAAAAAGCAAAGCAAAGCCTTTCTCATATGGAACAGATGAAAAGGCATCATCAGGATCTACTTCACTCAGATCAGGGATGAGGTTAGTTAAAGGATTTTTATCTCCAAGAGTATTTATCTGTGACAAAGACACAGGAAAACAACCCATTCACTTAAGGAAAGCAGCACTCCTGCAAATCATTAGTGAAGGCAGAACCCAAGCAAACCTGAAGATGTTCTCATTTCAAAGCTTTCTCTTACTATTTTTCCTGAAGTTCCTGAACCTGCACAAAGCCTTTCACATTTTTCTCGTTGTTCTAATCAGTGCCTGACAGCACAGACAGAGAGATGTTGGGATCAATCACTCTGTGTTCCATCTGTCACAAAGCAAATTATTAATATCATGTCTGGCCTAATCACAAGCACCTAATAAACTGTTAATAAAAGGATAAATCTAGATAAAGAATTTAAACTGCTTGATTTAAATGGGTAAAGCACAAAATCCAGCGAGGCAATATTCATAGGAAACCAGGTAAACTGCATGAACCAAACTGAAGGAAAGAGCTGGAAACTTCACAGGCTGGAACTCTGAAAACTAAAGTTTAACTGTGCTAGCTAAACACAAAAACCCTCTCCTGGACAGTAACAAACATCCTCAGTTATAGTGGAGTACACAAGAAACAATAAATCAGCTACTGGCAGTTCTGATGGCCAGGCTGGCAGGCAATTTTGACAGCTTCCAGCTGCTTACCAGTATGCTTAGAGAATCACAGAATGGCAGGGGTTGGAAGTGACTTCTGCAGATCATCTAGTCCAACCCCTCTGCCAGAGCAGGTTCACCTACAGCAAGCTGCACAGGACAGAGTCTGCTTTGGCAGACTCCAGGACTGGGTTCTGCACATTGGCCACAGCAACCCCATGCAGCGCTACAGGCTGGGGTCAGAGTGGCTGGAGAGCAGCCAGGCAAAAAGGGACCTGGGGGAATTGGTTGATAGTAGGCTGAACATGAGCCTGCAGTGTGTCCAGGCGGCCAAGAGGGCCAGTGGCATCCTGGCCTGCATCAGGAACAGTGTGGCCAGCAGGAGCAGGGATGTCATTCTGCCCTTGTACTCAGCACTGGTTAGGCCAAACCTTGAGTACTGTGTCCAGTACTGGGCCCCTCAGTTTAGGAAGGAGACTGACTTGCTGGAAGGTGTCCAGAGAAGGGCAACGAAGTTGGTGAGGGGTTTGGAACACAAGCCCTATGAGGAGAGGCTGAGGGAGCTGGGGTTGCTTAGCCTGGAGAAGGGAGGCTCAGGGGAGACCTTCTTGCTCTCTACAACTACCTTGAGGGAGGTTGTAGCCAGGTGGGGGTTGGTCTCTTCTCCCAGGCAACCAGCACCAGAACAAGAGGACGCAGTCTCAAGCTGTGCCAGGGAAGGTTCAGACTGGATGTTAGGAAGTTCTACACAGAGAGAGTGATTGCCCATTGGAATGGGCTGCCCAGGGAGGTGGTGGAGTCACCATCACTGGAGGTGTTCAGGAGATTTGATAGGGTGCTTGGTTGCATGGTTGAGTTGATTAGGTGGGGTTGGATAATAGGTTGGACACAGTGATCTCGAAGGTCTCTTCCAACCTGGTCTATTCTATTCCATTCTATTCCATTCTATTCTATTCCATTCTATGGACAGCCTGTTTCAGCTGACTTGACAGGTCTTAACTGTAGAAAACACATGAAATCAGATTTGATTTAGGTATACACTTGACCCTGAGATTACCCTAACTTCAAAAACTTACTGAATGCTGCAGCTCCCTCCAACCTCCCAGGGCTTGGAAGTGCCTGAACTGCTCACCAAAGAGCCTCCCCTCAATCCTGCGCTCCAGGTACACTGTGTGGCCCTCATTCAGCCTGGAGAGGAGGGCAAACCGAGTTGGTGAGTTTGCTGCTTCACACATTCACTTTAAAATACCATTTGCATTGCACTGAACATCACACCTACCAGAAGTGCTGCCAGTTTTTGTTTGTTACCAAGTTTCCTGTCCAGCTGTGAGAGATTTCATGAGCAATAACCTAAAAAAAAACCAACACCCAAAACACACAGGTAAGAAGGACACATCTACCATTCAGAGTCCTCTGGAAAATGAACACCAAACCTCAACAGAAAGAAAGACACTCCAATGGGATCTCACTTCCTGCACTACCTTCCCAAAGCCAGTCAGCATTCACAGCTCTCTAAACTTAGAATTTTAGAGGACTAACACTACACTGCTGAGCCTTCAATGTCCAGCCACATTGATCAACAAAAAGAATCTTTCTGGTAGCATGGCACAGGTACTTGGTTTAGGAAATCAGAGAATCATAGAATTGTTGGGGTTGGAAGCAACCTCAAGGATCTTCTAGTTCCAACCCCCTGCCATGGGCTAGATCAGCTTGCTCAGAGCCACATCCAGCCTAGCCTTAAAAACCTCCTAGGATGAGGCTTCCACCACCTCCCTGGGCAACCTGTGCCAGTTCCAATCACATTTCAGAAAGCTGGATCCAAGCCAAGTGACAGACCAGTGGTACTGTCACACCTAAGCAGCTTCTGCGGTGTATCAAACAGGGAGAAAACAGTCACTCCTATAGGGAATGAGTGCATGATGCATTACAATGTATTGTGAGCTGATGCAGGATACATTAAAAAGTATCCTTGTCAAATATGTCACTGTTCTTGGGATAAGATGATCATATTTTAGTCTTTTTGTTTGTTTGTTTTTAGCAGTGTATCAGTCTGGTAGAAAGACATGAGATAAACAGCATCCTGAGCACTCAGCTTCACAGAAAAAGCAGAGTTTACTCAAAACTTAGTCACGATTTCCACTTCAAAAGAAAACTGTAAGCAGCGTGAGCTCTAGTGCAGAGAGTCAGAGGAAGGAGTTCCCTACAATTTCAGTGAGATAATTCAGCTCTGCTTTTTAAACATATCTATACCTGGAAGTGTTTAAAAACAGGCCAGATGGGGCTTTCAGCAACCTGGTATAGCTGGAGGGGTTCCTGCCCATGGCAGAGGGGCTGGAACTGGATGATCTTTAAGGCCCCTTTCAACTCAAGCCATACTAGGACAGGAAAAGAGCTACTGAGCAGCTAAGTTCAGTCAGCCCCTGATGCACACAGGCACCCATGGCTTTATCTGTTCACTATACAACAACCAGTTTTCTAGAGTTTACTTAGAACTAAAATTCACTTTGTAAGACTTCTGAGTCACTGCCTTCACTTTTTAATTCCCCCAGTGAAAAAGAGACCAAGTTTTCAAGGATCTATTACAAAGGAAGTTGAGGTACAACTTTCAGTTGTGTTCTACTTGAAGACATGAACCTGTTCTGCACTTACATTTGATAGAGATCGATCACCTGCCTGCAATTAAAACAAAAAGGCAGTCGTTAGTTCAAGCAGACATCAAAATATACCACTTAAAGCAGTCTCAGGTCTGACCCCTAACTTCCAAGGAGCCAAGAACATTTGCATTTCTTTTTAGGAGGAAGATTAATGTAATCTGTGGATTAATTTCCACTGCTTGATGAATAAAGCAAGCTGTAAGGAGCTGACTTTTATCAGTGTCACACTTACCAGCAATGTTGGAGTTACAAAAGTAAGACAAGGATTCTCCATGCCACCATAGGGGAAAGTAGGTGGCAAGACTAACAAATCATATTGTCCCCACACATAGGGCCCTGCTAAATCTTCTGCTGTTTTCAGCATGGCTTCAGCCTGAAACAAGAGCTCAGTATTAGTTTTGGAAGTGAATTCAGATGACAAACACCGAACAAGTAATAAGCTGTGGAGGCCACACTTCATTCCCTTTCACCTCGGCATGTTCCACATGCAAAATGAGTATAACACAGTAGCAATGTTTACTTCCAGTGGTAATCTTGTGATAGAACAGCTGCAGTTTTGGAGGTGAGAGCTACAGATGAACAAAACACTGAACTCCGGCCTGTTCCCATTCCACTTCTATGTGAAACAATTACTTTACATAACATTTTTTGTTGTTAATTACCCACCTCTGCAAATTCATAGGCTGATTTATCCACTAGGTCCTTTTCAGCCCACACCAGTGTCCTTGGGCCAATCTTCCTGTTGGAAGTAAAAACGTCACTGAGACACTGAACTGGAAATAGTTCTGTGGGAAACTCTGCTCACGCTGCTGAAGAAACCCATTAGAGAGCCTTTGCCCCTTTTTAGTGTTAAAATAGGGCTTTAAAAACCAAAGCAAATAAAACACACCCACTGCTGAGGACAAATAAATTGGAAATCATGATTGAAATTGAAAATTTGCCAATTTTAAAATGCTGCAAAGCCCTACCATAAATAACCTAGATTAACACATCCTTATGCATATCAGCAACAAAGCTGAAGCTATAACCTTCTGCCTTTTGTACTTGACAAAGCTTCTGTTACCTGAGGCAAAAGATGCTATTCCCTGAGCTAGAAAAAAGCCCTTAGTGGTTCAAATCAATTCCAAACTCTTCAGGATACTACTTTAAGTTCCACAAAAAACTATATTCTGTAGAAAAAAAATTTGCAAGAGTGAAGCAAGATACATGCAGCTTGATACAAATAAAGAGTTTCACTGAAGAGCTTTTAAATATGGTAAAAATAGACCAAGAAACAAAATACAACTATCAATATTTACAGTTTGTGCAGATTCACTCACCTGCTTTCTAAAGCTCCAACTACTAAAGCAATCAAGTAGCAAGGAATAGGAACCTAGTGAAGAACATGAAAAATAAAGAACTATTATCTGTAATGTGAGCTATTAGCATCATTCAAGGGAAAACAAAGGTATGCCAGTAAGGAAGCGTGCACATTTCCTCCAGAGTTTCATGCTGCATGATGTAATAAAAGTATTGCTTTTCTCCTTCCCAAATCACAGAATCATAAAATGTTAGGGGTTGGAAGTGAGCTCTGGAGATCAAGTCCAACCCCCATGCCAAAGCAGGATCACCTAGGGCAGGCCACACTGGAATATGTCCAGACTGGTCTTGAAAGCCTCCAGTGAAGGAGACTCCACAACCTCTCTGGGCAGCCTGCTCCAGGGCTCCAGCACCCTCACAGCAAAGAAGTTTCTCTTCCCATGGAGGTGGAACTTCCTGTGTTGCAGCTCATACCCATTGTTCCTTGTTCTATTACTGGGCACCACTGCAAAGAGCCTGGCACCTTCTTCTTGACACCCACCCCTCAGATATTTATAGGAGTTAATAAGATGCCCTCTCAGCCTTCTCTTCTCCAGACTAAAGAGCCCCAGGGATCTAGTCTTTCTTCATAGAGGAGATGTTCCAGTCCCTTCATCATCCTCCTAGCTCTCTGATAGACTCTCTCCAGTACATGATACCCCTTTTCACTACAAGAAGTACTTTTTCATTCCACCATTATCCTCAAGCCTCTTCAATATCCTTTGTTCAAATATCCCTGCCACTGTGTTTTAATTTTAATACATTAACCTACACAACATATTCCTGAAAAAGCACAGAATGCCACATTGGAAGGGACCCCAAAGACTATCATCAGGTCCAACCTTTCTAAGCAATAGTGCAGTTTGTTCTAGACAAGTTATTAAATGACTGTCACTATATCCCTACATTTTGGTGCTCAATTTGATAATCTGAAAATCTTTGCTTCCAATAAATTATTTATTGTTTTCATATTAGCGAGTGTAGCATCATTTCAATTAAACTAAATGTTATGCCTTGTACAGGTCCACTTTATCAACAGTGTATCTCCAGGTAACGTACAGCTCTGGTGAGATAAAATACTGAAGCCTTATGCACTAGACCGTGTGACATGTTTTGGCTCCACAGGGAAGGCAGAACACTGCATACTGAAAAGCTTGCAGATAAGGTGACAACTACTTCTCTCTGTCCTGTTCTTGCCTCTCAGGTTTCACATAGCAGCCCGATGAACCAATAGCTGCTGCCCTGCAGAGCAGCTCCCCCTCCCGTCTCCTCCTGTCACACAGTTCCACACCTCCTTTCAGCCGTTCAGTCCCTCAACAGGCAAGATCAGCTTACTAAAACAATTTCGTTCTAAAATTGATGTTATTTTTATCTGCTTGTTCAGCAAAATGAACTAAGCTCACCACGAGATCCCATAAACATCAGAACTGTAATACAAAAAGCTGTGAGAACAAAAATGCCAGGCAAATAAATCGAGACTGTCACTTTAGGAGCAGCAGAATCATTAAACTAACTTAACAAAACTTCCTCTGAGAACAGTAATCTTTAATTAGCTGGAAATACTTTCCCTAAAAGCCAGAGTTTTCACCTCTAAGGAAAAAAGACTAAACAAAAATTCTCTGCTGTCAGAAGGAATAGGATGAGGGGTAATGGATTGAAGCTGCAAGAGGGATGATTTAGACTGGAGATTAGGGAAGAAATCCTTTACAGTGAGGGTGGTGAGACACTGGGAACCGGTTGCCTAGGAAGGTCATGGATGTTGTCTCCCTGGAGGTGTTCGAGGCCAGGCTGGATGAGGCCTTGAGCAACCTGGGCTGATGGGAGGTGTCCCTGTCCATGGCAGGGGGTAAGAAGCAGATGATGTTTAAGGTCCCTTCCAACCCAAACCATTTTATGAATCTGATTTACTGATAAAATCAAAACCATGTCTGAAGTGACTGTGAAATGCATGAGTTAGGAGTCAGACACCAGGCACGCGCTGAGCAGCCTGGGGCACTTACATTCTGGCTGAACTGGTATATCTTCCGACTGCTGTCCTCGGGGTCAGGCAGCTCTCCCTCACGATTCGCGCTCATAAGGGCCACCAGCTCTTTAGGAACAGAGATCTGAAAGATGAGCCAACTATGAAGGACTCAGCTGGCACACAGGATAGCACAACATGCTCAAAGCAGCAGCAGCAAAACAGAGTAGCCCCCATTTGTTCTGTTGCATGTAAGGGAGACAGAAAGCTACACTTTAAACGCTGGCAGTACTTAACTGGCTGGAAGGACCACCTCTGACACAAGTCAGAGCTTTCACTTTCCACAGATTTCTGACCTGGAATGTCACATTGCATATCTGCTCTTTGCTTCCTTGACACTACTCATGGACTACTTACGCTAGGACTGCAAAGACCCCCTAACTATGTACCAGAATACATTACTTAAAGCTTACATGAGAGTCATTTAAAATATTCTTAACTCGACAGCTCTACTACTTTGATGTCTTACTGTCAGCTTTTCCTGATTTAAAAACCTATTTCTGTCCTACTACAGCACTTCTTTTTGTTGGTTTGGGATGCTTTCTGGTTTGTTGGGGAGGGGGAGCTTTCTGTTTTTGTGTGTTTGTTTTTCCTCTTGGAAATAAAGGTGCATGGAAAGGAAAAAACAGGTAACAAGATATGTAAGAAAATGGGAAAAACTACAGAAGTGCAACAGGGAAAATAAGCAGTGTTGGGCTCTTATATTAAACTGAAAAACCATTACTCTCTGGTTTGACTCTACACCATACACTGACAGCTATAAAAATTGCCACCCATTGCATTAGTTGTTCTTAGACGTACATGAATTAGGTTCACCTACCTCTGCACAGTAGGTTAGCTTCACAGCAGGTGTGTCTTGGCATGGAAAGATGGCTCTGCAGTGGGCAGCCTGGCAAGAGGGGACAACAAAAAGAAACAAACCATAAGGCAAAAAGGTGATTTTTCTAATTCAGAGACTCAGAAATCAATCAAACTGCTGTATTATACTGGAAATCTACACAGCTCCTCCAGAGAATTCATCATTTAGAAACCACCACTTCCTACCATTTGTAACTTATAGCAGTTTCCATAATTAAAGCTTTTCTAAAAGTAATGGAAACTGAGCCAGATCAAGAGCCACATATGTTGACTGCAAAGGGCTGCTTGCTCCTCAACAAGAACACTAGAGAGGGTAAAGCAGCTCTGGAATTATTAAATTGCAAATGTATGACAAAATCTCAGCACTGCCCTGACTTCAGTGTTTTCATTTAGGACCCTGGATGCACACAATCAAAAGTTATGGTCTACTGTACTTTCCTCCACTTGCCTTTCCTTTCCAACTCTTCAGAAACCAGGGGAATTACAGTGGTATGTAAAAGGAAAACCAAAATGGATCCACTCAACCTGACACTGGCTGAAGAGCAGTGGGTGCTGCTTGCCAGACGTTTGCTCAGGAGAAAACCACTGGAGAGCTGAAGACTTCGGAGAGCTTTCAAAGGAGATTTCAACAATTGCTTCTTGTCCCCTGTGTAATAAAGGAGATAATCAGAGTTTGTGACCCAGCTCCTGATCACTACTGAAATCCCTCTACAAAGATCTCTGGAAAACGGGCCTTAAGCACTGTCTCAAAAGCATTAAAAAATTATCAGGAGCAGATTAAAAACTACTTTCCCCTTTCAGTTACGATAGTAAAAAATGAGCTGGTCCCAAGGCACTTTTATTATTATTTTAATAACCAGACTTTTTTCCCTCTTTTCAAGGAGAGCATGGATTTTTTTGTCTTTAAACTATTTGGACCAGCCACACAGATCTCTTTGTCACACTGTATATGTAACATATAGTTTTGTGACAACTACCTCACATTTTGAGCCAGCGGTGTGCCCAGCTGGCCAAGAAGGCCAATGGCATCCTGGCCTCGATCAGGAACAGTGTGGCCAGCAGGAGCAGGGAGGTCATTGTGCCCTGTGCTCAGCACTGGTTAGGCCACACCTTGAGTCCTGTGACCAGTTCTGGGCTCCTCAGTTTAGGAAAGATGTTGAGTTGCTGGAAGGTGTCCAGAGAAGGGCAACAAAGCTGGGGAGGGGTTTGAAGCACAGCCCTGTAAGGAGAGGCTGAGGGAGCTGGGGTTGCTTAGCCTGGAGGAGGCTCAGGGGAGAGCTTATTGCTGTCTACAACTACCTGAAGGGAGGTTGTAGCCAGGTGGGGTTGGTCTCTTCTCCCAGGCAACCAGCACCAGAACAAGAGGACACAGTCTCATGCTGTGCCAGGGGAGGTTTAGGCTGGATGTTAGGAAGAAATTCTTGATAGAAAGAGAGATTGACCATTGGAATGTGCTGCCCAGGGAGGTGGTGGAGTCACCATCACTGGAGGTGTTTAAAAAGAGCCTGGATGAGGCACTTGGTGCCATGGTTGAGTTGATTAGGTGGTGTTGGGTGATAGGTTGGGCTCGATGATCTCAAAGGTCTCTTCCAACCTGGTTGATTCTATTCTGTTCTGTTCTATTCTATTCTATTCTATTCTATTCATAACTATTAAAAAATCCCAACTGCAACAAGCAAACAAAAAAGCATATAAAGCCTCCATAAGAAAATATTCCTTCAGCAACATAGGATTTGTGTATTCTGTAAATAAATTAGATTTTGCAGCTGATGTTGTGTTTTCAGGGTATCATCTTTGAGCAGAAAACAACATAATAGCAATAATATAACAAAATATAAGTAAAAACAATAGTGATTTCAGGGAAATCCTCTTAACAGCAGGGTTAACAATTAAAAAAGTGTCCAAATTTTATTCAGGGTTTCAGGACTGGTGTAAAAACTAAGCTCTGTGCAAGGCAGGCAACAGCTAACAAGACAGCACACACAACCCTGACACATTCATACTCCCATTTTCTTTAAAACCATACCAAAACCATCACTGACACCAAAAGAAACAAGTGTGTTTCTACACAGAAGTATTTGCTTGTCAGAAAGTTCCAGCTTATACACATAACCCTCTGGAACTAACAATCCAGCCATAAATCAGAACAAACTTCAGCTAATCAGGACTTGGATGCTATAGATAAGCTGACCAGGTTTATGCATCCAGTTTATAACCAGCATTTCAAAGTACATATTTGACAAGAGAAAGCAATTTGTCCTACCATAAGGAACACCAACTGCACAGGGTTCTACCAAAGTTCTACCCTTTCCTATCAGTGTTTTATTGATGTTTATGTGGGGGACTATATCTCACACAACTACAAAGTCTTATGTTCACAACCTAGAACCTGACTTTTGTGGCCTTTTATTTATTCCTTCCAAGGAAATCCAGCAAAACATCAAAGAAACAGGCCTGTGTCTCTGCTCTGGTCTCTTCAAGTATTTCATTTGTTCAGCTTCATATCAGAAGTGTTTCCCCAGCAGGGGCAGCTGTTATAGGCCATTTCCTTTCTTCCCCACATTATGTGTGTTTCTGAATTGCACACATTCAGAGAACAACAGCAAAACTTTGAAACCAGACATGAGTATGCAGAGGTAACAACCAGTTCAGAAAACAAAACAAGAAGCAACTGAAGCCTTCAACTTTATTCAGACATGGGAACCTCCTCACACAATCACAGCTCTCAGCTGGGAGGTTCCATGGAGTTATTACAATACCTAAAGAGAACTGCCAAATCATATACTGCAATTTGGCAACAACTTTTTTAATTCATGCCACTTAAGAGGTAGATTGTGGTTAGTTCTAGCTCCACCACACTGTCAAAACTCAAGTTCCTGTTTTTGGGCTGAGCACAGTCAAGACAAAAATACTTTTATTACTTGAAAACATGCTTCTATCTAATAATAGCAGAGAGGATCAGCCCTTGTAGGAAAGAAAAGAAAGAGAGATTGGCCACTGGAATGTGCTGCCCAGGGAGGTGGCGGAGTCACCATCACTGGAAGTGTTTAAGAGAAGCCTGGATGAGGCACTTGGTGCCACGGTTTAGATATTAGATGGTGTTGGATGATAGTATCATAGTATCATAGTATCAGTCAGGGTTGAAAGGGACCACAAGGATCATCTAGTTCCAACCCCCCTGCCATGGGCAGGGACACCCTACACTAGATCAGGCTGGCCAGAGCCTCATCCAGCCTGGGCTTAAACACCTCCAGGGACGGGGCCTCAACCACCTCCCTGGACAACCCATTCCAGGGCTTCACCACTTTCTTGGTGAAGAACTTCCTCCTCACATCCAGCCTGAATCTCCCTACCTCCAGCTTCATTCCATTCCCCCTAGTCCTATCACTACCTGAGATCCTGAGAAGTCCCTCCCCAGCCTTCCTGTAGGCCCCTTCCTGTAGGTTGGACTTGATGATCTCAAAGGTCTTTTCCAAACTGGTTAATTCTATTCTATTCTAAAATTCAGGTAGTAGAAGTAGAAAGAAAATTACAGACAAGCAGCAGTGGATCACTGTGATACACTATACATAATTTTGCTACTTAGTTTAGAGATTCATTTTGGACATGATACAAGGCCTGGAAATGGGTACAGAGAGTCTCAACGTTTTGAAAGCTAAGTATTAAATGAATTTACAAGCTCATACCAAATAAATGCAACACCCTACTTTCTAAGTCCCTTTGCAAGCTTTACAGAACCCTGCAGGCAGACAGGCAGCTCATACAGTGCATACTGGAAAATGCCTAAGTAAGGAGGAAAAATTGTGTACCTTCTTAGCTCAAAGGGAAGTGTGATTTCCAAGGGGGTCCCCTTGAAACTGTGCTTTTCTCCAAACCCAAATTTGGCATCCTGTCCGTTTACAGTCACTTTAAAGACCTGTACCTCTCTTGTATCCAGCACCTGTAACGAAGCAAATGTTAAACAGTGTTAAAGTAGCACCCATCAAAACCTTAAAACACAAGTCTGAAGGAAACAAGTATTTAGTAAGTAAAACTAAAAAGAATTAGTAACTGCGTTGAGTGCTGGGCACCGGCACTTTAAGAGCATCACTGCACTCACACAGCTGGAGTGGGACAAGGAAGCAAACCAGCTTCTGGCCACGAGAAGAGGAAAGAGGAGTTGCCTAAGCAAAGCACAAGGTAAAACACATTATGAGGGCCACTATAGTGAGGAGAATGATGGAAAAAACCCTGCCACGGCTTCCAATCTGAACCAGCCACTATGAATCACATTTTCATGCAAGAGAGAAAACAAATTAACGAAGCACTCCCATCTGCAGCAGGAGCGAGGGTTTTTACTCACTATTATTAACAGAATGGATCCTCCTCTTAAAATAAAGGATGGGAGGGAGCCAGCATGAAAAAATAACCCCCAAACTTCGCTTTATAAAGCAAAGCTGAAGAGGTTTATCTGCTTCTTTGCGTAGCGAACCGCGACAGCAGCCGGCACAATAAAAGACGTGGAAAAAGCTTCAGTGGAGCCTGCCGACAGTTGTTCCCATCTCTTCGCTTTTTTAATGGGGAAGAGACACATTTCTGCCCTGCCCTTGCGGCAGGCTGGACACCCGGGCCGCCCAGGGACAGCAAGGGGCTGTTAGCCCAGGGGGTGACCAAGGCGCCAGGTCCGCAGGCGAGCTCGGGGTGGCTGGGGCGAAGGAGCCCCACAAAGCGGAGGTGGTCTCCGACAGCGGGAGGGAAAAGCAGGACCCGTACGAGGGCCGAGGGAGGCTGCTGAGGGGTGGTGGCACCGCCGCGGGGAGACCATGCGCCCCCGACCACGGCCGCACGCCGCTCCCCCTCAGCCCGCGGGCCCGCGCTCGCCCCTCACAAGCCGGGCCGGGCACGAGGGTCGCGCCCCCAGCCCGTCCCGTCCCGCCCTGTCCCCGCCGTTACCAGGCGACGCAGCGCCTCGCGCTCGGCGCGCGCCGTGAAGGCCGCCGTGCCCTGCAGCGTCCGCGCGCCGAAGTCGACGCGGCAGCGCAGGTAGAGGTGGTACGTGCGGCAGCAGGAGGGCGAAGCGAAGGAGCTGGGGTCCGCCGCCATCGCTCATGCACCCTGCGCCGCGCGGCCGCCGGCAACACTGCAGCCGCCCCGCCGGGAGGGCCGCGTGCTGGCCGCTGGGAGTCGTAGGTCCGTCCTCCGATCCGTACGTGCGCTGGCAGCGGAAGGAGAACTACAACTCCCGTGGCGGGGCGCTCAGCGAGGTGCGGCGGGTTGCAGGGGGTGGGGTCAGTGCGTGTCGGTACGCGAGCTGTAGAAACCATCTGGCCGCTGCTGGGAGGGCTGTGTGCGTACAGTTCCTCGTTAGTATAGTGGTAAGTATCCCCGCCTGTCACGCGGGAGACCGGGGTTCGATTCCCCGACGGGGAGGTACAACATCTTTTTCACCTCTATTTTTCAATCTTGTTTTTAACCCGATGTGGCCTCTACCCCACAGGCAAAAGCAGGTTTTCAGGAAAGCGAAGCCGCTTCCAGACAGCGCTGCGGCTATTAAATAGGAAGCACAGAAGAAAAACAGCTGGAGCCTGGCCGCGTACCTGCCTCAGGAGCAGGCACAGGAGGGATGCAAGGCTTGAGGTACAGTGTAAAACCAGCAGGTGCTTTCCATGGGCACACTATCTGGTGGCAAAGCTCATGGGCCTCATCCCACTACCCCAGATGTCACATCTGGATGTGACCCTGAGATGAGAATGTGAGAACAGTATGAAGAAGAGGAGGTGTGACAGGGGGCATCATTCTCAGTGACACCCTGGAGCTGGACTACAGCCACGTGCAGACAACCCAGGCAGAAGAGAAAGAGAGTTCCAAGAGGTCTATTGTTGTGTTTATTACAGAAAGAAATAAAAACAACCCAAACATTTTTCCTTGTGCAGTGTCTGAATTTCTTCCCATGCCCACCTCCCTTTATTCAGGCCCCCATAAATATGTCATCAGAAACACAAGGAAATGGATTTTGTTTCATAGGCAGTTTAGTTCAGAACAGAGGCTGGACCATAAAATAAGATGCAAGAACCTTTTAGTAGTTCCTATGTGCTGGCATCCAGTCAGGCAGTTTCAGCTGTCATAAAACAATAAGGTACTAGAAAAGCAATTAATTCAAAACAGAAATATGCTGACAGTGCTTTGCAGGCATAAAAAAACCTCTTACAAGCAACTCTGTACCTGCTTAGTCAAGGGTCCTGTTTTCAGGTTAAGCTGACACAGTGCAAACAACCCAAGAGGCAAAGTTTTGCTATAGAGGTACAGCTTCTAGAGCCCTGGGAAGCCTTTGTGCTTGGGCAAAGGTGAAAGGAAGAGAAATGAGGAGCGTTGAGCAGAATTTTACAAGGTGAGGCTTTCTCCCTCTGCAGGGTACTTTGTTCTCACCTAAGTCTTCTCCAGGTTAGCTGAAGCACTTTCCCCTCTCCTTCGGTACTGAATCCTTCCCACACACCCCCACGCTGCGGGGATGTGACAGCCAGCACCGCTGGAACACCAGAAACAACGTCTGCAAGCCCAGCTGCAGCTCCCTGCACCGCCTCAGGCTTCCGTGGGAATTCTGTTGCAGTCCAGGCTGGCTTCTCACTGGACAAAGTGCACAGGAGGCACAGAGCAAGGGAGCACTGGCAGGAGGCCTCCTGCGGTGTTGGCAGAAGGAAGGTTTGAACAAGGACCATTACTGATGAAATCTGGAGGAGCAAACACTGGCACATTGCTAGAAGAATTCTTGCCCTGATTCCTTCTTCAAATGCCTATTGAATTATCTGCATACAGCTTTCATCTGCATCTCTTTTCAACCTTCTGGTCATAGAATTGTTTCAGTTGGAAGAGACTTTTAAGATCATTAAGTCCAACCATCAACACAACACCACCTTGGCCATTAAACCATATCCCAAAGTGCCATGGCCACAGGTTTCTGGAACCCCTCCAGGGATGGGGACTCCACCACCTCCCTGGGCAGCCTGTGCCAATCCCTGACCACTCTTGCAGCAAAGAAATTTTTTCCTGATCTCCAAGTTAAACCTCCCCTGGCACAATTTCAGGCCATTTCCTCTCCTTCTAATACCTGACACCATGGAAAAGAGACCAACCTTCACTTCACTGCAACCTCCTTTCAGGGAGCAATAAGGTCTCCCCTCAGCTTCCTCTTCTCCAGATTAAACAATCCCAGCTCACTCCTCACCAGCCGTGTTCTCCATCCCCTTCACCAGCTTGGTTGCCCTTCTCTGGCCACACTCCAGCCCCTCTATGTCCTTCTTGTAGCAAGAGCCCCCAAACTGAACACAGTACTCAAGGTGTGGCTTCACCAGTGCCAAGTACAGGGGCACAATCACTTCCCTACTCCTGCTGGCCACACTATTGCTGATCCAGGCCAGGCAGTCATCCCATTCAGCTTGCCATCATGTGCATATTTTATTTTCCTCACCTTATCAACATCTCAAGGATAGCTGGTATCAGCCTCATGGGTGGGAGAGAAAGCTGTGGCCAAAAGAGCAAGGCAAGAGAGGGCTGGAAAGTAAACTATTGCTTGCTGCCTCGCTGATGACACAGCACAGTACCCAAAAAGTGCAGAGGGGAGGTCTGGGCTGGAGGTTCAGTCTGAGCATGTTAACAACATCCTGGTAAAGCGTGTTCCATGTCTGGGACACAGGAAGTTCCATCTCAACGTGAGGAAAAATTTCTTTACTGTGATGATGACAGAGTGCTGGAGCAGGCTGCCCAGAGAGGTTGTGGAGTCTCCTTCTCTGGAGACTTTCTAAGACCTATCTGGATGTGTTCCTGAGTGGTCTGCCCTAGGTGACCCTGCTTTGGCAGGGGGTTGGTCTCCATGATCTTCAGAGGTCCTTTCCAACCCCTCCCATTCTATGATTCTATTTTCAGGCCCTGGGTACTGTGTAACCTGCGCAGTCTCCCTCTCTGTGTTGTATCCATACATGTATTTAACTAAGTGTGGTTTATGTACACTTAACTCAGCCAAATGTTTTAATTAACCTTTGAAAAGAGTTCTGGAAGGAAAAAAATGCTTGCAAATGTTGGGAACTGCTTTATGTCATCAGTAATGAGAAACTTATGAGTACTGAGAACCTTGGAAGTTTTATGTTGGTTACTCTCTAAGGGCAGGGAAGAAAGGACCCCTTCTTAAACTGAATAACTATAGCAATAATTTAATGCTAAGCCTCATTAAAAATCAGTTCTTGGCAATTGTTCTAGGTGGTCTTAATGGGGGAAACTTAAACAAGAACCAGCTACTGAAAATACACTCATTGGGTTCTCACTTTGAAGGAAACTAATCAATAAAGAGGGAGATCAGGTAGAGCAGAGTACAAAGTGATGCTGTAAATACTCAGGAAGAGCTAATAGCAGGAACAGGGAATGGCAAATTGTTCACAAGGTTTCTTGCAGGTCAGGACATCCCATGTGAGCATGATGAACTGACACTTTAGGAGGATACAAGCCCTCTACCCCACCTTGATTCTTCTGCAGATACTCCTGGTGCTAAACCTGTTGGCTGGTAGGAGGAGAAGGTGGCTGCTGCCCCTCAGAAAGTGCTGAAAGAGCTTGCAGAGGTAGCTGCTGTATGCTGCTGGTTCCTACCCATGGTGAACCACCTGATCATAGAAATGAAATTTAAAAGGCATCCTGGAAGAATTTAATCTTCACTCAAAAGGTTTTATTCTGTCATTATTGGTGTCCACTAACTGTTGGCCCCAAGGACCTCAAGCAGCTCTGCAGTCTTCTCCCTGCACTGAGGAGTCTGGCGCCGACGCCCCCAGCCAGCTCTGTCACGGTGCCAGCCCCTGGGAAAATAGCTGTGTGAGGATGACAGCTGGACTGGGGCTGTCCCTTGGTCGCTGCCACCATCCCTGCCCTGCTGCTTTGTGTGGGAGCTGTGGGGCTGTGCCCTTGTTAGTGGCAGCACAGCCCTGCCAGCGCTGCTGCTCCCACGACTCCCCTGGTGCAGGGCGGGATGCAAGGCTGTGAGCACAGCATGCCACCAAGCAGCTGGGGGGGTGAAGTCCTTTCACTGAACATTTCCAACCTCTTTACACTGGTTTGGGTCTTCAGGTGCTGCAAGCTGCTGCAGCCCCGCTTGGGTGAGTGGAGCAATGCTAATCCAAGCCAGATGGGACTCCAACCTACTTGCCAATTAAAAAAATACCTAGGCCACCATCAGGCATTCAATCCCAAGTCATGCTGTGGTTTTATGACTCCTCCAGACTAGCTTGGCATCCTTCCACACTAGCTTATAATAAGGGTAAATTAGATGTCCACTTTCCCCCTTACAGCTCTTAATGTGTTGAGCACTCAGTACTCAAGTGTAATGATTGACAAGGAGCTGCTTAGTTTTGTACACCCACAATCAGTAATGGATCCACTTTCCTGGGACAGAAAGGGTGGAAAATACTTAAAAGCAGTATCTCACTAATAGTTTATTCTGCATCTGGAGAAAAGGAGGCTGAGGGGAGACCTCATTGCTCTCTACAACTACCTGAAAGGAGGTTGGAGTGAGGTGGGGGTCGGTCTCTTCTGCCTAGTATCAGGCTGTATAATGTTCAAGGTTGCAGAGGACTGGCTTATTTCTTCTGCCTGGTTTACAACATTCACATCACCTGCAGCTTACTGCTGTTAACACAGCACCAACCACTGGAAATTGTCACAAACCATTTGACTTTACACGTCTGCCCTCTCTTATGTGTAGGCTTGAGGTGTGATCTGAAGACCTGGCATTAGAACAAGGTTTGTATTAATGCAGATGATTAATGGTGTCACCAATCCCTTCAAATTCCAAAGGCTTTTTGACTGGCACAGAAGACTATCAGGTTTTTAAGTGGGAATTTGCCCCTGAGACTCTTCTGGCAGCCCCATTGGCTTCAACTTGGAGAGGCCAAGCTTGGAAAAGGGAGTTATTCTAGCAGTTAACAAACTCTGCTTTTTCACAACGTGCAATGAAACATCTTTAATCAAACAGTACCTTAGTACAGAGGAGGAGGAAAAAAAAAGAAAGGAAGCAAAAGAATTATCAAAAGAGGCACGAATAGAATAGAATAGAATAGAATAGAATAGAATAGAATAGAATAGAATAGAATAGAATAGAATTAACCAGGTTGGAAAAGACCTTTGAGATCACTGAGTCCAACCTCTCACCCAACACCATCTAATCAACTAAACCATGGCGCTAAGTGCCTCATCAACCTCCTCCTAAACACCTCCAGGGATGGGGACTCCACCACCTCCCTGGGCAGCACATCCCAAGGGCCAATCTCTCTTGCTGGGAAGAACTTCTTCCTAACATCCAGCCTAAACCTCCCCTGGCACAGCTTGAGACTGTGTCCTCTTGTTCTGGTGCTGGTTGCCTGGGAGAAGAGACCAACCCCCACCTGGCTACAACCTCCCTTCAGGTAGTTGGAGAGAGCAATAAGGTTTCCCCTGAGCCTCCTCTTCTCCAGGCTAAGCAACCCCAGCTCTCACAGCTTCTCCTCACAGGGCTGTGCTCCAGACCCCTCCCCAGCTTTGTTGCCCTTCTCTGGACACCTTCCAGCATCTCAACATCTTTCCTAAACTGAGGAGCCCAGAACTGGACACAGGACTCAAGGTGAAATGCTTTCTGAAGAACACTGGAAGATAATGTGAGTTTCCATCACTCCTCAGTCAAGGGTTGTGAGGGTGTGAACAGCAAGCTCTTGTTCACAGTTTGTTGTCCTTATTCCTCAAACTCCCCTGTGCCTTTGCTTATCCTCATTTAAGCTGCAGGTTAACAACTCCCTGCGTTGACTCTGCAGGGATGAGCTGCTCCCCGCAAATGCTCTTTGTTGGTCATCTCATGGCTGAAGGGTTCAAACTTGGAGAGCAGAGCTCCAAGCACTGCTAGACTGATAAGAGGAGACTCTTAGTCGCAGCACATGACCTTTCACTCTGCACATCCTCACTCCCAAATTCATCAGAAGCAAGCAGCTACACCCCAGTTCGGACTTCAGCTTGCCTTTAAGGTAAAGATTGCACCCCATGCCTATTCAAGCCTCAAATCATGAGGTCAGTCCCCACGATCACAAAGAGGTGCTTGAAGCTAAATTGCCCTTCTGGGCCTTGTGCCCACCAGCAGGTGAGATTTTTCCAGCTGTCAGTCCAACTCAAGAGGCACTCAATGCTCACCCTTCTTATGCTGCCAATATCTGGCAGGATCATAGATTTGTAGAATAGTTTGCATTGGAAGGGACCTTGAACATCATCCAGTTCCAACCTCCCTGCCATGGGCAGGGACACTTCCCACCAGCCCAGGTTACTCAAGGTCTCATCCAGCCTGGCCTTGAACACTTTAGGGAGAGGGTATCCACAGCCTCCCTGGGCAACCTGTTCCAGTGTCTCACCACAATCACTGGAAAGAATTTCTTCCTATGCTCCAGTCTAAATCTGCCCTCCTCAAGCTTCAATCCATTCCCTCTCATCCTTTCAGCACAAGCCCTTATAAAAGGTCCCTTCTAAGCTTCCTTGTAGGTCTCTTTCAGGTACTGGATCCCTCCTTCAGTTTTCCTCCACTTAAAGCCTGGATCACTTTGAGTGTCTGAGACAGACCAAAGAGGGAAGTATTCATCTAGACCTGCTTTTAAATAAAGACTTCCTACCAAACCCTAGAAAGGAGGAAGCAACATTGCATTGCCAACGCACAAAACAAGGCAAGAGGCTTGGCTGGACATAGTTAACTTTTGCTGCTGAAATAGGAGGCTGGACAACTGCCAGGACAGGCTCCAACCCAAGTAATACGAAACAGGTTGTATGTTTATGTGAAGGCAGTGATAAAAGCTCAGGGAATGTATTTTAAAACATCTTTTAATATAGATATCTATTAAAAAAACCCACAAGTGGTCTGGAGAAGATGAGCTGGGAATGGTTATTTATTATTCCTTGTAAAAGGAGGACAAGAAGGCACCCAATGAAAATGTTGTTTGGCAAGTGGAAGAGAGCAGTTTTTCATGCAGACAAATGAGGTACATGCAGGAACATAAAGGATGAACCTCATTGTCACAGGGTGTTGTGAACACTGGGAGCATAAAGAGGTTTGAAAGAGTTGAACAGTCATGAAGCCTAGGTCTGACAGTGCCTTTAAAACATTCTGGAACAGGTGCAGCTTCCAACTCCTGAAATCTATAAAGTGCAGATTTCTATAGCCTGGAAGATTATACCAGGGGGAAAATCACTCTGTGCTTCATCTTTCTTATGCTATCCTCCTTAAACAGTCAGAAGATGCTGAGTGAGGTGGGTTCTTGGTTTGGTTTTCATCTGGAGGCTCTTAATCAATGTCATTCTTAATTAGATATATTAGACATATTAGATAGATCAGATATTGTGGGGCTTCTGCAACCTCCATGAATATAACTAGTTTAAGAAGCAAGAGAACACTGGAGGGAAAGAAACTAAGAACCTCAAACTGCTGGAGCAGTCTCAGAGGAGTCCAGGAAGACAATCAGAGAGCTGGAGCACCTCACCTATGTGGACAGGCTGTGAGAGTTGGGGCTGTTCAACCTGGAGAAGAGAAGGCTCTGGGGAGACCTTAGAGCAGCCTTCCAGTACCTGGATGGGCTACAAGAAAGCTGGGGAGAGACTTTTTACAAGGGCTTGTAGTGTTAGGGAGAGGGGGATGGATTGAAGCTGGAAGAGGGGAGATTTAGACTGGAGATAAGGAAGACATTCTTTCCAGTGAGGGTGGTGAGACACTGGAACAGGTTGCCCAGGGAGGTTGTGGATTCCCCCTCCCTGGAGGTGTTCAAGGCCAGGGTGAATGAGGCTTTGAGCAATCTGGGCTGGTGGGAGGTGTCCCTGTCCATGGTAGGGGGCTGGAACTAGATGACTGTCAAAATCCCTTCCAACCCAAATCATTGTATGCATCTGTGAAGGTGATAAGTAGGAGGAGAAGACTATTAGCAGAGGACCCTCACACTTTGTTAGGTCTGTGTAGCTTTCCCAACAGTACAGGAAAGGCTGCCATACCAGATGGAAGAGTCTGCACAGTTTCAGGCCCAAATGAGCTCATGGGCAGCAGCTGGAGTGGCAGAGTGCTCATCCATCAGCAAAGAGCCCCAACAGTTTTAACTCCCCATTGTGACTCACATTCTGGCCCTCAGCTGCTTGTTTATGTTGCTAAGCAAATATCAGTTCCAAGAGGAAACGTTAACCTCGACTTTCCAAAGAATTCTTGGGGGTTTTGAAGGTGTTGAATTAATTGGACAGCCACTGCCTGATGCAGCCTGGCAACTGATCCCTCTGCCCTGCTCAAGGAGCTCTCTCCCAGCCTTCAGGGCGTGGGGTCAGGCAGCAGTGCCAGCAGCCAAAGACTTACAGGGTTTCCTTGAAGTTTTGGGTTTTTTTTTCAGGAAGCCAAGCTTGTGCAGACCTAATCTGGCTGATCTAGACATTTTGGCCATTGTTTCCAGTTTGTGAGGAAACCCTCTGTGCAAGGAGTTATTTAGCTCCATGCAAATTGCAGTGGGGATCACTGGTCATCCTCATACTGGTGCACAGTGGACAAACATTGCTGTGGAGTCCCAAATCTGTTTTGCCAAGCAGTGGCATTTGCTTTTCCTGATAGTTGGTTTGTACAAACAGCTTTTAACTCCCTGCACTACTGTCCCCTCTCAGGAGGAAGCTGTGGAGTATTATGGTACATGAGACAGAGAAAGTATCTTGTTAATGTTTATAAATATCTGAAGGGTGGGTGTCAAGAAGAAGGGGCCAGGCTCTTTCCAGTGGTGTCCTGGAAAGGGGCAGCACATACAAACTGGAGCCCAGGAAGTTCCACCTCAACATGAGGGAAAATCTTCTTTGCTGTGAGGGTGCTGGAGCCCTGGAGCAGGCTGCCCAGAGAGGTTGTGGAGTCTCCTTCTGTGGAGACTTTCAAGTCTGGTCTGGATGAATTCCTGTATGAGCTGCCCTAGGTGATCCTGCTTTGGCAGGGAGGTTGGACTCCATGATCTCCAGAGGTCCCTTCCAACCCCTACCATTCTATGATGCTATGGAAAGAGAATGTAATTCAGGCTTAGTTTTCTTCATGACACAGAACTAGCCATTTGGGGCCCTGTGAATCCACATCCAGACTGTGATCTCTTGCACAAGCACAGATGACATGAAGCCAAGCTGCATCATGTGCATGCTGATGGACTGCCAGGCACAGCAGCAAAGGCTCAGTCCCAGCCATGAGTGGAGGACGAACCAAGAAGCAAGACAAGAGAGGCAACATGAGGGCCAGGCAAGAGCCTCATTTTCCAATGTTGAGGCTGAACATACCCAGAAGCTGAACCTCAGTATCAAGAGTCTGAAACCAAATGGTTCTAGACACAGCAGAGGCTTTTGGGATCTGCCCTGTCTCATTCTGTACTACTCTCTCTGCCCACTGCAGCTTGATAGCTGGGAAGATCCTTTAGTAGGAATATCTTGGGAGCCCATAAGAAAGGAATGCTGCATCTGCAATATGAGGCCAGACTTTCTAGACTTAGCTCCTCAGAAGTGTACTGCTGTGGAGGGGTGACACCTAATGGTAGGGACACAATGCAAGACACGGGTACAGCAGTGGTGGAAGCGAGCTAAAGAGTCTTCCTGGGTATGAGCTAAATGTCAGGATAGCTTCTATGATTTACACCTCCAGCAGTGCAGAGTTTTAGTGCCATGTCTCCTTTTCAGCCTTCACTATCTCAGTGTAATGTATTACTAAGATTTACTCATGGAAACCTCATTCCATGTTCTGATACCGCCCTAGCCTCTTCCTCCTCCTGTGTTATTCCCCTGCTCTGCTGACTCTGGCCTGCTCTTTTTATTAAACCCTACAATTTGTAACTTGTCTTCGAGCAGCTTGTTCAGATTAGGCTTGCCTAGGGGCTAGTTTAAATTGCTCACATGACTTCTAGTAAGAAACATTACACATATGTTAAATTCATGAGCCAAAGTAGGCTTGTGTGCGGAGTGCTCTCCATTTCCCTTTGCCCTTTCCAGGTGGCTTTTTCCTCATCTTTCCACACCTTTCCCTCATTCCCCTTTGCCTCCCCTCCCCTTTCCATGCCTCTGTATGGAAACAAAGAAAATATCATCTCTGTACAAGGAGACACAGCAATGCAGCCCAGCTATTTCAAGGGTCAGAGTTGGAACCTGTCCCTCTAACATCTGTTTGTAGATGATTGTAATACAGTATGCAAACATAGCTGAGATGTGGAAAGGGAGCAGAGGGAGCTATTCACATATCCAGTGCATTAATACATGAAAGAGGCTCTGGAAATCACAAAGCAAGAGTGGTTGCTCCCACTTAAATTTTGTTTCGGCTTGCTCTGTACTGCTCTCAGTGCAGAGAACAGCAGCTTTCTGCAGTCCTCCTCTCAGCATGACCCCAACATATCTCCCAGAGCTGAGAGCAAGGTTCCTGCTACTCTGATTACTGGGGTACCTTGTCTGCAAAGAGCATCCCTGGAGGGTCACAAATGCCCACTTCTGGCTCTGCTACTCTGCTCTGACACGAATGCAGCCTTCTGCTTCTAACTTTGTCTGCTTCTAGCGCTTTGCTAGAAGGTTAGCAGGTGGTCAGCACAGTGGTGTGTGCAGAAGAGTTTGTTCAGCTTGGAGGTGAGCGGCTACATAACAAAATCACTCTCAGTGTGCCTGAGACTTGGTATAAATCAAGGGGTAACAACCAGCTGTGCTGAGAATCACAGAAAGGTAGGTGCTGAAAGGGACCTCTAGAGATCATTGAGTCCAAGCCCCCTGCCAAAGCAGGGTCACCTAGGGCAGGGTCACACGGGAATGTGTCCAGACAGGTTTTGAAGGTCTGGACAGAAGGAGACACCACAACCTCTCTGGGCAGCCTGCTCCAGGGCTCCAGCACCCTCACCATACAGAAGTGTCTCCTCATGTTGAGTTGGAACTTGCCTGTGTTCCAATTTGTATCCATTGCCCCTTGTCCTATCATAGGACACCAGTGAAAAGAGCCTGGCACCTTCTTCTTGGCACCCACCCTTCAGATATTTATAGACTTCAGTAAGATCTCTTCTCATTCTCCTCGTTTCCAGGCTAAAAAGCCTCAGGTCTCTCAGCTGTGTAGCCCAGCTGAAGAAATGATGATCAGTAAAACTAGGTGAAAATACTTAACTGGGAAGGGAAGGAAAAGTCCACCCAGTGCTTGTATTGAAGGGAAGGCTGTGATACCAGGGATGTGTTTCCAGGCTCAGGGGCATGGTTTAGTGGTAGCAGCTTAGCAGCAGTGGTGGGATTGTGAGCTCTAGGCGAGTGGTTTGACTTGACGATCGCAGAGGTCTCTCCCTGCCTCAACAGTCTGGTGATTCTGTTCTGTGATTTCACCCTCTTTAGGCATCATGGAGGAGAGCCACTAGGAACCACCTCTTCTGAACAAGAGGAAAAGCATTTGCTCAGATACCAGACAGTTCAAACAGGAGACACCACCAGGGCTTCCTAGTTCTCCCTCACTCTCCTGCTTCTAGTGGCTCTTGCAAGTGGCAATATGGCAATGCAATTAAGCCAGACATCCATCCCAGCTAGCAGAGCATGGGCAGAACATGTTTCCATGGTGGGGACAACTGGCTGAAGGACTGACACAGCCACACTGTTTTCCCATCTGGATGTAATCTGAGCTGTTAGTGTTATGCAAACCTGGATGGTAAACGGCTCAGAGGCTGGTCTTGCAGGATCACATCTTCTTTCGCAGACCTCTGTGGAAACTCAGATAATTGGAGGCATTTTTCCTGAAAGTCTGTAAATTTGGAGCCAGGACCTCAGCTGTGCAGCACCCTCCTCCTGGCAGCCTGCCCCACCTCACTGGTCTGCAGTAACCCTTGCCTAGCTGATACCATGCCTTGATTCCCCATCTGGATCAGCTGCTCTAAGCAGGCTGGGAAGCTGCTTTTGTGCCTTTTGGCCCTTTGGTCTAAAGCTCTTCCCAAGTCAAAATTCAACTACAGGGAGTTGTCTTCCTGGGAACCTTCCTACCCCATTCCCAGGGCTGGAAGCTTCTGCCAGCCTCAGACCTAGACCTCACACCTGGCAGCCCTCCTGTATCCTATACTTCCCTGCTCTTCAAAGCCTTCTTGCTGACCTAAGGTATTCCCCTAGCAGTTCAGGGAATGTAGTCTGGAAGAAATCCCCATCCTTCCTACAAGAGCCTGCCAGCTCTGGGGCACAGAACTGCAGGCTGCATGCCCTCACTCCATAGCTCTTTTTGTTTCCCACGGCCTCTTCCTTCACAGATACCATTTCCATCTGCTGACACCCTGCCCAGTCCAGCCTCAATCAAGGCTTCCTGAGGACAAACAAGTGATACTGTACAGCTATGGTCCCTCTTGGCTACATTTGGTGTTAGACAGTTGAGGATTTCATAGAAAACTGTGGCTGCATCTGCAAAGTATTCAGTGAGCACTTTTAAAGGCTTTAGGCTTCCAAGTTATACACAAAAGCTGGCTGAGAACTCATAAATACAGTTGGCATCTACGTGGAAAGAAGAGAGCCTTCATGAGCCATACATCTGGTACTGAAGCACAGGCAACAAATCATCTTTATAGTGCTATTGAATAGAATAGAATAGAATAGAATAGAATAGAATAGAATAGAATAGAATAGAATAGAATAGAATAGAATAGAATAGAATAGGAGTAGACTAGAATTAACCAGGTTGGAAGAGACCTTTGAGATCATTGAGTCAAACCTATCACCCAACATCATCTAATCAACTAAAGCATGGCTCCAAGCACCCCATCAATTCTCTTCCTAAACACCTCCAGGGATGGTGACTCCACCACCTCCCTGGGCAGCACATTCCAATGGCCAATCTCTCTTGCTGGGAAGAATTTCTTCCTAACATCCAGCCTGAACCTCCCCGGCACAGCTTGAGACTGTGTCCTCTTGTTCTGGTGCTGGTTGCCTGGGAGAAGAGACCAATCCCCACCTGGCTACAACCTCCCTGCAGGGAGTTGAATAGAATAAGAAATAGAATAGAATAGAATAGAATAGAATAGAATAGAATAGAATAGAATAGAATAGAATAGAATAGAATAGAATAAAATTAACCAGGTTGGAAGAGCCCTTTGAGATCATCAAGTTCAACCTATCATCAGTCATAGAGAGCAATAAGGTCCCCCCTGAGCCTCCTCCAGGCTAAGCAACCCCAGCTCCCTCAGCCTCTCCTCACAGGGCTGTGCTCCAAACCCCTCCCCAGCTTTGTTGCCCTTCTCTGGACAACTTTCAGCATCTCAACATCTTTCCTAAACTGAGGAGCCCAGAACTGGACACAGGACTCAAGGTGTGACCTAACCAGCGCTGAGCAGAGGACAGAATGACTTCCCTGCTCGTGCTGGCCACACTGTTCCTGATCCAGGCCAAGATGCCTTCTTGGCCAGCTGGGCACACTGCTGGCTCATGTAATTCATGGTCCCAAATATTGAGCAATGCCAGTTGATTTTATTTCAATTTATTATTTACTGCATGGGCTTTTTGCACAAATAACAGCACAAACCCCACCCCCCAAACCTCCATCCTTTTCCTTAGGGATGCCTCTCTGGAAAGACATGGTGTTCTAACTTCCACTTCAGCAGGTATCATTGTGTACACCCCAAAGATTTATATCCTGGGCATGATTTTTATTGGACCTACTGACTTACTTGGCTTTGATGCTGATGTTCTGCAGAAAACAAAGTATTTTATATGTTGATGTCCTGATGGTGGCAGCAGGAGATTTCACAACAGAGGCTCCAGAGATCAATGATCCAGCAGTAAACAGCCTCGTTATGTCTTCAGGAAGACAAGCTGCCTGACACAAGGTACCATTGCTTGTTTCGTGCTCTCCACTTCAGCACAGCTCAGGTGGCACATTCTCATTTACACACACCACAGAAAGAGCCAGGAGCCAGAAGCTTTTCCACAAGCACTGATAGAAGTGAACTGCTGCCTGAAGCATGGAATTTTCCCTCTGTAAAGTTTTCTTAGGATGAGGAAAGAAGTGTAAAGGAAGAGGAAAGCAGCAGAAAGAGGATGCCCTGCAAGCCCTTTGGAGAGCAGAATACACTACACACCACCTGATGGAGTGGGTCCAGAGAAGGGCCATGAAGATGATGAGGGAGTTGGAGCACCTCTGCTATGAGGACAGGCTAAGGGAGCTGGGGTTTTTCCATCCTGGAGAAGAGGAGGCTCTGGAGAGACCTAATAGCAGCCTGCCAGTACCTGAAGGAGGCTACAAGAAGGCTTCAGAGGGACTGTTTGCAATGGCCTCCAGTGCTAGGAAGAGAGGCAATGGTTTGAAATTAGAGGAGATTCAGATTGGATATTCTGAAAAAGTCCTTTACAATGAGGGTGGTTGAGCACTGGAACAGGTTGCCCAGAGAGGTGGTTGAGGCCTCATCTCTGGAGATCTTGAAGGTGAGGATCAACAGGGCTCTGGGCAACCTGATCTAGTGGAGGATGTCCCTGCTCAATGTGGGGGAGAATTGGACTGGATGACCTTTAGAGGTCCCTTCCAACCCAGGTGGCTCTATGATTCTATGAACTCTCTCCATGACTGCCTGTGTCAGGGTGTTAATCCTGCCCTTCCTCGGTGAATGAAAGGAGGTGGTGTCCGTGGTGAGCAGAGGCTGGCTGGGAGCTCACCTGCTCACCTGTACATTACTTGTGTAGGAGGCAGGAGCAAACCTGCTGTGCTGCAGACACGCAGCACCATGCATGTGCTCTCCCAATGTTCTCCCCTGCTTCACAGCTCACTGTATCCAGGTGCTGTGAAAACAAGACCTTTTATCCCCTCTCCCTGCGCTTGTTTGGTGCTCTGTGCTCTGGCACCCTAACTGCTTCACTTGACTCCTTGTCATAGAATCACAGAATTGTTAGGGTTGGAAGGGACCTCGAGGAACAGCCAGTTCCAACCCCCTGCCATGGGCAGGGACACCTCACACTACAGCAGGTTGCTCACAGCCACCTCCAGCCTGGCTGCAAAAACCTCCAGGGATGAGGCTTCCACCACCTCCCTGGGCAGCCTGTGCCAGTCTCTCACCACCCTCATGTGGAACAACTTCTTCCTAACATCCAATCTCAATCTCCCCATTTCTATTTTTGCTCCATTCCCCCCAGTCCTATCATTCCCTGACACCTTAAAAAGTCCCTCCCCAGCTTTCTTGCAGCCCCCTTCAGATACTGTCCATCAGTGACATGAGATGGGTGGGACCAGGCTGGATGAGGCTCTGGCCAGCCTGATCTAGTGTGGGGTGTCCCTGCCCATGGCAGGGGGTTGGAACTAGATGATCCTTGTGGTCCCTTCCAACCCTGACTGATTCTATGATTCTACGACATTGTAGCCTGGACTGGGTCGATATCAGTGCCCTGACTGGACATCCCCAGCAGCACCAGCCCCACTGGAGATATGATAGGAGACACACTGGGACCTTCATCACCCAGGAGGGGCAGCATGGGTGGCTCTGAGCTGCACTGGTTACTGTGGTAATATGAGTACGGGGCACCACAGCTGACCACAGTGGGACCCTGCAGTCCCATTGTGCCGTCAGCAGAGGCAAAGACTCTCTTGGTCCTGCAGACCAAGGCACAGTTGAAGAAGCACTAAAATGACCCAAAAAAAAAGCACAGAAGTGAAGGTACAAACCTTCCACAAAAGGACATGAGTGAGTTGATTCCCACTCTGGCCTCCTTTTCTTTTGGCTTGTAGCTGACACAGCTGCCGTGTTAACCAGGACTGATTAGAGAGAGACTTAAGCAGATCAACAAGTCTGCCAGATATTTGTGTCCTTAAAAATTAACCAACAGCAATTCAAAGTGATAATAGGGACTGAAGAGAGATTAAAAAGAAAAGAAAAAATAAATCTCTTTCCAGTGAACTTCCAGAGGCTCCTTCCAAATTGTGTTCCAGGAAGCAAGTGCCTGGAAGTGGAATAGAGTCATAGAATGGTTTGGGCTAGAAGGGACATAAAAGGTCACCCAGTTCCACCCCCTGCTATGGACAGGGACAACTCCCACCAGCCCAGGTTGCTCAAAGCCTCATCCAAACTGGTCTTGAACACCTCCAGGCAGGGGGCATCCACAGCCTCCCTGGGCAACCTGTGCCAATGTCCCACCACCCTCACTGGAAAGAATTTCTTCCTTACCTCCAGTCTCAATCTCCCTTCCTCAAGCTTCATTCCATTTCCTCTTACCCTATTGCAACAAGCCCTTATAAAAAGTCTTTCCCAGCTTTCCTATAGATCTCTTCAGGTACTGGAAAGCTGCTCTAAAGTCTCCCCAGAGCCTTCTCTTCTCTAGGTTGAACAGCCCCAGCTCTCTCAGCCTGTCCCCATTGGGGAGGTGCTCCAGTCCTCTGATTATCTTCATGGCCCTCCTTTGTGGAGTAGAACAGATGTAGTCACTACCCATATCACAGAGACAGGCTCTGCCACACAGATCCTTGGGAAGAGAAGCTGTGAATGCCAATAGCCTAATCCTCATGCCGCAATTAGCCTGGTTTAAAGGAGGAGCAGCTCCACAGGGAGCTCAGGGAGTTAAACCTTCTATAAAACTGCTTTGCAAAGCCACTCTGTCCTGTGCCCAGCTCAGGATACCCAACTGAGGCTGATAAAACTCTTGCTGGGGCTCTTGTCGACAAAGTGACCTCGAACAAACCTGAGATAATGCTGGCCACTGCGCAAAAGCAAACCCAGAATGTAGCAGGACCTTAATAACTGGGAACGTGCACCAGCTACTGCTTCACAGGATGCAATTGCAAACCTGTATTAAGGCTACCAGCAAATGAATTTGGAGCATGAAATATTTATAAAGGCTTCAGAGTCCCTAGAAAGATCATTACTAGGCAACGTACGGCTGCAGCTCCCGTCAGAAGGCGCTGAGACGGCGCAGCCCCGGCTCGGTGCCGGCGCAGCTCCCTCCAGCCGGGCAGCGCAGGAGAGGGAGAGCCTGCGGAGCTCTTGAGGGCCATCAAGTGCCTCTGTGTCAGATCTTTGCTGCTGCTGCGAGGAGCATCGAGTCAGCGGGAGCCCGCTGAAGCAGGCGGGGTGGGAGCGCTGAGGTCTCCAGCTATCAGCATGCTTCAGGTTGAAGCGCAGACAGCCCGGTTCTTTCCCACATTGGCTAATCAGCGCAGCTTTGACCTTTCCTTTAATGCAAGTTAGCACTTTCCCCCGCTCTGTTCAGCAGCTTGACTCTAACACAAAATGCCCCACGGGAAATGCTTCAGACGAACAAGTTTCGTAAACCTCCTTTGACTCTGAAAGAGCTGAGAATTTCCCAGGTGCTGCTACTGACTTCACCCAGCGTGGCTGCCCTTTTGATGGGGCATGCAGCTTGCTCATTTACTGCTGAGTGGGTTTGTGGCAAAAGCACTCAAGGGGCTCCTCGGCCTCCTCAAGGCTCTGCCTTTCTCTTTCAGCCATAACACTGAATGTGACACTTTCTCTGCAAGAGCTTCTGTGGTTTTGAAGAGGGAGAAGTACTGCAGCCCCTAGTACAGGAAGGATCTGGAGGTTCTGGAAGGTGTCCAGAGAAGGGGACAGGATTGGAGCACCTCTCCTGTGTGGACAGACTGAGGGAGTTGGGGTTCTTCAGTGTGAAGAAGAGAAGGCTCTGAGGAGTCCTAATTGTGGCCTTGCAGTATCTTCAGGGGGCTACAAGAAAGCTGGGGAGGGACTTTTGAGGTTGTCAGGGAGTGATAGGACTGGGGGAATGGAGCAAAACTAGACATGGGGAGATTGAGATTGGATGTTGGGAAGAAGTTGTTCCCCATGAGGGTGGTGAGAGCCTGGCACAGGTTGCCCAGGGAGGTGGTGGAAGCCTCATCCCTGGAGGTTTTTGCAGCCAGGCTGGAGGTGGCTGTGAGCAACCTGCTGTGGTGTGAGGTGTCCCTGCCCATGGCAGGGGGCTTGGAACTGGCTGATCCTTGAGGCCCCTTCCAACCCTAACAATTCAATGATTCTATGAATCCACCGCTTCTCAGAAGCACTAAAAAGCTCTGTTCCTTACATTTATGAAGTGCTTTCAGTTCTCAAGATAAGGTGCAATGTGCTCTAAATGCAAATTATTAGTAGTTATTGTTCAGGGAGGTTGTGGATGTCCCCTCCCTGGAGGTGTTCAAGGCCAGGTTGGATGAGGTCTTGTGCATCCTGGGCTGGTGGAAGGTGTCCCTGCCAATGGCAGGGGAACTAATTGGTCCTTACAGTCCCTTCCAACACAACCCATTCTCTGTTTCTTTGATTCTATATGAATAAATGACCATTTTCCTTTGGCAGGTCTCAGATGACGTGGGACAATCATGTTAAATTCATGCTGTGTTAGTAACAGATGGGTGAAAGGAAAACCCAGACCCCAAACCCTTGGGACTGCCTTCAAACCTACCCACAGATGCACTGCCAGAGGTCAGAGTTAGGTCTCAACCTCTGCTAAATTGCTGCTCTCTCAACAAGGTTTATCACCAAAGGGCTGTTTTATTTCTTGTGTCCTTAAACCCATTGCTTTGTATTCTATCAGTTGTTTTTAAATGTGTGTGCATTCGGGAGCAGCAATTTCATCCCTCTGACAGAAAAAATCCTGCAGCTGGCAGTGGCTCTGGGCCAGCAAAACACAGGATGTTCCAGCAGCCCTGTGTTCAGTGTTCCTCTGCCCCAGCAATCTGGATTATGTTTTTGTAGATTTATTTGGTCATGGCACTCATGAAACTGACAAATTAGCATCAGCAAGTAGGAGCTGGCATGGTCTCAGTGGATCTCACAGCATTTTCTGCCATGGCTTTTCTGCTCGGCTCGGGGTGGCCTCCTGTGCTCCTTCTTTCTCCAGGTTATGCTCCTTTCAAGAGTAACACTGGTGCTGCACCATAGAAACTACAGATGCTTCTGGGGTGCATCATGAGGAGAGTGTCCAGCAGATCCAGGGAGGTTCTCCTCCCCCTCTACTCTGCCCTGGTGAGACCTCACCTGGAATATTGCATCCAGGTGTGGGCTCCCCAGTTCAGGAGGGACAGGGATCCGCTAGAGAGAGTCCAGTAGAGAGCTACCAGGATGATACAATACAATACAATACAATACAATACAATACAATACAATACAATACAATACAATACACCAGGTTGGAAGAGACCTTCAAGATCATCACATCCAACCCATCAACCAATCCAACCCACACAACAACTAGACCATACAGCCAAGCACCCCATCAAGTCTCCTCCTGAGCACCTCCAGTGATGGTGACTCCACCACCTCCCCGGGCAGTCCATTCCAATGGGCAATCACTCTTTCTGTACAGAACTTCTTCCTACCATCCAGTCTAAACCTCCCCTGGCACAGCTTGAGACTGTGTCCTCTTGTTCTGCTACTGGCTGCCTGGGAGAAGAGACTAACCCCCTCCTGGCTACGGGACTGGAGCACTGCCCCATGAGGAGAGGCTGAGAGCCCTGGGGCTGGTTATTCAGGAGAAGACTGAGAAGGGATTTAATAAATGCCTATAAATATCTGAGGACTGGGGCTTAAGAAGGAGGGGACAGGCTCTGCTCAGCTGCACCCTGTGATAGGACAAGGGGCAAGGGATAGAAACTACAGCACAGGAGGTTCCACCTCAGCACCTTCACTGTAAGGGTCACAGAGCACTGGAACAGGCTGCCCAGAGGGGTTGTGGAGTCTCCTTCTCTGGAGACTTTCAAGCCCCATCTGGATGTGTTCCTGTGTGAGCTGTGCTGGATTCTATGGCCCTGCTCTGGCAGGGGGCTGGACTCAATGATCTCCAGAGGTCCCCTCCAAACCCCTGACATCCTCTGGTCCTGTGATAAGAGAACCAAAGAGCTTTGAGCAATTTGACACTGGCTTGAAATCCAGTCAAGTTCCCTATAACAAGAGGAATAGCAAATAATAATACCTCAGTGATGTAGTAACTGACCAACAAGCAAGACCTTCATTAAAGCCTTGAGCATTTAAGAATACATTTAGCTGCATGCCTACTTTGCAATGCATCCCTGGCTCAACAAGGCTCTCAGCAGCCTGGTCTAATGGAAGGTGTCCCTGCTTGTGACAGGGGAGGGTTGGAACTGGATGATCTTTAAGGTCCCTTCCAACCCAGACCGTTCCATGACTCTATGAAAACTCTTGATTGTCTTTGTTTATGCTTTAAGTGCAAAGTTCATAGAATCACAGAATGGTGATCCTATGGTGGTGGCTTGAGCTGCAAACATCAAGACCCCTTTTCCCCCCCTTTTCCTGGGATGACCACAATGTGTCTTTGTTGAAATGTAGAAATCTGTTGTAGCTTAGTTTTGGCCTCTCTTGGGAGCCTTGGAACAAGACAGATATGCCTGCTCTCTCCACACAAGGCAGAGCCAAAACACAGGGCTGGAACAACTGGAAGCTGTTCTCCCTGACCTCGGAGAGGAAACACCAAACCCCTTTTAGCTGTGTGCTGGTTTTCAGTTTTCACAGTTAAGTCATCCACATCACCAAGTCCTCCTGAAGGAGCTCCATCCAGCCTTGACCCACTCCAGGTGGCTCCAGAGAGGGGAGAGGAAGCAGTCACCAGCATCACTGACCTCACTGCCCTCTACAGCTACCTCAAAGGAGGATGGAGCTGCGTGGGGGTTGGTCTCTTCTCACATGACAGGACAAGAGGAAACAGCCTCAAGTTGTGCCAGGAGAGGTTCAGGTTGGATATTAGGAAAAACTTCTTCCCGGCAAGGGTTCTCAGGCACTGCTCCAGGCTGCCCAGGGAGGTGGTGGAGTCACCATCCCTGGAAGCATTTATAAGATGTGTGGCTGTGGTGCTGAGGGATGTGGTTTCATGGCAGTGGCTTAGCAGCAGTGGTGGGGTTGTGAGCTCTGGGTGAGCTGCTGGACTTGATCAAATGCCAAGAAGTGATGAGACCAAGAACTGATGACACTGAACTGTCTTCCCACTCAAGGTGAAAATCCAGTCATAAAGCGGATGAAGATAAGGGAATAAGAGTGGTGAGACCCTGGAACAGATCATGGATGCCCCCTCCCTGGAGGTGTTCAAGGCCAGGCTGGATGAGGCTTTGAGCAACGTGGGCTGGTGGGAGGTGTCCCTGCCCGTGGCAGGTGGGTTGAAACCAAATGATCTTTGAGGTCCCTTCCAAGTCAGACCAGTCTATGAATCTGTGAGGTACTAACATGGTTTCTACCCTCCACAAAATAGCTTAGACACTCAAAGAAAATTGTTCCAGCTCCCTTCAGCTGGCTCACCTGCCAGAAGGCTACACTGCTACAGGCACAATTGTGTGTGGAAGGGAAAAAAGCTTGCTGAAAATGGGCACTGATTGAATTTGACACTTTGTCTGGGGCAGCTGCTCTGCTACTGTGAGAAGATGAATTCCTTGCATGCTAGGTTGTTAGTCTTAATATTCTGCAGGAGGTATATTACCCAGGATTAGGAAACACAAACTGGTGAGCAATTTTGCAGGTCTGAGTGCCTCTTCACACTGAGAACATCCTAATTGTTCTTCAAAATGTGCTATAGGGAGGGTCTCACCCCTGGATGTTATGTGGGATCTAAAGGGGCCCATGGCAGCATTTCCTGTAGCTTGAAAACAAAATAAGGAGGGGGGGAAAAGGGGGGGGGGGGATATATAATCATAATCATCATCATTATCAACATCATCATAGAATCCTAGAATCAGTAAGGTTGGAAGAGACCTCAAGGATCATGAAGTCCAACCTGTCACTCACGACCTCATGACTACAAAACCATGGCACAAGTGCCACATCCAATCCCTTCTTGAACACCTCCAGGGATGGTGACTCCACCACCTCCCTGGGCAGCACATTCCAATGGCCCTCAACTCTCTCTGGGAAGAACTTTCTCCTCACCTCCAGCCTAAACTTCCCCTGGCGCAGCTTGAGACTGTGTCCTCTTGTTCTGGTGCTGGTTGCCTGGGAGAGGAGACCAACCCCCTCCTGGCTACAACCTCCCTTCAGGTGGTTATTATAACTATTATTAAAACAATTTTTAAAGAGTAATAAAGATAAATAATTAAAACCTTTTTAAAATCCAAGAAGAGAAACAAGGCAGAAGAATTACAACACACAGCAGAAATGTAGTTGTATTGTTAATGAACCCTTGGATTGCTACATTTGTTGATCACTTTTTGAGGGGGGAAAAAGCAAAAGCAAGGAAGATAAAAGCAAGGCAGAGGAATGAGAGAGGTTGCCTCGTGCCTGTTTCTAGCACATCTTACTGTCTCAGAAACCCGTGCTGAGGAGTCAGCACTCTGCTCTGCAGGACAGATGTGCTGCAAAATACAAATGACAATGTCTTTTGTGGGAGAAGAGGTTAAGCCAAAACCTATTACAGGCAATTAAAAACTCCTGAAGGTTTCAAGGGACTTTGGATCAGGAGCAAATTGATTGATAGGGAACCATGGGATCTCTGCCCCCTGTCCAGTCTAACTACAGGGCTCCCAAAGGACCCCATCATAGTATCATAGTATCAGTCAGGGTTGGAAGGGACCACAAGGATCATCTAGTTCCAACCCCCCTGCCATGGGCAGGGACACCCCACACTAGATCAGGCTGGCCACAGCCTCATCCAGCCTGGGCTTAAACACCTCCAGGGACGAGGCCTCAACCACCTCCCTGGACAACCCATTCCAGGGCTTCACCACTCTCATGGGGAAGAACTTCCTCCTCACATCCAGCCTGAATCTCCCTACCTCCAGCTTCATTCCATTAACTAATTCATTCCATCAACTAATTCAAGTTTTATGCCTCAGTTTCCTTACTTTCCTGACTCTTCTAAAGTGCCTACCCAAAGGCACAGAATCATAGAATTGTCAGGGCTGGAAGGGACCTCGAGGATCAGCCAGTTCCAACCCCTCTGCCATGGGCAGGGACACCTCACACTACAGCAGGTTGCTCACAGCCACATCCAGCCTGGCTGCAAACACCTCCAGGGATGAGGCTTCCACCACTTCCCTGGGCAACCTGTGCCAGGCTCTCACCACCCTCCTGGGGAACAACTTCTTCCTAACATCCAATCTCAATCTCCCCATGGAATCATAGAAGCATAATCAGTGTTAATGGCTTATAAGGTGACTAAAAATACCTTAGAAAGTGCCATAGGACTGTAAGGTATTCCAGGTACCCAGCAAATGTTTTCTTTTATGGGTTCTTAAACACTAACATTTGAGGTATGAGGGGCTGGTGAACACAAGTGTTAATGACAGGTTCCCATAAGATTAGGTTTTCTCCTGTGGGTCTACTTTGAGCTCCGGTCCCGTGTTTGTTTAGCTGTGTGCATGTGTGTGCGTGGCCCTGCACGCTAGCAAAGCCCCTCCCTGAGGAAGCTCTGACAGAGGATCTGTGCAAATGTGCTTCCTCTTCCTTTCACTCCCCAACCTTAAGGTCAGAGGATCTGGAAAATCCTCCTCCACCCTGTGACTTGATCTGACGATTGTAAGAGCGCCTCGGTTCCCCCATGCCTTCCGCTCCCCACCCTTCCCTCTGGCAGCCTGGTAACCCTTTAAAGCCTCCTCCAGCTCCATGCCTGTTGATCCTGGGCTCTCAGGAGGGAACAGGGGGACTGGGTGCTTGTGTTTTTCACAAACCCAGCAGCCCTGAGCGTCCCAGGTGGAAGGCTGTTGCTGTGACCCTCAGGGCCCAAGGCAACACACAGTGTCTCAGGGGTGGCTCAGGGGCATTGCTTCCAGCTCCCAGGCAGGCAAGAGGCAAGCCTGGGAAAGACATCAATTATTAACCCAGTTGAAAAGAGTTAACTGCTTTTTTATTTATTTCCTTTCTCCTTTTCCCCCACCATTCTTAATCTCAGATATTTGGATTCAGGTCAGCCAAGTCAGGAATTCCTGCCTTTGGCTTGCAGCGTGAGGGGCCCCCAAGCTGGCTGGCAGCACCATGGCTGAAGCTGGTTGCCTGCCAGGACACTGTTGCAGGGGTCCTGGCTTGGGTGGGCATCTCCCCTCAGGGCACTTTCCCACAGTTGCTGGCACTGCCCTTGAAACAACTGCTTTGAGAACCCAGAAGAGCCTTCGGGGACCCCAGGGTAGAAATGACAGGAGAAGGGACAGTCAGCCAGAGGAGCGTTCCTGTGCCCAGATGTGTGTCTCAAGGTGGATGCCAGGGAAAGCCATAAGCAACCTCAGCCCCAAGCATCCCTGACAAGGCAGCACACTTTCCACTGCCTCTCTGCTCATCATCACCTTGCTGCTGGGGCACACAGAGGTGGCCAGCTGCATTTTGGTCCAGAGAAGGTGAAGGCTGCTGTGCCCCATGCTGTGCAGCCACAACAGGGACATAGCATGAATTAGCTTTCTTTGGGCTGGAGATTTCTAAGGGAAAAACCCAAACAAGCAACACAAAACCCCACCCCAAACCAAAACCAACCAACCAAACCCAAACAAACAAAAAAACCCCAAACCAATCAACCAAACAAAACCCCCCAACAAACAAACAAAACCCAATCACAAAACCTCCACAAACAAACAAAGCAATGGCAACTGGAGGTGGTTTTATACACCTTCTGGCTCCTGAGACTTTTAGTCCCATTGGGCTTTTCTCTTGCCCAATCAGAGCTAGAAAGTGGCTTTCTATTTTGAGTGGAAGCCATGATTTCCTCAAAGACAAGCTGAGGTGACCAACACTGGAAGGTGTCCAGAGAAGGGCCATGAGGATGTGCAGAGGGCTGGAGCTCCTCTCCTATGAGGACAGACTGAGGGAGTTGGGGCTCTTTGGTCTGGAGAAGAGAAGGCTCCGAGGAGACCTAATTGTGGCCTTCCAGAATCTGCAGGGGGCTACAAGAAAGCTGGGGAGGGACTTTGGAGGGTGTCAGGGAGTGATAGGACTGGGGGGATGGAGCAAAACTAGAAGTGGGTAGACTCAAATTGGATGTTAGGAAGAAGTTGTTCCCCATGAGGGTGGTGAGAGACTGGCACAGGTTGCCCAGGGAGGTGGTGGAAGCCTCATCCCTGGAGGTGTTTGCAGCCAGGCTGGATGTGGCTGTGAGCAACCTGCTATAGTGTGAGGTGTCCCTGCCCATGGCAGGGGGGTTGGAACTGGCTGATCCTTGAGGTCCCTTCCAACCCTAACAACTCTATGATTCTGTGAACACCAGCCCCAGGCAGTGCAAGTGGGAGCACAAGCTGAGCACTAGCTGCAGCTGGAAGGTGTGCGCTCTGGATGCAGGATGGAGACTCTCTCCCTCAAATAGTGGGCATGGCCTTGCTGAGGAGAGCAAAGCTGACTCACAGCCCAGCATGCCCTTTCCTGCCATCCAAAGCCAAGTACTCTTGGGTGCTATGGGGTTTCAGGCTGCAGATAGCCTTGGGTTTGGCCTTAGCTGCCATTCTTAAAAGGGTGTGCCCAGCAGGAAGAGGAGAGGCAGCAGCTGCAGCAGCCTTCTCACCCTCATCACCTGGAGGATTGGGCTTCCATCCCTCCCCACATCTGCCTGTCTTCAGGAAGAGACCTTGCAGCCATGCTGTAGCCATCAGCTGCCTGTTCAGGCTGCAGGTTCAGCTCTTCCTGCATGCCTTGCAGGATTCAGGGGTGAAGGAGGGGACGCTGGGGATGGGATGGCTTGGCGTGTCTCCAGTGCTAGCCTCTGCAGCTCCTTGGCTCATTTCAGTGAGTGAAGGACCACTCCCCTCTAGGCTGGAACATGGAAGGTGGCATTGTCCCACCTGCAGCTCCCATTGGTGGGTGGACAGGGACACTAAATGCACTCCCAAAATCTGCAAGTACCCCTGCAAGCCTGATTATTTCATGTGGAATGATTTTTAAGGAGCCATTGGTTGGTTTTCATAGAACCATGGAACAGCTGGGGTTGGAAGAGACCTTTGAGATGCTCAAGTCCAGCAGCTCACCCAGAGCTCACAACCCCAGCACTGCTGCTAAGCCACTGCCACTAAGCCACCGCCACTAACCCACATCCCTCAGCACCACATCCATGCATCTTTGAAATGCCTCCAGGGGTGGTGACTCCGCCGCCTCCCTGGGCAGCCTGGGACAGTGCCTGAGAACCCTTGCTGGGCAGAATTTTTTCCTAATATCCAACCTGAACCTCCCCTGGCACACCTTGAGGCCATAAAGCAGTCTGTATGCATGTGACCTGACACATCTTGTGTAGACTTTGCCTCCTCAAAAGGAGCAGAAAGTACTCCCCAAAGAGCAGCTCCAACGTGTGCCTCTGTTTCTCCACTCAGTCTAGACTGAGTAAACACTTTAGGTTCAATCAGTGCTTGTGGTCTGCAGTTAAAGAGCTGAGACAGGTACAGGTTCATCTGGTTCCTCTGCAGAGTGATTTATTACAGGCACACAGGCCAGGGGCTGCACACTGCTGCAATATTGTCTGCCCCACAGAATAAGCACTTTCTAAGGTTAGCAGTGACCCAGGTGAATTACAGAGAGATGGCTGCAAAATTATGCCTCTTGGAAAGGCTTTCCAGTAAACATATATATATATATATATATATATATATATATGTACAAAATGTCTTTCATTTAAAGAACACAAAGTGTTTTGGGGTTTTATTCCACTCCATTTACACTAAGGAGCTATCACCACCCTTCTGTGGAGGTGAAACTATCCTGGGCTCCAGCCCAGGGTCAATCACAGGTGCTTGTGTCCTGCAGCAAACCTTTCTGGGTGCCTGCACCAGCATTTGTAGAGGTAATCCTGAACTGAATTACCAGGGGGCTATAAATATATGCACAAAGCCCACATTTCCTGAAGAAGGAACTGCTATTTACTGTGTACAGCACCTGACACGATGCAGTCCTGACCTGGCTGGGGTTCCTGTGCTGTCCTGCAGTGAAATGGTAAATAAAAGGGCAATAATGATGGTTTCTTCTTTCCTTCTGCATGGTGTTATTGCAGGGCTGGGTTTGTTTAGTGGGTCTAACAAGCAAACTTGCAGAGCTGCTACTGAATGCAAAAAAACACCAGAAGGAGATTGGGAAGAAGGCTCTACCTTTGCCATTTGTGAATCCTGCCTGCCTTGAAACAGGGCATGAAATTTTCTAAGGGGGGAAAAAAAAAACCCCAACCCACACCAACAGCTTTTTTTACAATAGTAATGAATTCTGTGCAGTGCAAAAGGTCACAGAAAAAGCAGCAGGAGGACAGGATGCTGGGATAAAACACTGACCAGATTTACTTCCTAAATTAGCATTTTTTTTTTTCCTCTCTCTCTCTTTGCTTTTCTTTTTTTTTTTTTTTCATTTACTCTCCCTGGGACTTGGTGGAAAAACAGCATCTTGTGCTAGACAGAGGAAATGAAAGAGCATTAAGTACAGGTACACTGCAAACGTGGTAAGCAACGCAGTAAAGACAAAATACCAGCAGAAGAAGCCAAGGAAGAATGGAGATTGAAATGGAAACAGAGAATCATAGAATCAATAAGGTTGGAAAAGACCTCAGGGATCATCAGGTCCAACCTGCCACCCAACACCTCATGACTAACTAAAGCATGGCTCCAAGTGCCGCATCCAAGCCTTTTTTGAGTACCTCCAGGGAGAGCGACTCCACCACCTCCCTGAGCAGCTCATCCCAATGGATAGCAACTCTCTCTGGGAAGAACTTTCTCCTCACCTCCAGCCTAAACCTCCCCTGGTGCAGCTTGAGACTGTTTCCTCTTGTTCTGGTGATGATTGCCTGGGAGAAGAGACCAACCCCCTCCTGGCTACAACCTCCCTTCAGGGAGTTGGAGAGAGCAATGAGGTCTCCCCTGAGCCTCCTCTTCTCCAGGCTAAGCAACCCCAGCTCCCTCAGCCTCTCCTCGTAGGGCCTGTGCTCGACAGTTGATTCATTGTCAAATGTATTGGGAAGATATTAAGTGAGCAGGTGTGTGGAAAAGCTGTCAAATATGGTCAAGAAGGAAGCAATTGCATTGATGAGAAAGCCATCTGCACCTACCCATGGAAGCAGTGCTGTTATACCTGGCTATATATTTCCTGATTCTGAAGAGGCTGCACCAAATTCTTCTCTACCACAATTTCATCACAGCCTTCAGGCATTTATTAAGTTCATATTTGTCTGGTGCAAGGGCCTGGCAATGTAAGCTCCAATAATACACCAGTTCAGCAGATGTATGAGAGTTGGGTTTAATAAACTTGAGTCACACATTCAAATGTCTGAGCTGATTGGAAGTTTTTAATTAGGGACAAGGTTAGCCCATTGCAGCAGCTAATGATTTGCTTGTACAAGGTGTTTGTCTCACCTGGAAAAATCCATGGCAAGGCATAAAATGCCACCTCAGTGACCTCTCTGAGGTTACAAGAAAGTCCCTGTAGACATTTGTCACTTGGCTTTGCTAACTGAGCCCTTCTGCCTGCTCTGAGCTCTCAGGAGGACTTCACTTGGGTGCCCCAGGTGAGGAGGAGCACTGAGACATGCTGGTGGTGAGCCTTCCTCCCCAGATCATAGGATCATAAGACGTTAGGGGTTGGAAGGGACCTTCAAAGGTCATCCAGTCCAACCCCTCTGCCGGAGCAGGACCATAGAATCCAGCACAGGTCTCACAGGACCACATCCAGATGGGGCTTGAAAGTCTCCAGAGAAGGAGACTCCACAACCTCTCTGGGCAGCCTGTTCCAGTGCTCTGTGACCCTCACAGTGAAGCAGTTCCTCCACATGTTGAGGTGGAACCTCCTGTGCTGGAGTTTCTGTCCATTGCCCCTTGTCCTATCCCAGGGTGCAGCGGAGAAGCTCATCTGCTTGGTGGCAGGAGTAACTTTCATGGCTGGACAATACTTTCTGGCCCATGCAAGGGAGGGCCAGCAGCATTCCTTGCCTTTCCCTGTCCTGCATGCCAAGGAGATGTCTAAAGCACAGTTCTGACACCTCTGCCCATTCTTCTCTTTTCACTTTCTCCTCCACAGGACTGTTTCTCGTTTCTTGCCTCGCTGTGACACTTGCTGGGCACAGCCTTTCATCCTCAGGTTCCTGTGGGCTACAAGGAGGATTCAGTTACCTGTCTTCTATTGTGGGCAAGAGTTTCAGAGCCTTTTCCTGTGCCAGGGATCCTGCAGGTTTCTCCAAGGAGAAGCTCTTGCAGAAGAGAGGAAGCAGGAAACACTCTGACAGCACACAGCACTTCTTCCTTTTATCTTTCTGCATCTTCTGTAGGATAGCTGTAGGATAGAAATTTTCCTCTCCAACAGACACCAGGGAATTACCAAGAAGGCTGAGAGGGGTAAAAAATATAAATATAAATAGATATAGAAATAGAAATAACTGGAACTAGAACTAGAACTATAAATAGGAAGAACTAGAACTAGAGCTAGAACTAGAACTAGAAATAACTAGAACTAGAATGAAATAGAAATAGAAATAGAAATAGAAATAGAAATAGAAATAGAAATAGAAATAGAAATAGAAATAGAAATAGAAATAGAAATAGAAATAGAAATAGAAATAGAAATAGAAATAGAAATAAAATAGAAATAACTAATAGAACTAGAACTAGAATGAACTAGAACTAGAATGAAATAGAAATAGAACTAGAACTAGAAATAACAGAACTAGAACAAGAATTAGAACTAGAACTAGAACTGGAAAGAACTAGAACTAGAATGAAATAGAAATAGAAATAGAAATAGAAATAGAAATAGAAATAGAAATAGAAATAGAAATAGAAATAGAAATAGAAATAGAAATAGAAATAGAAATAGAAATAGAAATAGAAATAGAAATAGAAATAGAAATAACTAATAGAACTAGAACTAGAATGAACTAGAACTAGAATGAAATAGAAATAGAACTAGAACTAGAAATAACAGAACTAGAACAAGAATTAGAACTAGAACTAGAACTGGAAAGAACTAGAACTAGAATGAAATAGAAATAGAAAATAGAAATAGAAATAGAAATAGAAATAGAAATAGAAATAGAAATAGAAATAGAAATAGAAATAGAAATAGAAATAGAAATAGAAATAGAAATAGAAATAGAAATAGAAATAGATAGAATTAATAGAACTAGAACTAGAATGAACTAGAACTAGAATGAACTAGAACTAGAACTAGAAATAATAGAACTAGAACAAGAATTAGAACTAGAAAACTAGAACTAAATGAACTAGAACTAGAACTAATAGAACTAGAACAAGAATAGAACTAGAAATAACTAGAACTAGAATGAAATAACTAGAACTAGAATGAAATAGAACTAGAACTAGAACTGGAAATAGAAATAGAAATAGAACTATAAATAAGAAGAACTATAAATAGGAAGAACTAGAACTGGAGCTAGAATGAAATAGAAATAGAAGTAGATAGAAATAGAAATAATAGAAATAGAGCTAGAACTAGAAAGAATAGAAATAGAACTAGAATTAGAAATAAATAGAAATAGAAATAATAGAACTAGAACTAGAGCTAGAATGAAATAGAAATAGACAGAAATAGAACTAGAAATATCAAGGGAAAAGTGAAAAAGCTGTAAGACAGCAAAGTATTTAAGTAAAAGGAAGAGAATGATGAAATGACAGAGAGAGTGAAGAAGAGGAAGATGCAGAAAAGAACTCATGGTCCCAAGCGTGTGTATAACTGAAGCTTCCACTGCCTCAGGGACTGAGTACTTCCCAGATGAACAGAATCCTGAGGGGGATTTTGAGCTCAGCAACACTAATTTCACACAACACCTGTTGAAAAGGATCACAGCAGCACAGGGCTTTATGGAATGTGCTGGGAAGCAGCTCTATCCAAATTACAGCTCCAGAGCGCAGAGAGAACATTCAGTGCAGAGTGGTGGACTTCAACATGCTTCTACTTTCTCCCCAAGCACTGGGAAAGTTTAGACCTTTGAAGATGTATGATGAGGGCACACAAATTGTATCCTCCTCTGCTTTTTTTCTTTATCATCTTCCTCCCAACCTTCCTCTCAGTTCTTTGGGTCAAAAGGGCATCGCTTCCTGTCTGCCTCTCCTACAACCAGAGCTTTATTTTTCGATTTTGAAGCAAGAATGAGCTGGAGATGAATTTTGTTTCGCAGACAGCTGAACAGGGAAACATTTGAAATGCATAGGAGCAGAATTTGAGTGCTTTTATAAAGGGGTGGTGGTGGTGGTGGAATGCAAGCAGAGTGATTCCCTCAGAATACTTCAAAAACAGAAGCAGATGTGAAACAAATCAAAATGTGGACATCAAATAAAACCCAGGCCTGTAAATCTTTGCTTCTTTATTCCCTTTTTCTTTCCTTTCTTTCTGTGTTTTTTCAAAGAAAGTCAGATTTATTGCTGTATCTCCAAAACAGGGAAATAACATACATGGCAAAGTGAAAAACAAGGTGAAAGGCTTGAAAAAGAAGGCAGCAAAGAGTGTAAAGCGAGTGAGGATTTGCAGGAGCTGAATAAATCAGAGAACCATAGAAGCAACCAGGTTGGAAAAGACCTCAGAGATCATCAAGTCCAACCTATCACCCAGCACCTCATGACTAACTAAACCATGGCTTCAAGTGCCACATCCAGTCCTCTTTCGAACACCTCCAGGGACAGTGACTCCACCACCTCCCTGGGCAGCATATTCCAGTGGCCAATCTCACTTGCTGGGAAGAACTTTCTCCTCACCTCCAGCCTGAATTTCCCCTGGCACAGCTTGAGACTGTGTCCTCTTGTTCTGGTGCTGCTTGCCTGGGAGAAGAGACCAAACCCCTCCTGGCTATAACCTCCCTTCAAGTAGTTGTAGAGAGCAATGAGGTCTCCCCTGAGCCTCCTCTTCTCCAGGCTAAGCAACCCCAGCTCCCTCAGCCTCTCCTCACAGGGCTGTGCTCCAGACCCTTTGCCAGTGTCATCACCCTTCTCTGAACATGTTCACTACCTCAACATCTCTCGTGAACTGAGGGCCCAGAACTGGACACATCACATGCACGCCACCTCAGCATCTGGGTTGTTTCCAGGCTGAAAGATTTAGAGAACTCTACGCTGATCTGTGCAGATGTGTAATATAAACTAATCCTCTGCTCCTTTCTGTCCCTCTTTTCTTCTCCCTCCCCCTCCCTCGTCCTCTCTCTCTCTCCCTCTTTTCTTCTCCTCCCTCTCCCTCTCCCTCTCCCTCTCCCTCTCCCTCTCCCTCTCCCTCTCCCTCTCCCTCTCCCTCTCCCTCTCCCTCTCCCTCTCCCTCTCCCTCTCTCTGTTTTACAGAATGTGGAGTTTGCTCTACAGCTCTTCAGAGCAGACCTCTTCCCTGCTGTGTACAAGGAGGCATAGGTAGCAGATTAAACGGGTCATATGTCCTTCCTGTCATCACTATTTTCTTTTCCGTAGCCTGGAAGAATCCCATCCTCACTCACATACAGAGCTCTGTCGTCTCCAGGCAGATAATTCAGCCTAAGTCTTCCTTGAAGTCACTCAAACAGCACATGGCTGTTACAGAGTGATTGAGATCTCATCAGCCCTTCTCTTTCTAGGCACTTTAATTGAACAGGTCAGCAGCTAAGGCCAGCTGCTCTGACATCTGAGGCTCCACCTCCTTCTCCTCTAAGTACAAACACACATTTCCCAGGCAGATGACCTCACTTTTTCTGCAGAGAGGAAAGGTGACAATAGAGTAATTTGCTAATGACTGAAAGATAACATTTCCTTAAACACAGAATGAACATAGAACATAGAACATAGAATGTTCTCACAGCTTAGCAAAGATCTTCGAACAGCTAAGTAAGTTCCCCGTCCCTGCATCAGAGGACTGCCATCAATAACTGCCTAGCCCTTCCCAGCACCCTTGCCATGAGACCCAGAACATCTCAGCTCCCTGTTTCTCCTCACTCAGCAGTCCTGCAGGACTTTGAAGAAAGGGGATGTAGAAAGGTGCATCCTGGAGAAGAGGCACTGACTCTGTTTTGGGAGAGCAGCATGGAAATGAAGTGGTTTTGTGAGCACAGCTCCTGGTTGAAAATGACTGAAATGCAACCATTCCAGATTTCCTCTTTGCCTAAATGTCTCTAAAGTGGCAGATCTACCTTAAAAGAAGCTGCAGTGAGGCAAGGCAGAGGTGATTCTTTCTGGAGAAAGACAGGCATCATAGAACTTGCTGTTTCCTCTACTCTACCACACATCCTCAAGGGCATCTGTTTCTAGATTATTAAATTAATCTTTAGCCTGTGACTCATTTTTGTTCACAAACATAAACTCCCTTGACAGCTGTTCTGCTCAGATGAGGCAACTATCAGGCCCCAAAGGAAGGTTTTTTCATGTGGGAGAGAAATGGAAGTGGAAAGAGTGGAACCTGCAAGGGCAGAGGCAGCCCTGCTCTAACTATGACTTATAGACATGCTTTAGTGATGCAGCCCTTGAGGGGTGTGGAGGTCTTGCAGATCATGCTGATTGGGGAAGTATGGAGAGGAGGAAGGAACCCTTTCAGCATCATGGTAAATGCCCAACTTGGTCAAGATTCTGGCTTCTTTTTTTTTTTCATCATTACACAGATAATTCATCTTTTTAATCTGTCTTTACCTCAATTAAAGCCTCACAGAGACACATACACTTATTATTATTATTATTATTATTATTATTATTATTATTATTATTATTACTATTATTTTAAATGTAATCTAATTATGAAACACAGGATCAGAGGATCAGAGGATGCTAGGGGTTGGAAGGGACCTCTGGAGATCATCCAGTCCAACCCCCCTGCCAGAGCAGGACCAGAGAATCCAGCACAGGTCACACAGGAACACATCCAGATGGGGCTTAAAAGTCTCCAAAGAAGGAGACTCCACAACCTCTCTGGGCAGCCTGCTCCAGTGCTCTGTGACCCTCACAGTGAAGAAGTTCCTCCTCATGCTGAGGTGGAACCTCCTGTGCTGGAGTTTCTATCCATTGCCCCTTGTCCCATCACAGGGTTCAAGTGAGCAGAGCCTGGCCCCTTTCTCTTGACCCCCAGCCCTCAGATATTTATAGACATTTATTAAATCCCCTCTCAGTCTTCTCTTCTTTTGACTAACCAGCCCCAGGGCTCTCAGCCTCTCCTCACAGGGCAGTGCTCCAGTCCCTTCATCATCTCAGTAGCCCTCCCTTGGACTTTCTTGAGCAGATCCCTGTCCCTCCTGAACTGGGGAGCCCAAAACTGGATGCAACTTTTACCTTCAGTAAAAAGTCTTTGGCTGGAGCATACTTTGCCCCTCAGATTAGGAAAGATGTTGAGTTGCTGGAATGTGTCCAGAGAAGGGCAACAAAGCTGGGGAGGGGTCTGGAGCACAGCCCTGTGAGGAGAGGTTGAGGGAGCTGGGGTTGCTTAGCCTGGAGAAGAGGAGGCTCAGGGGAGACCTTCTTGCTCTCTACAACTCCCTGAAGGGAGGTTGTAGCCAGGTGGGGGTTGGTCTCTTCTCCCAGGCAACCAGCACCAGAACAAGAGGACACAGTCGCAAGGGGAGGCACAGGCTGGATGTTAGGAAGAAATTCTTCCCAGAAAGAGTAATTGACCATTGGAATGTCACTGTCACTGGAGGTGTTTAAGAGGAGACTGGATGAGGCACTTGGTGCCATGGTTTAGTTGATTAGATGGTGTTGGGTGATAGGTTGGACTTGATGATCTTGAAGGTCTTTTCCAACCTAGTTAATTCTATTCTATTCTATTCTATTCTATTCTATTCTATTCTATTCTATTCTATTCTATTCTATTCTATTCTATTCTATTCTATTCCATCCCATCCCATCCCATCCCATCCCATCCCATCCCATCCCATTCCATTCCATTCCATTCCATTCCATTCCATTCCATTCCATTCCATTCCATTCCATTCCATTCCATTCCACTCTACTCTACTCTATTCCCTGACAACTTCACAGAGCTCAGCTTCCCTTTGTCACAGCCCCAAGCAATAACTTAGTGATAAAAACGTGCTCATCTCAGCATCACAGGACATCAGTGACATATGGATCTTGTAACTCCACTTTTATTAATGCTGGTTGGGGTACACAAAGGTGTCTGCTTGTCCTAGAGGAAGCAATGAGTTTGCAGCTTTATGCATACAGGTCACTGGGGAAACCAGCTCAGAAAGCCAAGGTTCAAAGCTGTGACCCTCTGGAGACTGAAGCAAGCTGTTCACCAAGCTACTTGTTTATCATATCCTCCCCCTATAAAACCCAGCTGAGCCTGTCTTATCTGGCAGAGCTGATCAGAAGTGTAATTGATAAATTAGGGTGAAACATCTCTTTTGTTTTCATTGAGTTTTCACCTTGCTTTTAATTAATGGTTTTGCTTGTCGACATCACTGGCACTTGGGTAATTTTAAACCAGTGCCCTCTAGGAAAGAAAACTCCTGCAGCCTCTGGGGGAAGGTATTGAGCAGTTTGCACTGCTTTGGAGGTTAATCCAGAGAGCAGAACAGAGTTATCTGTACCTCCTGAAATGCGGTTTCATGAGGCTCTGATAGGCAAACCAAGATTATCAGGAGACCCAGACAAAGCAAAGAAGAAAGATAACAGAGGAGAAGCAGGTTGAAGACTGTTAAGTCATCTGTGTTTAACTGGTGTAAGGCTGGCTCCCAAGGCAGCCCAGTGTTTTCTGGTAGCCTCTGGTGTGTGTTGGACAAGAGAAGAACTGATAGCTCCGTGGAGCTGTGTGAAAAACCAAGCTGTTCCAGGAAGGAAGAGATAATGAAGTCTGACTTCCTCTGGCTTTACCTATTCTGACCAGGTTTTGTGGTGCATAAGAAGAGCAAACTCCAACCGACTCTTAATCATATGATTAAGGCATTTATCTATGGTTAAGGAATAGTATTTTGTGGACTTGTTGTCCATGACTTGTTGAGTTCAGTTACACTTCCTCCTGATGTCCCATTAACAAGAATTTAGAATCATAGAATCAATAAGGTTGGAAGAGACCTCAGAGATCATCAAGTCCAACCTGTCACTCAACACCTCCTGACAACTAAACCATGGCTTCAAGTGCCACATCCAAGCCTTTTTTGAACATCTCCAGGGATGGTGACTCCACCACCTCCCTGGGCAGCACATCCCAATGGCCAATCTCTCTCTCTATGAAGAACTTTCTCCTCACCTCCAGCCTAAACTTCCCCTGGCACAGCTTGAGACTGTGTCCTCTTGTTCTGGTGCTGGTTGCCTGGGAGAAGAGATCAACCCCTCCTGGCTACAAGCTCCCTTCAGGGAGTTGTAGAGAGCAAGAAGGTCTCCCCTGAGCCTCCTCTTCTGCAGGCTAAGCAACCCCAGCTCCCTCAGCCTCTCCTCCCAGGGCTGTGCTCCAGACCCCTCCCCAGCCTCGTTGCCCTTCTCTGGACACGTTCAAGTGCCTCAACATCTCTCTTGAACTGAGGGGCCCAGAACTGGACACAGGACTCAAGGTGTGACCTAACCAGTGCTGAGTACAGGAGCAGAATGACATTCCAAGAGCTAATTTTCACAGAATTTTTATGGAACCTAATGTTGGTTGGACCTTTGAGACCATTTCTGTTAATTTAGCTGGGATGGGGCAGCTGGGAGGACTGGCAGAGCCCATGCAGGCACATCCAAGTGTGCCAATCTAGAGTCACACAGACACCTGAGCTCTCATGGGGTGTGATCATGACAGACTAATCCATGTTTAAAAATGGGATGAAGTGATGTCTCTCTCTCTCTTTTGGAATTGGGAAGCCAACATTTCTTTCCAAAGCACAGGCAAGGGCCTGCAATTGGTCATAATTAGCCCAATGAAAATTCAGAGTAACACCAATTATTTCAAGACAATTCTGTTAATTTTAGACATGAGGGAGACTGAGCAGAGCAGGAACTGGAGTCAAATCTATTAAGCACAAAAGCAGAATGCTCTAACACAATCAGAAATGTTTGCCACATGCAAAAGTATCATTCTGGATGGTGACTGCAATTCTGTGATCTGCTTAGGAAAAAACACCCTCAGCCTGCAGGGACCTTGTATCAGGTTTAAGCACATGGGGGGTCACAGGGACCATTCCTTGCCAGGTCTCAGCTTTGTGCTCAATTGCTTACTATGAAAGAAAGAAGTTTTACAGAAATAAAGGTCAGGCAAGAGCACTGAGGCTTGAGGAGGGTAGATTTAGACTGGAGATGAGGAGGGAATTCTTCACTCTGAGGGTGGTGAGACACTGGCACAGGTTGCCCAGGGAGGTTGTGGATGCTCCCTTGTTGGAGGTATTCAAAGCCAGGTTGGATGAGACCTTGAGCAACCTGGGTTGGTGGGAGGTGTCCCTGCCCATGGATTATCCTTGAGGTCCCTTCCAACCTAAACCATTCTATGAATCTAGGAAACATTATAATAGGAGCAGACACGCTAAACAACACGAAAGTGAAATAAAGGTTAAACTGATGCCTGCTTCTCAATCAGTTTGATGATTAGTGAAGGCACACATTTTAAACAATCAGTTTTGATGGCTTCATCCTTAATTATTTTTTGTCCTTCATACTACTAATTTCCTCCCTACTGTTTCTACTTTTCTACTTTCCTTCATACTATTAATTTTCCTTTTCCTATCAGGGAGGAGGTTGGGGCCCCATTGCTGGAGATATTCAAGGTGAGGCTCAACAAGGCAACCTGATCTACTTGAGGATGCTGCTGCTGACTGCAGAGGGGGTTGGAATTGGAATTGGAATTGGAATAGAATAGAATTAACCAGGTTGGAAAAGACCCTTGCAATCATCAAGTCCAACCTATCACCCAACACCATCTAACCAACTAAACCATGGCACCAAGTGCCTCATCCAGGCTCTTCCTAAACACCTCCAGCGATGGTGACTCCCCCACCTCCCTGGGCAGCACATTCCAATGGATTGGATGACCTTTGGAGGTCCCTTCCAACCCAGGCCATTCTATGAGTCTACGATAATTACAATCCCAATTCTCTTTGGCTGATCCATTTAGCACAAGAAGAAAGAGAATCATGCCAATAAAAAAAATATACATTACCAGGGGGAAAAAAATGGATGGGGGGGGGGGAAATAAAAGTCTGATAATGATAAGAAACTTCTAACTCATCAGATCTGATCCATGCAGAAGAAGGAGTTTTGTTCTGTATTACTTCAAAGGCAAACTTGAATAACCTCCTACCTATTTGCTATGCATTTCAGCAAGTTGCCTGAAGCCTCTGTGTGCTTTTCTAAGTCTCTGCCCTTTTACATGATTCTAATTTGGCAGCCCTGTGGATCGTTCATCACTTTGCACACACGAACCTCATCTGAAACGAACAGTCAGTTTGCTTTCTGACCTTCCCTGCCTACCAAACTACAGAATCATTCTCTTCCATCTTGACTACCATCAATGCCTTATTCCTATTGCTAAAGGATCTAATTGAGAAGCATACACTTCTTTCTGTGTCTGTATGGTTATCAGACAGGCTTCCAGCACACAGAGATACTACAACAGCAAAAAGCTACCCTGCCTGCTCAGGTACCTGAGCTGTTAACATTAACCAAGCTTTGAAAGTCCTGTGCCTTTATTTTATTTGTAAGTATTGACTCCTAGACTCAATCGAGCCTGGAATTCAGATCAAAGGCCTTTACTGATTTCCTTATTTATTACTGGGGTTGAAGAAATTCCTGTAACAGTTCCCACAAGGATGCAGACAGAGTCTGGACGGACAGACCAGGGAAAAGTGGGAGCTAAAGAATATTGCCCTAGTGTCAGACAGGTAAAGCACTCCCCCTTCCTGTTAATTCAGTCGAAACAATGAAGAGAAAAACCCAACCCACCCTTGTCTTGTTTGGCTTAGACATGAACCCTTGATAAGACTCTGGAAAACAAGAAACTTTGCAATAGAGTTTTTAGCTACCTTTGGCTGAGAAACTCATATGTCATAAAACAGCAGTGGTGTGCCTCTGCACCTACTGTACACTCAGCTTGATATGCTGCAGATAACAGCAAGCGAGCCGGATAAAGAAGAATGCAACATTACTCTGTCTTTCTTCCTTTTTTTTTGCTTGAATATTACATACTTTACATTTCTCTCCAGAAAGGATATCCCAGCAGGAAGGAGAAAGGTGGAGCACAATCCCTGTAGTATTTCTTGTTCTGCATTGTACAAAACTTTTGTGGGGACACAGGAAGAGGATACGGAAGTTTCGACCGGAAAAGGGAGAAAAGCTCAAACGTATCACAGAATCACAGAATCAGTCAGGGTTGGAAGGGACCACAAGGATCATCTAGTTCCAACCCCTCTGCCATGGGCAGGGACACCCCACACTAGATCACGCTGGCCAGAGCCTCGTCCAGCCTGGGCTTAAACACCTCCAGGGACGGGGCCTCAACCACTTCCCTGGACAACCCATTCCAGGGCTCCACCACTTTCATGGGGAAGAACTTCTTCCTCACGTCCAGCCTGAATCTCCCCACCTCCAGCTTCATTCCATTCCCCCTAGTCCTATCACTACCTGATAGCCGGAGAAGTCCCTCCCCAGCCTTCCTGTAGGCCCCCTGGAAGGCTACAATGAGGTCACCTCAGAGCCTTCTTTTCTCCAGACTGAACAGCCCCAACTCCTTCAGTCTGTCCTCATAGGAGAGGTGCTCCAGCCCTCTGATCATCCTCGTGGCCCTTCTCTGGGCATGATCCAGCATGTCTATATCCCTCTTGTAATAGGGGCTCCAGAACTGGAGGCAGTACTCCAGGTGGGGTCTCACCAGGGCTGAGTAGAGGGGAGAATCACCTCCCTTGCCCTGCTGGCCACACTTCTCTTGATGCAGCCCAGGATCTGATTGGCTTTCCGGGCTGCAAGCGCACATTGAGAGCTCATGTCGAGCTTCTCGTCCACCAGCACCCCCAAGTCTCTCTCCTCAGGGCTGCTCTCCAGCCAGTCACTGCCCAGCCTGGATTTGTGCCTGGGGTTGCCTCAACCCAGATGCAGGACCTGCACTTGGTCTTGTTGAACCTCATGGGTTGGCTTGTGCCCACCTCTCCAGCCTGTCAAGGTCCCTCTGAATGGCATCTCTCCCCTCCAGCGTGTCTGCTGTTACCACACAGCTTGGTGTCATCACCAAACTTGCTGAGGGTGCACTCAATGCCACTGTCCACAGCACCAACATGGGATGAACCTTCTACCACCTCCTGAGAGGGAGGAGAGGGTTACAGCCACAGACCTGGAGCAGCCACACCCCGCTGGACGGTGTCAGTGGTGGGATACAGCCGTGCTAGACATTTCTGCAGGTTCGTGGTGTGTTGAATTTATTCTAAGCACAATGTAAGATGATCACAGGGAGCACAGGCTGTGAGAGTTGGGTCTATTCAGCCTGGAGAAGAGAAGACTCCAAGAAGACCTGATACATGCCTTCCAGCACCCCAAGAAGCCTACAAGAAAGACGGGAAGGGAATTTTTGCAAGGGCTTGTAGTGATAGGATGAGGGGGAATGGACTGAAACTTTAGAAGGGTAGATTTAGGCTGGATATTAGGAAGAAATTCTTTACAGAGAGGGTGGGGAGACACTGGAACAGGTTGCCCAGGGAGGCTGTGGATGCTCCCTCCCTGGAAGTGTTCAAGGCCAGGGTGAATGAGGCTTTGAGCAACCTGGGCTGGTGGGAGGTGTCCCTGCCTATGGCAGGGGTTGGAACTGGATGACCTTTCAGCTCCCTTTCAACCCAACCCATTCTGTGATTCTTTAAGAGCATATAATTAACTCTGAAGAGCTTGTTTAGTAAGTATAGCCACAGCCTTTTGTTTACAATGTTTTGCTAGGTCTGTTTATGAAGGAGCCCACAGTTTGCATTGAAAAAGCTCCCCGTGTAAACGTGACAGCTCTTGATAACACCCAGTCAAAAGCACACTACCACAGCCAAGTTGTTGTAGTAGTTTTGGCTGCACATCAACAATCTTCTTAGCACTGTAACTGTCACTGGTATCAGATGGGCAAATGGCTATCAGCTTTCCAATGTGTACATTTAAGGTCCAGGCAGGACTAAGTCCTGATCTAATAGAGAGCAAATCAGGGTATGAAAGATGTATGAGGTGGGAATTTCTGCAGGAACAATGTCAAGCTTGTATTGCAAGCCTGCATTACTCGAGTTTTTCAGAAGGATCAAAAAGCTGTCCCTTTTAAATGACTTAGGTGGGAGTATGGCTACACTGAAAGCTTTTTGTACTTGTAGTTCAAATGTATAGCATAAAACCTCTGCATATAATCCCCTCACAGGCAGCTGAAAAGGGATTCCACATTCCAGCTGCACAGGAGGCTGAATGTGAATCTAAAGGATCTCTGTATCTCCTAACTTGAAGCACCTAATTTGGGCAGCTAAATTAGCTGGGGAGGCTTCCTAGGATCCCTGCCACAGTCAGCAAAGAAAAGCAGACATCTCCAGATCAGTCATGGCAGGGTCCTAACTTACATGCTTCAAATTGTTTTCTGAAGTCTCTCTCTGTCACCATTCATCAAGAAAAATAAGTGCAGAGGCATATTTAAGGTAAAGGTATTAAGGAGACATTCATCTTTTTTTTTTAGCTTACGATCCTAGACTTTAGCTTACGATCCTAGACTTTAGCTTACGATCCTAGACTTTAGCTTACGATCCTAGACTTTAGCTTACGATCCTAGACTTTAGGCGTGCAGACTTCGATCGCTGCAGGGATCTGCTAGCCAAAGTGTCGTGGGATGAAGCCCTGGAGGGAAGAGGGACCCAGGACAGCTGGTCAGTATTCAAGGACCACCTCCTCTGTGTCCAGGAGCTATGTATACCTATAAGGAGAAAAGCAGGAAGGAATGCTAGGAGGCCTGCCTGGATGAACAAGGAGCTGCTGGACACACTATCACGTAAAAAGAAACTCTACAGGAAGTGGAGGGAAGGACAGATAGAACAGGGGGTATATAAGGAAGCTGCCCGAGCAGCAAGAGGCCTGGTTAGGAAAGCCAAAGCAGAGTTTGAACTGAATCTAGCCAGGGGGGTTAAAGGGAACACTAAGAATTTCTATAGGTATATTAATGGCAAGAAGAAGACTAGGGAAGGTGTGGGCCCCCTCAGAAAGGAAAGTGGTGAATTGGTCACAAGTGATGTGGAAAAGGCTGAGGTACTCAATCACTTCTTTACCTCAGTCTTCACTGCAGGGGCCTCCAGCCACACTCCTGGTGTCATGGCAGACGATGCCAGGGACGGGGAGGAAGAACTGCCCATCATAAGTGAAGCTCAGGTTCGTGATCACCTGAAGAACCTGAAAGTGTTCAAGTCCATGGGACCCGACGGGATACACCCACGGGTGCTGAGAGAACTGGCAGATGAGGTTGCCAAGCCCCTCTCTATTATATTCCAGAAGTCATGGCAGACTGGGGAAGTCCCCACAGACTGGAAAAGGGGAAACATTACTCCCATTTTCAAAAAGGGCAAGAAGGAGGAACCGGGGAACTACAGGCCAGTCAGTCTCACCTCTGTGCCCGGAAAGATCATGGAGCAGATCCTCCTGGAGGCACTAATGACTCAGAAGAATAGTGAAGAGGTGATTGGGAATAGTCAGCATGGCTTTGCCAAGGGCAAATCCTGCCTGACAAACCTGGTGGCCTTCTATGAGCAGGTGACAGCATTAATAGATGAGGGGCGAGCAACTGATGTCGTTTACCTGGACTTGAGCAAAGCCTTCGACACTGTCCCGCACCACCTCCTGGTCTCCAAGCTGGCGACACATGGGTTTGATGGATGGACCACTAGATGGATAAAGAATTGGCTTGATGGCCGCACCCAAAGAGTGGCTGTCAACGGGTCCATGTCCCAGTGGAGGCCAGTGACAAGCGGAGTCCCTCAGGGATCAGTCCTGGGACCTGTCTTGTTCAACATCTTTGTGGGTGACATGGACAGTGGCATCGAGTGCACCCTCAGCAAGTTTGCTGATGACACCAAGCTGTGTGGTGCAGTGGACACGCTGGAGGAAGGGATGCCATCCAGAGGGACCTGGACAGGCTGGAGAGGTGGGCACAAGCCAACCTCATGAGCTTCAACAAGACCAAGTGCAGGGTCCTGCATCTGGGTCGAGGCAATCCCAGGCACAAATACAGGCTGGGCAGTGACTGGCTGGAGAGCAGCCCTGAGGAGAGAGACTTGGGGGTGCTGGTGGACGAGAAGCTCGACATGAGCTCTCATTGTGCGCTTGCAGCCCGGAAAGCCAATCAGATCCTGGGCTGCATCAGGAGAAGTGTGACCAGCAGGTCAAGGGAGGTGCTTCTCCCCCTCTACTCAGCTCTGGTGAGACCCCACCTGGAGTACTGCCTCCAGTTCTGGAGCCCATATTACAGGAGGGATGTGGACGTGCTGGAGCGTGTCCAGAGAAGGGCCACGAGGATGAGCAGAGGGCTGGAGCACCTCTCCTATGAGGACAGACTGAAGGAGTTGGGGCTGTTCAGTCTGGAGAAGAGAAGGCTCCGAGGTGACCTCATTGTGGCTTTCCAGTATCTGAAGGGGGCCTACAGGAAGGCTGGGGAGGGACTTCTCAGGATCTCAGGTAGTGATAGGACTAGGGGGAATGGAATGAAGCTGGAAATGGGGAGATTCAGGCTGGATGTGAGGAAGAAGTTCTTTACCATGAGAGTGGTGAAGCCCTGGAATGGGTTGTCCAGGGAGGTGGTTGAGGCCCAGTCCCTGGAGGTGTTTAAGACCAGGCTGGACGAGGCTCTGGCCAGCGTGATCTAGTGTAGGGTGTCCCTGCCCATGGCAGGGGGTTGGAACTAGATGATCCTTGTGGTCCCTTCCAACCCTGACTGATTCTATGATTCTATGATTCTATCTTTTAACATTTTGTGTAATGGGACTTTGGAAGAAGGAATTTCCAGCTAGCAAAAGGCAGCTGAAGTTATGCTAACAGCAGACATTTCCCACAACAAACACATAATGCATGTACTTTATGGTCTGCACCAACAAGTGGTTAAGGGGTTAGTTTTGACTTAAAAATAAAATACAATATTTTATATATATATATATAGTCATAGAACTGTCAGGGTTGGAAGGGACCCCAAGGATCAGCCAGTTCCAACCCCCCTGCCATGGGCAGGGACACCTCACACTACAGCAGGTTGCTCACAGCCACATCCAGCCTGGCTGCAAAAACCTCCAGGGATGAGGCTTCCACCACCTCCCTGGGCAGCCTGTGCCAGGCTCTCACCACCCTCATGGGGAAGAACTTCTTCCTAACATCCAATCTCACTCTACTCACTTCCAGATTTGTTCCATTCCCCCCAGTCCTATCACTCCCTGACACCCTCAAAAGTCCCTCCCCAGCTTTCCTGTAGCCCCCTTCAGATACTGGAAGGCCACAATTAGGTCTCCTTGGAGCCTTCTCTCCTCCAGACTGAGCAGCCCCAACTCTCTCAGTCTGTCTCCATAGCAGAGGAGCTCCAGCCCTCTGCTTATCCTCATGGCCCTTCTGTGGACACCTTCCAGCACCTCTAAATCTTTCATGTGATAGGGGCTCCAGAACTGGACACAGTGCTCCTGCAGCCCAGAATATGATTGGCTTTCTGGGCTGCAAAGGCTGCAAGGGCACACTAAAGATTTATTTCTGTGCTTTTCCAAACTGTCTTTCATATGAGGTTCATAATTATGGCTATGGAGTATGAGAACAGGGAGAGCTTTAAGAAAACATTGATTGCTTTACTGGGAAATGCACACCACCAAGAACAAGCAGAATTAACTTTGTAACTGTAAATACAGCAATACAATCATTGCAACATCACAATCAAATGAGAATAGAATAAAATAGAGTAGAATAGAATAGAATAGAATAGAATAGAATAGAATAGAATAGAATAGAATAGAATAGAATAGGGATAGGATAGGATAGGATAGGATAGGATAGGATAGGATAGGATAGGATAGGATAGGATAGGATAGACCAGGTTGGAAGAGACCTTTGAGATCATTGAGTCAAATCTATCAGCCAACACCATCTAATCAACTAAACCATGGCACCAAGCACCCCATCAAGTCTCCTCCTAAACACCTCCAGTGATGGTGACTCCACCACCTCCCTGGGCAGCACATCCCAATGGCCAATCTCTCTCTCTATGAAGAATTTCTTCCTAACATCCAGTCTAAACCTCCCCTGGCACAGCTTGAGACTGTGTCCCCTTGTTCTGGTGCTGGTTGCCTGGGAGAAGAGACCAACCCCCACCTGTCTACAACCTCCCTTCAGGTAGTTGTAGAGAGCAAAGGAGCAGAAAAGCCACGAGGTTACAGGTTGAAGACACAATCTGCACCATTGCATTTGTCATCTAAACATCATAGAAGGAAGTGTGGGCTGACTGGAAGTGACAGTGAGCTGACCCAAAGCATTTGAAAGCAGTAAAAGCTAATTATACTCTGATGCTTATGGGGGTATTTGGCAGTAGAAATATCTTGGTTAAGTTATACTCTGAGGCTAGGTTAGAATAAAGCAGACAGATGGGAGACAGGGAGTGGGTGCAGGGTGTGTGTGTGTGTGTGTGTGTGTGTGTGTGTGTAAATAGAGACCAATAAAACACAACTGAAGTTCTAGCTCAGCCCTTTAATTAATTAGCCTGGGAATGAAATTGCAGTAGAACAGATTGGAAGGTTCAAGGGAATTCTGCACAGTGACCTCTGAAACAGTTATCTTTGCAGCTAGATTATTCAAAGATTCATGGAATCCTCTTTCCCTGTTTTCATGGATTGCTCATTTAGGTGCTCTAGGCTCCTCCAACACACTGCAGCACAACATTCCTGCCAGGACAAAAAAAAAAACACCAAAAACCCCCAAACCATAGGCAATTACACTGCACACAGGAGGTAATTCCTTGTAAATCTTTCACTAAGGAGGCAAACCTAATGAAATCGAACATGCAAGTGATGCTTGTGCTCAAAACGTGTTGGGTCATGTGCTTTCTTCCACAACAACATACGGGGAAAGCAAAACGGTCAGGAAAGCAAACAAAAAAAATGTGCCAGAGGAAGAGGAGCATAAAGGCAGCAATTTCCACCCCCCACACCCCCCCCAACCACGGCTTCCTGCCCAAGCATCGCAGCCCGCCGGGGATTGGGGAGGGTAGAAGAGGAAACTCTCTCGGCATCTCCAAACATCATTCCCTGAAGACTGAAGGCAGATTTCTGACTGCAGCCCAGCAGCAATTCTCATTCACAGCCTCTGTCACGAGGAACTGGAACTTGTTCCCTGAGGGAAAAAAACATCCCTGGTGATAGAAGAGGCTCCCGCTTTCATGCCGGGGCCCTGGCATCTGCACGGGATACTTGTTTCACGGTGTGAAGAAGCACTTAGCTCTTCAGCCTCTGACAGGAAGCATTTTAGGTGAAAACTTGCAGAATCTCTTTGTTCCAGATGATGCAGCACCACGTTTTGAACCTTTTGATGATGTGGTCGTTATTCCCACTGAGCTGACCCAACTTCAAACAAGAGGCTTCTCTGTGGTTCTGTTGACGTGCGCTGTCTAAATCCTTCTCTAAAGCTCAGCATTTTACTTTAACTGTCTCAGTAAAAAAGCCCAGGACAAAAAAAAATAAATAAATAAGAGTGCTTGCTGGGGAATAATTTGCAGCCCGATCTCCTGGGCTGCAATGAGTTTAGAGCCGGTGTCACACCCTGGAGGTAGCACTGTACAGTAGTGCACGCAGCACTTCTCTTGCCAGTGAAGCTGCCTGAGAGATGAGATAAAACCGAGGACCTGACCACTTTGTGAGCACTATGGATCCCCTGGGACTGTTTGCAGTAATTAAGTTGTTGGCTCTGAAGCCTGTGTTTATCCAGCTACAGGAAAGTGTGAAAGAGAAAAGCCAAAGCTGCTAGAGGGGACATCCAGCGACACTGACGCAACATTTGCAAGGCATTTAAACAGCGACCAAGAACCCTAGATGAATTAGGCAGTCGTTCCAACTCAGGTAATTAGCTCCTCTATAGCCACTCTCCAAAATCCCCTGGAAATCTCCCTGTAATCTGGCAGGTGGTTTTTCAGGCCACAATTACCAGAAAATAAGAAAGGGGAAGGCTTAGGAGAGATTCTCCCACGGAACCCCTTGTGTTAGTTGCCACCGAGGCAGACACAACTCTGAAGCCTCTTCACGGCAGAAGCTGCCATCCAGAAAAGAAATACCAAATGTTTAGAGAGGGTGAAACAAGGGATGTGTTCATTAAATATATCCACAACTGATATATTAAATGAAACAACAATCATTGCCAACCACTTCCAGCTTTGGTTCTTGATAATTATACCTGATGATAAGCATCTATGTCTAGTGAAGGAAAATCTGTGCACCACAAAGTGACACCACAATTATTTACTTTCATTTGATAACTTAATTACATTGGGATTCAAGATGCAGAGGGAAATGACACTAAAGCCTGACTAACCGAGATAGAAGCCTCAGCCTGAAGAGCATAAACAGGGATCTGGAGCAGAGCAAATCTACCTTGATTTTATTTTCCTTTGGGTTTAGACTAGACTAGACTAGACTAGACTAGACTAGAATAGGAATAGGAATAGGAATAGGAATAGGAATAGGAATAGGAATAGGAATAGGAATAGGAATAGAAAGAATAGGAATAGGAATAGGAATAGGAATAGGAATAGGAATAGGAATAGGAATAGGAATAGGAATAGGAATAGGAATAGGAATAGAAATAGGAATAGGAATAGGAATAGGAATAGGAATAGAATAAACCAGGTTGGAAGAGACCTTTGAGATCATTGAGTCCAATCTTTCACCCTACACCATCTAATCAACGAAACCATGGTACCAAGCACCCCATCCAGTCTCTTAAACACTTCCAGGGATGGTGACTCCACCACCTCCCTGGGCAGCACATTCCAATGGTCAATCTCTCTTTCTATGAAGAACTTCTTCCTAACATCCAGCCTAAACCTCCCCTGGTGCAGCTTGAGACTGTGTCTTGTTCTGATGCTGGTTGCCTGGGAGAAGAGACCAACCCCCACCTGGCTACAACCTGCCTTCAGGTAGTTGTAGAGAGCAATGAGGTCTCCCCTGATCCTCCTCTTCTCCAGGCTAAGCAACCCCAGCTCCCTCAGCCTCTCCTCACAGGGCTTGTGCTGCAAAGCCCTCCCCAGCTTTGTTGCCCTTTGTTTGTTTCCTTCTTTTAGAGTGGTTAATGACAGCAGCACATGAGATTTATGAAGGGTTTAAAAAAACACATGGGAGAAACGATCGGGAAGGACAGCCAAAGCCTGGTTTCTTAATTGATGTAATCTAATAAAAAGGAGGCAGAATGATAGTCACTATACTTAGGAATGCTTTGGGGCAATGCTTTTTCAACAGGACAGGTTTATAAATGCAGGCTCTTCTACAAACTGCACTGTGCTTAGATAAACAACAGGACCCAGGGACATCCTGGGTGCATGTGTTTGTTCAAGCACTGCCTGAACCCACCAGATTAGGACTTCCAGCAGCAGTAACCTGCCTTACCAGTCTAAAGGAAGCTGTCTCTGGCTGTTAGTCCTTTAGAGCGTGACAGCTGTTGTCTGGACACACTCCGAGCAAGGAACAACAATTTCAAAAGCTTAACCCCCCTCGATCTTCAGTCTTGAGGACAGGACTAAAGCTTTAGCAATTAAAGGCTGTAATGATAATATGTGCTGATGAATGGGCACGACTTGAGACACAGATCTTGACTAGTGGCTCTACTAAAAACATCATTAGCATTTTTATGACTACTCCAACACACAACTTTTCTGACTGCAACTGCTGTGGCAGAAGAAAGAAGCTCCCTACACAATAGAAACCTGCAATTTTCCTTTCATTCATCATCTGGTGCTTTTGCAGCAGATAATCCTTAAGGATAACTGTAAATCTGGATTAATTTAGCTGGGCAGGTATCACAGATTAGAGAGTTCCAGCAAGTGTTCTGTAAAGCACAGTACTTTTATCAAGCACAGGAGCACATTAAAAGTAGTTTCCAAATATATGATGCCTTCTCCCTGGGAGTGTTTAAGGCAAGGCTGGATGAGGCCTTGAGCAGCCAAGACTTGTTGAGAGGCATCTCTGCCCATGGCAGGGAGGGAGGTAGGAGTAGATAATCTCTGAGGTCCCTTCCAACCTAAGCCATTCAAGGATGATTCTACAATGATGATTCTATGATGATGATTCTATGATGATGATTCTATGATGATGATTCTATGATGACACCCACAGTGCCAGAACCAACAGCCCTGGCCTGAAGTTCCCATTTTCTTCTACTTCATGAAGCTTCTTGAGAGCTTTCTGAATTCCTCCTGCTCCCAACACATCCTGGGGGCTTTATTCCATGAAACAAGTTCTGCACTTCCTTCTCCAGCATCCTTAGGGTAATATGAAGAGCCTACATCCAGTGGCCACCCAATCTCCAGCATGCTAGCTTTACTTAGGCTTCTGTCTCTCTCTAGGCAAAAAAGGGCTGGTGGTGTAAAAGAAAATCTAGTGCTGTCAACAGCACTAGATTACAGCACAATAAATAACAGAAACGTTCTAGAATATGTTTTTAAAGACATGATGTTACACTGGTTTTGAGTTTGCTCTCTTTGGGTGTCCACACCAATAACCAGCCAGGGCAGCTCTGGAGTACCTTAAGTTCTTTAAGCTCTTAAGTTGAAGTGAAACCTGTGCTTTGGTTGTACCCATTGCCCCTTGTCCTATCACTGGGCATCACTGAAAAAGGGCACAGCCCCATGCTCATGATCTCCACCCTTTAGATCATTTCTATCAGTTGGAAGAAGATCCCTTCTCTTTCCATGCTAAAGAGCCACAGGTCTCCCAGCCTCAACTAGAAAGATTCATCACACATTTAGTTACTTGTTTTTAATGGTGTATTTTGGAGACAAGCATGAGAAGTTTCCATTTTCTTCCTTCAGACTTTTCATACCACCACAGACTCAAAAGATCCTTCTTCCTACCAAACCAAACCAAACCCAACCCAAACCCAAGCTTTATAGTTAAGGGTGATCTGAGACTCTACTTCTTCTCTTGTTCACAGAAATGATGAAAGATAAATGCAGAAGATGAATGCTGGTATCCCCAGCTGCCTGTCCAACACTGGTACCATTAAAGCTTCTCTGCCTGCCCTGGTTTTGCCAAACTGGGGCTGCAGTTGTAGTTCCCAAAGAAAGATTAATTCCTGCCTCCCAGTGACTTAACTAAGGCTTGAGGTCCCTTCGTGAGGGACTTTGTAGCGTGACAGGGAGTGATAGGACTGGGGGAATGGGGCAAAACTAGAAATGGGGAGATTCAGATTGGATGTTAGGAAGAAGTTGTTCCCCATGAGGGTGGTGAGAGACTGGCACAGGTTGCCCAGGGAGGTGGTGGAAGCCTCACCCCTGGAGGTGTTTGCAGCCAGGCTGGATGTGGCTGTGAGCAACCTGCTGTGGTGTGAGGTGTCCCTGCCCATGGCAGTGGGGTTGGAACTGGATGATCCTTGAGGTCCCTTCCAACCCTAACAATTCTATGATTCCAAGACTGGCCCACTGTGCATTTTAATCCGGGCAAAACACTATTTCAAGTCAAACATTTTAGTGCTTCTTTGTTTGAGAAACACAAAATGAGGATTTTGCAGACCTCAGGTCTCTATTTTTAAATTTGGAATGACTTCTAAATGGCAACTATTAAAGGAAAATCACCAGGTTCCACGCTCTGGTGTGCCAATACCACGTTATTCTTGTTCCCTCACGGCCTGTTAGAAGACAAGAAGGAAGAAACCTGATGGACTTCCACAAGAGACTTGCAATTTTCTCTGTGCCAGCTGTTGAGATGCTATTGAGTAATGCTCAGTGGCCAGCTGTGATGATCTTTTTAATTCCATCAAGGCATGCTCTTATTCCCAATGACATCGTAAGCAACAGCCCTGAAGAGTGATGAAAACCAGTCACAGCTTCTGTGTCACTGCATGTCAAGAGCATTCGGATCTGCAGTTATTGTGCTGAAATGCTAAATCTTGTGGCTGTCAAAGGATGTAGCAGTGCTCTACTGATTTTAGGGACCATCACTGATGAACTGGGCAGAAAGAAACTAATGTCACTCACTCTGAGAATTCCCAAACGACGTTAGAAATAGTACAAGGTAGATATCTGAGACACAGGACACAAAGGATGTCAACTCCAAATACCAGCAAGGTGTCCCTTTTAATAAATCCAAATCATCGGCTTAGAGCTGAGCTCTGCAGCTTGGGGGTCAGAACTTCAAACCCAGTCAGCAAACCACTGCTGGCCTCTGAGATATGATCCAAAGCTTAGATTTAATGATTTGAAGACCCTTTGTTTTTCAGGATGCCATTTCCCTCAATGCATGTTGTGCCATTTCTGTGTTTTGCAGTCCCTGTCATGTCAAGCTTGGGAGAGCAGCATATCCTGCACACCACCACCCTCTCAGCCTCCACTGATCCAACTCAGAGGTGTCCAGTGGTCTTAAGCTGACATCTGGACTCAATGATCGTAGAGGGCTTTTCCAAGCAAAACGATTCTATGGTTGGAGGTTGAAAAGAGGTTGTAGTGAAGTGGGGGTGGTCTCTTCTCCCCACTAGCAGGTGACAGGATGAGAGGAGATGGCCTGAAATTGTGCCAGGGGAGGATTAGGTTGGCGATGAGGAAAAATTTCTTTGCTGTGGTCAGGGATTGGCACAGGCTGCCCAGGGAGGTGGTGAAGTCCCCATCCCTAGAGGTGTTCCAGAAACCTGTGGCGATGACGCTTGGGGACATGGTTTAATAGCCATAGTGGTGTGGGGTTGAAAGCTGGACTCCATCATCTTTGAAGTCTTTTCCAACCCAAACAATTCTATGATAGCACGTAGCTCCTGAGCTCCCAGCTCGGTGGGACACGGGCCACCTCTCCTGGGGCCAGTACAGCTGCTCACCGCGACCTGGGAGAAGGAAACACCACTTCCAAGGACTCCCCAAGCATCTCACAGAATCACAGAACTTGCCAGGCTGGAAAAGACCTTCGAGATCATCAAGTCCAACCTGGCGCCCAACACCATCTAACCAACTAAACCATGGCACTGAGTGCCTCATCCAGTCTTATTTTAAGCACTTCCAGGGACGGTGACTCCGTGCCACCTCGGGCGGCTAGTAGCCGTGCGCGGCCGGTGGGCCAAGCGCTGGGCTGCCGGGGAAGCTCCTCCCCAGGGGTGTAGCACAGGAAGAGGTGGAGGCCGGGGAGCTCCTTGCGAGCCGGCGGAGTTACCGTTACTCGTTTTTTACTATGTGTGTGTCTTATATTACAGCCATGCTGCACATCAGTGGCCAGAGCGAGGGGAGAGGGGAGGAAAAGCCTGTTTACACAGACTGCAAACCGCCTGGGGAATAATGCAGGAAAGGAAGTGAGCCGGCTCTGTCTGACTGCTCTGACTTCCTGCTCGCTCCCTCTCACACACACACACTCACATACACACACTCACACACACACAACCCGGCCCGGAGAGAGAAAAAAAAAAAACGGGGGGGGGGAGAAAAAAAAGGAGGAAAAAAAAAATCAGGATCTCATTACAAGAGCAACAAGAGCGTTTGCAGGAGACTGTCAGCATGGAGAACCAGGGGATTTTACCCAGCTCCCTCTAAACTACCGGGAGAGAGCGGAAAAGTCCCTCAGCCCCTGGGTAGGTACAAGTGGTGCCGCGCTTGCCCTGGCCGCTGCAAAGTTTCGGGGGGCTTCGGGAGAGGGAAGGGGAAGCAGCCGGCGGCGGCTGCTGCTGCTGGGAGCTGCGGGGCCGGCGTGTGCCTCTCGCTGGTGGGGCAGCGTGGGGGGAGACCGCGGGGGCGAACCGCGGGCTGGAGGTGAGGAGAGCCGGAGGGCAGCGCTGGGCGAGGGGCTCGGAGCCTCCTCGCAGCCCCGTGGCTCCTGCCCCGACGGTCGGGCCCGGCCGACGGGGCGGTACCGAGGGGCAGGGGGCGGCGGTGAGGGGTGCGGAGTTGGAGGGCGCTGGTGGGGAGGGGTCGTCATGCCGCCTCAGGGGGCCCCCAGCGCCGGTCCAGGGCTGTGCCAGGGGCCCCGCCGCCCCCTCGGGAACTGCGGGTGTAGGTGAGGGGGACGGAACGTGTGTGGGGAACGAGCCAGGGTGTGAAGAGAGGCAGGGCCGGGAGGGGGACACTGCCTGACAGGGCGCAGTGGGGAGCTCGGGCACCCCGTCGTCGCCTCGCAGCCTCCTCGGTGATGCCAGGACGCATCCTGCCCGTCCTCGGCCGTCGGGACGGTGCGGGCCTGCCCGGTACGAGCGGTATCAAGATAACGGCGTTTGGGGCGGTGGGAGCCGCCTGGGTGCCTGTCAGGGGGTGACCGGGGGCGCACCGCGGGGTCCCCAGCGCCGCTGCGATGTCGAGGGGGGCCGGGGAGAGGGGCTGGAGAAGGAAAAGGAAGGCTCCTGCTGAAACTGCAAAAGGGGCTTTAAAAAAGGGAAAGAAAAAAAAAGTGTCGGGAGAGTTTCTGGCTTGTCTGGAAACAGCAAGACTAATTGCCATGCGCTTCCGGTTTGAAACTGGCAGCAGACAACATCTTGAAAATGAGTCACTGCAGCTCACAAAGAAACTCTGTGGTTTTCTCCCTCTCAGGTTTATGTATTTGCTCCTTTTTACAGTTTCCTTTGTAGTCTTCTGCCTCCTCGCCGGCCCTCCCCCCCCCCCCCCGGCTTTTCGTAGCCAGCCCCCTGCCCCAAGACCCCTTGGTGGACGTGGATCTGAGAAAACACTAGAAATGTTTGTAAGGGAAGGGGAAAGGAAAGAGGAAAAAAAAAAAAGGAGTGAGAGAGAGAGAAAGGGAGAGAAAGTGGAGAGTTGTTTTTGGATCTGGCTTTGCTGAAGGTTAGAGGGACTCTGATGCTGCAGGGGGAAAAAGTTCCCTGAATTTTCCACTGGCTGCAGGAAGAGAGCCCATTTAGTCATGGCTAAGTAATGTCTGCACACACACCAACTAATCTCATTAGGAGTTTCCGTTCCCTAACACAGGAGGGTTTTGTGAAGCCCTGTCAGCCTTTCTAACGCTGCAGTTGAAAGGGAGACAAGTTACATCTTTATTTACTTAGGGGTATGGTGCTAAAGACCGGTTTATACAATGCAGCATCTTGTCAAGTCAGGACTCCAGCATCGAAAGTCAATGGGTTTCATTTCATTTCAAGCAGGAAAAAAAAATTAAAACAAGAAAAAAAGAAAGTCATGTTTCATCTCATATTTTGCTCATGCAGACTTTTTGATTATTTCAGATTGTATGTGTTTGATGCCTGAATGGTTTCATAGGGCAGAGTGCAGGAATGGGGTATGCAGGAGGCTGTGCTACAGTAAGAACGGTCCATGCGTCTCTGATGGTAGTAGCTACAGGATGGAAAGCACCTTGTGCCAAGATGCTGAGGGGATGGGCATGCTTGAGAAGTATATTCCCTCCCATACCCTTCCTGTGTTGCTGCTTTACATGCCTCCTTTTCAAGTGCTTTTATACATCATCACTTTTGACTGATGGTTTGTGTCGTTATTTCACGAGGATTGATTTTCATTGTGGTCATGGAATCGATAAGGTTGGAAAAGACCTCAAAGATCATCGAGTCCAACCTGTCACCCAAGAACTCATGACTACTAAACCATGGCTTCAAGTGCCATGAAAGAAATCTCTGTTCAGAATTGGAAAGACTTTTTATTTTCTCCCCCCATGCCCCACTGATCTTTAATTGTAAAAGGAAATTAACAACTTCTTGAATAAAACAAACAAACAAAATTCTGGAGCAAGCCAGGAAAATGGAGTCTTGCTTGCAAGTGGGCTTTTAGCTTAAGGAAATGTCAAACTATGTGAATAAAATTCCATGTAATAGGAAGTAACACCTAGATACTTAATTGAGTTATCATCTGGTAGCATTAAGTGCGTAACTATTGTGCAAAAAGGTGGTGCTTGGGTAGAGAGCTGATTGCAATTTACCACATGTTTACCTTTGAGGATCTTCAGGGTTTCCTGTCCACGCTGCACAGAAAAGTTCTTCATTAACATCACTTTATAGAGGACTTTTATTAGTGGATTCTTGAGGATCTGCAGGCACAGATGCCTCCTGAAATCCTAGAACAGTTGTTAGAACAGTCTGCAAAACAGAAAATGCCTAATCTCTGTTTCAGTCAATGCAGTCAACAGGTGAGGAGAGCTTTTTTCCTGAGTTTTTGGAGTTTTCCTGCTTTTGTGAAATTCTGAATTTCAGAGGGGTGCATTACTGGGCATAATGTCTCCAAGGAGACCTTAATGTGGCCTTCCAGTATCTGCAGGGGGCTACAAGAAAGCTGGGGAGGGACTTCTGAGGGTGTCAGGGAGTGATAGGACTGGGGGGAATGGAGCAAAACTAGAAATGGGGAGATTCAGATTGGATGTTAGGAAAAGTTGTTCCCCAGGAGGGTGGTGAGAGACTGGCACAGGTTGCCCAGGGAGGTGGTGGAAGCCTCACCCCTGGAGGTTTTTGCAGCCAGGCTGGATGTGGCTGTGAGCAGCCTGCTGTAGTGTGAGGTGTCCCTGCTGCTGGCTGTGGGGTTGGAACTGGCTGATCCTTGAAGTCCCTTCCAGCCCTGACAATTCTATGATTCTGTGTTCAAAAATCTGTTGGCTTTGTTGTGGAACAGTTAGCGTGGCACACATCAAAACTGAAGAGCATTTCCTAACTCCTGTTATCTCTCTTTGAAACATGGGCATTGAATTGTCCACTTACTGCTGGAATTTGTGTGCCATCTGCGGATTCAGTGCACGCGAAGCACACATCTATGGGAGAGGGTCTATCTACACTACGTAAATTAAATCTATTGTATTCACTCAGCATAAGTAAAACCATCTTGATGTCCTCATAGCAGAGCAGATGCAGTAGTAGCAGTGTTGTGTGTTCTCGTAGATGTGTTAAAAATACAGCAGAAGAAAATCCAGATACCAAATTGTGCATGTTGGTTTTCACTCAAATAATAAAGATGTTTTGACTGTAAGTATGGTTTTATTCTTTACCTGGTTTAGTCTGCAAAATGTGTAAGTGTGTGAGACTAATGGAGACTGTCTGCTGAGGGAGGAGATACTATCATCCTTGCATATTTTCCAAAGCACCTCTGTGAATTTTTCCTTTAAAAGAAAGAAAAAAAAACACCCTACAAGCTTATTACCTTTCCAGTGTCACCAACTCCACCCAGATGCAACAGCTGAAATAAGCATCACCCTCTCAGGGGGGAGAAACCCAACTACAGCTTTCCTTGTAACTTTGTTTATAAGCTGCTACAGACATGGGTGCTTTTATACCTAGAAACTAAAATCTGCTTTGTTTTATTCATTAGCAGTTCCCTCTGCCTATTGCTTCATGGTGGTTCTTTGCTCCTCTTACTTACTGTTATCTTGTTAAATTACAAAGACAAATCAAGTATCTCACTCCAGTGACTGAAGTATTCCCTTTTGCTGTGCATGAACTCCAGTTATGGACTAGAAGAAATGGTGGCAAGGTCTACCAGGGGAGGTTGAGGCTGGATATTAGGAAATATTTCTTCACTGAAAGGGTTCTCTAACATTGGAATGGTCTGCCCAGGGTGGGGGTGGAGTCACCGTCCCTGGAGGTTTTCAAGTGGTGTGTGGACATGGTACTTAGGGACATGGTTTAGTGGTGACCCTTCAGTTCTGGGCCTAGAGTTGGACTGAATGGTCTTGGATGTCTCTTCCAACCAGACATATTCTGTGAGTTTTATATCTATCTATCTATCTATCTATCTATCTATCTATCTATCTATCTATCTATCTATATCTAGTAGTCATGAGGTCTTGGGTGATAGGTTTGACTTGATGATCTTAGAGGTCTTTTCCAACCTTGTTGATCCTATGAGTCTATCTCTACCTGTCTCTGTCTCTCTGTCTCTCTCTCTCTCTCTCACACACACACACTCTCTCTCTCTGTATCTATCTATCTCTGTATCTATCTATCTATCTATCTATCTATCTATCGATCTATCTATCTACTTCAGTAAACTTTACCTTCTCGTTGCAATGCCCTTCTAGGGATGGAGGCAGTCTTCTGATGGAAGCATTCCTGTGGGAAGGTATTAATGATCAAGTGACTTGTTATAAGTGAAACTGACATCTACCTTCGTTTAGAAGTCTGTCGTGGATGACTTAGGACTGAAGGAAAGTACTTGGAACAGGTTGCCCAGAGATGTGGTGGTGACCCCATCCCTGGAGACATTCAAGGTCAGACTTGATGGGGCCCTGAGCGGCCTGATCTAGTTGGAGATGCCCCTGCTCACTGCAGGGTGGCTGGACAAGGTGAGCTTTGAGGGTCCCTCCCAACCCAATGCATTCTGTGATTCAGTGATTCCGTGACAGGAATTTTGCAAGTACACCAAAGTACACGGAGCTTGTGCTTGTTCTGATGGCCACGTGTTTGCATGTAGGGGGACAGGGATATGCAATATGGATGTGTAGGTCCATCAGCTGCATGGGAGATACAAATCTTAGCCTTGGATGTGCAGTCACAAGCCAACGCCTTGCTTCAGCTGGAGGCTGAAATATACAGACATTTGACTACTGAGGTTAAGGGAGGGTGGGATGAGGGTAGGAGAACCAACACACAGTTAGAGATGTTTATAAAACTTTATTCCGGCTAGTGCATGTCGGTGACAGCATCTGAAAATTGCTCCCTCACATCGCCACTCTTATCTCAGTGAGTGGTGCTCTGCCATTGTACTAACTTCAAGATAGTGAAGAACTGATATATCAGCTAGTACTTCCCACAAAGATAAGGCAGGTCGGACTCCTTTGTGCAGCTCAGGCTATTTATCAGCCCATGGTTTTCTCCTGGCCGTGGCTCCAGCGTGCAGCACGCCGGGACGCGGCTGCTCGAATCCATCTTGGAGCTGTGACACTGATTACAGGACGCTGGTAGCCTCGGAGCGCTGTTGGGTTTGAGCTGCTGTCTATCTGTTGTAACCACACCCAGTGGGTCATGCAACGGGCTGCCTCTTCACTTGGCCTTTGAAAAATCGTGTTGGGCTGTGTATCCTGGGCTTGATTCACCGTGGCTTTCTCCCTGGTGTTTCCCACAACGGGGAATCTCACAGTCTTGAATCATTAGACAGATGTTTACTTCATCTGCGGCTGGTTAAATGAATCAGCTGGATTCTGGAGGCAGCTGAGAGCTCCTGAAAGCCTGAAGATGCCCATTCTCATGCTGAAGTGTTTTGTTGAATAAAGGATGATTAAAGGATTACTCAACGATTTGGAGGCGAGTGTCAAGGTGTGTAGGCACAGGAAGTCCAGCTCACTGCTCTGCAGAGCAGATGAGGCACAAAGTACCCCTGATCTGTGCACTTCACAGCAAGAGAATGCATCTTCGGCCTTGAAACTTTAACTCTGGGGGTTTGTGTCCCCGGAGTTCTGTCAAGAATTCAAATTCTTGAGAGTTTGCTGTTGAGAGTGGGTTTTCATTCAAGAGCTCTTTGAGGGAGACTTGTTAACTTTCTGAAAGCAGAAGAAAAATCTAAAGAAAATTCCTGCCATAATAAAAGCACTGAGATGAAAATACCACTCAGGAACTATCTGCCACCTAATTCAATGGCAATTAATAACTGGAGAGTCATTCTGCAGCTTTAACCTTGTGGGAACGCTCTGGTAGGTTTTGGCAGCACCAAAAAGTACCTTGGAATTGGTTCATCTCCTTAGTAAGGGTAATTCATGGTCAGATCTAATTCATGGTCAGTATCTCACAGTGTACTGCATAACTTTCAATCATCTACAAGTTATAGGGCAATTAAGAACATCCTTTTGGACTTGATGGTCTTAGAGGTTTATTCCAACTTAACTAACATCAGAGGCCAAATTAATTTTGCAGTGCCCATAGGAGTTACAACTCAGCTGAAGTGTAGACTTTTTTACACCTGTGGAGCTACAGGTACCAAGATGATGCTCCATTTTGGTCTGCCTGCTCAATTAATAGAATAGAAAAGAGTAGAATTAACCAGGTTGGAAGAGACCTTTGAGATCATCAAGTCCAACCTATCACCCAACACCATCTAATCAACTCAACCATGGCACCGAGCACCCCATCCAGTCTCTTCCTAAACACCTCCAGGGATGGTGACTCCACCACCTCGCTGGGCAGCCCATTCAGCATGGCTGTGACTCTCTAGAGCAGTGAGGTTTGTCCTTTTTGTCTGTGTGGATCCAGACTGATTTTTGAGCAGGTGTGCAAATGCCTGTGGTGCAGTTGAGCCTGCTGTAGTAGTGCTGCTGTACTTTAGGAGAAATCACAGAGTATGTCTGGTTGGAAGAGACCTTCAAGATTATCCAGTCCAACCCTTGATCCAGCACTGAAGGGTCAACACTATACAATGCCCATAAGCACTAGGTCCACACGCTGCTTGAACACTCCAGCACTGCCCTGGGCAGACCATTCCAATGTTTGAGAACCCTTTCAGTGAAGAAATATTTCCTAATATCCAGCCTCAGCCTCCCCTGGTGTAGCTTGAAACCATTTCCTCTAGTCCTGTCACTTGCCACTAAGGAGAAGAGGCTGCCCCCTCCTTGTTCCAATCTCCTTTCAGGTGGTTGTAGACATCAATGAGGTCTTCCCTCACCCTTCTCTTCTCCAGGCTGAACAACCTCAGCTCCCTCAGACGTGCCTCTGAGGACGTGCTCAAGGCCCTTCGTGAGCCTCATTGCTCTTCTCTGGATGTGTTCCAGCACCTCAGTGTCCTTCCTAGAGTGAGGGGTCCACAATACTTGAGATGTGGCCTCACCAGTGCCAAGTGCAGGGCAATGATCACCTTCTTGTTCCTGCTGGCCACAGCGTTTCCATTGACCCCTGCATCCACGGCCCCGTGTTGAAAAGTGCTCACCTGTGTGGAGACCCTTAGGGACTTCTAAGATAAAGATCAATCAGCTACAAAAAGGAGAGTTTCTAAAGGTGATACCATGTGCTCTGCCTGCATCTGGGCAGTCAGGTGTAGCTCAGGATCTTCAGGAAATGAACTTTGTAGGAAGGCACAAACTTAACTTTGTTTTGATCTTTCAAAGCGCCGAGGCAGGGATTTATTTCTGAATGTGTCAGCACCGAGGGCAGTTGGCCTGGTGCAAACATTTAAATGCTGCCTTAGACCTTGAATGCCACTAAGGCACTGGAATATCTCTTGGTTGCTCTGTGTAAGCGTCCCCCTAGTCTTTGCTCTTAATTTTGCAGCGTCTGGATATACTCTTGGAAGGGTACTGCCCATTCTGTGGCTTCTGCCAGACCATTGCAATCATGTCTGCATCTCTGCTTCCCAGTTTACTGCTCAATATTTGAATGTTTGGATTACAGCTTGGATAATCTCTGGAAATGCCAATGTTAATGCATTTTGGCTCTCATGCAAAACAACCCTGTCTTAGTTTCTTCATCTTTAAAGTATCCATTTTTTTAATTCTTGTGGATCCTAACTTGAAGATCATTTGAGCTGCTGGGAGAGGGAGGCTTGTGGATTCCACCTCCCTGGAGGTGTTTGAGGCCAGGCTGGATGAGGCCTTGAGCAACCTGAGGTGCTGGAAGGTGTCCTTGCCCATGGCAGGGGTTTGGAGCTAGGTGATTTTTAAGGTCCCTTCCAACCCAAACCGTTCTGTGGTTCTGTGAGAAGAAAACTTCAAACCTTAGACATTATTTTTCAGTTACATCATCAATCATTTGGGTGGAATTTTTATGATTCTCACCAATCATTCAAATCTGGTAAAAGCTTTCTAAGCACTAAACCTAAGCCTTAAGTCCTGATAATACAGTTTTACAAGATAGGTCTTTTTCTGAAAGCTCTAGTGAACAAGCAAAGGAGTTTGTGTAAAATACACTTTCACAGCTGTACAAAAATAAAAGAGCAGACTTGGCTTTCTGTGCTTCATCTGAAGTACCTAAATGGTTTTAATCAAATGTCCTCCTGTAAGTTTCCCATCCTCACTTTGCAAAACAGCTGACAGGTCATCTGGAGAACAGATTCCATTGTCTCTGCTGTGGTGACAGCACCTCCTTACTGTATTCCTGCATTTTTCTTAATCTCTCCTTTTTATCCCCTCCTCAGTATAGAACCATACAATTGTTAGGGTTGGAAGGGATCAGTTTAAGCTTTTTGGGAAGGATGCTAATGGGTGTTATTGCTTTAAAATGTTCACATTGTGGTAATGTAGAGTGGCCTCTGCCGTATCAAGTCACAATACAGCACAAACAAAAGGTTTCTAGACTCGAGCACCACTGTAATTTCTTCCCAGCAATTCACAGTAATCTACAGGAAGAAACGATCTGTGCAAAGCATGAGCAAATTCCTGCTTTCTGGAGAAAGGTGACTACTTTCAGAGTATTTCTTCCATGCTATGCTGATAGAGCTGAGGTGGGAATGTGGGGTTAGATTCCAGATCTAGACCTCTGTGGAGTTCGGTGACTCACAGCAGCTGATGTGTGTGGTTAGTGTAACAAACTGCGGGTGTAGAAAGTAGGACTTCAGCGCTGAAGCTCTGCAATCCAATTGCTTCCAAAATGGAGCAGTATCAAAGCTGGATTGATTCCCTGGGAGTAAGGTGCAGTGAAATTGACTGTGCAGCCTCATCCCAGCTGAGGGAGAGGGGATAAAGTCCTCTTTATTTGAACATGGAATCTTATCCGGGATTTAGCATCCAAATCAAATCAGTGGCTGTTCTATATCGTGCCCAGCAGTGACACAAACCAGTTGGTGTGTTGATGTCACTTCTAAACATAGGCAGTCTAAGCACTTTGTATGCAGCAGTGCTTGCTGTGATAATTAAAATAGTGTCCCATTTGTCCCTCCTTCATTGTTCACAGCAGTCCTGGGAATCACTTTTAAGTACGCAGGACGGAGACAGTGCAGGAGGGTAGCAACCAGATCTGCTGTTGGCTGAAACCTCATCTGTTTTATGATACATTCTCTTGGGTATTCCAGTGCTTAATGAACATGGTTAAGGGAAGTGTGTAGGTGTGACCTTCAGGTTCTTGCTGGTGTAATAGATAAGGGAATAATGTCACGAGATAAGAATCTTCTAATTGGGTTTCAGTTTAGCTTAGTGCATGATAAACATCCAGATCAGAGCTTTGATTAGCGCTGGAAGAGATCTCGTGAAAGTTGGACGTTTAAGAGTGATTCTTAATGTAGGTTTTTACTATGAGACCACTGTGCACACACACACACACAAAATAGCTTTTGGAGTGGAAAATACAGACCTTGACTAGCGCTGTGACTGGTTGCTCACTTTTTATGACTAAGGAGCTTGGCTCGAGCTGCAAGAACTATTGCAGCAGCGCTGGTGTTCTGTGAAGAAACTGTCCAGGTGGAATGTCTCTGTGAGTTGCCATCTGCTGAATGGTTTTACACCATTTCCAGTATCGTGCTGTGAGAGACTCCCCTTGCAAGATGAGAGCACACAGGTAATCCTGTCTGCTGTTCGATAGCTTAATGGCTCGTTTTGCTAATCTGAAGATTCAAGGTGCAGAGGAAGGCGAGCTGTGGGCTGCCAGTGTAAGCTGTGATGGCCTTGCTGTGCATCAGGTCTCATGGAAATTGCCAGCCGCTTTGTTTTGCCCGAGTAGAACTCCCAGGACAACATTTCCTATCCTTTTGGCCAGGTTCCTCACTGCTCACGGTATTTAAAAGCCCCACGTGTTTATTTGAGTTTCTAATCGAGGAAGATCAGTTGAGAGGGGAAGAGGAGTTTAAAAACCTGACTATGAAACGCATGAGGCAGCAACATTTGAGGTGGTTGATAGTATTAATACACCACTGAAAATATTAGAGCCACTAGCATAAGGTAGAAAGCATTCAACCTGCTGTCCAAAAATGGTCAATTTTAATGCTTCACTTTAAGGAGACAATACAGATAAGGACAAGACATTTACATGTGGGAGTAAGCATTGTTTGATATGTCAAGTAAACTTTCACAGCAATCAGCATTCCTGGAGGTTGTATCCTCTGTCCTCTTTACCTACTTTTCTTTGTTTTCATGCATGTTTCCTCTGAATTACCCTGCTCTGACAGTGGGGAGGGGGTGGACTAGATGATCTTTCAAGGTCCCTTCCAACCCCTAACACTCTGTGATTTTCTGATTCTGTGAATTTATCAAAGGGACTCCCAGAAATTTTAGATAGGGCAGTCAAATAATCATAATCTCTGTCCTACTGATGCTGACAAAAATGCAAGGGAAAATCATATGGGAAAAATAAACATATAGGGCTGGCTTTGAAAAGCAGAAGTCCTTCCAGTTGCCAGCGTGCCGCAGATGTGCACCACATGGGCAGACAGAAAGCAGTGTGAGGAGTCTGAGCTCATTTTAGGTCTGTCCCACGGTGAACGGGTGGAGCCAACATGGATCGGTCTAGATTTGTTTATGGACAGCTTTAGAAACACTTGATCTGGACGGGTTTGGTGGGATATTTTTTTGCATCCTTTCACAGGGGGGCAGCTACCTATTATTCCCTCTTGCTGAGGCCTTTTGCTCCAGCCAATTTCAAACTGTTTCTTGAGCTGCACCCTGATGGAGAATCTGAACACACTCGTGTTTTACAGGCGGTGTCATCACACCTCTGCTTGGCAGGTGACCAGTCCTTTGTTGTAGTAATTTGAAGGTTGCAGAACTCTCTTCCTTTGGACGTCTGCCTCAGCCTTTGTTTGACTTAGTTTAGGGAAAAAAAAAAAAAAAGAGAGAAACTGCAGACATTGTATTACCAAATGTACCTACTGGAAGCATTACTGGACCGTGTGTGTGAGAGCACTTTTCTCTCCTGCAGTGAACTTGGTGTTATCCTAAAATGCTTTGCTAGATCTTGCTTGCTGTCTCTTTTGCCTTGCTTTCAAAACCACAAGAGTGTTTATGGGGAAAATTAGTTTTCTTTTTTTTAAGTGTGCAGGGCCAGAGCTGTGGGTATTCTGGCTTGGGAAGAAGACCTTGTAAATTATTACTGTAAATAGTCTTTCAAATGGGGAGGTCGTGGATGCCCCCTCCCTGGAGACGTTCGAGGCCAGGCTGGGTGAGGCCTTGAGCAGTCTGGTCTAGAGGAGGGTGTCCCTGACATTGCTGGGGGTTTGGAAATAGATGAGCTTCAAAGTCCCTTCCAACCCAAACCATTCTGTGAATCATTTGGATATTAGGAACAATTTCTTTACCGTGAGGGTAGAGGAACACTGGAACAGGTTGCTGGGAGAGGTGGTTGGGGCCCTATCCCTGGAGATCACAGAAGAGACTGCCAAAGCTCATCCAGTCCAACCCCCATGCAGTCAGCAGAGGCATCCCCAACTGGATCAGGCTGCCTGGAGCCCTGTTGAGCTTCACCTTGAATATCTCCAGGGATGGAGCCTCAACTACCTCCTTGGGCAATCTGTTGCAGTGTTCCACCACCCTCATAGTGAAGAACTTCTTCCTGATATCCAATCTAAATCTGCCCTTCTCTAGTTGGAAGCCATTGTCCCTTGTCCTGCCACTGCAGGCCCTTGCAAACAGTTTCTCTCCATCCTTCCTGTAGCCCTCTTCAGGTACTGGCAGGCTGCTATTAGGTCTCCCTAGAACCTTCTCTTCTCCAGGCTGGACACCCCCAGCTCCCTCAGCCTGTCCTTGTAGCAGAGGTGCTCAAACCTCCTGAGCGTTATCATGGCCCCTCCTCTGGACCCAGTGAGGCTTGACAGGGCTCTGAGCAACCTAATCTAGTTGAGGATGCCCCTGCTGACTGCAGAGGGGGCTGGACTAGGTGACCTTTGGAGGTCCCTTCCAACCCAGACCATTCAGTGATTCCATGATAATCTATGAATATAAAGTTAAGAGAAGCCTGTGCTGCAGGGGGGGGGGGGGGTGTCAGAGCAGGCATCACCTCCTGTGACTCTCTGAAGTACTTCAGCCCCTAAACGCCTCCGCAGCTTTCTTGGCAAGGCTTTCAAAGCAGCCTGGGTTTGTGTGGCAACGTTGCTGCAGTTTTGCAGCAGGTCAGCACTTGCGTGCTGGGGCCTTTGGTTAACTTTTTTCCGACTGTTTCCACTGGGTGGTGCTGCAGGAATTCCTTTTTTTTTTTTTTTTTTTTTTTTTTTTACCTTTTATTATTATTTTTTTTTTCACTTGAATCTGCATTTCCCAGAAAGACTCCTCGAAAAATATAATAGGAGGAAGTCCTGATTTAGAAAGGGTTTGTGTTTTTTTGCAGTTTCAATACAATGGGAGAACTCAGAGGATGCTCAGGCAGGAAATGTCCTGGTTGCTGGATGTGGAAAAATGACCAAGGCTCTGTGTGGTGCACACAGTTCCCCTGGAGTGCTCTGGGTATGGATTTCCACCCTTGGTTTGACTTACTGCCTGCAACAGAGAAAGTTAAACCAGGTATATTTACACACTTAGTTGTGGAGCTTGTTTTTTCAAGGCCCATGAAATTACTAGTAAGATCTCCTTTGATGAGTAGTTAAGAAGTTTCTGAGTAAAACAAACTGGTATTTGTTTTTCCTCCTTCGCTGGCAGAAGCACCAACTTTTCACCAACCACATCCTATTTATCACCCGTGAAGCATCTCTGTTGAGAAATGAAGTGCGAGGGCTGACTCAGGCTTTTGCCTTGCTCTTCCAAGTGGTTCTGAGCAAACATTTGGGCAGATCTGGCAGTTCTCTTGAAGCCTCTCATCCTCTACTCATTGTTATACAGAGGAATTGGCAGTGGAAAATGTTCCAGATGATTATTTTTTATTATGATTGTAGTTATTATTATGTTTTTATTTTTATTATTATTATTACTATTTGTATTATTTTAATTTTTATTCTACAATTGTTATTGTTCCCATTGTATTATTATTTTTCCTATTTTCATTTTTTCCTATTTTCTTTTTTTTTTTCCTATTTTCTTTTTTCCTATTTTCTTTTTTCCTATTTTCATTTTTTTCCTATTTTCATTTTTTCCTATTTTCTTTTTTTCCTATTTTCATTTTTTTCCTATTTTCTTTTTTCCTATTTTCTTTTTTTCCTATTTTCTTTTTTTCCTATTTTCTTTTTTCCTATCTTCTTTTTTTCCTATCTTCATTTTTTCCTATCTTCATTTTTTTTTTTTTTCCTATCTTCATTTTTCCTATCTTCATTTTTTCCTATCTTCATTTTTTCCTATCTTCATTTTTTCCTACCTTCCTTTTTTCCTACCTTCATTTTTTCCTACCTTCATTTTTCCTACCTTCCTTTTTTCCTACCTTCCTTTTTTTCCTACCTTCATTTTTTTCCTATCTTCATTTTTCCTATCTTCCTTTTTTCCTACCTTCCTTTTTTTCCTACCTTCCTTTTTTCCTACCTTCCTTTTTTCCTACCTTCCTTTTTTCCTACCTTCCTTTTTTTCCTACCTTCCTTTTTCCCTATCTTCATTTTTCCTTATCTTCATTTTTCCCTTTCTTCATTTTTCCTATTTTCAGTTTTTCCTATTTTCAGTTTTTCCTATTTTCATTTTTTCCTATTTTCATTTTTTCTATTCTATTTTTCCTATTTTTTTCTATTCTCATTATTTCCTATTCTCATTTCCATTTCCCCCATTCTCATTTTCCCCCATTTCCACTTTCCCCCATTTCCACTTTCCCCCATTTCCACTTTCCCCCATTTCCACTTCCCCCATTTCCACTTTCCCCCATTTCAACTTTTCCCCCATTTCCACTTTCCCCCATTTCCACTATTGTATTGTTATTTATTATTCTAGCAAAGCTTCTTTTCTTGATCAGCACCCTTCTGCTTCTGTAGTAAGAGGCAAAAGAAATGTTCTTCAATTTATTGGTTGTTTTCTATAGCAAAATAAAATGTTCAAGGGAAAAAGTGACCTCAAGGATTTGCAAGCTGTTCAACTTTCCCTGCTGCCATTCCCTTCAGAGCTATGTTAAAAGTTACAGAACAGAGAATTAACCAGGTTGGAAAAGACCTTCAAGACCATCAAGTCCAACCTATCACCCAACACTATCTAATTAACTAAACCATGGCACCAAGTGCCTCAGCCAGTCTCCTCCTAAACACCCCCAGTGATGGGGACTCCACCACCTCCCTGGGCAGCACATCCCAAGGGCCAATCTCTCTTGCTGGGAAGAATTTCTTCCTAACATCCAGCCTGAACCTCCCCTGGCACAGCTTGAGACTGTGTCCTCTTGTTCTGGTGCTGGTTGCCCAGGAGAAGAGACCAATCCCCACCTGGCTACAACCTCCCTTCAGGGAGTTGTAGAGAGCAAGAAGGTCTCCCCTGAGCCTCCTCTTCTGCAGGCTAAGCAACCCCAGCTCCCTCAGCCTCTCCTCCTAGGGCTTGTGCTCCAAACCCCTCCCCGGCTTTGTTACCCTTAATGTATACAGCTGAAACACCTAAGAGATTTGCCTTATTCTGTGCTTTTTCCCCTCTTTGCTATTTGGCATTATGGAAGGAAGCATAGAATTGTTTTCAGCTGGAAAAGACCTCTGAGGTCACGGAGTGTCCAACCATCAACCTAACACCACCATAGCCACGAAACCATGTCCCAAAGTGCCATGGAATTGTTCTGGTGATTCCCAAGCACAGGTTTTTAGAAAGCTCACTTAACTGTTGGTTTGATAAGCATTAGGATCCTTTGGAAATGTGCATGGCTTAGCAAAATCCTGCTTGCCAGTACTGAGAAGCGGTGGTTAAATGAGAAAATGATGACAGAACCCTCGCATCGTTGGCAGAACAGCCACATTCTTTCACATCTTACTGCAAGCAGTCATCTCAAGGGTTAAAATGAACCTGAGACACTTAGAAAAATAAAACCAGAGCTGCTATTACAAAGTGGGACAGATGTAGGAGGCCAGGTTTCCTGTGGCCCATTTTCCAGTTTCCTGGCTGCAACCTGCAGAAATAAAGGAAGCCGAATGCTAACGTGAACGAGAGGCTAACAATGCCCCACGTCAGGCTGCTCGGAGGAACGTGCTGTTGGCCAGAATTAGGACACAAAAGCAGTAAATGGACTTATAAAAAAGCATACCCACGTTTAACAGGGGGTCAAAATGTAAGGAGAGAAGGAGAGAAAGGCATCTGTTTGAGAGAAATGGCTGTGTGCTTGCAAAAGCACACCCTTGCCTCTGAGGGGAAGGTTAGCGGAGGTATGTGCTTGCTGTGGAGGGGCATTTGCAAAGGAGCTGAATCTTTTGCAGCTGCTTTGGCTGCAGAAGGTATCTTCAGTTTCTTCACACACTGAGGGAAATTGATTTCCCTGCCGTGACTCCACCTCTTCATCCTTTCCATGTACATGTCCGATCGCCATCTCTTTATGGCTACCTGTAATGCATAATGCTGGCTCACACCTTTTATGTCTTCCTGATTTAATTGATCTCCAGCTCATTTCTTCAGCCTCTGCACTCCCCAGCCAGTCTGTCCCTCTCAGTTGTCCCTCTTCTGCCCCCGGTCCCACAACCCAATTTATACCTTAGAGTCCCAGATGTTGCTTTGAGGGCTGTCCACAGCAACAAGGGGCCGGTTTTGATCCCGATGCCTGGAGGGATTCCTAGTTTTAGTCTTCAGAATTTGTCCCTGTGGGTTGTCCAGGATCAGCAGTGTATCTATCTATTTTAGAAAGGCTCTCCACATAGAGTGGAGAGAAAGAATCCAGGTAGGAAGCATGGAGTCCGTGGGAGAACAGGGCGTTAAGAAGAAAGCTCTAATGTAGATGAATGGAAGCTTAGGAACACTGCAGAGGTCCTGGATGCTGTGGAGCTTCTTTCCAGCTTTCTGCCTTTTCCTTCTAGCTTCTCCTATGCCACAGTCTTACAAAACTTTATTCCCCACAGCATCCTACTTAACTCACAGCTGATGTCATAAACCTGACACTGAGCTTTTTATTTAGGTGGCTTTGTCTCTGAGCCTCCTGGTTTTCTCCTGCCTGGATCTTAAGGTGGCTTGCTTTAGGGGTTTATTTTGTCCAGAAGGCTAATGACTTTATTTTGGACCTTAGTGCCCCTTCACTGAGTGGCTGAGGGAACTGGGATTGTTTAGCTTGGAGAAGAGGAGGCTGAGGGGAAACCTCATTGCTCTCTACAGCTCCCTTCAAGGAGGCTGCAGTGAGGTGGGGGTTCACCTGTTTTCCCCAGTATCAGGTAACAGAATGAGAGGAAATGTCCTGAAATTGTGCCAGGGGAGGGTAGGTTGGACATTAAGGAAAATTTGTATACAGAAAAGGTTTTCAAGCATTGGAACAGGGTGCCCAGGGAGTCACCATCCCTGGAGGTATTTAAAAGATGCATGGATGTAGTGCTTGGGGACATGGTTTAGTGGTAGTAGCTTAGCAGCAGTGGTGAGATTGTGAGCTTTAGGTGAGTAGTTGGGCTTGATGATATCAAAGGTCTTTTCCAACCTCAACAGTTGTGTGATTCTATTAGCTGTGATGTTACAGATAAATAATCTGATAGAGGTGTTCAAACTTGGCAGACCTGGTGTAGGTTAAAGGAACTTTAAAAGCCTGTGAAGCCAATATATAGCGTCTAGGTACATTTAATTTTAGCTGTAGCCTCTTTTCATGCCTTGCTTGCCCTGTGTGAGAAAGGAGTTGTATAAAGTGATGAAAAATGCAATGAAGCAAATGCAGGCTTGGGAGAGACAAATCATTCCTTAGCTGGCTCTGTGCTGTTCCATGTGGTGGCTACCTAGAAGCCTTCTGCCCTCTTGTGGTCACCACGCCAAGGGAGACACAAAGGAGCATCTCTTAGGTAACAAAATGAGCAAGGAGGTTTAAAATCATGAACTTGTGAAGATAAAGACCAAAAATAGCATCCCTTGTTACACATACAAAGGTTAGTCAGGTAATAGCACCACAGTGTCATAATCCAGTACTACCAGCATCTTTAAGTCTGTATTAGAAGGACATAACAAGCCCAAATTAAGTATGAGAAGAGGCCAAAGTACAGTATTTGATACAGTGTTAACAAGCTAGGGCTGGAAATGTTGTCTAAAGTGGGAGAGAAATCTCATTTGTAGTTCTGTGGATAAAAAGGTCAATTGTAGCTACATAAAATCATAGAATGGCATGGGCTGGAAGGGACCTTAAAGATCATCTAGCTCCAAACCCCACCACAAGCAGGGACACCTCCCCATAGACAGATTGCTCAAGGCCTTGTCTAAACTAGCCTTGAATACCTCCAGGGAGGGAGCATCCACAGCCTCCCTGGGCAGCCTGTTCCAGCATCTCACCACCTTTACTGTAAAGAGTTTCTTCTCAACCTCCAGTCTAAATCAGCCCTCTTCCAGCTTCAGTTCATTCCCCATTATCCTGTCACTACAAGCCCTTGTAAAAAGTCTTTCCCCAGCTTTCTTGTAGGCCCTCCTCACATCTTCCTCACAGTAACAAACTGTCTGCAGTGGCAATGCTCCCAAGTTTTAAGCCGTGCATGTGCCTTTGCTGAGTTCGAATGGAGACATTTTAAAGTTTATGCTTCCGTTGCAGTGCCTGGAAAAAAATAAAGGTTTATTTTAGGGAGGGTTTAGCAGCACAGGCAGTTAGCAGAGGGAAAAAAAAAAAGCATTAAAACAACCTTAGAAGTGAGAGCCAGGCACTGGTTAAAAATATTCCTGGCTCTCAGATAATGAAAGGGCAGCTCCCTGTTAGAGAAAGCTTTGGGGTAAACATCACTCACTGTACTGTGCTGAAGTGTGCTGAAGTACTTTCAGCATCTCTGCAAAGCAGATGATATCTTTTGAGCTGTTTGAACTGGCAGACAGAAGCAGCAAGAGCCGTTTCAGGCCCTGGAAGAAACGAAATGTGTAAAGGCCATACAACACGGGGAGGTGGGCGGAGGTGGTAGGAGGGGGAGAACCTGCTCTCTGGACCCCTAACCAAAGAGAGCTGCCCTGTCCTTCCCCTTTCCTCTTCCTCACAGTGACATACCCAAATGAGTTCAGTGTGCTTCTCATGACAGTAAGCAGCAGGTTCTCATTTCCGTGGATGGGTACATCAGGACCCTCCCCACCCCCAATATAGAATAGAATTAACCAGGTTGGAAAAGACCTTTGAGATCATTGAGTCGAACCTATCACCCAACACCATCTAACCAACTAAACCATGGTGCTAAGTGCCTCATCCAGTCTCTTCCTAAACACTCCACCACCTCCCTGGGCAGCACATCCCAATGGCCAATCTCTCTGTGAAGAATTTCTTCCTAACAGCCAGCCTAAACCTCGCCTGGCACAGCTTGAGACTGTGTCCACATGTTCTGGTGCTGCTTGCCTGGGAGAAGAGACCAACAACCACCTGGCTATGACCTCCCTTCAGGTAGTTGTAGAGAGCAAAAGCTCTCCCCTGAGCCTCCTCCAGGCTAAGCAACCCCAGCTCCCTCAGCCTCTCTTCACAGGGCTGTGCCCTCCCCAGCTTTGTTGCCCTTCTCTGGACACCTTCCAGCAACTCAGCATCTTTCCTAAACTGAGGGGCCCAGAACTGGACACAGGACTCAAGGTGTGGCCTAACCAGTGCTGAGCACAGGGCAGAATGATCCCCCTGCTCCTGCTGGCCACACTGTTTCTGATGCAGGCTAGGATGCTATTGGCCTTCTTGGCCACCTGGGCACACTGCTGGCTCATGTTTATCCTACTATCAACCAGTTCCCCCATATCCCTCTCTGCCTGGCTACTCTCCAGCCACTCTGACCCCAGCCTGTAGCACTGCCTGGGGTTGTTGTTGCTTTGAAGGGTGGTTACATACACCGGATTGAAGACACCGGCTGGAGATGACCCTGTACCACGTGAAGTATACAGGCAGTGCTTTCTGAATCCTTATTCTGTCCTCTGTGTCCCTTCAGAAAACAGCAGCAGCAGAAGAAACACTGAACAGGGAGTGGGCACCCCGTAGGCCTTGTGGGGGTTTGGTTGTGAATGATGTCGCGGCTTTGCTCGGTTACGTGGGAGGGCTCCTGCGCAGAGCTTACCAGCGGAATGAGCACTGGGTGCGTCACCTGCTCCCCAATGGCTTTTCACACTGTTGCTCTCCTTTGTCCCTTTGTAGGTATGGAGAGTGCAATCACACTGTGGCAGTTCCTTTTGCAGTTGCTGCTAGACCAGAAACATGAGCACCTGATTTGCTGGACGTCTAATGATGGCGAATTCAAGCTACTCAAGGCAGAAGAAGTGGCTAAGCTGTGGGGCCTCAGGAAAAACAAAACTAATATGAACTATGACAAGCTGAGCCGGGCGCTCAGATACTATTATGACAAGGTAAATTTTGTTATTCTCCTGCAGACTAAGCCATTTGCTCTTTCACCTCTCTCTGGAAGCTGGTCCCAAACCCCTCTAACTTGTTTTTTAACAACAGACCACAGCAGTGCTGGAAAGGCCATGATAGTTGTGGTGGGTGGAATGGAATGGAATGGAATGGAATGGAATGGAGTGGAATGGCATGGAATAGCATGGAATAGCATAGAATAGAGTAGCATAGAATAGAATAGCATAGCATAGAATAGAATAGCATAGAATAGAATAGCATGGAATAGAATAGCATAGACTAGACTAGAATAGCATAGACTAGACTAGAATAGCATAGACTAGAATAGAATAGAATAGCATAGACTAGACTAGACTAGAATAGACTAGACTAGAATAGAATAGAATTAACCAGGTTGGAAAAGAACTTTGAGATCATTGAGTCCAATGTATCACCCAACACCATCTAATCAACTAAACCATGGCACCAAGTGCCTCATCAAGTCTCCTCCTAAACACCTCCAGGGATGGTGACTCCACCACCTCCCTGGGCAGCACATTCCAATGGCCAATCTCTCTTGCTGGGAAGAATTTCTTCCTAATATTCAGCCTGAACCTCCCCTGGCACAGCTTGAAACTGTGCCCTCTTGTTCTGGTGCTGGTTGCCCAGGAGATCAATCCCCACCTGGCTACAATCTCCCTTCAGGTAGTTGTAGAGAGCAATAAGGTCTCCCCTGAGCTTCCTCTTCTCCAGGCTAAGCAACCCCAGCTCCCTCAGCCTCTCCCCATTGGGCTTGTGCCCCAAACCCCTCACCAACTTTGTTGCCCTTCTCTGGTCACCTTCCAGCATCTCAACATCTTTCCTAAACTGAGGGGCCCAGAACTGGACACAGGACTCAAGGTGTGGCCAAACCAGTGCAGTGTACCGGGGCTGAAATTTCCCCCAGCATTAACTTTTAGCCAGACTAACTCTGTTGGAAGCAAATGAAAGCTGCATTTGCAAGCAAAACCTACACTCTACAATGGACTGCAATGAATATGTACAAAATATATAGGAGTTTTAATATTATACAGATATTTACAATTAGCAAATGACACAGAAACCCCCCTGGTCAAAAAAAGACCAGGGAAGCTGCTCCACTGCTCCCCTAACCCACCCCCAGATCCCCCCTGTACCAAGAGAGAGAGAAAGCAGTGTTAGTCTTCTCTCAAGGCCAGCCAGAAACAGCATGTTACCTCCTGGGAGAAGCAAAACAGCCAAGATCAGAAGAGAAGAGAAAAGGAATGGGAGCAGAAATGAAATGTGAAGAGTTGTTATGATACAGCTTCTCTTGTCCCAGACATTTCTCCTGGGAATTTGTTTAGAATAACCTGTTTTTTTCCTTTTGACACCCAATAGTGATTTATTTATACTTTTCTGCTGCAAGTCTGCAGCTAATTTTAAAGGCATAGCCTAAAACTACCACAGCAGTGGAGGTAAGAGGGCAGCTCCAAGATGCGCAGGGAACAGCAGCACTGCAGGTCCCAGTGCCCGAGGAGGGGAGGTTTTGACCTAGGCTTTAAACTTGTGATGCTTTCATGTGTTTGTGCCTTTGGCTACCCAATATTTTCTGTAGCTTTTGACAACAATAAAACAACTGTTGATAACAGAGAACTGTTTGGTTATTGCAGCCTGCTTAGGATCTTCTGGCAAGCAGGGAGGTGGTAGCAGGCAGTGATACTGCAGTGCAGCAGGCAGGGTGGCCAGCAGGGATCACCTGTGTCAGAACAAGATAAAGACAACCAACCCACCCAGCAGCGTAGAGGATGGGGTTGAGCTGTCACAGTTTTCATGGGTCACATCCTTTGGACCATAGAACTTATTGGGCAGGTTTTGGCTTTATGGTAAATCTTTTCTCCCTTGAGTTGTCCAAGGCCAGGTTGGGCAAGGCCTTGAGGATCCTGGTCTTAGTGAACGGTTCCCCTTCCTGTGGCAGGGGGATAGTAACTGGATGATCTTTAAGGTCCCTTCCAAACCAAAGCTTTCTGTGATTCTGCAGTGGTATCTGCTCTTGGAGTATTAGCTGGAAAGACACCACTGTGGCAGTGCAGTGTTACCTCAGCAGGACCTCACTGCAGCTATTCCTGTGTTAATGCTGAGTGTTTCTAAGACTTTGGGAATTTTCTGCTGTGCATTTTCTGGGACAAAATCTGTGTTAGCTTCAAGAGTAGAGTAGATCATACTCTGTTCTCATTTAGCATGGATGAGAGAACACTAACCTGATGTCTTGCTGGGGAGGAAAGTGCAGAGTAAGAGCAGCAAGCAGAGAAAAGCAGCTGTTCAGATGGTGGGGGTCAGAGCGGTGATGTGTTTGGGTCTGTTTGCCAAGGCAGTAGTGTCATGCTGAGCTGATCTCAGGTGAATATTGTATTTGCTGCAGAATGTTAGATTTACTCACACTTGGGAACTTGTCTTCTGGCTCTCTCAAGTCAAAGCAGTGGAACAGGTGCTTTGGTAGGGGTTTCTTCATCCAATTTTCCTGCCCTTGCAAGGCCTAGTGAATTTTGCCTTGACATCTGTTGAAGTTTGATGGAAGACCCAAGAAGTCAGCGCAGCTTAGGCAAGCTGTGGTTATTTATTGCTCTCAGAAGCTGGTCATAGGCAGATAGTGTAGGTGTATCACTTGGTACAGAGCTGTAGAGAGCTCCACTTTTCAACCTATTTATTCAAACCTGAAATCTGAAATAATAACCTAGTGAGCAGAGTAGTTTGGAATTACTTAGCTTGTTCCATTTGCTTCTGATTTGCAGACATTATGAGCATGCCCACAGGCTAGGAGAGGTCAGTAGAGGTTACTGGTAGCCAGCACCCCTGAAACTAAAACTCTGAAGTTCAGAACATCACTGTCACTCTTCTGAAACCATCCTTCACTTTGACATTTGTTTAGTCCTTGGTTTATTCTTCAGCATGAAGCAAAGTGGCAGCAGTGCAACAGAGAGTGCAGAAAGGAGGACAGGGAATAACAAGAATATCTCTCAGACTGCAAGAGCTGAAAGATTTTGGAAGGGAATCTCATGATACTAGATAGAAAAAAAAACTGTAGAACAGAAATGCAGAGGTGCTGAATTGTCTTGCATGTCCACCTTTCTCAGTTTTAGGCTCCAACCCGTCCACCTTTCTCAGTTTTAGACTCCAACCCGTCCACCTTTCTCAGTTTTAGACTCCAACCCATCCACCTTTCTCAGTTTTAGACTCCAACCCGTCCACCTTTCTCAGTTTTAGACTCCAACCCGTCCACCTTTCTCAGTTTTAGACTCCAACCCGTCCACCTTTCTCAGTTTTAGACTCCAACCTGTCCACCTTTCTCAGTTTTAGACTCCAACCCGTCCACCTTTCTCAGTTTTAGGCTCCAACCCGTCCACCTTTCTCAGTTTTAGGCTCCAACCCGTTTTAGGCCACCTTTTTCTCAGTTTTAGGCTCCAACCCGTCCACCTTTCTCAGTTTTAGGCTCCAACCTGTCCACCTTTCTCAGTTTTAGGCTCCAACCCGTTCACCTGTCTCAGTTTTAGGCTCCAGCCTAGTCACCTTCCTCAGTTTTAGACCCTAACCTGTTCACCTGTCTCAGTTTTAGGCTCCAGGAGTTTCCAAAATGTTTCTCCATTTGCTTTTGGATGAACATTATAGAATTATTTTTTGTCACTAACTAATATTAAATCCTGAATAGTTCTGCCTTAAATGGATATTTTTTTATGCCATGCCTACATGAATAGGTTTCACTATTTGCTGTGTTCTTGAAGATTGAATAGTAAAACCCAATAAGATAGTTGTATTTTAAAAAGGAAAACTTTATAGCCATGCTCAGTGGTTCTGTTCTCATCTTGATTTTCAGAAAAAAGCCAATGGGATGAGGGAAGATGACAAAAGCAGAAGTGGGTAGATTCAGTTTGGATGTTAGGAAGAAGTTGTTCCCCATGAAGGTGGTGAGAAGGTGGTGAGAGCCTGGCACAGGTTGCCCAGGGAGGTGGTGGAAGCCTCATCCCTGCAGGGTTTTGCAGCCAGGCTGGATGTGGCTGTGAGCAACCTGCTGTAGTGTGAGGTGTCCCTGCCCATGGCAGGGGGCTTGGAACTGGCTGATCCTTGAGGTCCCTTCCAACCCTGACAATTCTGTGATTCTATGACACAGAGTGAGTAACACCCAGTGTCCAGCACCACTGGGGCAAGCTTGCTGCCTGCACAAGGCAGAGGAAACAAGGTCCTGTTGCTGAACTGAGCTCAGAGCACTGTTGTTGTAACTCTTTCCTCTCCTGGAAGAATTTATTTTCCATCGCTGTAGGTTCTGCCACAGAATGGTTTTAGTGTTTTGTCCACTAGAAGTCAGCTTTTTTTGGTTTTCCTCCCCACTTGAACGTGTTTCAAAGGTGGCCTGGGAAAGCACAAAAGGATTGAGAGAGGACAGTGCAACCCCTTGTGCCAAGCGGTTGCTGTGATGAATTCCTCTTCGCCAAGTGCTGAAAAGGCTTCTGCTCAGCGAGGGGAAGCTCACCTCATTATATGGCTCCAGCCCCTTTGATTAGAAACTTAACTGGGATCAATGGAGACAGTGTGCCTGCTGGTGAATGAACAGCAGCTGCAGGCAGAAACCAAACACATGGTCAGGGACTGAGCAGACCGCTTCAAAACCACGGCCTGGCTCTTTGTTGCGCTTGTCCCTTGAGAGCTCTCTCATCCCTTCAAATCAATGCATGGTAATAGCTCCTTACTTGAGGCTCCCTTTCTTCTTTTATCCCTTAACCTTTTTTTTTCCCAGTTATTATTATTATTTTTTTTTTTTTTTTTTTTTTTTTTTACCCTTGTACAGTGTTCAGTGCTCCCCTCTCCTCCCACAGCACGCTCACACCTTTGTTATCTGTTCTGTCTCTGCTTGTGCAGCATCCACCAGAGGTCTGACTGTACAGATTCTTCACCAGGGCTCTGGCTGAGGTGGCTGCTTGCTGTTCTTACAGCTGCTTTCCTGGACTGTGCCTTATGGCTGCAAATTTGATGATTTATTTATTTTTTTTTCCCAGAAGAAGTTCTGCAGCCCAATGGAGGTTATAGCTCCTAGAAGGAATGAAGGTTAACCTTTTTCTGCCCCAAGTATTTATGAGCAGAGTTTGAACCTGAAATCCGTGGCTATTGCTGTTTAATTTGGAGTAATTCCTTTAGCAGAGAACAGGGAGAGCTTCTCACTCTGTGGGGGTATGGTGGGTTGTGTCCTGTTGGTGCCCAGACAGTGGAGGGTGGTGGATTATTAGGAGAGTGTAGAGGGACAGGGGAACTTGCTGCAGGTGCTGAAGTATGAGAGCTATTGGCATAAGACAGCAGATAATGAGTCCTGGTAGGCTGGCAGGGAGTGCTCAGCAGTGGGCTCCTCTGCCTTCACTTCAGTCTGTGCTGCATAGCACAGAAAGGGCAGAAATCAAGGTGGGAGCCAAAGGCTTCTTGGCATTCTTCTTTGTCTTCTGCATAACCAAAGGGGAAGGGCTGGTGAGGTGAAAGGCTTTCTCTCAGGCTTTTGCAATTCTCTCCCCTGGACCACTTGCTAGACCTCTAAGAAGCCTTCTGATGTACCTGGAGGTATTTAAAGAAGGTGTGGATGTGGTGCCTGGGGACATAGTTTAGTGATAGTGGCTTTGCAGTAGTAGAGGAATTATGAGCTCTAGGTGAGTGCTTGGACTTGACCTCCAAGGTCTCTTCCAAGCTCAGCAGTTCTATGATTCCCTGATCCTTGTCTCCACCTTTGCTGTTGGCAGCACTGGCTGTGTTGGCAGCTGGATGTGGTGGGGCAAATAGGATGCACACAGAGCAAATGGGATAAACATTGTGCTGCAGGCTGGAGAGTGGCAGCAGGAAGGACAAGAGGCAGAGCTCTGGATAGGACTTTGTTTGGGTTGTGGAATTATCAACGCAGATTTCTCTTACTTAGAGCCCAAGAGATCTGGCAGCCTGTGTGTCTGAGGCAAAGGGCAGTGATTGTTTTCAGAAGTGATGGTGGCATGGGCTCAGCCTTCCTTTCTTGGGCTGCCCTAAGCTGCTGCTGCATGCAGCTGACTCTACCCAAGCTGCTGCTTCATGCTTTGTCTTTGAAATTACTCACCGTGGAGAAATGAAAACTGATCACTGGGTGAATGGAGGTTTATGAGCTCTGCCATTTGGCTTGGGGGGAACACTGCCTTGTTAAAATTCATCATTTGATTCATCTGAACTTAAAAGTAAATTAATTCCAGTACTGTGGAAAAAATAACACAACTGGGACAAGTTCCTGAGCCAGGCTTTGGAAGCCAGCATGAGATGCTGTGGAGGCTGGTGGCTGGATTTATGTTAAATTCACACATCAGGCACCCCAGGAAAGGCAGAGCCTGGCAGGTCCTGATTGTCCTTTGCTACCACGATTCTGCTTTCTAAAGGTTTGTGGATAATCTGAAGATTTTCCATTTCCTCTTGCAATTGTTACCCAAATTCCCCTCTCCTCCATTTCTTTCTGATGCATTTCCCCTGTTGCCTCAACGGAGCAGCAGAACAGATGACAGGTAGCACTGAGGAAAGCTTCCTGCATTCCATCTACCTACAGCTTCAGCCACGTGTCCATCATGTCACACACTTCTGCTGCTCTGAAATCTCTTGTCATGCTTTCAGACAAGGAAACCCTTCACATCTGTTCCCACACAGAGCACTTCAGCTAGATGTGTAGGATTAAAATACCTTTCTAATTGGGATTAGGAGGTTTCTTTGTGTTGAAGTTGCCCAGTTACTTTGTTCTGTCTGATAGCTGTAATGACAGATCCTGTTTGGAAGCCTCTGCAGGCTTCAGGACTGCTAAAGGGAGACCTTAGAGCAACTTTCCAGTAGCTGAAGAGGGCCTAACAAGAAAGCTGGGGAGAGACTTTTTTCAAGGGTTTACAGTGCTAGGATGAGAGGCGATGGCTTTGAGCTGGAAGAGGGCAGATTTAGACTGGAGATCAGAAAGAAATTCTTTCCAGTGAGGGTGGTGAGACACTGAACAGGTTGCTCCGGGAGGCTGTGGATGCCTCCTGCCTGGAGGTGTTTGAGGCCAGGCTGGATGAGGTCTTGAGCAACCTGGGCTGGTGTGAGGTGTCGCTGCCCATGGCAGGGGGGTTGGAATTGGATGATCTTTAAGGTCCCTTCCAACCCAAAGCATTCCATGAATCTATGACAAGTCCCCCAAGACTACTTCCAGATTACACCACAAGAGGAGTTTTCCCCGTGAGGTTTGGGTGGGTTTTGTGAGGGAAGGGAGGCAAATCCAGGCAATTCCATGCAGACACCAACATCAATGGGATGTAACAGTTGTGGAAACCAAGCCCTCTGAAGTCAGGGCATGCAGGAATGGCAGCTCCCTGGGTAACCTTAGTGCTTGCAGGAGTTCTGCATCTTTAATTACACAGTCACACACTGTGGCGATGAGCAGCCATTCAATATTTTTTGCATCCTCTCTGAACAGTATGTGGCCCCAGGCTTGACTCACTGAGTGCTATTCAATCTGCCTTCTAAAGACAGAATAAATCATTTCACTTGCAGTTAATGGCTGCCTGCTTGTGTAGATGGGTTGGCAGCATGATTTATAGCACATCAACAATGCAGGCTTCTTTGTGCTTCTTGGAGTGCAGGGGACAGAGCTGCTCAGATGCTTTTAGGATTCAGAGATGGCTGTGACATTCCCTTCCCTCCCATAACAGGTCAGACCCAGTAGCCTGGTTGCTGGTTCCTATTTTTGATGCCCAAGCATGGGAGGCAGCATGGAAGGATTGCTTTGAGAAGAGAGGGTCCCTTGCTTGGTCTGCTGACAGAACTTCAGGGTAGAAAGTGACAATGGAAGCAATTATTTTGCTCTTGGGAAGGTCTTCTCTTGAGTAACCTCAGGGGAAATAGAATATTGCAGTGAAACAATAGCAGTGTGATGGTGCAGGTGAGAATGTTGTAAGGAACTACTTGAAGGAGCATCAGAAGATAGCTTTACAGAGAACTAGAAGGAGCTTCTTTCAAGAGTGATGTCTGCAAGTCAAGAAAGTGCTTGTCTGAAATGCCATTAAAGTGTTTGCTGAGAGCTGTCCTCATTGGAAGAGGGGAGTAAAGAATTTGATCCTCAGTGAGAGGTGATGGCTACAGGAGAAAGCCCAAGAACTGCCCTGAGAGGATGAGAAATAGTTCTTGTTTGATGTGAGAGGGAAGGGTGCCCAAGTGAACTGAAGCAGAGGGAGTAAAGAACATGGCCAAGGGTGACAGCCAGAAGAATGGCCTTTGCCTTGCAGATGGAGGTGAGTGAGGAAAGACTGAAATCCAGCTTAAATGAGAGCCTTGTGCTTCCAGATGCCAGTGCACCAACTGTAGCTCCCATGCACACAGTCTGATCAGCAGCAGTGCATAGAGCATGCTCACAGAATCCTCCTGCTCGCATGTGCTGATGTGGACACCTAGCCTGTTGGTTTTGGAGCAAGCCACGCAGCCACAGGTACCCCCTGCCGGCAGCCCTCTCTTTCTGTGGGATTCCCATCAGCTGGAGACAGCCTGGCTCACTCCTCAGAGTCCTGTGAGGAAGTCGTGGCCTAAGTGTCCCACACATTGCATCCCTTGGTACCCTTGGAGCCAGGGAACTTGTGAGACATCAGAATGGGAGTTAAGTGCAGCAGCTGTTACACCTCTGGTCCTTCTCCTTCTTTCCTGGGCAGAGACATCCCTGCACACAAGTTCATCCTGTTCTGCCAGAAATTCTGAGATCTCTGGCACCCTGATTACAAGTCACTTCCTAGGAGGAGGAATAAAGCCCCTATCTGGTCTTCCTGCCCCCGAGGCCCCTCATTAGTCTGCAGCTCGGCTAGGAACAGAGTCCCATTTCCCAGCTCAGTTTCCTGAGGCACTCCTGCAGACTTGCTAGCCAGCAGGTTTGAGCCAAGCCACTAGAATCATTAGGGTGGTGTAATTGCACCTTGGCTCTAAATGGCTCCAACAGTGAGTAAGGCAGAGCTGATGAAAATAAAACACAAACATATGATAGATGAACCAAAGTCTGAGCTGCACCAATGCACAGGAGAACTGGGGGGAGGGAGGGAAGGGGAAAAAGGGAAAGAAGCCTAGAGGTCACATGTTGTTGAGGTCACCTACTCTAAAAGTAGTAGTGTGTGTGTGTGTGTGTGCATAGCTGACACAGAGAAGCACCAACCACGGTTAAGCTGCAGGGGGAACCAGGCCACCAAGCCTTTGGCATCTCCCTCAGCCAGCTGCTCTGTGGAGAAGGATGGAGGAGGGGGAGACTCCAGCTGGTGATTGGGAGCACTTGGGTAAGGCTGGGTTTGGAGGTGCTCAGAGAGTGGGTGTCTGAAGTGGTGTGGTGTGAGCTGCTGATGCGCTGGAGTAGATGTTGGGCTCTGCTGTACCCAGTTCCTATTAGCAGCTCTCAAAGCACTTTGCCTTGGGGGTGGTCATGTTTGCTGGAGTGTACAGACTGGGGACAGGGGAGGGGAAGTGTAAAGCATTCCAGTGAGGAACAGTCAAGAAGCTAACACAAAAGGGGCATCCCCAGCTCCCTGCCCTCATTCTAAATGTCAGAGAGTGCTGTCTCTTGATAAGATTCTTTTTGTTTAAGCTGTTGGACTGGAGCCCCTGCCCAGTTCTCCTCCCCAGCAGCTGCACTGGCCCAGCACTGGCTTTCCCCCAGCAGTGCAGCCCCAGAGCTCCTTGCAGCCCTGGCTGGCAGCCACTAGCACTGTTTGCAAGCCTGCTCATGAGGGAATTTGCCTAGAAAATACAAACAATAACCCAAAGAGGCTAAATGTGCACGTACAGCTGCTGCCCTTGCTAGTGCTCTAGTCTCCCTGCAAATGCAGGCCCTACCAGAAGGAAGCCTTCTTTGCCCTCTCAGAAGTGAGGCTGGAAAACCCCTGCTTGTCAGGATGCTTGTCACTGTTTTCTGTGGTTTGAACCACCATCCACCTCAGAATTACTCTGGCAGAGGTGATGGTAAAAATGAGCTGCTTTTTGCCTCCACTTCAATTGTTTGTCAGAAAGGATTTAGAAGAAGTCAGAGGCATTTCAGAGGTACTTAATTAATTTGGATCCTTATTTTCTCTTGCACACTGATGAAGATTTCCTCAGGCTCCACATTTATGAGACCCTTGCAAAGTGCTTGAGGGATCTGCTCTTGAATCCTTTTCATCTCCAGCCATCATTAAGCCTGAGTCAGAGGAGCCACACTTGGGAGAGCTTCTTAATGTATAACTATTTAATAATCATTGAATCATAGATTCATGGGATGGTTTGGGTTGGAAGGGACCTTAGAAATCATCTAGTTCCAACCCCCTGCCATGGGCAGGGACACCTCCCACTAGCCCAGGTTGCTCAAGGCTTCATCCAGCCTGGCCAGGGAGGGAGCATCCTCCCTGGGCAACCTGTTCCAGTGTCTCACCGCCCTCACTGCAAAGAATTTCTTCCTGATACCCAGTGTAAATCTTCCCTGCTCAAGCTTCAATCCACAAGAAAGGAAATACAAACTCACCAGCCCCTTGGGCTGCTTTTTCTAGCAGTGTTCCCCTGCACTGGTGTAGGAGTGCCACCCCTGAACACATTTAATCTTTCCCTGCTAGGAGTCACGTTTTCCAAAGCAGGCTCTCAGCTGCCAGTGCTTGGTGTAACAATAACTCCCAAGTGCCAGCAGCAGAGGGGAGGTATTGTTGAAAATGTGAAAATACATATTAAGAGAAGAAAACCCAAGCCAGCAGAGGTGTTGCTTTTCATCTGTGAGTAGCTTGGAGGTTTTGCCATTTTCAAGCAGAATGCAATAGTGAGAGTGCAGACAAAGTGCATGGAGCCAACGCTCACCTAATTAGCAGCCAGAAGGAAAAGGAAATCTAGGCCAAGCTCAAAGCCATGGGAATTAAAACTCATGCAGACTGAGATCCTCTGGGCTAGCTCCATGTCCTGAACTTTTGGAGGGCAGAACAGCTAGGCAGGACCCACTAGGTGGGTGAATCTATGCTTGCCAGTATTTAAGGGGTGGTAGTCAGGATGATGGGGCCAGCCTCTTCTCAGTAATCTCCAGTGACAGGACAAAGGTTTGAGCATAGGAAGTTCCATCTAGGCATGAGAAGGATCTCCTTTACTTTGAAGGTGGCAAAGCACTGGAGCAGGCTGCCCAGGGAGGAGGTGGAGTCTCCAGCACTGGGGACTTTCAAGGCCTGCCTGGATGTGTTCCTGTGTGAGCTGCTTTATGTGATCCTGCTCTGGCAGGGGGGTTGGACTGGATGAGCTTCAGAGGTCCCTTCCAACCCCTACCATTCTGTGCTGCTGTGACCTGTGTGCAGTTCCTCACTGAAGGAGGCAGCTTTGTGCCTTTAGTGGGAGCTTGCTGAATGTAATTCTTGCCCTTGCTGCAAGCTCCCTGTTATCAACTTGCAAAACAACTTTCTCCACTTGGTGCCACAGCTCCTGACCTGTGAAGCGCAGCTACATCCCAGGGCTCTTTGTAGGATGAATTTTGTATTCAGGAAGGTGCCTGAATGAAATGCCAGGACCTTCAGAGAGATGAATTCCAGAGTGCAGTAGCTCAGCTGGAAGACAGAAAAGGTTCTGATAGCCAAGTGCAGACTCTTGTTTCCCAAAATGAGCTTTGCTTTTGTGACCAAAGAAAAGAAGGATTTAGTGTGAGCAGAGCAAGCACCCAGCAGATATCAGTGGGGATGATGTTTGTATCCCTTTTTCTGTATTTATTTGTTCATTTTCAATCACTGTAACAAATGTTTCCTCTGCTGTTCTCACAATCTGTGATAGAATGGAAAAAAAATAATTAGATTTTTAGGATTAGTGTCAATATTTCCATACCCATAGGTCCAAGAAAGCAAATGCCTGTGTGCAGAGTAGCAGCTGGAGGTGCAGCAGATGTGCTGCGCTAAAGGGAAGCTTCTTGGAGAGAGTTTCTCAGAGGTGTCGTCTTAAAGACAAGCTCTTCACCAGGGGCTTCAAGCAGACAGTAATCACCAGGGATGTCTCAGGAAATATTATGCCTTGTCTTGGTTTAGGGTGGTAAGTGTTCCAGCCCTTTTGCTGGGCCAGGCCAGCACCTGCTGCCGTAAGTGCCCTTGTCCCCTGGTGTCGCTGGGGACTCCACACACCGTGTTAAAGCAGGCAGCACAAGTGGGTTTGCAGGCAGAGAGCTGGAACTGGAAAGGGAATCAGTTCCTTCCATAAATCATAGCATGACTTAGGTTGGAAAGGACCTTAGAGATCATCTTCTCCAACCTCCTTGCCATGGGCAAGGACACCTCACAACTAACCTCAGCTGCTCAAGGCCCGCTCCAACCTGGCCTTGACATTGTTGTGATGGCAGATGTGAAGGAAAAGAAAAGCAATAGTTCTACAAATCTTGGAGAGGTTTGGGATTTTTCCCAGTAATTAATCTCAATAGCCAGTTTAGGCTGATGAAAACCTCCTGCCTGCACCAGTGAGCATCCTCAGCCTAACACAAAGCTGGAGATAGGACAGGGGATACAGCAGGAGACAAGCAGAGGTGCCCCTGCTTACTGCAGGAGGGAGCTGGACTAGATGACCTTGAAAGGTTCCTTTCCCCCCAAGCCATTCTATGATTCTGAGTGATTGCATTTATCACAGACATGGTTCATGCCTGTTGCAAGGAGGACAGCCACTGTCAGCCTACAGAGTTCTTCTGCACGTGGGCTGGAAGGGAGAGTAGATAACTGGAGCAGGGAGGCTGGGGTGGCTTTCGTACAATCATAGAATTGTTTGTGTTGGAAAAGACCTTTAAGATCATCGAGTCCAACTGTCACCCTGCGAGCACCATGGCCATTCAACCATGTCCCAGAGTGCCAAGGCCACACATTCCTTGAACACCTCCAGGGATGGGGACTCCACCACCTCCCTGGGCAGCCTGTGCCAATTGATGTTCTGAGAGGATTTCATACTCAGGTTTGTTGTCAGCTTTGGGAAGCATAAAGGAAGGAGTTTACCATTGCTGTGAAGCACAAATGGTGGCATGGCTCCAGCCTGCAAGGCAGCAGGATTGTTTTTACTGGAAAGGAAATATTCCCAAGCTACCTCAGAGGAAGCAGGAGGAAGACAGCCCACCAATAGGTCTTTGTTATCACCTAGGAATGGTGATTTCGTTAGTCCCCACGAGAAGCAGGGAGTAGCCTCCCTGGCTGAACAGAACTATAGGAATGAGCCAAGGATGAAGTAGTGTTAGGAGCCCCACTGGAATGACCTCAGCTCGAGGAGGGAACAGCGCCCTCCCCACTTTGTCACCCTCTTTATGTCTGTTGTCCTCCATGCCTCTGAGGTGCTGATCTCCCTAGCATCTGCTCTTGTCTTTGCAGAATATCATCAAGAAAGTGATCGGGCAGAAATTTGTCTACAAGTTTGTCTCCTTCCCTGAGATCCTAAAGATGGATCCCCACGCTGTGGAGATCAGCAGGGAGAGCCTTTTGCTGCAGGACAGCGACTGTAAGATGCCTTCGGAGAGCAGGGAGCAGCACAAGCACGGCTTGGCAGCGCTGAAAAGCACGAGCCGCAACGAGTACATCCACTCCGGCCTCTACTCCTCCTTCACTATCAACTCCCTGCAGAACCAGCCAGACCCCTACAAGCCAATCAAAACAGAGAAACTGGAGGAGAAGTCAGAAGGGAGCACGGCAGTGGAAGAAGTGCGGACCGTTATCAGATTTGTGACAAACAAAACAGACAAACAAGTCCTGAGGCCCATGGTGTCGCTGCCTTCCACTTCCGAAGCGGCAGCTGCCTCTGCGTTCCTCAGCTCCTCGGTGTCGGCCAAAATCTCTTCCTTAATGCTGCCCAACAGTGCCGGCATTTCATCTCCGTCTTCATCTTCCTCCAGGTCGCCGTCTCTGTCTCCCACCTCCCCCTCCCCGCAGAACACAGGAGCCTCTTCTTTGAGTCCACTTGCCACGACTCAGATTCCCTGGAGCCTCTGAACCTCTCCTCGGGCTCCAAGGCAAAATCTCCATCTCTTCCCCCAAAGGCTAAAAAACCCAAAGGCTTGGAGATCTCTGCCCCACCTATGGTTCTCTCCAGCACCGACATCGGTTCCATCGCCCTCAACAGCCCTGCGCTCCCTTCGGGATCCTTGACTCCAGCTTTCTTCACTGCACAGGTGAGACCTGCCTGGCTCCTCTGGTTTGGCTTTAGCCAGCTGTATCATAGTATCATAGTATCAGTCAGGGTTGGAAGGGACCACAAGGATCATCTAGTTCCAACCCCCCTGCCATGGGCAGGGACACCCTACACTAGATCAGGCTGGCCAGAGCCTCATCCAGCCGGGGCTTAAACACTTCCAGGAACGGGGCTTCAACCACCTCCCTGGATAACCCATTCCAGGACTTCACCACTCTCATGGGGAAGAACTTCTTCCTCACATCCAGCCTGAATCTCCCCACCTCCAGCTTCATTCCATTCCCCCTAGTCCTGTCACTACCTGAGATCCTGAGAAGTCCCTCCCCAGCCTTCTTGTAGGCCCCCTTCAGATACTGGAAAGCCACAATGAGGTCACCTCAGAGCCTTCTCTTCTCCAGACTGATCAGCCCCAATTCCCTCAGTCTATCCTCATAGGAGAGGTGCTCCAGCCCTCTGATCATCCTCATGGCCCTTCTCTGGACATGCTCCAGCACCTCCAGATCCCACTAGCTGTGGTGGGTTGGACTTCCACGCCCCCCAACATTAAATTTGCCAGCCCAGCCCGGTTGGAAGCAAATGAAAGCTGTATTTGCAAGCAAAGCTACAATCTACAATGGCATGCAATGAACATGTACAAAACACTCAGGAGTTACAGTATTTACAATTAATAAACAGCACAAGGAGCCGCTGGTCACAGACCAGGGGAAGCTACTTAGCTTCTCCCTCCTTGCTCCCCCTCACCCCCCTGTACAAAAGGGAGAAGAGACAGAAGCAAAGAAGTTAATCCCAAAACAGCGCAGCCAGGGTCAAGCAGAAGCGAGTTAGGATCTCTCCCAGAGCCAAGAAGTGAGGGGAGAGAGAGAAGTTATTAGTTTTAGTCCCTTGCCTCTTCCAGTAGGATTGTTTGGAATTATCTTTGTTTTGCTTTATACACCCAATAGTGATTTCTTTACATTCTCCTGCTTTCTGTGCAAGATCTGTGAAAACTGTTCTAACTGTTCTATTCTGTTTCTGCCTGAAACTACCACACCAGGGTCTTCCCCGGTGTTAGCTCCATGGCTCTGCCATCATCTGGCAGGAAAGAAAAGGTGTGGGGAAGAGGCCTGAGCATGGTTAGCTTCCAAGAGAGAGAACTCAGGTTTTGCTCAGTACCTCCTTCTTTTATAGATTATTTAGAATCATAGAATCAATAAGGTTGGGAAAGACCTCAGGGATCATCAGGTCCAACCTGTCACCCAACACCTCCTGACAACTAAACCATGGCTCCAAGTGCCACGTCCAATCCTTTTTGAGCACCTCCAGGGATGGTGACTCCACCATCTCCCTGGGCAGCACATCCCGATGGCTAACAACTCTCTCTGTGAAGAACTTTCTCCTCACCTCCAGCCTGAACCTCCCCTGGCACAGCTTGAGACTGTGTCCTCTTGTTCTGGTGCTGGTTGCCTGGGAGAAGAGACCAACCCCTCCTGGCTACAACCTCCCTTCAGGGAGTTGGAGAGAGCAAGAAGGTCTCCCCTGAGCCTCCTCTTCTGCAGGCTAAGCAACCCCAGCTCCCTCAGCCTCTCCTCCCAGGGCTGTGCTCCAGACCCCTCCCCAGCCTTGTTGCCCTTCTCTGGACACCTTCCAGCATCTCAACATCTTTCCTAAACTGAGGGGCCCAGAACTGGACACAGGACTCAAGGTGTGGCCTAACCAGTGCGGTGTACAGGGGGAGAATGACCTCCCTGCTCCTGCTGGCCACACTATTGCTGATCCAGGTCAGGATGCCATTGGCCTTCTTGGCCAGCTGGGCACACTGCAGGCTCATGTTCACCCTACTATCGACCAGTACCCCCAGGTCCCTTTCTGCCTGGCTGCTCTCCAGCCACTCTGACCCCAGCCTGTAGCACTGCATGGGGTTGTTGTGACCAAAGTGCAGCACCCACCACTTGGACCAGTTATATTTGTTGGCTCTCCCTTGCCCACTGTGAATATCAAATCTGGGCTGGTTCTTTCCTTCAGGCTCCTACGCTTTTAACACCTACAAGGTGCTGCTCGCTTCCAGACAAAGCAGTGTGCCTGCAGCCAGCACGTGCCTGGGCTGTGTGGCATCCAGATACACCACCCAGGCTCCAGCAGGTGCCTAACAACCTGGGAAGCAGCATGCAGGTGGCAGCTTGTCTGCTTTGTGACAGCTAGAAGTGACAAGAGTGTGTTTGCACCTGTTCTTTGGCAGAGGAGCCAGGAGCAGCAGCAGCAGCCTCTCTGTGCAGGGAATTAGCTTCTATTGAAACTGCTCTGTGCTGAGCTTGGAACAGCATTTTTCTCACTGGGTTCCACATCTCACCCCAGATGCACAGCTGCATGAGGGCAGCAAATGAGGTGACCTATCAATTTCTTCCTGTAATGTAGGGCTAATCCGTGCTGTGGTGGTGTTTACGCTTGGGATACCTCGGGTGGCTCTGGTGCTTGGCTGGTGGTGATGCTGAGAGGCAGCCTGGGAGGCCCTGTGCTCTTCCTGCATTAAATAGTAACAGATTTGAAGGCTTGCTCTGGCTGGCTCTTGGTGCTGGCAGAACTTCATAGAATCATGGAATGGTTTAGATTGAAAGGGACCTTAAAGCTCATCCAGTTCCAATCCCCTGCCATGGGCAGGGACACCTCCCACCAGCCCAGGTTGCTCAAGGCCTCATCCAACCTGGCCTTGAACACCTCCAGGGAGATGGCATCCACAAGCTCCCTGGGCAACCTGTTCCAGTGTCTCACCACCCTTACTGTAAAGAATTTCTTCCTAATCTCCAGTCTAGATCTGCCCTCCTCAAGCTTCAACCCATTCCCTCTCATCCTGTCACAAGAAGATTGCAGACATCAGTGCTCTGCTTAGCAGAGGACCTGAGCTTTTGCCCAGCACTGTTGTTAGCATGTTAACACATTTCCAGAGACAAGTGGAGGGCAGCTTAGATTCAAGCCTCCTCTCTCTCTGGAGACTTGCCCTGGCTGTATCTAAGGTAGGAATAAACACCTCCAAGCTTTCTTCATCATTTTCAGCAGATCCTCTCAAGAACTGCATTTTCAGTGCTGGGTATCTGCAGCTTCTTATAGGCGTGAAGACCTGAGGTGTAAGATCATTGTAGCTCTTTGTTGTTTGGCCTTTCTGCTTATACCTTTGGGTTTAAGGTTAGGAGGCTCTTCTGTAAGCAGATCTCTGTGTTTTCATCCTGACCTAATTCAGTGTGTCCTCTGACAGTCTCCCAAATCCCTATCAATAATGACCTGCTTGTGGAGCATCAGCTTGCAATGCAGCATAAGAAAGGTGCTCCCAGTGGTACTGCTGCTTGGAGTGGTCATGGGCAGGAGGTGCTGGTGAAGGAGCTGTTCACAAGTGCCTGCTTGTCAAGTATATTTACTTAGGTGTCTTGACAAGAGCTGTCACTTGCTGAGATCAAGATAGAAGCTGTCTGCTTGCCAGGCCTGCACCCACTCTGCCCTTTCTGTTGCCATCCAAGTCTATCCAAGCTCTGACCTCATGGGCACTGCTGTGCCACCAGACCTGCCGTCGTCCTGCACGAACATCTTGTGCTCCCCAGCAGTACCACAGGTTTATTATTCCTGGGGACATAACTGTGGTGTTTTGTGGTGTGGTTTTTTTCCCCCATGAGATTTGGTGTTTCTGATCTACCTTCTTCAGCAAAAGGGAGCTGACATTGTCCTTTCCCTCTGAATTTCTCCATGAACCCCTCTTTGAGATTCCTTAGAGCAAGGATCCCCTGCTGGAGCAGCCAAGCTGCCTTTCAGCCACATTCTATTCTATTCTAATCACTAGGAGGACCTTAATGTTTGTCTCTTCCACCTCTTCTGCTGCTGTTATCACTGATTGTTTGACCTTGTAGTGAACTCTGGTGCAAGCATGTCAGAGTAGGGCTCAGACACCACAGCCAGCCCCTCAGGCACTGCTTTGCAAGTCACATCTCCCTCATATTTGACAATCCACATCAGCTGTGGTGCCAGCTCACCACAGGCCTGGCAACGGGATGTGACAGCCTGTGGTGCAAGCAGTTGCTGGGAGAGATCCCTGGCTGCACCTGCCCTGTGTGGGAGTTTGTGCTGCTGGCCTGGTGGGAAGCCAGCAGGTACCGGAGTGCCTAACCTGCTTGGTACTAGGGGGAGATGCTCCCAGAATGCATCAGGTGAGAAGGGGCTCTCCAAGGTTACCTTGTCCAACCCCCCTGCAGTCAGCAGGGACACTTCCAACTAGGTAGGTTGCTCAGGACCCCATCAAGCCTGACCTTGAATGTCTCCAGGGCTGGGGCCTCAACTACATCTCTGGACAACCTTTTCCAGTATTTTTCTACCCCTGAAGAACTTCTTCCCAGTGTCCAATCTAAATCTAGTTTAAAATCACTGGCCCCTGTCCTATGACTTCAAGCCCAGAGAGTTCCTCCCCAGCTCTCCTGTAGGTCCCCTTCAGGTGCTGGAAGGCTGCTATAAGATCTCCCCAGAGCCTTCTCTTCTCCAGGCTGAACAGCCCCAACTCTTTCAGCCTGTCTTTGCAGGAGATGTCCTCAAGTCTTCTGATCATCTTTGTGGCCTCCTGTGGACCTGCTCCATCAGGTCCACGTCCTTCTTGTGTTGAGGGCTCTAGAGCTGGCCACAGCACTCAGGTGAGGTCTCCCCAGAGCAGAGCAGAGTGGCAGAATCCCCTCTCTGGACCTGCTGGCCACGCTGCTTCTGATGCAGCCCAGGATGCCACCGACCTTCTGGGCTGCAAGTGCCCAGAGTTTGTGTTTTCTCTCTTGTCTTCTCTTCACATATTTTAAACCCTGGACAAACTGATGCTTCAGCTCAGCAGAGCACTGAGGCCCTTGTGCTACACAAGTGAGAAGTGCTCGCTTGGTAAAGGTGTACTCAGATTCCATTAACTGCTTCGCTAACTAGGGTTGATTTTGACAACTGGCAGCAAGGTTGCTTGTGAGATTGACTCATTGTGCCAAATGTGTTGCCCAAAACTCTCACATCACTTTCATGTTCTTGTCTTCTGAAAGATACAAGTTCCTCTGGAGGCAAAATAATTCATAGTGTTCTTCCTTTGAATGGATATTTGCATGAGCTTGAACTCTGCCTCTCCTCCCATTGTGTTGAGAGCATCTCAGCAATCCTGTGCCATGGCACTGGAAGGAATCAAGAGTTGTTTTGGTTGGAAGAGACCTTTAAGATCATCAATTCCAACCATCAACACCACCATGGCCACTAAACCATGTCCTGAAGTGCCATGGCCACAGGTTTCTTGAACACCTCCTGGGACAGTGACTCCACCACCTCCCTGGGCAGCCTGTGCCAATCGTCTCTAAGTTGGCAGAAGCCATGGCTTCTTCCTTCTTGCCATTTTGGTTCCTTTCAAACCCATTAGCTGTGCTCTCTGGGCACCCAAGCCCTACACCTGCCTCTTGCTGCATCAGCCTGTGTGCTGCCAGCTTCTTGAAACTTCCATTTTGCACAGGTGCCATCAGAGGAGTCGGCTTCAAAGGCTGGCAGTGGCTCTTTTGCCTTCACAAGCAAAAAGCTGCTGTCAGTTCAAGCCATTGCTGCCCTTGAAAAGGTAGAAAATCCTTCTGCAGGAGCCCAGGCTGTGTTTGTGGACCTTGGGGCACCTGTGGTATTTCCCAGTTGCACGAGCACGGCTCAGATAAACAATAACTCTGCTTCTCCCTCAGCAAATGGCAACAGAAATGAAATCAGTTTGCGTTCTGAAGCAGCGCTGGGAGAAAAGCAGCCAGTAGGTGAAGTTTCAGACTTCAGTGGTTGTGACCTCTGCTATGGAGCTGTAAATCCTGAGGCATGCATCATGGCTTTTGGTTTCTTTTCTTCTGTCTTGCAGACCCCAAATGGATTATTGCTGACCCCAAGCCCGCTGCTATCTAGCATTCATTTCTGGAGCAGCCTCAGTCCTGTTGCTCCTCTGAGTCCTGCCAGGCTGCAGGGACCAAACACTCTGTTCCAGGTAGGTCATTGCAATGTCCGGATTTCATTTGTGAAAGCACACACGTGGGAAGAGGCATCAGCGGAGCACCTCCTCACATCAGTATGGAGCTTTGCAAACAGCAAACACTGGGGTGAGCAGGCACTTTAAAGCCTGCTTGCTTGTACCCTCTTTAAACCCTAGGCAGCACAGTCAGACCCTCCAGGGCAATGTCTGCTGCAGCAAGCACACACATGTTGTGTGAAGGAAACAGAAATAAATACTGGAGCCCACTAGGAGTAGGTAACTGAGCCCTCAGAGCTTCAGGAAGAGAGTGCAGACCAGTGAGGAACCAGCCAGGAGAGGGGTGGCACATGAACTCTGGGAAAACCAAGACCAGTTTGGGTCTCACACAGGAAGTGAGTGTAGGTTTATCTTCTGTATTTCTGTGTCTGGGGCTGTTCAGTCTGGAGAAGAGGAGGCTCCAAGGAGACCTTAATTTGGCCTTCCACTATCTTAAGGGGGCCTACAAGAAAGCTGGGGAGGGACTTTTTAGGATGTCAGGGAGTGCAAAACTGGAAAGGGGTAGATTCAGCTTGGATGTCAGGAAGAAGTTATTCCCCAGGAGGGTGGTGAGAGCCTGGCACAGGCTGCCCAGGGAGGTGGTGGAAGCCTCATGCCTGGAGGTTTTTGCAGCCAGGCTGGATGTGGCTGTGAGCAACCTGCTGTGGTGTGAGGTGTCCCTGCCCATGGCAGGGGCTTGGAGCTTAAGGTCCCTTCCAGCCCTGACAGTTCTGTGATTCACAATAAGGGCACTCTGAACCTGCAGGCTCCATGTCCAGTTCTGCAAATTAACCACCTGGCCTCACCCAAGCTACTTTGTACCTCTGAGCATGACCTCTGCCTGGGTAACAGCAGAAAGGTAGCACTCTCCCCTCTCCCTCATGGGTTCTGGGAGTGGAAAAGAATCTCTTAAATTTTATAGAGCAGTGATAAAGACAAAAGTTAACTGAACTGTGATGGCCACAGAACTCAGCTGCAGCCTCCAGGCTTAGGAGGAGGATGGTGGGGATGGGATTAGCAGCTCCAGCTGTAGCTGCTCCAAAACAGCTGATTCAGTGAATCACGGAAGAAATGATCCTGATCAGCTGCTTGGCAAGAAGCACAAGAAGCTGATGGCCATCTGAGCAGCTGAAGAATGCAGGAACACCCCTGGAATAAACTCCCTGACTGCTGTGGAGGGCCCACACCAGCAGGATTTAACCTCTGAACTTTCATGGAGCCTGCCTAACTCCAAGGCTGGGCTTCAGCTCAAGTGCTCTGCACAGTTATGGCTCCCATTGGGCTATGAGAAGTCCTTCTGCCTCCAGTGGGGCAGCTGGGCATGGAGCCCTACAGCTCCTTCTTTGTGTTTCAGATAAACTCAGTTATCACAGAATCACCTGGTTGGAAAAGTCCTTAAGATCATTGAGGCCAACCATAACCTAACATCTCCCTGTACACAGCTGCTAGACCATGTCCCTCACCCAGGTGCCCTTTAAACACCTCCAGGGATGGTGACTCCACTTCCCTGGGCAGCCTGTTCCAGTGCCAAATGACCCTTTTGGTGAAGAAATAGCTCCTAATATCCAACCTAAACCTCCCCTGGTGCAACTTGAGGCCATTTGCTCTCGTCCTATCACTTGCTACCTGGGAGAAGAGGCCAGCCCCCACCTTCCTATAACCTCCTCTTGGGGAACCATGAGAGCCATGAGGTCTCCCCTCAGCCTCCTCTCCTGAAGGGGCTGAACAAGCTTGTGTTCAAGACTCCTCACCAGCCTTGTTGGCCTTCCCTGGACAAACTCCAGTTACCCCTCCTGGACCTTGGTTTTGCACAGGTGGTTAAAAGCAGCCAGAGGCTGCACTGGAGAGGGAAGTGTCTGCATCCTGGCCTGGAAGGAGCTTGTACAGACACAGGCTGACCCCTCCCTGCGGCAACTGAGAGCCAGGAGTGGCCTTCTCCCTTCTGAGAGACCCAGACAATGTTTGGTTCAGGCAAAAGCCACAATGAGGAGTCTGTAAAGTATGAGACTTGAACAGCAAACAGGAAGCAACCACCGCAGCTGAGGCCTTCCCAGCCCCCCAGGAGCTGCTGGGCCAGCGCCCGCAGGCAGTGGGGCAGAGCCCTCCCTGGGCTGCCTGTGCTCTGTGTCAGGGGATGGAGGAAAGAGCTGGAGCTGATTCCCAACCTCCTCTTGCTCTCCCCTGATCATTCATGTTGGGGGTTGAGAGAACATTTGCTCACTGAAGGAATCACAATCCTGCCAGCACCCAGAGGCCAGGGCAGCTCTGCAGCTGTCCCTTCTGCCTACTGGTGTGCAGGAAGGGAGCAGTCAGGTTCCATTTCTCTTTTCTTTCAGGTGTGTGCTGCTTTTCACTATGCTTGGCTCTGCCCACAGGTCTTTTGTACTAATCTTTGTACAGTACAAGGGCCAGGATGGGAGCTGTGTCCATGCCCACGGTCCCACTAAGCACAGGCCAAGCCTATGGTAAAGCACAGTTCCTCCTTCACTGAACCAGGACTAGCTTGTTCTGGCAGTGCTGGACACAGCTGCATGCAGTAGTTTTGGTCCCCACTGTGCAAAAAAAGATGCAGACAGGCTGGGAAGCGTCCAGAGAAGGGCCATGACAATTATCAGAGGATTGACAGCCCTGCCATGAGGGGAAAGGCTGAGAGAGCCGGGGTTGCTCAGCCTGGAGAAGGCTTATGGGAGACCTTGGTGCCATGGACCGGGACATAAAGGGTGGCTACCAGGAGGATGGAGACTCCCTTTTTACAAGGAGTCACATGGAGAAGGGGTGATGGGGACAAGTTACTGCTGGGGACATTCCCATTGGATTCCAGTAGAAGACTTTTCCCCATGAGAACAGTCAGACGTTGGAATCATCTCCCAGGGGGTGTGGCGGATTCCCTTACAGTGGGCAGTTTTAAGACTCAGCTTGGCAGGGTGCTCAGGGCCAGCTCGTTTCAACTCCACTATCACCTGGAAGGGTTGGACCAGATGATCCTTGGGGTCCCCTTCCAAGCTGGCATGTTTTGTGTCAGAGTTCCCATACCAATACATGTGTCATCAGCCTGGGAAAGTGAACACTACAGAGCAATGTTTGCCATGCATGCTGCTTCCAGAAAAAATGTTTTTTCCCTCTGCAAATGGTAATTAAAACCCTGGCTTTTCATCTGCCCTTCATAAAAGCTAAGCAGGAAGGAGCTTTGCAGAAGGGAAAGTGCAGATGCGGGCTTGGGGCAGCTGTGTATTGCCAGCTCCTGGCAGCAGCCTGGCTGTAAGTAGCCTGCAGTGACAAGTATTGACTCGTCCTTAACAGCTGACCTAAGAAAAAGCCAAGCAGGTGGGTGGAATGAACTTTGCTGCAGCATGTTCATGCTGCACCTCATGCAGAGGTGGGAATTATCCCAGCGGTAGATACTGATCTGGCCTGCAGGCCTGGTCCCATGAGCCGCGCTGGGTTTCTGTTGGCTTCAGACAGAGCTGAGGCACAGAGCTCCCGACTCCACCTCCTGTGTTTTTGTCCCTTATCAGCTCAGGCCTTCAGCAGGCAGCTGTGGTGTAACCAACCCCACCACGTGCTTGTAATCTCCTTACAACAGGATTCCTTTCCCTCTAGGATGTGAGTTAATGATCCCTGCCTTCCAGAGCTGATGAGCACGGCCAGCAGCACAGCTCGGCAGTGTGCTGCAGAGGGCTGGCACCAACAGCCAGTGACAAATCCACACAGCCCTGAGAGCCCTGGGGCTGGTCAGTCTGGAGGCTGAGAGGGGAGTGGATCAGTGTCTGTAAAGATCTGAGGGGTGGGTGTCAGCATGAAGGTGCCAGGCTGTTTTTGGTGGTGCCCTGTGATAGGACAAGGAACAGTGGGTACAAGCTGGAACACAGGAGGTTTCATCTCAACACGAGGAGACACTTCTTTGCTGTGAGGGTGCTGGAGCCCTGGGGCAGGCTGCCCAGAGAGGTTGTGGAGTCTCCTTCACAGGAGACTTTTAAAACCTACCTGGATGTGTTCCTCTGTGACCTGCCCCGCTTTGGCAGAGGGGGTTGGACTGGATAGTCTCCAGAGGTCCCTTCCACCCCCTCCCATCCTGTGATGCAGAGAAGTTACCCAGGTTTCCCCCTCCACTCGTCCTTCCTGCTGGCTGCTGCAGGCATTTGGTGTGTATCTCACTGCACAGAAATACCAAGCCTCAAACCCCAGCTGGAGTGGGTTGCCAATGCTAAAGGCTTCTGCCTCTGGGCTGAAGGCTTCGAGACAGAGAGAGTCATTTATTTTTGTTTTCAACCTTTTGTCCTCTTCCAGTTTCCCACTCTGCTGAATGGCCACATCCCAGTCCCGCTCCCCAGCCTGGATGGAGCCTCTTCTCCCGTCCTGCTTTCTCCCAACGCTCAGAAATCCTGATGCTGCCTCCTCCCACGCCAAGGACTTGTTGGTGGATTGAACACTTCATTCCTAGGGGCTAGGTTGTTTTTTTCCTCCCCCCACCCCTGTGTCACGAGAAGGACATTTGTGAAACCCTCTTCTCTACTTGTTGGTTTTGGTTTTTTTTTTGGTTTGCACTTTTTCATTACCCGGATAACCTTTTTGTTTAATTATTATTATTATTGGTTGGGGGTTTTTGTTTTTATTATTATGTTAGCATTTTACATGTCTTTTTTTTTAAAACAGTGTTTATATATATCTCTCTATAAAAATATATATAAAGCTGTTTTTTTTGCATTAAATGACTTATAACTGTTGGTTTTGCATACCGTAGCTCTCAAGTGTTGAACACTTCTGTTGGTGAGGAAGTACTCAATGGATTGCAGCAATGTATCTAATAAGGATGTGAAGCTTCTTGTTGTTGTTGCTCTTGGGGTTTTTTTAACTCTGTTTGTTTGTTTGTTTGGGTTCTCCCCTCTCCCTCCCCCTGCATTTATGCCTTGTGCTTGTGGAAACTATAACCAACCGGCTGTGCCTTCTTTTGCATAATGTCATGTAAATGATTTATATCTTTTCTAGTATTAAGAGTTGAAAGGACAAACCCCCCACCCCCAAAAAAAACACCCACCCCACAACCCCAAACCAAGCCAAACCCCTAGTACTGAACAGCCCTATGGTAGTATTTCACTCTCCTCCATGGTTAGGAAGAAGTTCTTCCCCAGGAGGGTGGTGAGGCACTGGCACAGGTTGCCCGGGGAGGTGGTGGAGGCCTCATCCCTGGAGGTTTTTGCAGCCAGGCTGGATGTGGCTGTGAGCAACCTGCTGTAGTGTGAGGTGTCCCTGCCTATGGCAGTCTTTCCTCCATGGTTAGGAAGAAGTTCTTCCCCATGAGGGTGTGAGGCACTGGCACAGGTTGCCCGGGAGGTGGTGGAAGCCTCATCCCTGGAGGTGTTTGCAGCCAGGCTGGATGTGGCTGTGAGCAACCTGCTGTAGTGTGAGGTGTCCCTGCCTGTGGGATCCTTGAGGTCACTTCCAGCCCTGACAATTCTATGATAGGCCAATATGATGCAGCATATTCATGTTAACTTCTTTGTGTTAAGTGCTTTCCAGTTGTATCAAAATAGCCTTAGGAGTTTTTCTTTGCTGAAGTGAAATGCAGGAGGTGCATTGTTAGGGAGTAAGGAAGCCACAGTGAGCCCCGAGGTCCTTTGTTGAGTTGCAACGAGGGAGGAACTGGGCTGTGTATTCTTCTTCATGAGACCCTTCCAGCATTTGAGAAGCCTTCTGTAGAAAAGGAGATGTTGCTCAGAGTTTCTTTGGCCTAATATTTCTCACTATCTGTCCACAGGACAGCTGGGAAAAAAACCAACCAAACCAAAACACTGCAGGTAACCTCTTGTCCTCCCAGGGAATGAGGATCATTCCCGAGAGAGAATTTCCAGGTGCTTTGTTCAGTCGTGCCAAGTGCCTTCTACTATTTCCCTGGAAAGTTTTCTAGCTACTAAAGCTCAGAAGGTCACATTCCCCTTCCCCCTCCCCCCAAGCTGGAGAAGTTAAGAGGACCGTAGCTGAGGGCCCGGTGCTCGTGCAGAGGCAGGCTGCACACGGGGGATGTTTGTGTATCGACACCCGAATCCCGGATTAAAAACCAGCACTGTGCTACTGGAGACTTGCAGCTTGAACTCACTGGCTATGTCCTCTACCTTGAGGTGATGCCTTAGTCATCTAAATGCCAGGTTAGGACTGGGCTAGACTCCCTGGCACCACGGAGTCTAATCTTGGTAGGGCCGATGCAAATCGTCAGCGCTGTTCTGAGGTGGCCGACTGGGTTGGACACAGCTTTACTATGTTGGTTTTTCGGATGAGCCCTTCCAAAAAAAAACCAAACCAAACCCAAACCCAAACCAGAATCCCGTTGGCTACAGGTCACGTGGGAGCTTCTACTCTGCTTTCTGGCCCAGCAGCTGGCCAGAAGTCCGTTCTCCTGGAAATGTATGCAGCGAGTTGCGTGCTGCTCTTCTGCCTGGCTGCGGTTCAGTGATGATGTGTGTAGTTCATTGTAAAGTGCTCTTGGATCCTTCGACCTGAAAGGTGCTAAATAAACATTTTATTAATGCAGTTCTGATGTTGAAAAGCCATTCTTGGGGTGGAGGGAGGCTGACAAAAGCCAGCAGGACTCGGGCTCCTGGGTTGCACAACCACAGATGACTCCCCGGTTGCGCTGGCAGTAACGAAGGGGATGAAAGCCTGCAGGATCTGGGTGAAGCACCAGTGCTGACAAACACAGCAAGCAGATGCAAGGCAGAAAGAGAACCAGTGGAACACACGTGGCTTGATTCAGCCTTTTTAAAGAGCTCCAAGAAGTACCACCCCACGGGGTCAAAAGCAGAAGAACCTATGCAGAACCAATGTGTGAAGGGAAATTTGGTATGATGGAAAATCAGAACAGGTTGGAAGAGAAGGCAGTCTGTAACGGATGGGAGTGACTAAGTCCAGCGCAGGGAACGGCTTAGCTTGGGCTGTTCAGCCTGGAGGAGATGCCAGGGAGAGCTTAGAGCAGCCTTCCACTAGCTGAAAAGAGCTACAAGAAAGCCAGAGAGGGACTTTTTTACAAGGGCTTGGGCTTGTAATGCTAGCATGAGGGGGAATGGATCAAAGCTTGAGGAGGGGAGATTTAGACTGGAGATTAGAAAGAAATTCTACACCTACTCTCCCCAGCTTCAAACCATTCCCCCTTGTCCTGTCTCTAGACACCCTTATGAGAAGTCCCTCTGCAGGCTTCCTGTGGGATCCCTTCAGGTATTAGAAAGCAGCTGTAAGGTTCCCCCAGAGTCTTCTCCAGGCTGAACACCCCCAGCTCCCTCAGCCTATCCTCAAAGCAGAGGTGCTGCAGCCCTTGGGGCATCCTTGTTTACACTTTATTCATGCCTCAGCAACGCGCACCAGGTTTTCAATACTCCACAGTCTGGCTGCACCACCGGGGCATTTTGGGCTTATCTTTATACTGTATTTTCAGAAGAGCCTGGTAGCCAACCAGCAGGGCCACAGGGTTGCTTTGCCAAGAGATTGCACCCATCTTCTGCCCTGGCACAGGTAAGTGGCTTCAGCTGCAAAGAAAACTTCCAAGGTGTGGAAAAAAACCCCAGTGATGCGTGATAGCAAACTAGAGAGAAAAGAAGATTTGACACACATCCATTATGTCAACAAAGAACAATTTGTTTTGTCTGAGTCAAACGTGTCTCATCAGACAGGCACTTGCCCATCTGGAAAGAAGTAATGAACTGTCAACAAGATGATTGTTTGAAGGGGAGATGGTCCTTCGAAGCAGGCTACAGCACTTCATTTCAGCAGAACGAGTCTCTAGCTGAAGCAGCTGAGTGATCTTGTGCCTACAGGAAGCATCTTCAGAAGCTGTCATGACCACCAAATTCATTTAGGAAAGGCACAGCGAGTGCTATGTAGGAGCACTGCTGTTCCCTACTGATCTCGAGCCTGTCTCTGTGTGCTGTAGGATAAACAAACAGGAGCCACTCAGATTTGGCCAAACCTCTGTGAAGTTACCAGAAAACAGCAACTTCTAAAATCCCTTTTAGGCTCCAACTGCAACTGCTCTCACCCAGAAATATGTGGGTGCCCTGCCTGTGCAGATGGAGCACAAGCCTATTTCTGGAGGGCAAAGAGACTGACAGTGTTAGTGAGGAGGAGTGTGAGGTTATTTAAAGGAGAAAAGGAGACTGAACCTCAGGCAGGACTCTGGAACAAGGAGCATAATTGGTCTGCCTTGGGTTTGGGAGCTATTTATAGAGAAGCATCCTAGAAGAGCTGAGCTTAGGAGATGCTGAGTTGCTTTCTTGACCGCTCCACATCAGTCTATGTTCACTCTGCAAGAACTGCAAATGCATAAACCTAACCTTCATAAAACTGGATAGGGAAAGACCTCTGAGATCAGAG